>CAXKWD010000006.1:111418440-112618440 GCA_964059195.1 Ectobius pallidus
ATATAGATCGACATCAGAATGAATTTAACGAATTGTTCTATCAAACGATTAATACGCATGTATCAATATGCAAATATAATTTAATGAAACTGGAAGGAAATGATACTTGTGAAACCGAAATATCCAAATATTCTAACTAAGATCATAAAAATCCACCATAATAATTAAAATTACGTTTGTGTTAAAGACATGTAGTAAACAATAGGTCAGATCACCGTAATACGTTAATAAGACTAGCCTACAGCACTTCACCAAAACTCGTAGAAGTTTACGACATGGATTTTGTTTAGAAACTTTATAGGCTGCTTGCATTTATTTCTATTTTGTGTGGTGGTAAGAAAGTAATAAACTCCTAGGCCATACAGATACTAGGTTGGACTGTGCATAGATTATAGTGACAATGCATGACAGAAGATCACAGTACTACCGGACCCGATTAGTTAAGTATAAATGGTTCGCTCTGCAGCGTTTGAAATAGCTTATATGTTTATAAGTAGTTAGATATAGTGTTTATGTAACTTATATTTAAAAATAGAATATTATGTAATTAACACAGAAATTTTTGTTTTCTTAGCATTATTAATGTTATTTAAGAGGATATCGGTCAATAATTGCAGTGGATTGAGATGCTAATAGGTCTATTATTATTACTATTATACTAATATTATCATTGTCATCAACATCATCACCACCTATTTTTGCAATTTCTCCCTCTATTCATCGTTCTAATAAAATATTTTTTAAACTAAAAAACCCTTAATACAAGGGAGAATCAAATAAAAACCGCCCGGGATTGCTGAGTGCAGGTGTTTTGTATCTACATGATAATGCCCGTCCTCATGCATCTCGTGCAACCATGAAAACCATCGATTACATTCGCTTCAAGTGCCTCCCACATTCTCTATACTCGCCAGATTTGTCACCATCAGATTTCCACATCTTTGGTCCATTAAAGGAGCACCTTGGAGGGCAGAAGTTCAAGTCTGATGAATACGTCCAATCGGTGGTGCACGAGTGGCTACAGCGTCAACCAAAATAATTTAACTCACGCGGGATCAAAGCACTTCCTATCCGATGGCGCAAGTGCATTGAACTGGGAGGGGACTATGTGGAAAAATAATGTACAAGAAAGCATTCTTCCTGCAGTAAAATAGTGGGGAAAAAAATAATTGCAGTTTTTATTTGATTCTCTCTCGTACTATCCAGACAATAATCACAAGTGGAAGACTTATATGTGAAAGACACAATTTTGCATTGGACCGGAAAGCGAACCCAGGGCCTCATTCTTAGTCGTTAGGAACTCTGACTACTAGACCAAGATGATGATATAATTTGAAAATATGGCTATATACGATTGGCATGATTGCCTTCATTGGAAACGTAGATACTTCAATTTGGAATTCTAAACATTTGCACGTTTCGCATGAGTCTTCCCTTGATTCCTTACAGTTATATTGCCGGACACGTAGATGGGAAATCGACTGTATTATAATCGAATCATATTCATACGGTGACTGCAACTCAAACTGAAAACGGACGAGAAGGTGGACAGGGGGAATAGGGTAGTGGAGAAGGAGCCTTAGTTTACCTCCCCTCGACTGAATAGCTCTACGGCAAAATTATTATAGGCCTAATGGACGGGAGGATGTATTAGGGAGCGATGTGTTAGGCATATTAAAGCTTAAAGGTAATGTTGAATTGCCTTCTCCAATGATAATAACTGAAGATGAGTCGATATAATTCTTTATAAGTGTAGTGGATGTTTTATGCCTTCAAATGATGAATTGTGGGATATATAATCCTTTACTGTTAACACCTGTAATATATTTTGAAATAAATTTATTCAAATTCTTTATTGATTAAAGAGTTCCATCTCAATTTCCGATTACTAGTAAGTTAATTATATTATAAGTTCTGTACAACTGAGTAGGTATTTGTTATGAACAGGACCCGGAAGTTAGGCAAAATCCTATTGTATTTCGATGGATGTATTAAAGAGTTGAACAGAGATAAACATGTTTCCATACATTTAGGGACGGTAGAAAAAGACTTTATTTTGCTTTTTTCCGTATTTTTGGCTTCTTTTGTCTACTTTAGGATTCAAAGCCTTTTTTTTCCTGTTTTGGAGCGTTACGGCTTTTTTCTGTGATCATTTACACATTTAAAAAAAACATAAAAAGTTAAAAACTTACACAAATAAGGAAATAACATATTCACACCATAAAAATATCTTTTGAGGATCTTGTTCTCTATAAATGCGTTTATTTGTTTTCAAGCAGTTGAAAACTTCCCTCTTCAAACGACTCAATTAAGCTCTTTAGATAGTAGAACCTACGAAAGAGTATGTGATAAATAATTATTAAGTATCTTAGCTACTTTCATTAATAAAGAGCGGGATTACTGTCTGTTTTGACTTTTAATACATGCCTCTTTAAATTATACTACCGTCTATTTTCGGTATTTTAAATGCCTCTTTCCCAGCCTATTTTAACCAAAATAAATTCCTAAACTTCCGGGCTCTAATTATGAAATATTCGTATGCAGTTGTGTTCGCTCCCTTCGCGAAACCTGGCTGCTGCAGGGATCATATTTGGTTTTTTAATCCTTTATTATCTCATAGATTTGAAATAAATGTCCTTTACTACTTTTATCTCCTTGACAAACCTTTCCAAGGAATCAATGTGAATTTACTTGTTACAATGTACTATTCGCGAAAATAATTTTCATCCATCCATCGATTTACAGGCCTCTTTTCAGGTATTCCGTTATAATCTCGTTATCTAAAAATTCCAGGACTGTGTATAGAAATATGTGAATTTATATTTATAGAGATAATACAAGCTGTTTTTCTGCTGAACGCATTGCAATGTCCATCCGATAAAATGTTCAATTGATTTTATATTAAGCTGCCATTTCGGGTCTAATAGGATATTAGACTATTAGATTTGTTCCGTTGGCAGGACCAATTAAAAGCTTAGTGCTTCTGAATAAATAATGTTGTTTCGGATTTAAAATGTCGCTTGCCTGAATTGAGCCGATAAATGGGTGCAGGCTGGTAATTCCGTTTTGTACTCACAACAAATTTTCATTGGGAAGTGGACGTTTGCTTGATATCATGCAAAATGTGAAACACTTTATTGGTATTGCAATTCACAGTAGGCTTTGGTCATTGCATGTGTTAATTATAGACTCTAATAGAAATACTGAATGGAATAATTGTTAAATTCGACTGCTGTATGATTTCTATTCATACACCGCATTTCTATAGCTAGTTACATCATGGGGTTAGCTCCTAATATAGGCCTATAAAAAATTTATTTTCCGGCGGATACAAAATTAATGTAATATGGACTGTGGTTCAGCGCTATGGCGTAGGGGATGCGTTTGCTCTTCCCATTCGGAGACCCAGCTTCGATTCCCGTTTAGGACAAGTTTCTTGGTCGGGATTTTTTTCCCCTCACCTGTAAGGTGAATTTCGTTAGCCAGTCTCTTTAGCTCTCTCTATATATATCTCTCTCGCTACATATCTTAGTTTTTATTCCTTTCTTTCTCTTCTTTCATTGCTTCTATTGTTAATTTTATTTTTCTTTCCTAACTGTAAAAATTTATCCCATTTTTAATAGTTCCTTTGTTACTTCTGTTATTAATCATTTTATCATACTCTATAAGTTGGCATGGAAATTGGTTCTATAAAACAAGAGTCTGGTATCCATCCATAACATTAAAATGTAAATAGTTCGGGAAATGTGTGAGAAGGAAAAAGAAAATTTAACTTTCTTTTCTTGGGAAATAAATTTATTTCATCACTGGAAGGTTACATCATCCATCTTGATCCTTTCTCGCGCTACGTGTGTCACATTGTAGCCTAAGACACATACATTCGAATCCCTGAGGGAAATCACATCTTAGAAGTTCTGGGATCAAATCCGACTTCACAACACAATGCAGTATAGCCTAACTTATCGGAATTAATGAGATATCCTGAAAGAAACTTCAGACGATATTTTTATTCCAATTTCTTTTTTTTTTCGTGAATGGAATTCTTCAGCAGAAAAGAAAATCAGGGGGCTGGGTTGACTTATAACTACCATTTCCATAATGAGTATAACAAACTAGGAACATTCATAATGAGAACATGAGGTATGGGATCCATTACTTAAACTTCCTTTAGGCTTATTAAATGTATTACAATTTGAAACTGCCTACCCTTTCCAAATATTATCGCAAGATGCTAAAATACCTTACATTATATGTTACAATACATTATTATACATTTTTATAATTAATTGCTGTTAAAAATGCATTTAGGATAAAAAGTTTTTATACTAAAAAGTTCTATCATCAAAAAACATAAAAGTACAATAAAGCTCCTTGAATTTTAAAAGAGCAGCTGGTCCTTCTACTTTGTAGGCCTTTCTACTTCTGAGGATACATTTCGGCGTATGTTATGCCATCCTTGCTCTCAACATTTTAAATGCATCTGTGAAAGAGTTTCAAAGGGCTGAGGATGACATAAATCCAGGGGTCTCGAAATATTCAGATTGAGACTTAGAGTCTGGGATCAAAACTTTTGACGTGTAAATGTTTTTAAGATCAGTCTTTTGAGGGGTGGGGGTTACTTGCGGAAACAGCATGTAATGGAAATAGATGTAACGGAAATACGCCAAGACTGGACAAATGAAAGTCGAAACCACGGTCTCAGTACAACACCACCTAAACATAAGGCCTTTGAAGGGTCGAAATTAAAAGCAATTTAAAAATATTCTGAAACAGTGCATAGCACAAAATACCAATTATAATTTTGTGTTCCCATTATAGAGGGAACCATGGTGCCTACGAAACCTAATTATACAGGGTGTTAATGAATAACACCGAAATATTTTACCTGTGTATAGAGGGGACATAGACAATCAACTTTTGTTAGGAGATTTTTGCTCTATGAAGTGTAATGTGAATGCTACGGGCACTAAATTCGTCACAATTTGGTGCTCATAAGTCAATAATTAAGCGAAATAAGGTTCAAATTTTCATTAAATTGACTCCATGCCTTCTTAGTGATCGATAAAAACCTGATTCTTAATAATTCATAAACAGCTGTATCATAATTTAGAGCAATGGTTCCCAACCTTTCCTTATCGGAATACCTCCACGGTCCATCGGTTCACGGTGGAGTAAAAAACCTTAGGCCTATTTGTATCGCATCTCTTCCTTATAATATATATAATTTATATATATAATTAATATATAATTTATATATAATTAATATATAATTTATGACTGTGTGAGTCATCTGGGAGGGATGTAGGTCTAGTGATTCTGTTGTCTGCCTCAGATGCCAAAATTCAAGAACCAAGAAAACAATTAGATTTGTTTCGATTTCTCCTATCTTTTCTGACGGTTTATTCGATGGTTTCTGATAGTTTTAGGATCGAGTCGCGACCCACCTGTAACCCTTCCCACTAGTGGGTCGCGATCCCCCGGTTGGGAACCGCTGATTTAGAGTTTTCATAATCTGCAAAATTTACTGACTAATCAAATGACTGGCCGTCACTGCATTAGTTATTTTACTCATAAATCCAGTGTTAACAACGAAGTTTCTTTGTTTTGCATATTCTTCAAATGTTAGAAGTCAGTGGCGGCCATGCCCTTGGAAATGTTATGCTGTAACAGGAAACATTGAATACGTAGATAAAAAATCTCCTAATAATAGTTGCTTTTCTACGACTCCTCTACACACAGGTAAAATATTTCGGTGTTATTCATTAACATCCTATATATCAGAAGATATATTTTGTGTAATTTAATTGGATAAGCTTGCAGATCAGAAAATAAGTTTCACGTTAACTTGATCTTTGAACATCAGAGAATCGTATACTATCAGTGGAGGACAGAAAATACAGGAATTAATCGATATTTACTATTAAGGAAGTTGTGCTATTTTCCCGGCGCCACGGAGCGACTACTTACATTGAATTCAACCCACCCGGTCTGACTTTGAAGTTCCAGGAAATGTTGTAGCCTAATATTGATTTCCTCGTGTAATGGTAAGGAGATTTGGGTCAATCCATTAGAAATGAACCAAATTTAATAAAATTTGTTGCTCGACATTTTTGATTTTCCTAATCTTTTTACCAGTTATTTCCCAACTAAAGGTGAGTTCAAAACTATGGCAAAAAAAATTTTGGGCTCATACTTTTTTTTGGCGGCCATTTTAGTTTGCTTTTTAACCATATTTCAGTCGAAAACATGTTTTGCACAAATGTATGTAACTCTGTTAATTTTATAGATAACAAGACAAAATAAACACCAAAATTATCAGAATGAAATGCTCTACATTTTTGTTTTAAAACAATATTACCTAAGTAGTGAGGAAAGTGAAGAAAAAAATTCAAAACTACAAATTGAAAATTGACTTGAAACGGGAGTTTTCGTGCCGTAAAATTATTATAAGGAAGAAAGACTCGCCCTTAATTTTTTTTCTGGTGTAGACCTACTATAGGACTACTCGCTGTAGAAGTTTAAAGCTTGAGAACTTTTCGGTTTATTTTATACAATTAATTTTTACAATATTTGAAGTAGAATATCTCAAAAGGGACTGAGTGAAAAATTATGAAATTTATACAGATAACACCTCTTTATGATATAAAGATGTGATAAAAATTTGGTGACTGAGACTCAACTGGTTCCCGAGTTACAGTGCATCGAATTTGGCCAAAACTTGCATTATACGCACATGAATTTTAACGGTAATTTAATAGTAAAAATCCACATTGAAATTTTAAATGCAAAATTTTAGTGAACCTAAGTATGTTACACAAAAGATTTGTACATGTAGGCTACATTTCATCAGTTAAAATGACAGATTTATAATTTCCTCAAAGCGTTGAAATTTCGGTGCATAGTTTGCAATTTTTGGCCAACTTCGATGCACTGTAACTCTGGAACCAGTTCAGTCTCAGTCACCAAATTATTATCACATCTTTATATCATAAAGAGGTGTTATCTTTATAAATTTCATAATTTTTCACTCAGTCCCTTTTGAGATATTCTACTTCAAATATTGCCAAAATACGGTTTTGGGCATTTTTGAAAAATTGTATAAAAAAAACCGTAATGTTCTCAAGCTTTAAACTTCTACAGCGAGTAGTCCTATAGTAGATCTTCACCAGAAAAAAAATTAAGGGCGAGTATTTCTTCCTTCTAATAATTTTATGGCCCCAAAACTCCCGTTTTAAGTCCATTTTCAATTTGTAGTTTTGAATTTTGTTCTTCACTTTCCTCACTACTTAGGTAAAATTGTGTTAAAACAAAAATGTAGAGCATTTCATTCTGATAATTTTGGTGTTTATTTTGTCTTGTTATCTATAAAATTAACAGTTACATACATTTGTGCAAAACATGTTTTCGACTGAAATATGGTTAAAAAGCAAACTTAAAATGGCCGCCAAAAAAAGGTATGAGCCCAAAACTTTTTTTACCATAGTTTTGAACTCACCTTTAGTTGGGAAATAACTGGTAAAAAAATTAGGAAAATCAAAAATGTCGAGCAACTTGGCCTGGTTCATTTCTAATGGATTGACCCATTTACAAAATACTGAAGAAATTATTGGAATGGTTCAAGAAGTTCTAACTAAGAGCACTAGTAATACAAATATCTGTAGTAAATCCGGATGCTGAAAGAATAAAACATTTACGTAGATAATACAATTTTTTAGATAATACAAATCTTTTCTTGTGACTTGAATGTAATTACAGAATACTACTTATTGACAAAGAAGATTATTATACAAAAACAGGTGCTCACATATTATTACAGTTGCAGGTTCCTTCAGTTTTTAATTCACATTAAATTAAAAAATTACAATTTAAACTGACATGAAATTAATCTCAAACAACTTCTCAAGCTGAATGTGTATATTTATATAAACAATTATGAAGTGAGAACATCAGTGGGCTCTAAGTTTAGAATCGGTGGGGAAAATTTTAAGTGAAGAGGTGGTATTCACAAATGACAGTCATAACAAGAAAATAAAATCCTCATATGTTACCCAAAACATTTTTAGGCTATATTACTCTTGCATGATTTTATAAAAGCATTTGTAAACGATGAATTTATACGTCAGTAGCAGTGAAAGGTTAAAAAATCTCTATATAATATAAAAGGCTTTGTCCTGACTGACTGACTTAATGACAGAGAATCAACGTAGAGCCTAAACTACAATAGGTAGAGACTTGGAATTTTGACAGTACCTTCGTTTCATAATGTAAGTGCTTACTAAAAAAGGTTTTTGACAAAAGATTTTAAATGCCAAAAATAAAATATTTTTGAAAATACTTAATCCATTTTTTCACAGAATTATCAAATCCAAATCACAGTTCATGATATAAATAAATAATAAAGAATTAAATCCACGAAAATAATACAGTCACATTACTTTCTCTACTCTGGACATAGAGAAAACAATACGAGGTATGGTAATATGTATATTATTATATCGCAGGTTTTTGGGGAGAGTGAAAGTGATATTGCATTTCTGTTTAATTTCATCCCCAAAACGGTTTATGGTAACATGAGAGTGAGAAATAAAATATTCCGCAAAAACAATACAATTTTATGTTACCGGAATGTCTGTTTCTTCTTATTTGAACCTCTACCAGGCTTGCTGTGTACAAGCGATGGGATGCAAAATTCTACATCCTCTATGAGCCATAAAAATCTACATCAAGCGTTTTCTGAGGGAGTAGTTTGAGTGTGATATGTCGTTCTTCCTATTTCAAATGCTAAATACCTATATAGGGACCTATAATTTAAAAAGCTAAAGTCCTTCATAAGATAATTTCCAATTACAAAATAAACAAAAACCCGGGCGACGCCGGGCCTTTTAAGCTAGTGTTATATAAATTGCATAAATACACTGACGAGAAGAAATACATCAACATGTTTTTATTATTTTAGTAACATCCTCTACATTTGGCATTTTATAGGAATATTTTATTAAAACAATCTAATGTCTAGGCCTATGCCGAAAAGAAAAGTAGACTATATACTAGTCAACTTTTCTCTTCTTCTGCTCAACATATAGCATGAAGAAGTTAAGAGTCTAGTCATTTCTTTGGGGGACACAGGCACTATCCCGAAAGACTTTGCAAAGTTGAAGGATAGGCATTTATATAAGACGAAAACTGCAAACTGAGTTTGTGACTGAACCTATGATATTCATAAGTGAGTTATACCTACAATATAGGCCGTCTTTAGCGGTTGATCCTATTTTATTATTCGCGAGGTCACTTGTATAAGGTTTGTTTAATTTTATATTTTCACATCTAATGTAACACACATAGGCTTAAGTTATTTTTTTAAAAATATATTCAAATTCCACCTGCGAAAATTTCCCAACTGTCATTTGTGGAAGTGCCAAGATAGAACGACTACAGCAGAAAAAGTTTACTCTTGTTACAGATCCATAGTGTTAAGTTCACATGTTAAAACTGCCCTGTTTCATTAATAAGTTATGATAATAACTGCGAAGAATTCCTAGAACGTTCCAGACTTGAAAGACAGCGAATCACGCAAGTGAGTTGTCCACTTCTATGGAAAAGCAACGTCCATTATAAGTAGTCAAAGAAGTAACTTCCATTAAACATACCTCTGCAAAAGAGAAGGAACATGAAAAATCGTGTCATTACTATGTTCTTTACGAATTACTTGAAAGATGTATTACCTTCTTCTTTAGATGGCTTTTGATTGTCGAATTGAAATTTCCTAGCACACAATTGCTGAAGAAGTTGCCTCATAACAAACATAAGCAAAATCTACCATCAAATTTTGGTATAAAACCAAAGTATTGATTTGTGTGTGTGGCTTTTAATTTTTGTAACAAATATAAATTCTATAAAACTTGAATAACTATGAAATTATTTAAATAAAAATCTAAATTACTCTTGTTTCATGTTTGACTATTTTGGTTTTGTTCAAGACAATAACGAGAACCTAATTTATGTGAAAACGGACAAAGGCCTAAGAACTATGTAATATTCCTGCAAGATCAGGAAGTGAAACCTTAAAGTGTAAAGTAGCTGCATTACACGCTAAAATTCTAAATAAGAATATCATGGCACTATTTATATTCCAAACAAAGGTTGCCATTTAACATTAACAGTTTTATTACGCTATTGTGTGCAAAATAAATACCGAGAAGGTATTCTGTGCCAATTTTGCACCCTCTGGATGCGGAGGAAGATTTTTCAAATAAAATACGTTCATAATTTTAATTCCCAGAACACAATGTTATCTAAATTTTTTTAATAAGTAAAATCCATTTTAAATCTATAATGCTTAGGGAGGACAGTGTTCATTCTCATGGTACGTTCATAAGGAATTTTTAAAATACACTTCATCGACATTATCACGTCCCTTTAACTATACAAGTTTGTAATGAATTTGTAATATAAGTTTTCTCGAAAAGAAACAATGGAAAATAAAATTCAGAAGCACTGACGAATTACGAGTATGGACCAACCTTCTAGCCTTCGTTAACCTCTGCTATTTTAAGTAACATTTTTGCACAGTAAGTTTCCCTTATGGTAGTTTAATAGTAGTAACAATATAATTCAATTGCACACTCTAGGGAAAAGTTTACGAAAGCACAGAATATTCATTATTAATTATTACTGGGATTTAATCTCGTGTTCCTCTTTACATATTAATACATTTTAATTTCCTACTAATGAATTTTCAGTTGTATCACACTTACTGTTCCTACCCCTACACGTGAGCATACTTAACTTTTTATACCGCCGCAACACACAAATCCTTTGCGGTTTGTCATAAAACACATTCAGGGGTGAATAAATACGGGGCGTATTTTGAAGCGAATGAAATGTAAAGTTACCTTAAGAACTATACCATTTATTTATATACCCGTGTTGGCTGCAAAAGAAATTTCTCACAGAACGAAATGTAAATACAATCGGACTAAGCAAACAGTAAAATCGTGGTCATCGAGAGCTTTGAATAAGAAAATGCATACCTTATGAAAGTTAATGAAATACGAAATACTGCTATAGAAAATTTCAAACCCATTTTTACTTCCTTTACTCATACCTCAGCTAACATTTATTTATTTATATTTCCCTCTGGTGTAGTTAAGGCCTAAAGGCCTTCTTTTCCACTAACCAGAGGTGGATGCATTCAAACCTTGCCAAATAATCTAATTAAGAATAAAAAATATAATAATAATAATAAAAAAGAGAAACATGATTACATTGTACAGATGTAGATTATGTTAGTGAAAACTATAATTAAAACTATATTAAACTATAGCCTAATAATGGAAATTTAATATTGTAAGTAGAACAAATTAGAGAGAAAAATAATAATAATAGGTAGAAAAAGAAAATTGGTAAAATAAAAATAAATGAAACTAATACAAAAGCAACAATTTTAACATGAAAGAAGTAATTAACATGCTAGGCCTAGATACAAGAAATATTAAGTTCAACCGTGAAATTAAATATAGAGTTTTTGGCATATATAGACGTTTAGAGGTCGCTTGATTCTAAATTTATCGTGGTCCTACAACATTAAATAAGTGGACAGTACATAAACAAAAAACCCAGTCTAGAATTGTATCTAGATTTGTGCCTCTTGAATACTAACTTATAAAATGGATTGTCGAGCAGCCAACGATTTTCAATGTAATTTGAAGTGCGTAAAATCTATTCTATGAGCCGTTTGGAGTGACTTATTGAACAGGTTAATTACTAAGTTATTGGACCAAATTCTCGATTTAGAGAGTCTGACATGGGGCACCTCAAGGAAATAATTAAATATCTTTGAATAATGGGGCTGCCCAAATCTATTCCATACCTTGACAAGTTCAATTTAATCTTAACAAGAGTATGAAATATAATACAAATTAATTTAATTTAATTTTTATTACATACATCATCACAGATACATAAAAAGATTTCCCGAATGAGCAAGTGCTCGGGTTCGGATTCAGTTCAGTTATTTATACAAAATTAATACACAATTAAATACAATTACAGTTAATATTGATATTTTTTTCAACAAAGGTCATATGATGATCTTGATAAGATTCTAACAGCTTTCTTCTGCAATAACAGAACATTGTTTATACCGCTTCCGTTACTCCAAATACCAATACCTTATCTTAAAACGATGTCGAAAAAGGCGAAATAAGCATATTTTAATAACACTTTAGTCACTTGACTCCTTAAATTGCATAATAGGTAGATTACTCTTGAAATACCGTACGTATACAGACTGCATCAGTATGATTCTTCCAGAATAACTTATTGTTCAAGATAATGCCTAATAATTTAACTGTTTCATATCATTTAAACAAGAATTGGTTAATGTAAATAATATAAGCCTATTTCGAAATAGTGGAAGTAAATTCCTAAAAATCGCAGATAATCCGTAATAGTTATAACCTATTGATTACCATCAATAATTCTAACAGCCTTAAAACGAGAGAATGATTTTTAAAGCAACTTCTTTTTGTAAAAGTAGTCGATTGTCGGAGACCTCCTACTTTCCAGAGGTTGAGTGGTGAATTTCCTAGCAATGTGAAGGTGAAATATTGGTCCAGGCAGAGGTATTATATCACATCTACTGTTTCACATGTAAACGTCTTGATTTTTCTCATGATATTTCTCCAATACCCTACCTGGGGATAGCAATAAATCTATGCTGACATCTCTCGTAAATCAGTTCCTATGAAATGTGCCATATAAGACTGAGATTAATTACTAAGCCGTGCTATGGGAAAGCTTAACTTATTACAGCTGTGCTAACATTATTTTGCCAGAAATATTCCTTAGTCATAACTTGAGCGAACTTTAAAATTATTGAAAGATTATAATATAGATGATATTCTACTTTCGCTTTTACATAGTGAACTTAATGGCATTTATTAACTAGGCCTCGTTTATTTATCTTTTTCCCCCCAAAATTAATATTTTTTTCATAATCTATACACAACAAAAGCTAAGTCCATAGAAGTACCATTGCACACACTAAAGGGTAGTTTCTATCAACGAGTATAGGCCTAAGATATTTCTGAAAATAGTTCAATAAAAAGGTGCCAGGCGTATTGGTGGGTTCGGTTCTTCTAGTGGGTGGTAGTAAACTTAGACATGGACTATCCTTTTTCTGAAACGCATGAATATTGTGCCCGTGTTAACTTATTATCGATGTTTACTATTAGTTAACTGAGAGACAGACGCTGAGTGGTCTGCATTTGTTTCCTAGGTAAGGCTGAATAGCCTGCATTTCGCAAAATTTTAATTTTTGACTAATAATAAAATCAGGTAAACTGATGTAAAAAAGTGCCAGTATGTTTTTGTTTAATCAGTTATGACTGCAATTATGATATGCAGAATATTTTTTTTTTAAATTGATTTCCAAGTTAAGCTCCAGATTTATTCATTAAGCAGGGCTTACGGAAGAAGAAAGGTCTACCATCTCGGCCACCTGGGTCATTTTAACGGTCTAGTTGGATAAGCGCATGTAAAACAATAGTGTTTTTTGTCACAGCTACCTGTATTTTAATTTCCAAGGCCTTATAAGATCACAGTAAAACAATAGGCTATGTTGTCAAGATAACTGATTTTCATTTTTTTTATAAATTCCTTCGAATACGTATATTGCCATAAAATAGGCACTAAATTGAGCATTACTCCGAAACAGATCAACCGATTTTATCCATTATGAATAGACGTCTTCCCATGGACATTGTAAATGTGTATACCAAGTTTCATAAAAATCCGGTAAAGCGTATTTGAGTTACCGCGTCTTTAAAATATACACTAAATTGGGTTTTACTCCGGTACCGGTCAACAGATTAGGTTCAAATTCAATAAGGCACTTCTTATGGACGTCATAAATGGGTATACCAAGTTTCATGGAAATCCGATACAGCGTATTTGAGTGGTGGCGCCTTTCTATTAGAAAGGCGCCATAATCTATTAAAATAGGCACTAAATTGGGCATTACTCCGGTACCGGTGAACCGATTTGGTTCAATATCAATAGGGTTCTTCCCATGGACATTATAAATGTGTTTTCCAAGTTTCATGAAAATCCGAAAAAGCGTATTTGAGTTATGGTGCGTACAGACACACGGACAGCCGGACAGACGGACAGACAGACGGACAGACATTTTTTCGTCCACCACACAATCTCATAAAGTACCATACTGGCACTTAATAAAGAATAAAAGTGGCAAACCATTTTTAGCGACACTTTTGCGATCTGGTAAAGTGTGAAGGGAAATGTTATGGTGCCGGCGTTTACACATTGCTAGTGCCGGAGTTTAGTATTAACTGATTGCAGTGTTTAAACAACCGTGCCGGAGTTTACCATCTGCGCTTCTAGTTAGATACCTCTGATCCCTCTAGTTCTTCTAGAGTTAGTATTATATAACAAAAGGATATTTATTAAATATTTGGCATGGATAAATATAAGTATACAAATAGTGAAGTGCTTTCCATACAGGCAGTGGAGGTCCTTACGGTTTCAGGAGGTTGAGGATCCAAGATTTTCAGATATCCGAGTCATGCAGCTGGTAAGGTTGTCAGCCTCCCGAGAATTGTTACCGGTACTGATTTCTGATAGAGGCCGAGTGAACTCCAGGAGCATACAACCCTCGGAATGATTAGGCAAATTGAAAAATCCCATCGGGGTAGATCTCGTGGCATGTAGCACACGGCCTCAACCAAATGCTTCACGGAGTATCCCAAACATAAGTATAGGGTACCTTGAAGTAAATATATTGCTGTAATATTACCCAATAAAAAAAGTCTCACAAAATGCATGTCTTCAAAACAGATGCAATCTTCCTAAACCTACGAGATGAATTAAATAATTCTACATTTTGGGTACACGTATATTCCTAAGATCTTGCAGTACTTTCTTTGCTTGAGCTTTTTTGAATGAAATGCTCACATATATCTTGTATTATAGCCTAATATGTTTTTGTTTAAAACGGAAATGTAATCAAAGAGTTCATTACTTATTAGTGAATCCCACCCCATCTACCTTAGTAGGGAATTTGGCAACGGTCTTTCACAATTTTTGTGTGCCGGTATAATGTATTAAACAGTTGAATTTACTGACTATTCGATATTCCTCATATATATGCCTAATTGCGATAAAAGCGTAAAGAGTATACATTATTCAGGCAATTAATGATCTTTGCATAGACTTATTTCAATGATTATTATATCTTACGGCAAGCGAACAAAACAAACAGTTATTAAATGCTTTACCTCCAGCAGCAGCTACGAACCATTTTTCTGCCCCTTATATTCTGCACAAACTCTCCCACAACTCATCCCTCATTAGGGAGAATTTAAAATTGAATGCTATGTAGAAAGTTCCACCAACTTATGAGGCCAATTTTCTGCTTTCACCCTTTCTTCTGCAATTTGCTTACCTTAGCTTTTTTCGTTTCGCTTATCTTAACAAAATTTCCTTAAGATTGTGCAGTTTATGTTTGACAGCGTTCCTGCCTTGGAATTGATTGTATCCTGCTTAAAATTCTCTTTGAGTCTACAACATAACTTTACTATTAATTTGCTCAATAATTAATTCATTAATTTGCAGCCTTCAAATTATTGAGTAGGGAACTTCGTACGCTTTATACGCGACTAAAAGTAAAAGTAAAAGAGGTATATTTTTAAGTATTTCCTTATTGGTAAATAATTTCCTGAAAACATGAATTGTCGGCGAATAAGTTGGAACATTTATTGAGAAACGTTTCACTTCCTATTGATTCGAAACATTTTCACATTGATAAAGAATATGTGTCTATTTCTATTCAATTCGTAGTCAAGAGTAAGTAAATTCAAATCCCACATTCGCCTCAAGGTAATGAAAGCTAGGCAATCTGGAAGAGGGCTTTAGGGTTTTCATTACTATCTTGCAATTACTGGCGAGTAGCGATAAAGATGAAAGGGATTATATCAGCAGTCCCTATAGTCTAAAAAATTAGAAAGAAACCTCCCCTTGCTGCAACAATTGCAGTTTAGTTCCGCGCAGGTTTCATTCTAACTTGTTGGACCATAGTGTACAAAGCAGGTCCGAAGACATAACCTCTGTAGGAGTTGCCTTACGAAGTTTGAAACCCTCGCCCATGTTCTAGGAGCATGACCATACGGTGAAGTACGCCTCATCATATAACGAATATTGTTAATGCCTTAATGAACAAGGATTTTAAATATTTTCATAAAGTTCACGGTATTTTCAGTGAGAATAGCACCCGCAGAGTGGATATCATTGAATTCCAACCTCAGTCTTCTGAAGGACATATTCCTTTTACTTAATCCGCCTGTAAGATTCGAATCTTATGAAGATCAACCAGAAGAAGTCAATGAGGAGAAAATACACAATTATGACCCAATCCTTAAGTATTACAAGGTTAAATTCATCTAATAAAAATAATAGGAAGATAATTAATTACTGGAGCTCGTATTTACATCCCAGTACTACTGCTAGAGTTTTCAAAACATAAAATCTGGACAAAACCATTCTTGAATTACTTGTAGCACTGAAATCCATCCCCATTTTTTGCAACCATACACATGGTCCAAGACTCCCAGGCTGCAATCTTAAATTTCTCTGTTCCTGTTTTATCTTTCCTTTAGTCGATGTATACGTATAGGGTATCCATTTTTGTTTTGTTTAAATGAAATGGTATTCTTTGTCATAGACTAACTTCGGGTATTGCAGGAAGGAATATACATTAAGAAAAAGTTAGGCCTGCATATTTGGATGTTAATAATTTGCTTATGGAAAACGTTTATATTTACGTTGTAACTAAATGTAGACACCTTTTGTATTTAAATATTGATCAATATAACGACAACTTTACAACGATCTTATGGTCCCAATTAAAACACCATTGAAGTCTTCTGTTTCTGCGCCAATATAATGAGGTAACATGAAGAAATATCGATTATTTTCAATTCTGCTGTTTGTAAAAACGGGGCTAAGGTTTGTATTCATGGACTGATCTTCTCTTTAGAAGCCATGCAGATATTCGAACCTCGGTCATAGCTTAAATGCCGTCTTTTCGATCTACAGTGAGTCCATTTTATGAGGAAACCTCGCATCACTGCCGCATTGCCGCGCTAGCATTGCATCGCAGTTGTACAAAGCATTGTTGTCGTGTGTTACATAAGACAATAATCGAAAATGTATACGGTTGAACAGCGAACTTATTGAGAAATAACCATAGAAGGCGCGTTCGGAGATTTTCTCGTAAATATCCTGACTGTACCATCCCTACAAAATCGTGTCTTTCGAAGTTGATGAAAAAGTGGGGTACAACAGGTTCAGTTTGTGACATACCGAAGAAGCGTGAAAGGCACGTTTTAACAGCAGAGAAACTTGAGGATATTCGGGTGCGATTAGAAGTCCTAAAAAATCATTGAAACGTTTGGCGCAGGAAACTAACAAATCCAAGGGGTCAGCCCACAAAGCGACCAGACTGCTGAAATTTCAACATTACCTCAAATAAATGGTGAGTAATGAGCCTCTACATGTAGGCCTATTTTGATAATAAATTGGTTGAGTTATTCTACTTTGTATTGTTTGCCGTCTTCATTTGCCGGTAGTAACGGAACACAGTCTCCGCCGGTGCAAGCACAACAGCGGGGAAAGTGTGAGCAGGGGGAACGCTGTTAAAAAGTTTCCGCATAAAATGGATTCCAAGGATAGATTGATGAGATAAAATTCCATCACACGACCATAAACTAAAACACCCCAAAAATTATTAAAACACAGTTTATCTCATTTATCATAAAAAAGCTATAGATTTAGTAAATAAAATAAAAAATCATTTTTCATAGTTATGACTCGTAACGCCGGCAATCAACTTGTACCTCAAAAGTCAACAGTAGACTTAAAAATTCTTTACATAATATTATATTGAAGATGGTTATACTGGATCAGCTAAGAAGTTATCACGGATGAATAAGCGACGTTCTTAACATTAAATCTGATATTATTTTTTACATATTTCAGCCGGGTACAACCTTGTCCTTAAAATATGATAACAAGTCTACCCGATATAATTGCAAATGTAACATGGCTAGAAATAGTAAATACTCAAGAGCCTTAAACCCTGACTGCTATTTAAATAAATGTAACAATAGTAGTTGTAGTTAATTTTGAATTTTGAAAATTGTTTTATTTTACTTGTATAAATATGTATTTGTATTTGTATTTGTATTTGCAATACTATGTAATAGTGATAATAAATAATAAATAAAAAAAATTACAAAAAAAATAAATAAATAATAAATAAATAACTTAGTCCTACCTTACTATAGGCTCCTTTAGCAATCTATCCACAGTGCGTTCTGGATCTGCAAAGTAAAAGAACGAACTATTAAGTTATAGCTACAAATCTGATTTACTATATCCACAACACATTCTGCATTCGGGAGGCCCCAGGTTCAAATCCCGTGGCCGGCCAATTTGACAAGAGATTCTTCATGATTTTCCCAGTCGTAAATGAAAATACTGAATTGGATGTCTACAAACCCTGAATCATCCTCACCATTTCATCTTGTATCATATCCTTTTAAATTAATATCAGTTGAAATTTACTCTATAAAAGTACACCAATAATAGAAACAATTGACAATTAATAGTTCTACGGCCTACCCTACATCCCGAACTCCTGATATGGCCTCGCAGCTAGAAAGAGTATAAACTCAGCTGAATTAAAAAAAAAAAAAACCTTTTATCATTAAAACATTTATGTGCGCGAGCAAAAAGCTGTACAGCGAACCTGCAAAAGATTAACCAAAAAGTGCGATACTTATTGACTTATTCTCATATTATGTAGATTTTTATATCACTAGATTTTTTTAAATTTTAAGATTTCTGTAAGCTCCTGTAACTTACTACCATGTGTTCCTCACACAATATAATACTGTAGTAGTGAAATACTTTGACCGTTGCTCTAAAATTAGTTACCGAGACATTTACTCGACGAAAATATTGTCTTCCCTTCATCGCTCCATGTGATTCTTCCACTGTTGAAAAAGAGTGCAAGATCTTTTTCAGGTATCTTGTGCAAGATATTTTTGCTTTAACCTTCACTGCATCTATAGACTCCGGCTATTGTATGTCCTCGGAAAAATATCAGCACTCAAACATTTTTTTAATTATTATTATTACAGTTTCCTTGTTTCTTTGTTCAACAATTGAGGGGGTCAGCGCAACAGTGGTCTATCCCACCTTTTTATAGTTTAGAGAAAAAAAAAAGCAAGTTCAAGTTCTACATTGCAGTTTCTCGTACAATTTTAAAAATGCAGTCTTATTGGTAGTGGAGTGTTCTATGATGCTTGGTCAACTTAACTGCAATGTAACATAGACTACTGTTCAGAGTGTTCAGAGATATTATCAATTTTATGAGACGCTGCAACACTGTTTTCTTGGTTAGACTGTTGCACTGACATTTATTTCAACTTGACAGAGGAGTAAAAAATTATTTCAATAAATATTGGATTTTCACATGCATTAAAACATTATTTTAAGAGGAAAGGAGTTCTAATAATTTTATTTATAAATTCCAATGATTATTCAGTTCTACACACGATGAAATAAATGAAAAAGCTCACTACCATTCTCCCCAGTTTCTTCAACACTTACCTCAATTACAGAAATCAGATTATCAAGAAATTAATTATAAATGAACGGTACATATTTCTGAAGACCTTTAGTAGTCTCTAGTTACTTTGGATTTATTTATCTTGGTTTCAACATTTTTGGTTGCCCTTACACAAGGGGAATTCTGTTTCAGGGAACAGATTATTGACTTCAAAACTACCTACAACAAACTTAATTTGTCCAACCTCTATATAAGAATAAAGTTTACCTCCAAGCCATGCAAATAGCATCATTAAATTATTTTCCATGTCAGAGGGGTTAGACCACTGTTGCGCTGACCCTCTCAATTAAGCTAATTTCTTACTTTAGGAAAGAGGTTATTAACATGAAAGCACATAAAAGACACCCTAGTATATGAGACTCATTTCAATAGAGTAAGGAAAGGTGACTGAAAAATTCAATGCCATAGCCGGGATTTGAGCCAGGATCTTCGGCTCTCCGTGCCACTGCTCTTGCCAACTGAGCTGCCATGGCAACATGCCTGAACAACATTAAATTCTCCAACTGACTCACATATCCCGGCTATGGCATTGGATTTTACTTTCTCGCATATACCTAGTATAGAGAAGTATTGTGATCGTGACAAAAATCGAAATCGAGATAACACCGGGAAAGCATGTTTCTCGATGCCTAGAAACCGAAAAAAGTGTTTTTGGAATGTCGTCTGACCGACTGTCCGTCGGTGGACAAGCACAGCGGGTAAACGGTTCATTGTATTTACTTCATTTTTTGAACCAAGAACTTTTTAGAAATTTTATCGTACCACCCAGAATTTGGGTTTCATAACTGAAATATTAAAGGGAATTTTCATGAAAACTTTTCGAAAACTTTTTATTTTGAAAAATTGACTCTAACGATTTTAATAAAAATGTGAAATTGGAAACACTTATTTGTGACTAATAAAATGGCTATAACCGTTTCTCTGTAAAAATGACTTAGGGGGTACTTGACTCGTATCCATTTTCAATTTTTCTAGATAATCTCCACTACAGTAGGCGATACATGAAATCCTACCACTGTAAAGTTGTAGAGAAAATTAAAAGGAACATTTCTTTACAAAATTGATAGGTATCAAGATAAAATCGAAATAACATGAGTTAAATGAGAACTTCAGAACATACATTTTGAATAAAATATGAATGATAATTTGTTGCCCATAGTAAAAATAATACTATAATCTAGATATATTAATTGTTGTGAAATGTAGTCAGTTTACCACAGTCGTAATAAACACACCAAAATTAATTAGAGCGAGGTGGTATAGGGTAATAGGAAGAGATCCTGGGTTCAAATAAAACCTCGTGACCACCCAAATTTACCAGTAGACTCTTAGTAATACCTTATTCGTGCAGCATTATTGTTCGGCTTTATCTCAATGTATCCTGCATTTTAGCGTTTGAGATTGAGGAAACCATGCAAACCCCAAGTTATTATTATTATTATTGTTATTATTACTATTATTTCACGGTAAAAACACTGAACAGAAAGATCGACCCTGATGCTTTCCGTTCTAGATAAAGTTTTATGAGAATGTAAGAAATAAAATTTAATTGTCTCTATAATTTACTGTTTTCTATGCTAGCCTTTAACACGTATATGCGATAAAGTTTGGGCAACATTGTTTGCACCATTTATTTCAGTCTGACTTCACCTTTCCATCTTAGCCTACATACGACCAGCGAAAGAATTATCATTTCACTAGACTAGGATCTCGGGTTTCATCACATACGTCGGAGGTATGAAAAGATGAAAATCTTTAGTCCTACTTTAACAACCTTAACTTGACCGTTCTTCATTTTGTCTGTTTGTTAATTTGTTTGTTATGACCAAATGCGTTGTTCGATTTCTTTCCAAACTGGCATGAGTGTTTCTTGAAGTAATTAAAACATGTATATGTAAGAACTATTTATTTTTTTAAATTTCGTTTTAAGATAGTTGAAGTTATAATGGTCCCGTTTCATGTAATTTTCAGTTTCTTTTATTGATTCTAGACAAACTGTTCCTGGAAATGGTGTTGTCTTCACAATGAATGACAACATTGAATGAACCCTTAAAGACTGCGATGAAGAGCAGATCTTAAGACTTTTATCTTCGTTGCGAGGGCTACTGTTTTCGTCGCGAGGAATACCATTTTCGTCGCGAGGACTACCGTATTCGTCGCAAGGTCTACTGTTTTCGTCGCGAGGTCTACTGTTTTTGTCGCGAGGACTACTGTTTTAGTCGCGAGGACTACTGTTTTCGTCAAAAGGTCTACTGTTTTCTTCGAAAGGTCTACTACATTCTTCAAAATTCTACTGTTTTGTCGAAAGGTCTACTACATTGGTCGAAAGGTGTACTGTTTTCATCGCAAAACCTAATGTTTTCGTCGCAAAGTCTACTGTTTTCGACACGAAATCTACTGTTTTCGTCACGAGGTCTACTGTTTTCGTCATGAGGTCTATTGTTTTCGTTGCGAGATCTAATGTTTTCGTCGCGAGGACTACATTTTTCGTCTTGAGGTCTACTGCTTTCGTCGAAAGGTCTACTGCATTCGTCGGAAGGTCTACTGTTTTCGTCAAATGGTCTACTGTTTACGTGCGAGGACTACTTTTTCGTCGCGAGGTCTATTGTTTTCGTCGCGAGTATTACCGTTTTTGTTGCGTGGACTACTGTTTTAGTCGCAAGGACTACTGTTTTCGTCGCGAGGTCTACTGTTTTCGTCGCGAGGTCTAATATTTTCGTCACAAGATCTACTGTTTTTGTCGCGAGGTCTACTGTTTACAGAACTCTAGTCTACATCATCCATTACTGATGTAGGCCTACATTAGTATAGTGACCCAATGGTACTGTAGCATGTGTTGTGGTAAATGCAATGCTGCACTTCAGCTGTTCTAGTTTCCAACTGCACCATGGCATTTAAACTGCAGTAGATGACATGAATTGGAAGCGACCTTCATAAGCCCCATTAGCAGCTTTCCTAGAATTATAAATATTAAAGAGCTGTAGATGGCGATTCCGAGATGCTGGATTTTGCTAGCAAAGTCGGATCCTACGTGCAGTGTCAATATTATTGATCGTTAGCACACAATTCAGGTACGTTATAGCCTACGGCCAATAATACTGTCGCTATTGCTTATTAATGTATTTCTTGTTGAGTGCGGTATTAAAAATAATGGCTCATAACAGAGAGCATTTTTAACTACATTGGACCGTCAATATCGTCCATAGAACGCAGTGTTAAAGGTAATCGAGAAATGTACTTTCCTATTGGTTTTAGAGAATAAAAGTGTACTGATTCAGATGGTTAAAAAGCTATTTTCGAGAGTGTGTTACGTCCTATTCAGATTTAAGTAGGTCCTTGGCTGCCCTGAAATTTAAAATCCTGAATTACCATGCGACTCGTACATTCTAGTTGTCAGTTCTTCGCTTTACCTCCAGGATTGTGCTAGAATCAATATATGTTAGAGAATGAATGGTAAAATTATCAAGGCCGCATCAACTCTATAAAAAGAACACCATTTAGTCCCGGAACTATCGTTTATACCACTTTTTCCGTGAATAAGTATTCTATTATTTAGTAATTTCATTATATAATTTCCTTCATTCGAGTAGCCATATCCTTAGTTTGTCTTATTATCTACTTTTTGAAATGTTCTTGCCAACGTTAAATTCAATCACCACTTTATTAACGTCAGGGCTCTTCAATTTCAAGTTTTACAACGTTCTCCTTAGTCTGGTACATAAATAACTTATGTGTTTGTCAAATTTCAGATGACGATCTATAATAATACCAGGGTATTTGATCTTATTTGTTTCCTTCACGGCTTAGCAGGGGCATCAGTCAGTTTCAGGGCAGTTCGTATCATTGATTCTTATGCACAAGTTTTGATCCATAATTAACTGTGGAGTACCAGCTGACCTTAAAGGGAATGGAATACAGTTTGTTTTATCTGCATCTAGTGCTAACCTACTGCATTCAAGCCAACTTTTAACTACTCTTAATCCCGTATTAGCCAATTTGGAGCCCAAGTTGGAGCGGAAAATATCAATACGATAAAGGAAGAAATTCATTAATTGGTCACTCCTCTAATGCCTCATACATCATTAAAAAAGAAAGATTCGATTAATGGTGTCGAAGGCAGTAAAGCACTTTACTGAAAAATATATGTGCAACAATTAATTATTGTTGGTTAACACAACTATTAAAAGAAGTTATTGGAATTCCTGCATACATATTCTGCTGAATTTATGAGAATACGAATTTATCAGATGAAACTTGTAATCTCGAGTGGGATTTATTGCGATAATTCCATGATTAAAATATAACAGATTATATAAGTAATCATTACTTTCTTGTGTTGTTTAAATTCGCATAACCCTTGTATCAGCTGTCAGACCACGACATACTAAATGAATATACAGTTCAATGTGTTATGGCATACTAACCAATGTTACTAACAATGTCAATGAGAAAATAGTTAACCTAAAAATTAAGATAAGCTAAAACAGAATAAAATACAGATTTTTCAAGAATATAATTTACTTGTAACTTGACACTGACACATTACCAGACCTTGAAATGACTATTTTGTCTCAATTTAGCACCAACCACCAGATGGATGACGTAACCTATTAGTTACTGCTTTGTTATATTACGACAGCTCAGTAACGAGCTGACGATTTATCGAACAAAATCGAACTATGAAAATTAATACTGTACCTTTAGTAATCTGAGTGGTAATAATTAAAGACAAGGAAGATATTAAAGATGGTAGTCTGTATTTCGAAACATCATATTGCCTTCCTATCTTTAATTTAGGAACCACAAAATAAAGCTGCACCGTTATTAAAACGTTACAACAATGAGCTAGTGGTGAAGCAATGGAATTTAATAAACTTATATTCAGGTTTGTGGATATTCCATCCAAATCTACTGCATCGACACTTTTTATTTAACAGCGTTATAGTAATGGAACATAGAAGGAAATTAGGATTTAGTCTCGAGACTACACGTAACCTTTGCAACTAATTTACTGTACAGAATACAGGCAAAACACAATAATTATAGGCGTCAATATTAAAAACACAACCTCTTGAATTTCTCGGCGTCGAATAAATTTTGTAACAAATTTATTACGTGGAATAATATAAAATAGATAATAATTAACCTATGGGATTTAACTGTACATTATAATTTGTGAATATCATGTAAATTTTTCATGTAATTATTCAAAGATTTTTTCCCCAAAGCAACTTAGAAGTATGTTTTTAACATAACAATTCTTTATTGTTATAGTGTACACTACCATTCAGAAATCAAGTACTGAAATATTTTAATAGTATGTTAATAGTTTAAGGCTTCTTGTTCCACGACCCACATTGAGATACGTCACTTTGCAAAATAAATCTCTCATTTATTAAAAATAATTTGATCTTTAATGTCAAAAATAGAGTTATTAATAACAAAAAGTTAAGAAATCTAACTGCGAAAAGACTTCTATTCAAATAAATCAAGCCTTTGAAGGCAATTTATACATCATTTTTCCTTCAGATCTTAAAACAAAAACTGTTAATACAAACTTAATCTTGATTTCAAAATGAGAACATACATTAGATCTAAATGAACATAGTGCCCTCAACAATAAGAAATACTGGTTGTGAGAACGAGAAAATATGGCTGTGTTTGGTAATCAACGTTCTTTTGGTGCATATAAAAGCACTTCAACATGACATTTATTATGACCTCATTTCCCAGACTTGCCACGCAAGTGATCCTTTGACATATATGCGAGGGATGAAAGAAAATAATAATTTGCCTTCAATTTTAAAGCTTGGCAGGCAGGTGTGTGAGATCAATCACACACAAAAATATAGCGCATGATTGCATTAAAAGGGTTTTGTGAAGGTTGTTAAACTGATGGGGGCAGGACAATCATTTTTTTAAATGTAAAATAAGAAACTGAATTTGTACACAGAAAGCAGAATAAGTATTTCTCTCATAAATGCCCGTAATCTCTCGCCTCAAAGTATGAATCTGAACAAAAGGTAGAAGATAATAGCAACAGTAATGACATAATATCATTGATAGTAGAGCCTAATATTAATAATGACAATATTATTAATACATAATAATTATAATTATATTTTATTAATCGAAATCGCAATTATTTGATAATTAACTCCACTTGAATCATACATTTAACCCAAGAAACAGGATAATAATCTTTTACAACTCTCTCTTGAACTCTTCATAGTAAGCCTAATAATATAACATTGACCTTTTTTGTTTCATTGCCTTTTTTCAGTCTTATCTCTTTGTTTCATCCATATGACACAGTAGAGCCAGTACAATAGATTACTTCAATAATCTTTAATTCTTTTAAAAATGTGATTGTTATAAAATGTTTACTTTAACTGCCTCTATACTCTACTGCACAAACTTTTCAAATATCGCCTACCGTAGTTAATTTAGCCACAAAAATGTAATTGAATACAAGTAAGCTATCCCCAAGTCAAATGCACAGAAGAAGGAATAAACCCGTTTATTAGTTGGAAGTATATAAAATTGTTATCAAAATCTCCAGAGCCATTTTTTTTTAAATCAAAATTTTGGGGAAAAGTTTTCAGGAAAACTTCTTGAAAATTTAGAAAAAAAAAAAAAAATAGAAAATAAATTCTAGGAGGTGAAATAAAACTACAATTAAGACATCAATCCAATTATACTAGCAGGTGCCCCAGGCTTCACACGCGATTATTTACTCAGTTGATGGATGTTTTATATCAAATAACTTATATAAGAGAAAAATAATTAAAACTTTATATTTATTAACACTTACATCGATTTCACATACATTAGTGATTATATTGTTTTACGTAATACTTATAATTAATTAAACGAACAAAACTAATCTTGTGCTGCCTTAAACAGATTCGAAATGAAACTATTAAAACTATTATCTTACTAAAATCACGAATGAATTATTGAATATTTATGAACTACAATTGGTTTTCCACCCAGTGGTAGTTACATAGCCATAGCTTATTAACTATACACTAAAAACTAGTATTTAAATCTGACATTATGCTACCTTAATATTATTTAAATCTAAATATTTACACAACACTTACATAAACCTGAATTCGATGTGTATTTCACGATAAAAGTGCGTCTCCCGGGGAAAAAAAAAACACCTCAGATTAGTCTACCTAGCCCAAAAAATTCCCGCATAGTGAATTTCGATCAATCATTCAATGCTCCTTTTTTCCCCTGTTGCTACGGCAAACCGAGCAAGACCACCTTCGATTTATTTCACAATTGAATACTGTCTTGTTAATAGGTGACGTTGGATGTACACGGAAACACCAGTTCAAATAGATAATATGCACCTTTTATCTTCTGCGGGCCTGCCCAGACGTACAGACAGACTTCATTAGGAAAAATAAGTATTTCTTTTACGGTTTTTAGGCATCGTGCAAAATGTTCTCCCGGTGTTATTTCGATTTCGAGTTTGTCACAATCACAATAGGCCAATAGGCCAATAGTATAAAATTCAAGGAGGTAAAAAGACCTAACTAAAACCTTTAAAGTTGCAATATTATCAGCATCTCAATATACCTGTATAAGTAAAGCTATGATATTACGTACTTCCCTCTTCCTCCCATTTAAGCTTCAATTTGGTTATATTAGTACGGCAGGTATAGTATCTATTTCATTGCATGCTCAGTTAGCAGTAATTATCACGCATAGGGAGACTAATTGCGAATTAGGGTGTGATAATTAAGAAATTGTTCATGTGTTCTGTATTCACCAGCTTGTATTACAGTAACCACCACCGTTCTGTATATTATGTGCTATATTTCATGCTTTACAGAAATATTGGATCTAGTTAGCATATTACTTCCATTCATACGATACTTAATATTACCAATGAATATACGGTATTTAAATTCAAAGAATTTCTTAATTCTGTTATAATGAAAAGGGAAAATGTTAAAATGGATCCCAAAGCATAGTTATTACGGATATATTATTGCCTAGCTATATCGCCGAAAAGACAGCACGTATTATTCGGCACTGTGGGTGAGTCGGGCGCACCTGCCTTTCACACCGGCGGTCCGGGTTCGATTCCCGGCCAGGTTCAGGACTGGGTATGTGTGTGTGCCATCCATAGGCTTGAGTGTAACAGTATTTTTTTTCTTCCTGACACTGGATAAAGGCGTATCAGGGGAAGGACATTCAGAGGTGCGAATTGAATTCAAAGAGACAAACCATCTTCCCCTCCCGTCAGTCATGACAGCCTTAGCCGTATATCTATTTAGCACGATGTGACTGCCCTGAAGACTGGCGTTCGAATGAAACATACCCCTTCAAATGACAATATTTCGATAGTGGACACATCCATGCTGCTGCACATTTCTCTGAGAACGGCCAGGTAGAAAACATTTCACTACGGGTAGGGACTGGCGCATCCCAGAAACAAATCCGCTTAGAATATTCCCTTAAGGGATCACCAGGGGTCGTTCTCTGCCCTATGGAACTTCCATCCTTCCTTAAGAAGTAAATGTTTTGTTTAAAAAAAGCGTTTGCAATTCTTATTTTGTTTTAATAGCTTTGTGGAAAAAATATCAATAAATCTTATGCTGGACATGAAAAACACAATCTAATTTTGATATATCACTGTTGTTTTAATATAGACCTAATATAGACCTACGATAGTTTGGAGCCGTAGTACAGGAGGCTGTGGGTTCGAGTCCCACCTTAGCATGAGTGTTTGTGTGTGTTCACGAAAGAAAGGAAAACAAGATAAACAAACGGTAAACAAGACAAACAATTCACGAAAATTGGCCTATAGCCGGCTAAAATTATATATATATATATATATATATATATATATACAGAGTGTTAAAAAATTACGTTTACTACGTTTCAGGGATGATAGAGGAGGTAAAAACAAATATTTTCTTTCTGTGACAAAACTTTGGCATATGCTCCGTTTTGCCACTAGATGGACTTAAGGGTAGTTGGCTTAACTGCCGTCACAACACGCACCGATTAATTTTGTTTGTACTGCTTTGATCGCCGTGTCAGGAACCATCTAAATGCTATATTCCCCAATCGTTGGATTGGCAGGGGTGTGGCGATACCGTGGTGGCCACCTCGATCACCGGACCTATCTCCACTAGATTTCTTTTTGTGGGGAGACATGAAACGTCTTGTGTATGAGACACCGATCGATACGGCAGAAAAATTAGTTGCTCGCATTGTTGAAGCTGCACATGTTATTTGAGACAATTTTGGCCTTTTTGAGCGTTGCAGACAGTCCATAGTACGTAGATACCAGTTGTGCAATGCCTTCAATGAACGGCAGTTTGGACACCATCTTTAAAACGACAATTTACCTCGTTCCTTCTGGATAATACGAACAAAATTCGAATGTTGCAATTAACACTTATGCAGGCCTACACAATAAACGGCGCATATGCCAAAGTTTTGTCACATAAATAAAATGTTTGTTTTTACCTCCTCTATCATCCCTGAAACGTTGTAAACGTAATTTTTTAACACCCTGTATGTATTTCCCCAATTATACGATAATTCTAATTAATTTCAATGTGTTCTTTGAGGGAATTATATATATATCGGTATAATAGTCCAGTCAAATTATCACAAAAAAAGTCATGTGGATGCAAAATTTAGGGTAGAGCTAATTTTTTTATATGATGTCTGGAATGGTTTTGAGAGTAATTTCTGACATTTTGCCAACAAATTTTTTTGCCGCCGGAGCCGCCATCTTAAAAAAACTTCAAAATTTTCTATTTCATTTCTGTTTTTGCCCATTATCTGCCAAAATACACACCTGACAAAATGTTTTATTATCTATCCTAAAAGTGGACTAAATTTGCCACAGTTTGAGATCAAATTGTGTTTTCTACCATGAATAGTTTCGGAAATACAGCTTTCCGAATTTCAGCAACATTCTGCAAAAAATAAAAAAATCTGAACTTTCAACTAGTTTTTGCTCGCTATCTTCTAAATGACCAAACCTTCAGTAAAATTTCGAAGGATAACTTTTAAAGTAGAGTAAATTTGCAACAAGTTGAGTATTTAATGTTTTCATACCTATTATAGGTCACCAGATACAGAGGTATCTACAACTCCTCACATTTCAGAAAACTTATCGAAGGTATGAAAGTCTAGTTTTGCCTAGGATATTCTAAATGGCGTTTATCAGTAAAAAACCTGTGTTGTCTTATAGTTAAGATTTACATTGTAATTAACAACCAAAACAGTATTTCCAAGAATTTATAATGATAAAAGACTAAAAAGAAAAGCAATGTAAAAAGAAAATAATAAGAAAAGTTGGTGTAGGTACAGCATTTTGATTTGGAAAGAACGGCGTTCTATTTTAGAAGAACACTTTAGCAGTGTCCTCTGAAAAAAATTACTTCCTATAGCAGATACAGTTATCCGAAAATGGAAACATGTTATCGGAGGAATGGCGCTAAGAGGCTCTTTGTCACTGCTCCGCATACCGTTCTCTCCGGATACATCTGTTTTAATGTGTTTGTACCAGGCAACCTTAGGCATTTTGAAATATTTGTAGACACATTATAACTCAAAGGTTTCAGTTATCTTCGATGGTTATCCTTCAGACGCTAATCAAACAAGCACAAAGAATTGTGAGACTCCGACGGGCTACGAGTCCATCTCCTGATGTCGTCTTTGATAGAACTACTGTTTTGAAAAGCTCACAAGAAACTTTTCTCACCAATGAAAACAACAAGAGGCGCTTCGTTGAATTGGCAAAAACTGGAATAGGCTGTTAAAGATGCAGATGTCTTGATTGTTAGCACTGCCTTCTCAAAAGCATCTCAATACGACACTGTCTTTGTAGTTGGGGAGGACATAGACCTTATTTCCTCACTGCATTACCATCCCCTCATATAAAGAATACATATCTCCAAAAGTACGGAAGAGGCAAAGCTGCAGACATCTTCTAATCAAGGCAGTCATTTCGCCACAGCTTCTCCAACATGCTGCTGTTCATCCATGCTTTCAGTGGTTGTGACACAACATCTGCAGTTTTTGGCCACGGAAAAACCCACTTCTGTTCGCTGATTTTGAAACATCCTGAACTAGAAGAGGAGGCTAATGTATTTCTGAACCCTCAAGCTACATCAGGAGAAGTGGCTGAAGTGGGCCAACATTTTTTGGTTCACTTATATGGAGGAGACCCTGCTACACAAACACTTGACGAACTTGGGCACGGAATATTTGTAAAAGCTGCAGGAAGAATGAAATTTAACTTAGCGAACTTGCCCCCAACCAGTGATGCGGCTCAACTTCATGCCATGCGAACATACCACCAAGTTCAGGCATGGCTCAGTGAATACAAAGACCCTTTGAAGTGGGGCTGGGTGAACACACCAAGAGGCCTCTTTCCCCTTAAAGCCAAGAAGGAGCCAGCTCCAGAATCAATTCTGAAAAGTATTTCCTGTACCTGCAAGAAGGGGTGTTTAAACGCTTGTGGGTGTCGTAAAGCTGGATTAAAGTGCACAACGATATGCAAACATTGCAATGGGCAGTCGTGTGAAAACATACTAATAGTCCTGTCCTCCGACAGTGAGGATGATGACACTCCTGATGAGCCAATTAATTCGTTTTTGGATGAAGACGCTGAAGAGTACTTTATCAACACTGGCTAGATTGTGAACATCATGGACGAAATAGCAGACGTCAACTGCCCAAGTCCCTCTAAGTGCCGAAGACTATGAACAAACAAGTTATTCAATGCAATGTTTCACCAGAACTCCAGCTAAATAAAATCTTTTTGTATATAAATGAATGTTCTGTGCTGATATTGCTCCTAACTTGTACACACATGCATTTATTCAATCGTTGCTGTATATATATTTTTAAACCTCTGTATTTTGTGACCTGTAAGAGGTCGGATAAGTTTAAAGTACTCGACAAGTTTCAAATTACTTCTAGTTTAAGTTTCCATATGGAGTTTTACTATAGGTTTGGTCATTTAGAAGATAGCGAGCAAAAACTAGTTGAAAGTTCAGATTTTTTTATTTTTTGCAAAATGTTGCTGAAATTCGGAGAGCTGTATTTCCGAAACTATTCATGGTAGAAAACTCAATTTGATCTCAAACTGTAGAAAATTTAGTCTACTTTTAGGATGGATAATAAAACATTTTTGTCAGATGCGTATTTTGGCAGATAATGGGAAAAAACAGAAATAAAATAGAAAATTTTGAAGTTTTTTCAAGATGGCGGCTCCGGCGGCAAAAACTTTTGTTGGCAAAATGTCAGAAATTACTCTCAAAACCATCCCAGACATCATATAAAAAAATTAGCTCTACCCTAAATTTTGCATCCATTCTTGACAATTTGATTGGACTATAATGTGTTTCGTCTTATACTCTCAATTAAGTGCTTCGACTTGCATAATAGCATTAAATAATCTTCTTACAACGAGCAGTTAACTCACCATACTTCTACTGAATAATATTACGTAATATCCATAAACAATAATACACTTAGCAGTGGTAATAAAAAAACAACGTATTGCTCAAACAACGTATTTTGTAAGTTACTAAATTAAGAAATTATGTAAAACTTTAAGTCTACTATAAGTTAAAAACCTAAGCATACCCAAACAAATTAACAAACAAAGTGGTTTACAAATTTTGAATTTGAGAACTAGCGAAGCAACTATCGAGACGTACTCTTCTCTTAAGAAATGTCATCTTACGCTCGTTGCATAATATATATATATATATATATATAAATGTGAACACAAGGGGAACGCAACGTTATGCTAATATAGGATTCCATTAAACTTTTTGAAATTTATCGTTACTAGTAGTTCCATGTAAATGCATGGTTTATTTGTTCTAAAAACTCTTAATATCGCAACACTGTAGTCTTATTATTTTTTAATTCTTTCTATTCGCAGAGTCCACTTGATGCTCCATGTCTACTGAAATGTCAAGCATTGAGTACACTGGTTCTTTTGTACACTTTCTCCTATTTCGTATTGATTTGCAAGTATCGAAACAATATTTTTTCAACTGTCAGACATCAGATTTTTACTACTATAAGCAGATGCTTATTAAAATTAGTTGTTTTTCTTTATTCATCATTTCTACGTGCAAATGCCATTGAAAGAGAAAATTAACTGATAGAATAAGATTATTTCAAAATATTATTAAAGTCATATGTATCAGTTCTTGTCCTTTATTCTATCTAATTTGAAATAAACTACTTGAAAGCAGCGGCAAATGTTTCACTTCTCTCGTAATATGTAAAATTATTTCTCAGAACATATACGGATTTTCGACACCCCTGTATTACATAAGTGAAGGTAGAACAACCCAGGTGTTGTATCTTAGATAGCTAGAATCAAGTGACCCATAAAACTGTATCGCTGCTCACTTTCGATTTGCTCCCTTGCTACAAAGAGTGAGAGAGACAGAAGTCAGAGAGTTTGTTGTAGCTGGCAGACATCTTGAGCTGTCAACTGTCAACTACATCTGCAGGGAAAACAGTATACACAAACCAGTAATGAGACTTTCGGCATGTTTTCTGTTTTAACCAGTATGCAAGAGAGTTTGCATTAATTAATGATTAACTTTGCAGGTAGTCCCCACAGTAACACATGGAGCTCGGTTTGAAGAAGGGATGAGAGAGAAAATAGAGGAAGAATAATATGTTGAAGAGGGAGTTATCGGCTTGCTGCCAGAGCTGTATCAACCACTGACTTCATCATCAATTTATAAAGCGTCTCATAAATTATGAAGTAACTAACTTTCAGGTATGATCCGTATGATTTCCAAATTCGTACGTTCCATTGTTCCACAGAAAATAGATTCCACGAGTATACTAAATAATTTCGTTTCAAGATAAATATTTGCATGGATGTTTACCTTAAAAATGTTGGCTTTCTCCACGTATGTGAATGCCAGAGAGTGTTTTTAATTGTGATTCCTGTGGATAATTAATTTTATTATATTTCATGAACCTTTTTTCTGCTCTCAATTAAAAAAACCGTATTATTTCCTAAGGGTGCTAGTACAAAACAACGAAAAATGATTTATGGCCAAATTCAACTAAAATATGTTTCACTAACTACTACACTCTCCGTAGCAAATATCCTTGTCTGTATATTGCAGGGGTTTTGAGTTTCATATAAAATACATATTTTTCCTGCCTGAAAGCCCAGGGGAAAGTGGTAAAGTAATACTTTCCCTATAGGAACTGATGTATTACTACTGTAGTGAGGAATATCCAAGCCTACTCGTATTTCATTGACTTGATGTAGGAAAATAACGAATGTTTTAACAAGAACATTAAATTTATATTACTTTATTTATTTATATCTTTAAGTGGCTAAGAAAACTCAAACATTCATATAAAAATGTTAAATTACTTCCTTAAGAAGAAGATTTCAACTCAATAGATTCCACAGAGTCTGTTGTCGCAAGTGTGGATATGGATGTCTCTACAGTCGGGAGGCCTGTTTTCTATTCGCGAAACAACCTAACTTTTGACAATTTTTTTATGTCTGAGATGAATGTAGTACGTGGTAAGTAGTATGTAGTACGTAATATGAAAAATAATGAACGTATAAATCGTAACAATAACATTATAAATTTTATCTTCTCCAATTACGAAAGCCAGTTTATTTAATTCAGATCTACCTTCATCATCTCATAATTTTCTACTACATAAAATATTTAGGTTTTCCATCCGCGCAAATTTTTCCTCTGAGAAATATTTACCAGACAACCTCGACGTATAAACATCTGTGACTGTTACTCTTTTGGAATGGATGATCCCAAGACATTCGTAGATTTCTGGTCCTTTACTTTATGGCTACTGAAATATGTAGACAGATTTTTCTAGCTGTATTGCCAGTGCCAAATGGGTCTTCAGTTTCGCCTACAACCAAGAAATTCATCCGCCACCGACAACGAAGAGCGTAATCTAACCTAGGTAACCGTGCACATAAAATTGTAGATAGAATAGAGTAGCGAGAAACTATGCATCACATTTATGACTTTGTTCTACATCGTTCATAAAGTTAGCACCAGATGAACGCGATACCGGACATGGCATACCTGATGTGTGAATGTTTATTCAACATAAAAGAAAGGATATGAGCTACATAACATTTTATAACATATGAGCCCCCTCCTTTACCCCAGGTGCTCAAAGTTCATATTTTGTACGAGACGAGCGTATTTCCACATACAAAATAATTTACGATGTTGTCTGATATAAATTGCTTTCACAGCAACCTCATGCAGCAACTTGCCCTTAGAAATAACATGGTTGTTCCAGCAGGGACTGAATTCTTGAAAATCTGTAAACAAGATAACTTTCAGTGTTATTTTATTAATTTAAGATATATTTTATTTTCATATTTATTTTGCGACATACACAAAACTGAAAATTACACTAGTCTTTTGATAACATTGGTGTGATAAATAAATTATGGAGAAGAGACGAGTGGTAATGATGAATCAATATTGTTACCAACATGCAGTATCTAGATGGGGAGAAATAATATCACCCATACCTCAAATTGGCCAGATATGTAGCTTATATGAAAAAAGTGTTTAAAATCACTTTTGATACTGTCGTATTGTTTTTGGTGGTACTGTTGAGCTAGATCAATAAAATAATTAAATATACCTTTACTTTGAATATTTATTTTTCTCCTTGGCCTTTCCATTACATTCAACCAATTTCAGCAAACCTCTCTGGTAGAATTACATTAAATAAAAATAAATCTCCATCATTGGCATAATTTTTTATTAAAACTACTAAAACATAAAATGTTCTTAAATCATAGGAAAGTTCACTTCCTGATTATTACTCCTCTACGTCGTGTGAACGTAACCATGAAGCAAAAGACTCTCGGTCTTCAGCTGTTAGAAGTTCTCGTCTATTCCGATAGATGGAAGGCTACAATGTATGTAGGCCGCAGGGCTTCTCTTGGCGTTTAAACGTCAAACAACGCGCATTACAACTCACGAAATGAGCTCAATTCAGTATAACAATAAAATGAAACTGAACATAATTCATTTTATTTTAAATATAGGTCGTTCTATGCAATTTGCATTGTTCTTTGCAAGGCTCGAATACTGTTCCGTGTTCGATATTAATCGATATTTGGACAACAGTGTTATAATGAAATTCTATATTTTAATGGGTCTCATTATGATACTGTTACGTCAATTATAAAAAATTATAATAGTATGGTTAAACAAATTTTTTAATTAAATTTCACTATAACCTTGCCTAGGAAAGTTGTGTACCCTCATAAACAGTATTCAGTAGGCCTACGTAGACATCATTATCTTTCTTTGCTAAATGTTATATTATAAAACTGTTACACGGTAATCCTATTATAGAATAAGATATTGTATGTGTGATTGTAGCAGGATAAAGTCATTTTGAAACTGAAAGCTGCTGGAAAGGTAAGCGTTTTAAAAATGTCAGAATGGATTAGGTTTTGTTTCATGCGTAAGCCCCTTAAAGTTGTAACGTGCTTATTTGATCCCGCTGTTGGCGGTAGTCGACTAGGAACAAGATTATATCTGAAACACTTGTGGGGATAATTACACACTTCTTGAGCTGAACTTCATGTGTAATAAAACCAGAGATTACTGGCCTCTTGGCATGCCATGCATACTTCACTTCGTGTAATTGGAAAAATCACAACTCACTGCAGCAATGAAGCACGAGTTTAATTCAAAATCTTGTTTTAAGCTCATAAGCTCATGTTCGTTTGATTCATATTATAGCAGTGGCGTATAAAAAAGTAATGTGTCACATGGTTGGAACAGTCGATAAGGTACTGGCATTCTGTTTCCAAATTAGCGGGTTCGTTCCCGGCCTAGATCGATCTCAGTTATGTGTGTGTATAACTCGGCAGTTCCATTGTTTGCACTTAGTGGCACACCGCCACGCCGGTAATAGTTATAACTTATAAGTAAAGACAGGATTTCCATGAAAACGCATGGTCTATATAAGCTTTTACAGTTCCCATACAGTTCCCAAACTTCTAAATATCCATTTCATGGCTTAGTGATTCCAAATAAGTACACATTTTCCGCGCATATCTGCATGTTTTAACCTTTTTAAGGGGAATTTCGTGCATAATTCATATTTTGGAGGTATTAGTTTTAATAAAGCAGTTTTTGAAGTTTATCGTGCATATTGTGTTAATTTTGCTACTTTGAGTGCACAGCCTATTTTATATTAAATCGTATATTACTCAATTTTCTACTTGTAGTGATTAACAGTTTGGATTTGCTGATATTTTTTTATTTTTTATTTCAGCTGTATTTATATTCCTTTTACCTACGAGGCCACGTCAGCAGTTCGGGATCTGTGTCTATACAGTAGGGTAGATCATGGAAACATTGATTGTCAATTATTTTCTATTGTTAGTGTATTTTATGTAATAAAACTTCAACTGATATTAATTTAAATGGAAATGATACAGGATGAAATGGTGAGGATGATTCATGGTATCTTATGTACTAAATATGCAATTCTGCATTTACCTTTACAACTGGGGAAACAATGAAAAAAACCATGTCAAATTGGTCGGCCACGTGATTTGAACCTGGGGCCTCCCGAATTTGAGTCCAAGACGTTACTATCTCGGCCACCTCGATCGGTTTTCCTGATCTTATGGTACCCCGAGTGTACCCAGAAAAGACCTAAAGTTTGATAATTCCGTGCGTTGTCACACTTCGATTCCAAACCCCCAACTCTTATGTACAGGCCTGAGGCTAAATTTGTTAGAACACTAAACACCACCAGATTACAATACAATGCTAAGCGACCTTTTCTTATTCCTGCCCCAAGATTCTGTGCTGAGATTAAATTATTATTAGAAGAATGCAGTAAAGTCTATTACATGGGTCTGTAGTACATGTAAGTACACAGTTCCTTTGTGAATTGGCGTTTTCTATGGTGAACTATGAAGTGTACACAAGTTCCAACACCCCTCATTTGGAAAGGCTCTTAGAAGTTACACCCGAAAATAAAATATGTTTGAATTTTGATAAGTTGCTGTATATTTGTAGTGTTTTTTCTCTTCACTGTGTATATTTGATCATTTCATAATGCATGAATGCATACATATTTTACGATTTGATAGAGCTTGTAAGTTTCGTCTTTAGTTATATGGCACACTGTGGCAAAAACCATTAATAACTAACCAAAACAAAAAATTAACGGAACGAGATGGATGGGAGTACTCGAAGGTTCAACTCCTTACAAGGAAAGAACAGTCTTAAAGTTGCCAGTGCATGGGCTCATTCCACCCAGAAAATACGATGATATGGAGGGAATGAGGTAGATTACATAATCCAGTTGTGTTAAAAATGATTAAGAGACACTGGAGCTATCAAACCACAGTATAAGTCCTGTTGGATTAATCATTCCCTTCTGCGCAAGAGGATGCATTCCCGAGCTATAAGAAACGATATTTTTAGCATCCCATATTTACCAATTTAGGTGGTCAACTGGTACACAATGGAATGTAGCCTACATAACATAGACTTTAGATTTTATACCCACATAATACGAGGGTGAGTCCGAAAATAAGTTCCCCCTGGCGACTGTGTACAGAGGTGTGGATGAAAGACAAAAAAATATAATGAAACATTAAAGATAAGATGTACCTTTATTTTTCCACATAATTACCCAGTGATGGTTCCATCTTCCAAAACGTCCAGCAGCAAAACCCCTTGGGCGTCCCAGAACACTGTTAGGAGCATTTTACCTACAGAGGGCGTTGTTCTGAGCTTTTTTCGGACTTTTTTGTGCCCTCCCTTTCCCCCGGAGTGCCAAGCAATGAAACATATCACCTCCAAACCAAATTTTGGTAACCATTTGTTTGATGTTTTTACCTAATAGTGCCCTTATGTACATCCTGATGGGATGTGTGGTGAAATTGACATGTTAGGGCTGTGTACTTGTGTCGTTGTGTATTAGCGCGGGTTTAACTTTCTTGCCATGAAGTCCATTACTTGTCGTTAGTAGTGTTTGTTTAGTATCGTGTAAAGATGTAGCAGTGTGTATCTATGTGAGGGGATAATTAGCCAGTCCGGCATTTGCCTATGAGGAAGGGAAACCCCTCAAAAACCTCGCTCTGACTGGGACAGTGGGCATAGCCCGGCCAAAGGCCATCAATCATGTGTTGGATTATACGCTATACTGTTCTTTTTGGAGTAGCGCTGTCTTGTCGGAATTTTTGAACGCAGGAAAGGTGAGTTTCTGAGTCCAGAATTGTAAGTCAGGGGCCCAGGCTTCCTCGTCTGCCCTAGCAGCTTCTCGAAGGAGGAGTCTGGCTTCGCGGGTACCGAGGACAAGTGTAAAGCATGTGATACATGGTATCAGCTTCGCAGTCTTCGCAGATGCATAAGTTATGGTCGGCAAGATTGAAACGCACTAAGTTGGTGGCTGGCGATGACGGAAAAATAAAGGCACATCTTATCTTTAATGTTTCATTATATTTTTGTCTTTCATCCACACCTCAGCACAGTCGCCAGGGGAAACGTATTTTCGGACTCACCCTCATATATAAATTAATGTAACTAAGATTCATTTTAGACATAGCATACAACTTTCCCAGTCAATAAACCTCTAACTGTGGACTGTTAATAGAATTATTGAAGCTGAATGTAATAATGTGCGTAGCTATATTCTCTGCTCAATGAAGCACAAGTTTCACAACCACAATAAGCATTATTTATACTGCAATAGCTCAGCAAATTTAAACGACGATGAAAGGTTATACCTGTAATATATTCACTTCCGAAAAAGGGACACGTTTGTTGTTGTATTTTGAATACCCATTATCCCATTGATTATGACCAAACGTATATCTCGTGGCAATTGGACTCTGATACAGGATTTCGAATATTCATTCGATGTGAGTCTGAAACGTACAGCTAACAGTTCATTTAATTCTATATCAATAATAGAAAGCCTGTGAGAGTATTATTGTGTGTATTGCTGGAAGGGGACAAGAGAGAGATAGGGAGAGAGAGAGAGAGAGAGAGAGAGAGAGAGAGAGATATCACCCACTAAATAGGGATATGCTAAATAATGCGTAACTCTCTTAACATTTCACATCCACAAGCAGATTATGCCTCGACTGGCTATTAATAAATAAGACTCTTTCGATATGGTTATCAATCTGCCTTCATCCCTCACCCACTGTTGTATGTTTATACACAAGGATTATAACAATTAAATACTGCTGTAATGCATGTTTATGAATTATTTCAATTGGGAGCTTATAACCATAGGACATATATTGCCATCCCACTAATAGTAATAATATGAAACCAATTTCCTTTCCTTAATAATGACTGATTCCCCAAAAGAGTAATGTTTGACCAAATTACAGCAAAGAGGAAAAATTGTAAAATGGATATGCAGTAGAGTCAAGTATATCTATAAACAATAGAGAAGCAATACTTGATTAATCCAATGTATAGTCCTGCACTAAATCTCAGATTGTTCAAAAGAATAGGCATTAGTCTTTGATTTATCCTATATATTAGACATTTTTAAATATTGGGAGGAAATTGTTTTAAATTATAAAATTAGAAAGTGTAGATATATTTTAATAGAAATGATTGGACAGGAAGAGATGAAAAATATAAATAAGAAAGAACATTTGTTAGTTATAACATGATTTGCATTTAAAAAGTACTGATTATTAAAATTACCAATCAAATTATTTGCGGTCTACATTATTGGAACCTCTCTTGTTAATGATTTGTTTATTGCTACATCAAAATATGTTTCCGATTTTCTAATAAATTAATAAATAAAAGAATACCACAACATGTTCTGACAAAAGGGATCGAATGATGCCGCTAGTCTAAAATACAGAGTGCTTCAGAAAAATGTATACACACTTTGAAGTGTCATAGAAAATCTATTTTCCGTTCTACGAGGTTAAATTTCTGGAAATGGAAAGCTCAAAGTCCAATTTGAAAAATAAATTGCTTTCTAATGAAAATGTGATTGTTCAAATGTTCAAAATGGTGGCCTTCAGCATCAATACATTTCTGAGTACGAGTCACCACTGATTCCGTACATCGTACCAAAGAGTCCAATGAGATTTCTGCGCACACCGCTTGAATCTCATTCCAAAGTATGTCTAAGTTACGTTGTTTACGTTTGTACACATCTTTTACTGGGCCCCATAAGAAGAGATCCAGCGGCGTTAGGTCTGGAGAGCATACAGGAAACTCGACTAGCTCCCTGCGTCCTATCCACTGCCTTGGCAAATTTTGGTCAAGGTATTCTCGTACGTTCTTTGACAGTGCGGCGGAGCGCCATCTTGTTGGTAATAAAACCATATAATGCACGAATGGCAGGGAATATGGAATGAGCAAGCATTGTTTGGTACTTTTCATTGTTGGATGATTATGGCAAGTTTGTTGGACGATTGTTGAATCTATTCTGCTGACATCTGTTGAAGAAATATAACATTACTTACTCCCAGAAATTTAACCTTGTAGAACGGGAAATACATTTTCTATAACAGTTCGAAGTGTGTATACATTTTTCTGAAACACTCTGTATAATAGGAGCCTTTTTTAAAATTTATATTATAATACAAAACGTAAATTATGTATTACTCTTAGTAAGAATTACCCTTCTTCTTAAACATACTACTTCTTAAACAAAGATATTAAAGGTGTCAAGAAACACTGAAGTGGTTGCGCAAACAGTACCACACACGTTCAAACAGGTTATGGAACTTCTCCCAGACTTATAAAATATATGTATGTAACAGTGTTCGTTAAGCAACAATACAGCTTTCAGGACTTCCATGATGTCATATCCATTTAATTCTTACATCATTAATATACGTCCATCATGTCCTGGTGAAGCCACAAAGCTAAGAATAGCCACAAGCTTGAGTTCTTATAATTGTGACGGCTGAAAACAAGTGAAGACATAGGTTAATAGCACAACTTACTGTTGTTGACACTAAAACCTTTAGATTGTACAGGTTTAGAAAATTCTAAGGGAACAAGTTAGTCTGAGGTGACCAAAAGTGCCATTTTGTTTTTGCTTTTAGTAGGAAAACGTTGTCTGAATCTTTCTGAACAAGTATATACCTATACAGTTTTATGCTAAATTTAAACGCTTAAAAATACATTTAAATAGAATTTCCATCAATTTCAAATGATCAACAAGAACTGCATCCTCCATGTACAAACAGCTGCATAGGCACGTAAACGGAAGCTGAGACCAAGAGAAGGCAATGCGAGAAGAAGAAAGAGGTATAGACTGAAGATGATAATGATTATGTTCCTCGAATGCATTATGTAAGTTAGAAAATTGTTTTATATCTTTAAACGCGAATATCTCAAAACTACATTTTCACATACATCGGTACCTTCATCTCTGAAAGTATTAGAGCTAGGGCTCCGAAATTTTGTACACTTCTTTAGCATGTGGCATTGAAGAACTGGTAACAGATTTACATTGACACCTTAATTATTGTAATATCTAGGGATATTTTTATGTTGTAAATTTCACTAATATTTGAGTGACGTTATTTATACACGATTTTTTCTTAAACTGATCCAATAAAGATGAATTCGTAATATTCCTACAGAAAATTAGTTAAGTACAATATATGGAAGATATACACGCAACATTTTTAGTATGATGTAGTTTCAGAGATGGAAGTACCTAAACTTGCCTACTACTTAATTTTTTTCTTAATTTCTTTGTAATTCTTTTAAATTAATTATTTATTTTATTTTAAGTCTACTAAACTAAAAAATTACATAGTAGACTTTAATGACAATGAAATAAAGAAACAACAGTAATAACAACAACTAATGAAGCTACACTCATGAACAAACAAGCAAAGTAATTATGTAACTTTTTATATTAACATGTAAAAATTTAAGATCCGTACCCTTTATAGTATTTTATTAATATACACTCAAAGTAAGTACAGTCAACAACAAAATGACCACACCACCTTGTTCCCTTAATGTAATATACATTATATTAAACTGTATCATCCATAAGTACTCACACTTAGTGAATCATATTTTAAGTCTGTAATTGAAATTTGTAATTCTATTGCTTTTACTGCCCACTTTTAGAAATTCAAGTCAAGTTATACTAGGCCTACGGAACTGAGAATTTTCATATGAAATAATGGTGGGCCTACATGATATCAACAAAAAAAGATTTATTCTTCTTTTAAACTGTCTTAAAAAGCAATCAAAATTATATGGGTTATAAATTTAACAGCATTTTCAGCACATTATTTACAACTTCTCTAACGACATCCCCAAAAACTGTGCGGCCCACAAGTGAAGTGGACATAATATTTGCCCTGAGACTCCTTGACGTTGGTCATTCTTGCCCCAGAACCAAGTTAGTTGTATAGTTATTTAACGACGGGGGTGTACTGCTACTTAGGCCTGTGACCGTTGCCGGTGTGCTATATGCCTTTCGAAAGGAATGGTAAAGGAAGTGGTCTAAATAATACCTGCACACTCTCCTTATGCAGAAGTATTTACTGTAGTTCGTCAGAACAATTATCAACCGTTGTAGAGTAAGGAGTATCTTTCAATACAGAAACGTTATCGTGTATATCGGTGCATGGAACTATGCAGTAGGCCATTCATTATTGAAATTAACAAGGCATAGCGAACTGTCGTTAAAATTTTCTATTTCATGTTATGTAAGACCATCCATATTCTTCATAATATAATAATCTTCAAAATGAAAGAATGGGATATTTCCTAAGCATGCGCTATTTAAATCATAATTATAACTTTTCATCTTAACACTCCGCAGATTGACCTGGGTCTATCTTGACTCAGAGAGTAGCCTAAATAGGCTACAATATTGTGTTTTTGTTAACTCAGTGTAACAGTTCAAACTGCTAGATAATTTCAGTACCTGTATATTTTAAATTATTACATTTTTCATAATATAATTGTGGACCACGTACCAAAAGCTTTAGTGGACTCATCTAGTATTTCTGGACATGATTCGTCCGCCAAAGCCTTAATTTGAGTGTTTGTTACATAAATAACTATTATTTTAGGATGACTAAACTTATATGGGAGTCATGTGGGGGCAGGAAACCTTCTGCTGTGACATTCGTCTTTCAGTAAATTATACAATAACTAGTTTTATTATTTATGGTTGTGGAAATGGAATTTGGAATCAGAATTTGCCTTAAATGACAAATGATAACATTGTAGTTCACGAAAAGTATTGTTGAAACAGAGAATACTGACTAAGCCAGATCGTTTAGTAAGCTATCTCTACCCTTTAGAGGACAATTTTTTGTGTTTGTTTACTTTCATTCACTTTTACAGATAACATTATATGTATAGTTAATGAAGTGTTTCCTGATAAGAACAGTTAAATGGAATACATTCGAAATAATTGAAGACCTTCGCGTATAATTTACTTCTACAACTGAATACAAACCAGCCGTTACATTAAGGAATATTGATGGACAGAAGTGGAGCATTCGTTATACTAAGATTGACGGTTTAAATTAAAATAGACATGTTCCTATCAAATAAAGAGCTGTCAACCTCCATTCTAAAGCAGATTCGAAACCGGCTACGCTCACATGGTATTGAACGATTGTGAACACAGTAACCAACATTTTAGTCACAGCATAAACTTTCGGCTTGCTGCAACACTTTCATCGGTCCCTGTTTATCTAAATGACTGTTTAGTCATGAACCAGTAACCAATAGTTTATAAGAATATGTGAAATTCCAGCCAATCACATCGTCACATCGTCACATCGTCACATCGTCACATTTTTGTAATTTTATTTCATTACTTTCATTTTATTTCGCCTACAACATTTCTACGCCTATGTAAGTTCATGAGAACAGCGCCAGCGAGCTCAGCTTATTTATATTGTCTTTGGCCTAAAAGTCCTAACTTAATATTGTTTGATTATATTAATTATAATTTATTTAATCGGGGTTTCCAAGAGATTGACTCCAAGTAATCGCGACTTTCTACCAAAATATCTTAACCTTGATGCCTGCTATTAGTAGCAGTAATAATAATAATAGTAGTAGGAGTGGTAGTAGTAGCATACTGGTAGTAGTAGTAGCAGTAGTAACAGTAGTAGTGGTAGTAGTAGAAATAGCAGCAGTAGTAGTAGTATTAGATTAGATTAATTAGGGGTAGTGTAAGTCCTTCGGATTCTGAACACTGCGACCTTAATAGATCTATTCTAGCAGTCACCACTTTAATTTAAGTTTTTTAAATATCGCCTATAATTTTCCTGGGTGATGTCCAGTCCTGAACCCGAGGATTTTTAGTTACTGAAAACCCCACTACCCGGCCGGGAATCTAACCCGGACCGCCAGGGTGGAAGGCAAGTATGCTACCTGTACACCCATGGCGGCGGACAGTGTTAGTATTAGTTGTAGTAATAACAATAATAGTAACTTATTATTAATGTGAATAATAAAATATTAATAACTATTAATAATAATATAATACTAATATGAATAACAATAATGATATATTAATAATAATGGCAGTTGTAAACGGTAAATAATTGTAACAAATACACATAAATTACATCAACTAACGTTAGTTTTCCTTAAAGTAACATTGGTTGTTAAATAATGAGTATTTGTCTTTTTCTAAAATATTGTCTTAGAATCTGCCTCTTAATTGCATTCCAAGAATTTTTCCGTCTACTAGTGACGTCAAAAAACGTAATGTAGCAGTTGTAGATTCATAATCTCATTCCTTCAGTGAGTGAGAAGAGGAAAAAGGATGAGAGAGAAAGAGTGAGAAATAAAAAGAGCGTGGAGAGGTGTATTTGTATTCGTAGTTCCATAGCATAGAACGTCGAAACTAAAGTGCTGTGATTTTTAATTTGAAATCCTTCGTGATGAAGCCAGTATTGGCCCATATCCACATTGATATAAATATTGACTGTTGTCCTGGTAGAGAAATAAAAAATATATATAAAACGCGTCCTCTACTAATTTTCGTTTCAAATACCAGTTACGATCCATAACTCTAGAAGCTTTGGTTGTGAAATATTAGTACACATTACCTGCATCAAATGGCCATTACACCCTTTTTATTCCCTTTCCGAATGATTAACGTTGCAGCTATCGTAACTGTTTCATTAATTGAATTTTCCTCCACTTTTCAAAATAGAAATTCATTTTTATGGTAGTTAGAGAGACAGATCCAAATGTCACGTCCATAACCGGAAGCAATCGGAGGCATAAATACAAAGCCATAAATTATATATAAGCATGCAATGACCGTGAGATTATACTTTTATGACGGAAAACTGAAATATGATACTAATTTACGGTAGAGTAAATAAAGACAGAACTCACTTGATGCATTCAGGATAGACAGAGTTTTAAAGAGATAAGCCTAAAAACTCCGCCTTTAATACTAAACATTCATTAATAAATATGTTTGTTTATATAAAGAACTGTCCACCTATACCACAAATAATTAGAGTTAACCAAAAGTTCAATATATGCAACGTTTACTATGTTTTTTTTTCAGATATATAATGGTATAATAATAATATAACCTAATCACACATATATGATGTCCCTCTACAAAACTGTCATAGCCTACATTACATAAACTTCATCGATGTTCCAAATCTTCCAAGAGAGATTTGTAGAGGGACATCATATATGTGTGTGATTAGGTTATATTATTATTGTACTACTTGCATGGGCCCGCGGCTTCGCCCGCGATAATTATTTCAAAAATAAAAAATTAAGAGCATAATAGTAAAATCATTATATTTATTAACACCTAAATCACGTGGACTACATACCACCATTAGATAGCGTCGCCTGGCAAAAGCGATCTCAGATTCGAGTTCCTTGACCCAGAAAATCCCTGTATAGTGAGTTACGTCCAAATCGAATAATGTTTAATCATATTTAGGTCTATGTTGATTATCCCTCTTCCGTGTAGGTTGAAGATTTCGTATGTCTACGGGCCTTGACATTCTAAACAAATGCACCAGCGTGGGCTTACAACATTCAAGCGATCGCGATGCTTTTATTTCCACGGTATGACAAAAATAGCCAAAGCCAAATGCAATTGATTTGACATTGAAATGTATTACTGAAATCTGATGCTTCGACAGCGCTAAAATCACGTTTTCTGCCAGTTTTTCACTCATAACTCGCGAACGAAAGCTAAAATTAAAAATCCGGCTTCGAGGTGCATTCTCCCACCTTTCAGTCCATCTATGTTTAAAATTTCAGATCTCTGCGTTCAGTAGATTTCGCTGGGCATCGTGGACAGACAGACAAACACGTTCTTTTATTATTATAAGATAACATGTGACCGCGGCTTCCCCCGCGATAATTATTTCAAAACTTAAGTGCATAATAGTTAAATCATTATATTTATTAACACCTAAATCACGTGGAGTGTATTCCACGATTAGGTAGCGTCCCCTGGTAGAAAAAGCGACCTCAGGTTCCAGTTCCTTGGCTCAGGAAACCCCTGTATAGTGAGTTTCGTTCAAATCGAACAATGTTTGACCATAATTAAGCCTATGTTGATATCCGTCTTACGTGTAGGTTGAAAATTTCATATATCTGCGGGCCTTGACACTCTAAACAAATGAATCGTCCACGATGGACTTACAAAATCAAGCGATCGCGATGCTTTTATTTCCAAGGTAGGCTATGAGGTATGATGACAAAAATAGCCAAAGCCAGCTGTAATTGATTTAACATTGAAATATATTACTGCAACTGATGCTTCGAAATCGCAAAAAATACACGTTTTCTGCCCGTTTTTCACTCATAACTCACGAACTAAAGCGAAAATTAAAATTCCGGCTTCGAGGTGCACATTCCGACCCTTTAGTCCGCCTATGTATAAAATTTCAGATCTCTGCGTTCAGTAGATTTCGCTGGGCATCGCGGACAGACGGAGGAGGACAGACGGAGGACAGACACTTCCTTTTATTAATATAGATTGTATGTCTGAAAAACATAGTACACGTTGCATAGATTGAACTTTTGGTTAACTCTAATTAGTTGTGGTGTGGGTAGACAGTTCTTTATACAACAAACATATTTGCCACAAACGGAAAATGAAATTCATCGACTAGTAAAAATATTTCAGATAAAAATTAATATAACATACGGATCCAGTCTAAGTGATGTTTGTGGGAACAGTATCCTCGAGTCTGCATCGGTGGCACAGTTAATAAGGCACCTGTTTTCAGTTCGATTCCGATCGATGTCGATTACTTTTAGCCTGTGGATAGTCCCTTCTCTACAGATTTATAGGCATGTAAAAGAACTCCTATGGAAGTGGGATTTAAACCCCCATTTCATAGGAAGTCATAGTATTAAAAGGATGTATTAAATAAAACAGTATTTTTTCATTCATTTCCCGTTTGTGCTATCATGGTGAAAAACTAATTTTCCTGCACCCAGTGCCGGCAACCTGACCTACACCATGTGTGTCATCGTCCAACTTTTAATATATTGTTTGTTGGAGACATGGGATATTTGCAAGTAGCTGGTTGATTTTTTAAATGTCAATCTTATTTCTGTTTTACTTTCTTTTTATTTCCCAAAATTAACTTACGTTTTATCCATGATACCACCAGTTGCGCATGCGCAAAATAATCGATAAATCGATCGCCTTCAAGCTTAGCATAGGCACTCTTTTAAAGATTGTACCCCTTGCAACATACAAGATAATCTAGAAAGTTATTAGCAATAACCTTAAATTCTTTTACATGATAATTTTATTTGGGTTATCGTAGAAAAATAGCATGCATTATCTCATGTGTTAAGTGCCTTTGGCTTGTCATTTCAAACTTTTCCTCTATTATCCATGATACATTTACTACTCTTGTATCACAATATAGCCTACTGCTAATGGATCAAATAATATATTTTAACCTTTTAGCCTACTGGACTATAAAATGACCTTACACATTTTTACAGCAATAACCACAAAATTAAAAACCACCCAATTCCTCCATTTGAATTCACATCAGACTAATTATGAAGGTTGTCATTCATATTAATAAAAAAAACCTATTTCGAAGAGTTGTGAAATGTTTGTACTGAATAAAAAGACATTAATTGCATTTCTGTGAGCAGAAACCGGTTGCGATGAAAGGATAAGGAAGGACATGCTATTTTACTACTGGAGTTAACGCGTGAAAGATTTAATGTTGTCCACCCCATCACTTCCTGCTCCGCCGGGTTTAATATAGATAGCACGGGCTACTTCTCATTGGACTGGTTATCAGGGGCGGCCTGGACGACACCAGGGCCGTATGTTCTATTTAATCGCACGTTTTGAAACCATTTAGTAAAGTTTCTTCAGTCTCTTTACTTCTTAATGCTCTATTCACTATCAAATATTAATATAATTTACGGATTATTAAATAGTTATGTTAAATGACGGTTAATATAAGTTGTGTATAAAATAAGATAAAGTAAGTATTTAGTTAGGTCTTTAGGAGGAGACCTAAGTATCCGAAGAAGCCAATAAATAACATATTAAATGCTGTGGCGAACAACAACATTATTAATATAATGCCCAATCATTTACTTTTTCGATATGTGACTAGCATGTACAGCCTGTAGCAAAAAGGATGAGCCACCTGAACGTTCTAAGTTCCAGATACAGAGTTATTGCACTTGCTTGTCTCGTCAACGCCTGAATACACAAGATAGCATATATTCAAACCATTGAAATTAGCTATATTTTATTTAAGAGTCTTATGTTTGTTATTAAATCGAATGAAGAGTAAGCTATCTGAAGAATTAATGAAGAATTTAGTCAGGAAGCATAAAATGCATTGGAATCAATACTGAATTATAAATACATGTATTGTGGCTGTGCTATATCAGCAAGTTATATATAGTAATTATTTTCTTCGAAACTATTATATGCCTATTATTTATGATTTTCATTTGTTCCCTTCATTGTGTAATTTTCATATTGTATGTGTTTCTTTTTTTTTTTTTTTTTGTTTGTTTGTTTTTTTTTTTTTTTAGTTGTAAGTTAGTATTAGTTTAAATATTTTTAGTATTACATTAAATATCTAATATTAGTGCTGTAGTGTTGTAATATTAGTATTATTGTTCTTGTAACGCCATAGTGTTATAACGCCATTTTGTAAAACTGGTGTAAATAATGTAAGAAAATATTGTCATTTGGCAATGAGACTGTTATATTCTCAGGATAATAAGTAATAATAAACACATGTTCTGAAGGGCCCTGAATGAAAAGAAATATGTCGTTAACATCTGAGTGAGCAATACTGGCACTACATTGCAATCTCATACGATCCGTAATTATTTTAACTAGAAGTTTTTAGCTATACGTTTAACAAGCGAACAAGATACTATCCCTAACAAACCCACGACTGTTTTCGGGATAGCAAACCTTAAGCAATTTAATCTTCTCGTATGATGAAGATGGGTGTTCCGCCGGTATGAAGCCATGTGATAATGACCACGACTCGTCCAAGACTCTTTCAAGAAAAGGTGATATCGAAGAGATTTTCCATGGCCTCTCGCGTGGGTGTGGATTTTTGACGTTGTTGGAACGCAGGGTTTTAGGATATATTCATTTTCGTAAGGGGCGGGATGGGGTTGAAGGGACAACACAATACGCAGTCCTGAACCCAAAAAGGAAATTTCTACTACCGAAAAACCCCAACCCGACCGCGAATTGAACCCTGGCCTTGAGGATGAAAGGCACCCAGACTATCAACATCTCCACGGGGGTTATATACTGTATGTTCAATAATATTCTATGGATGTTAGTCCACCCCTGGATAGCACATTCCTTATCAAAATAACGCACGTGGGGTGGGAGAAACAGTAGCAATATAAACATGGTAATTTCCGGACCTCCATCCGGCAATCGATATTCATTTCTAAACGCTGGGATTTGACAGGTTTCCACCGGACACAGAACCAGAGCTGCCCGCGGAGTTTGGCTTCAGATCCTGTCGGACACTGCTGGTGCTATGAAAGTGGCACGCCTCCGGAAATCAAACTCATAATTCATCTTCACTACTACGACACACGGTATACACAATTTTATATTCCACTACAGAATCAAGTTTAAATTACTTACATTAAAACGGGTTTGTGCAGTTAGTTCCAATATCAGATCTGCCACTCATGAAGAGCTAAATTTGAGAATAACCAACTTAATGTAGCGAGTTATTCTGTAGTGAATAGTGTCATATCCCAGCTTGTTTGTTTCACGGTTATTTAACTAGGGTTCCCTAACCATCAATCTATTGGACAATAGTTCCTCAATCAACCGTTTACATCGACATAAGATTTTAGACTTGGCATTCCGATTCAGTGACTTACCTTAAAGAGTTTTTATTCAATGACTTACCTTAAAGAGTTGTATTTTACAGCTCTCAAATCATTACTGTGTCATTTATACCATTTACTGAATGTTCATATTTGAACAGATTGTAAATCTGCAGAATAAATTTAAAAAAAATTAACTACGGTTTTTGTGCTGCTACTTAGACCTGTAACCACATTAAAATGTTTTGGCCATCCTACCTGTGGGGCCCAAACTTATTTTAAGTTTAAATTTTATTTAAAGTTTTTATTTTATTGTTTAAAGGCTGTTCAACTTCTAGGTCAGTTTGGTGTGTCCTCCGCCATACATCTATTCCAAAGTCAAGGTAGGTTATGTTATATTAAATCCGGCATTCACCTATGCGAGTAGGAAAAACCCCACTCTGATTGGATGGCGGGGTATGAACATGCAATCTCCCGGATGAGAGTCCGCGACGTCACTGTCTCAAGCCACCACTTAGTAGCTCTGGAAGAGTTTTAAATATCAATTTTTATGGACCTTACGAAGTGGAGCGCCTACAATAAATTTAATCTATTATATGAGTTACTATACAAACCTAGTTTCTTCACTTAGGCTACAAGAATAATGGTTAGTGAAGCATCAGAGTGTGCAGAGCCAACTCATAATTTATACTTATAATGACAATTTTACCCCTACATTTGGAATAACATATGCTTCCTTAATTCATATAAATAAGATAATAAATCATGATACATAGTAAATCACTTCATTATTGTGCTGATATACATGATCACAACTTGAGATGTCTAAGTAACATTCAAATATTCAGCTTCAACTACATGTTGTGGCACATAATACGAAGACGTGTTTAGTTGTACAAACAGTTTTCTGAGAAATCTAAGTTAAATATTAGCGAAAATACAGACTAGAACGAAATAAAAGAATTTCTTCGAAAAACCTCTGAAATTAAAACCATGTAGCAAAGATTGAAAACAACTTTTCTCCTAACCTCTTTGCGCAATATTAATCGGATGAAATAAATTATTGGATGATGGGTTATATTTAAGAGTGCTTAAGTTTTTATTTTGTTTGATATTCTTTAAATTTGTTGTAGGCCTAGCCACTGTTCTGAGTTGCCATGTCCCAAGATGAGCATTATGCATACTGCAAGGTGTGATAAAGAAATAACTTACGGTGAATGATTTTTTATAGCAGCAACTGCTGACGCCACATCCATTTGATGTAATATTCCCGATAGCCTGATCTGTTGCGATAAGCATTGACAAGTTTGAACACATTCTGACTTGTTAATCAGCTTCCAGAGCCTCTAGAGTGAGGTCGTGTTTACCTTGCCTGTCGCGCATCCTGGATTTTGAACAGCTCGTCAACATTAAGTTTTATTCCAAGTTACAAAAACATGCCAAAGAAGCTCATGAAATGTTGTAATCAGTGGATGGCAATGATGTGGTAACTCTGAAGACTGTTTATAAGTGGTATGAGCGATTTAAAAGCGGAAATGAGTCGGTTGAAGACAACAACGGCTGGGACGCCCATCGACCTCAAAAAGAGACGAAAACGTGCAAAAAATTGCAGCACTTGATCGTTCAAACAGGCGAATGACTATTAGACTATTGACTAATGACTATTAGAGAGCTTACCGAAGAACTAAACATCAAAGAAAGAGACCAGAAAATGGGACAGTGCCTTCCTTCTTCATCACGACAACGCGCCGTGCCACACGTCGCTTCTGATTCGCGAGTTTTTGGCCGGAAAAAGTATTCGTCTGTCCAATTCTGCCTTACTCACCAGATTTAGCACCCTGTGACTTTTGGCTCTTCCAACAAATAAAAAGCGTGCTAAAAGGAAAACGTTTTGACACCATTTCCGACATGGAGATGGCCACGACAGAGCAGCTAAAAGCCCTTCCGAAAAAAAGCCTTCCAGAAATGCTTCCAGTCATGGATTCAACGTTTGGACAAGTGTATCGCTAGCCAAGGATAGTACTTTGAAGGAGATTAATTACAATTTTATGTAAACTTATTACTTTGTTTGTAAAAAAGTTATTCAGCGTATTTTTTATCACACCTCGTATGTGTATGCACTGCATATTCTGTGTGCATTTTAAGTTTGTGGACTTAATTGACAGGGAGACATATGGTATTCTTGTATGAGTAATACCAGTACGCGGTCTGCTGGGCATAGCAGAAATTGGTAATGGCTGGTTGTAGGCCTGTTCATAAGCAACCGATAGGGCCTATAATATTGTATAATATACATGACTCCCCCTTATCCATTCATGAATGCTTAAAAAATTATGTGTTGTTTATAATTTTATATCAACGAGCATTTTGATCTAAATACGATACAGTAAAATTAAACAATAACAATATATTATAATTATAATTAATAATTATACTTGAATAATATTTAATATTCTATATATTATAATTAATTTGTTGTTTGATCATCCGCTATCTCCCCACAAAATAACTGCAGAGCAAACTGCAGCCGACAGCTTGATCATTTCTGACTGAAATCCCAGAAGCCATCATAGTCTGTATAACCAAAGCTGAGAAAGCTTCAAATCTCTGATCACATTAATATTGTGTGATATGCACATATAAATGCCAACGACCTGAGCTGAGATTGAACTCAAGAACTTGGGAACAGAGAACCAACGCCATACTGACCGTTTCACTCAGCAATACTATAACAATTAACCATATAGGCCTACATATCAGTTACGTTTGTTATATAGCCTACTATTCGTATAATGTGTCTGTGAACTCTAACTACTAGAGCATAATATGTTGAATACGTTTTTCATTATGCATTCACTTGCTCATCTGTCATTTCACTTCACTTAATCCACGTGATTGTTAACGTAATTTCAAATCTTCGTTACAGTACACCTTTATATATTCAAAACTTTCGGAGCGATTTAACCAAAAACTGAGAACGAGACACTAAAAACTGTCCATTGTACGTATTCCAATGCTCTGTCTCTCCCCCTCTCCCCACTCTCTCTCTCTCTCTCCTTTTCATCTCTATTACACGCTCCTGAGTTCTAAATGCACTGACATAGCAATAATTACATTCTTTATTAGAAAATCCGCTCAGGCCATCTGTGTCTGACACAGAATAACATTAAGCAACTTTTAAAGTTGAAATACAAAATAATTAAAAACACTATTTGAAATAGAAACAATATTCGCAACCCACAGAAAATATTCAATAAAAACCATTAGCATGTATAAAAAACGAGCTTTTTTTAAATTAAAAAACTGAAAACTATAGGCATTTAGGCTATGCTCATACGACCGTTTTTAACGACACCAAGGACATATTTTTAACCATGGTTTAAGTTAACATAAAATTAATTTTGGGATGGTGTCCTGTTCTTCTATCATTATCGATGAGCTTGCCAGAAACTTTTGAGGTTAATTACTTTCCATGTTTTCTCGACCATTTAGGTCCTAGATGATAGGGTATCACTTTTGTTATACTCAACAGTTCTATCCACAATAAAATTATTCCGGCTATCGAGAACCAGGGTGTCCACTATTTTTTTTCCTTGACCTTCAGTTAGGTTGCACATTATCGCACTAGTGCTATAAAATCTCTATGCCAGTTCATTGGTACCAACTTTGGTATCCGTCATATGGAATGCACTTGTTCAGTTAAAAATATTTCCATACGATTATTAAATACTCAGTTTGATAAAAATTTGCAATATTAAAATTCACTACGCCTTTTTATATGCGACATTTTTTCACGGTGATTGCTAAAGCCGTTATATTTAGCGGGTGAAGGCGTTTTCATGTTGGCAGCATTGTACGAGAAAAATCAATAACAGTTGTCAGCTGTCTGCAATATGGCTGCCGGGTAGTTCTACAGTGCGTAATTCATTACAATAATATTTGATTGTTCAGTGGTCGGACACCAGAAGCTCTTCGTCTAGAATCTCGTGGAATAAGTTTAGAAACGACATCTAACACAAACATCTTTTTAAATATTGCTTCACATATTTTCATACATTTGTCAGTGATGTCTTCAAGTGCCTCTAAGAATAAGCTACACAGCATTCACTGTTAATTAGTCAATGTATCTTGTTTTTTCTACTAATGGCTATTAGTAGCCTATTTTCTTTGTTAGCTTTAGCCCAAGCATACACCTGAATAATAGGGCTCTTTCTCGTTCGACATTCAATAATAATAATAATAATAATAATAATAATAATAATAATAATAATAATAATAACAATAATAACAATATCTAGCAAATGTCATACGATATTCCAAAACAGGTTTCTTGTACCCAATAGTAAGCTCAAATCGGTCTTACACCTATAATCTTTCAGTATAGGTTACTTTATCTTGTACAATATTGTATGTCTATTACATTTATAAAATTTGTTTAGTTTTAGTCTTAATTTCAGTGTTTATTAAAATTATACTCGTAGTATACAAAGATTTCATTCCTAACATTATATTAGTCGATTATGATATCCATCATCTCACATTACAATAAGCATTTAGAAAACTCAATTGTAATAATTTTTAAAAAGATGTAATAAATGCCCAATGCATAGAACATTTATTTTACACACATACACATATAAAAGTGGACACAGACACACTCAATTATATAAAACATTTTTTAATTCACTTTATTTTCATTTCCAAATACTCTCTCTATTAAGTGCCAGCATGGTACTTTATGAGACTATAATATGGTGTCCGTCAGTCCGTCCGTGTGCGTGCACGTGCAATAACATGAATACGCTTTATTGGATTTTCATGAAACTTTGTACACACAACGTACACATAACGTTCATAGGACTAAGCTTATTGATTTTGGACCAAATCGGTTGACCGTTACCGGAGTATCTTCACATAAAATGCAATTCAGTTCTCATGACAACGGCTTTGGAAGTAGCAATACGCTGGGTTTTGACAAATAATAATACCCACATATTCCTTCACATATGCTTATCAAACTTTAGATCTTTGTTTTTCCGTAAGCCCTGCTTAATGAATCGATCTGGAGCTTAACACGGAGATCGGTAAAAAAATTAACTTCTTTTCTGCATATCATAATTGCAATGATCACCGATTAAACAAAAGCATGACATCAAGAAGTTATGAATATAAAATTAAAGTTTTTAGATTTATTATATCACGTCTTGCTTTAGATGTGAGGCATTTGTTGTAATTTCGTTCAGAATTCTAGTTATCCTACTTATTCCTTCACATATGCTTATCAAACTTCCTCAAGAAATCGTGGTCTAAAACTTAATATTTTTTTAATATGGCCTATTAACGGCATCTGGCAGTTGAAGTTGAAGACTGAATACACATTTTTATTTTATGTTTTAGTGTAGGCTGTACTATTTTGTTTTATTATGGTATTTATTGTATTTTTTAAGGAGAACATAAATAATACACCTGGCCTTAACTCTGTCTGATAAATTAAAAATTACTATTCTGATTATTATTGTTATTATTACAATATGAGCAAGTGTAGTATAGTTTGTATTCTACGTCAAACAGGTTCAGTTTAAAATTATTATAAATTATCTAGTTAAAACTAATTAACCAATCTGTTATTATCAAATATGTCGGTGCATATGACAAACAAAATTGCACTTCTGGCATGCAAGCTAGCATTTCTATCATGTATTGTAGTTCTGGGCAATAATAAATCACTGACGGTGCGATCACTGCTGATATATTTGCCTCACGCTATCACATCGAACATCGTTCCTGACTAATGTACTGTGATGAGTTAAACAATGAACTGGAAATAATCCCCGTGTTTATTACGGTGATGGTAGTTAAATGACAGTGGGTTTAATACAGTTTTAAATACTCTCATGCGTGGTAATAATTAAGTAAACACGTGTGTCATGCTAAATTTTCAGACGAGCTGAGAGCAACATACTTACTTAACATTTGTTTTAAATGTTGATAAAAAAAACACAACCTTATTCTCTTTTGTCTTATCTAGAACTGAACTTCACATTTAAAACTAAATTACAACACATAATATATATAAATTATAATAATGTTGGTCAGACTTTAAAAGACAATTGATTAAAGTTGGTGTGAATTCCGTTTTTCACTAAAGTGAAGTACATATATGTCGAAAACAAATTTTAATCCAATGCTGTTTTAAAGACTGAAATAGTATATCGCGATACTAGTTCCGTAAGCGGTGCATACGGATCGAGGAAAGAGTTTGAAAAACGAGGCTCTTGCGCCGAGTTTTTTCAATTTCCGAGATCCGTTATACGCTTACGGAACGAGTATTGCATGCTACTTTTTGCATGATGATTATTTATATTAATTAATTATATTAATTGAGATAATAGCTGAAAATATTATGTACATCATTATTGAAGATAGATGGTATATTTTAGAAAGTGATTCGCATGTGTTGGTTGTTATGGGGACGGAATATTTGTAAATAGGCTCTAAGTATTGTTGACTGAGTCGCCATATTATCTTGTCCCAGACAGTTGTATAATACGCTAGGATTTTGGACGTCTGTAGGAATAAGTACAAGAAGTAGTTTGGGTCTAAACACCATGAGCGGGGATGGAGGAATTGCCTGTACAAATTGTAGTATTACGATAAATATATCAAAATAAAGGCTTGTATTGTGATGGATTTACTTACGGCACTAGTGCTTTTTGTAATTTTTTCAGCATTGAGATTTCTTTTGTTTTCATAGCAACCAGATTGCGTGTGGGAATGTCAAGTTACGATCGACGACAACAATATTCGTAAGTACCACAAATTAGTTACATCGTGCAAAAAACATTTTTTAATGTATATTTTATACATTATGTGTTGTATTTTAGTTGTGAGTGTGAAGTATGGATCCAGATAGGACACTTAAGGGTATAAATCTGTGTGTTTTATCGAGATTTTAAACAAGTATTACACCTTACTGGACGAATGAAAGTTAATACTTACTTAACATATCTAACTATTAGGTTACAGATATTTTAAATTTGTTGGCAACAAGCAATTTTAAGAATAAAGTGTTCACATATTTACAAGAATAATGTCAAGTAAGGATGGTTTTTGATACTCCCTTATACCATTTCTTGTTTTCAACCAATCCACTAGACTTATTTTTAAAGAAGATTTTCCCCTATGAACCTGGAACCGGGAGCCATCGCCCGACGAATGACCGTCAAGCTAGCTCCCGTGACACGGAGCAGAACAACTGAAAACTGAGTAGAAGGAAACATCAACGCAAACGTTTATTTGGCCTCCATGTACCGATGAATTTGGAAAACAAATGTAGTTGTCCTACTGATCGGATGGTGACTCTGTCCCTCTATGATATTTTCGTAATAATGTATTTCATAAAATAATAAAATAAAACCATTCTATGCCTCTGTACCTTAACGGGAACAATGGGTGAAATATTTTTAGTCAAAATCTTTTGTTTTTGTATTAACATACTATTATAAGAGGGCTGAATGAAAATTAATGCCTGAACCTTCATAACTTGGATTTCTATGGGAGTATTTTAATAAATCAAACACAGGAATAATCCTTAGAATGTGCCCCTTAATTACCAATATTCACTTTTCCACATAATCACCAGACAATTGGATATACTTCTGCCAACGGCGAACAAGTTTGTTGAAGGGCACATTCTAAGGAGTATTTCTGTGATTGATTTTATTAAAATACTCCCATCGAAACCCAAGTTATGAAGGTGGAGGCATTACTTTTCATTCAGCACTCGTACTTTAATCTATACGTAATTTAAGTCTGTGCACCCTCAGACGTCTCTGGCTCTCCCCAATTACGCGATATTTAAAAAGCTGCACTCTTTGAAAACATTCCCTTTTATATGTATGTGAAGAATGAACTCCTAAATTCAATATTATCTGCGCCTTTATTATTAGAATGTTACCCCATATTCAAAACGTTTCTTATCCTACAAGTTTTGTAATATAAGATTATCCGAAAAGTATTGGTTATCCGAAAAATCAGTTTCGGACATTCGATGCCCTACTGTAGCATTTGCATTATCGTATATTGATTATTTATTAGGGGAATAGATGTTAGCCATTAATGTAGGCCTATGTTCTAGAAAACCTTTACTTTACTTGTGGAATAATGACTGATTTTTGTTACAAGGATTTTTATTACCAGGATGTGTATAATGTATACAAAACGTCTGTAGGACAAGATAATATTTCTCGTCATACTACCCAACCCAGTAGAGGGCAACACAAACATTCATAAAAGTTAAAGCAATGCAAGTTCAAGAAACAGCCAGAAAGTCAAATGAGAGGGCAGTTTAGTATCAACAGTAAAGCCTTGGGAAAGGGAAACAAACACATATTATAGTGAACTTACAAACGCTTATACAGTTGAATATGTGTGCGTTTGGGATAGGCGGATAAGGGAGAGTATGCTAGATCAACATTTAAGCAGTCTTTAGGGAGAGGAGGCTCAAAATACAAATTCCCACTAAGCTGAAGCACAAAGCATAATCACTTTTTAGAGCTTTAGTGAAAGGAAGCGTAGGGGTAGAGATGGTTGTGTGTGTTTTACGGCATTAGTTCATTCCCTGTAAAGAGGATCTTGGCTATGTCGCCAAGGCCCCTGACCAAACAATGGAGGTGCTAATCTCTTCCGCAAAGAATGTCTGAACATGCTGGAGTATTGCAACAATGCTTCACATAACCAACATTACGAAATACACATAATAGTATGTCTGTCGTGATTGCTGTATAAAAGTGTTGGTACAAAATAGATTTCATCCAACAAAATGAACAAAATGGTCTTTCACAAACAGTTCAATGCGTTTTTTTAACTTACGCTAGGAAATATACAAAGGACAATACAGATTTACCATAATGTAGTTTCCAATTTCACAAGTGACAAAAGAAATTAGGAATATTGAAGTGTTACGAGTGTAGGCCTAGTGTTATATGCAAGTGGTCCAGAGTTCGAATCCCGGAGTAGGCAGGAGTGCCATTCGTAGTGGCTGCAGCCCAAAATAGCTACTTACGGGCTGCCTCAAGGAGTAATATATTCCAGTTTCTGTCAAGTAGCTACATCTCAGAAAAATAGTTTATCAACATTATGTTTAATACATTAAGTTTGTGCTTAAGCTGTATCAATAAGAAAATTTAGGCCTATACCTTTGCTCAACTTGAACCACTGTTTTGCCTAGCCCTTTCAGTGTGATTGCACTATCTTCAGGGCAGCTTGTTCCCTTTATGAGTAATAATAATTTATACTATTGTAAACAGAAGGAAAGATGTTCGGTCCTATCCGAAATATTGTAGAAAAAGCTGTCCACCTGACAACCAATAATTATTCTTAAATTTTCTGTCAAGCTGTTAATTGTATTTATATGGTTAGTATATTTATTTTCGTATTTTTAAGTAATTGCTGTGCGGTTTAATATTTTAATAAAGTTTAATATTTTAATAAAGTTTAATTTTAGCGATAATTGAGTTTTATTGAAAGACAAATTTTATAGGCTATGGCTATTTAGATCATGAATCACTGATTAGTCCACAGAAAAAATGCTAAATTTCAATCAATCACAAAATAGTGACTATCTTTATCATTTTTTATCATTTTATCGTACCAACGTGCACTTGTTTCTAGGAAATTCATAAGGATTAAACACTAAATCGTCTTCATATATGTAGCTTCTTTGATAAAAAAAAAATCGTTGAACACAGCGAATGGGTTTGTATTAGCAAAAGGAGTTCTGAAAATGATGAACAATTTTATGTATGGTGAAGCATTACGAATAATAATAAGTAGGCATACAATAATAATAACACTAGATTGCGAAGTAGCAAAACATTTAAAGCAAAAGATAAAACAGTATAGCCTACTTCCTTGTTTTACTGAAAACATTTTACTGATTGGGATCCATGTGGCACTGGAAATAAACAAATTGTTATGGAAAGGAGAGGAATATAAATAATATACAGGGTGTTAATGAATAACACCGAAATATTTTACCTGTGTATAGAGGGGACATAGACAAGCAACTTTTATTAGGACATTTTTGCTCTATGACGTAAAATGTGTATGCTACAGGGCATTAAAGTCCTTAAAATTTGGTGCTCATAACTCAATAATTGAGCGAAATAGGGTTAACATTTTCATTAAATTGACTTCATGCCTTCCTAGTGCTCGATAAAAACCTGATTCTTAATAATTCATCAACAGATACCATAATTAAGAATTTTCATAATCTGCAAAATTTACTGACTAATCACATGATTGCCCGCCACTGCATTATGTTTTTGTTCCTAATTCCAGACCTAACCAAAATGTTTCGTTTGTCTTTTTTTCCCTCAGAGTTGTAAGATATCGATCGTCATTTTTTACAATTTTCCCGACCACTACACAACATTCACTGTTCCTTTGTTTCCCATCATTTCAAGTATTAGAAGTCAGTGGCGTGCATATCCTTGGGAGATTTTGTTACAACAGGAAGAATTGAATCCATAGAGCAAAAATCTCCTAATAAAAGTTGCTTGTCTATGTCCCCTCTATACACAGGTAAAATATTTCGGTGTTATTCATTAACACCCTGTATTTAGTACGAATTGAAGAATGTAAGGATGTTAATGATTCCGCCTTTTTATTACCTAAATATAGGCTAATTCGAGGTCTGGATTTTCTCAAAATAAATCCATGAGTTGCTCTCGTTGCTAGTGAATTAATTGTTTTATGAAATCTGGACCTCTCGTATTATCCACGACAAATATTGCTTTTAATTTGTAATTATTATTATTACCAGTTTTATAAAGGTCATGGAAATTTTCAACCGTACTTGCACCGATTCCGTATAACTAAAAATGACTGCAAATGTGGAGAAAGTGAACAATCAGCTAACCACATTCTGTTTTTTTTTTTCCCCCATATACATATTAGAAAGATTTAAACTCATATCCTATTTGTTCCAACTAAACATTCAATACACCATTCCCCTCCACAATACACTCTCTAATAAGGCAGGATATAAATATTTCTCGTCTTTCGTAAATAGTATATTCTCAAAACTATGAGTTACATTGTTTGTTAATGTTTATTTCTATCTTGTCAATGTTTAATTTATCTTTGTACATTTTTTGCCTTCCTTTTGTTAATGCTTATTTCTTTATGACTTTTCTTTGCAGCTTGTGCTCAGATTAGAATTCTAGACGTATATTGTAAATATTTCAAACGTATTGAACCTCTGACCCTAATAATTTCGGGTGAAATAGGGTTTAATCCAATTTTGGATATTCAATAAATAAATACCCATCTTTGCAATTTGAATCGAAAAGAAACAGAAAAATCCCTTTAGGCAGGCCTACAAGCTGAGGTAAATTTCGAAGTGCTTTTGGTTTAATTTATTCCGCGGCGCAGAACTCTTCTTCTTTAGCCTTGGCATGACAAACCCGCAATAATAACTGCAAAAAAGAGGAAAGAGCACTTTTTCAAACATTTAAATCTCGCCTTATATGAGAGCTATCGAGAAAATAGTTATTGATTTGTAGAGTACTTATCAAGAGCTTTTCAACGATACCCCACAAAACGTGGTCTCAAAAATTTCCATCCCCCACCCCCTCTCGTACCACCAAAACCCCCGAATCGTTGGTGTCACTGTGAACTCCATAAGGAGTACTCTAATTTATTCAAACAAGGTTTCCCTCTATACTTCATAGGCCCGGCGTCGCCCGGGTTTTTTTATTTTGTAATATGAAATTAACTTATGGAGGACTTTCGATGTTGAAACTCTAGGTCCTTATATAATATGTATGTAGAATTAGAAATGAGGAAGAACGGCATATGACACTCAGACTATTCCCTCAGAAAACGCTAGATAGCCTATTTGTGGACACATAATACGTTTTGTTTCTCAACTGTTTGTTGACAGATGAATATGATGTGAATTTTATTTGATAAATTCATTGTAATTTTCAGAAATTGTATAATTTTTCAAGGGAAGGAATGGTTTGTTTGGATTTTTATTGGCTGCGATACTTCCAGGGTTAAACTATCAGTATATTATAGTTGGTGCCCGCGGTTTCACCCGCCATTATTAATTGACTCCAGGATTTTTAAGAAATTTTCACTGACAGTTAATTAAAAATGTATGTGGTTCAGAGCTATGAAAATTGTAAGTAAAAATAAAATTAGAATATTTCTTTATTGTGTTCAATTCACTTAGGCCTTATATAATAAAGAAACGGTTTTCCTAATTTTGTACTGTTCGTGAAAGTTTAGACTGCGAGAGACCAACATCGCCGGGTATACCCGATGTCTCACGAAGTGATGGAGCGAGTGAGCACGCTATTTAGGGCCGTTGAATTCTGTAATAGTAGATTTTATATTATTATTAGGGATGGGTCCTCGATACTTTCGATACCTCGATACTCTCGATACTTGCATGGTATCGGCATTGAGCGATACTTCAGAAAACTCGCTCGATACTTTTTCGATACTTTGGTAACTCTGCAATTCTGCAATTAAGTGAGAATGCTAGTATTTTTTAACAAAAACTTGTAAGTGGACTGTTTAAAAAACTAATTTTAGTTTTAATGTAGAGTTTAAAAATATTTATAGGCTACAAAATATTAAATTTTGTCTCATTAAATATGCACACTTAATTAATTTAGTTGGTATTACACAGTTCTCTGAACTTTTAATTTTAAATGTACCTATTTATTGAACTGGAAATGTTGACGGTATCGAGTATCGAAGTATCGAGTAACGAGGAAAAAATCATGTATCGGTGACGAGTATAGAGTATCGAGAAAATCTGGTATCGACCCATCCCTAATTATTATTTTGGTACATTTTACTCTTGGCCGACATAATACCATTTGTCAGCATTCATAGGCTATTAATCACAGTTTAGTGGTCCAAAATTTGGAATCAAAGATATTGCAAATAATATTAATCCGTGATTCAACCAGAATCTGACTGTGATATTGAAGCTAGTAAAAGAGGCTTTCAATCCTGAAAGTTTGGCAGTATTCAGTGAAAATGGATGGCGTTTTCCTCTCCTACAGATGAGGCCAGATCGTTAAAGGGAAGTTAAAGGGAAATGAAGAACTTGATGCCAAGTTGGATTGTATATCCAAAACCCCTGAAAAAGTTAGAATTTTCTAGAAGTGATTAAAAAACATCTCACAAATAATTCATATATCTGGATAGTTATATTTCTAGAACAAACTACAGCTTTCCCAATTCCGGGATTGCATATTACGAAGCTACCAACGCAACTTAACAAGATAAAAAACTGAGTTACAAGAAAAAAAATACAATAAAGGGAATAACATCAATGTCAGGAAAACATTGGTAGCTACAGGGAACATACATAGAGAACATAATACAAATATTAACAGAATTAATACATTTTTCTAAAATTATGAAATGACAGTTTAGACATAAAATCACTGTTGGGTATATAAATGGTTTCTCCGAATTGAAAGAGACCCCTTTGTTGCCGCTTTATTGTTTTTAGGTCGAAATAACGAGTTTAAAAGTAAAATATTCATAGGCCTATAATAATATTTTAGAGGAAAAAAATACAGTCTGTTTCCTGAGCAACGTCATGACTTTTATTAAAACCATAGAAATACCAACACCGTTGTAAAGTAAGACAGAACAACAAAACCATAGAAACAAAATTAAATTTTATATTTGGCTAAAGTCATCCGCGGAAGACGCAGACTTCTTCCAAGTCAGTACCGAACCAGCGTCCCGGCGGAGGTCATGGACCCTGAAGATTACGAGAGATGGGTCCATGGCGAGAAAATGAAAGCGACGCTGCAGTAGGGAAGCTCCGTATAACTTTAATACTGGTGAGTTGCATCACTCAGGTGTCTGCATTTTCCTATTTTATAACTGAATAGTTCAGGTGAAGGATTCATGGCCTTATGCTGAAGAGTATGGTGCCGTGATCTTTACCAACTGAACTATTTAGATTGCGAACTCGTTTTAATTTCATTTCTTATTATGCTACTGTTTTCCGCGGAAGTAGAAAACTTCTTGAAAGTCAGTACCGAAACGGCGTCCCAGCGAAGTTCATGGACCCTGAGGATTCCTTGAGATGGGTCCATATCGAGGAAGTAAAAGCTACGCTGGAGTAGGGAAGCACTTTATTAACATCTTTATTTGTGAGTTGGATCGCTCTGGAATATATATGCTCCTCTTTAACACATCCAGGCCCACAATTTGATGAATATTCAAAATGTCCTATATGCAGATAAATTTCATTATACAGGTCATATTAGTACATAAAAACCAAAAAATGCAAGATTACCCGTATGTAAAGTAAAAGTATAGTGTACCCTATACAGGCCATGGAGGCCCAGAGGTTTCCAGGAGGTTGAGGCTCCCCGATTTTAGACATTCGGTCCATGGCCGCCTTTACCCCCAGGATTGCTCCTGGTACTAATTTCTGTTAGAGGCTGAGTCTACCCCAGGCCATAGTACCACCAGAATGTTTAGGCTAATTGAAAAATCTCAAGAACCTCAACGGGAATCGAGCCCGCAACCTTCCTTATTATAGCGCATTGCCTGAACAACTACGCCACGACGTATGTCAATAACATTAATTATAATAACAGTAATGATAATAATAATGATAATGATGATGATAATAATTGTAATAATATTAATAATAATAATAAATATGTGCACTTATCTCTATAGGCATGATTAAATTTTCATGCTCGTCTTCAGCAACAAAAAATAAAAAATAAATGAACGAATTATATTGTTCTTAAAATATGCTCATTAAGAGGGCATATGCCATTTTATTTTCAATCTTCTTTCACTTAGGAAATATTGCAATGAATGATTATGTTCAAATAGCATACAAATCAGGATTAAAACATTTATTTCAGTTTCAGGACCACAGGTTCTTTACCCACAATAAGAAAACAATAGAAATGTAGATGCGGATGGAAAATGTCATAACTTCTACATACTTTCACAAAGAAATTAGTATTGGGGCTTGAAATAAAACTAATAAATGCCAAAAAAATCCACCCGGATAAATTTTCATATTCGTATTTGGATATTAAAAAAAAAATTATGAAATTTTAACTTTCTAAATTTCATAAAAAATATCATACATTACATATCCTTAATGTGAACAATGTGAATTTTGAAAATCAGTATGGTGGATCTGTTTATTAAAACATCCTGAGGAGTCTCTGAAAATTTCATGCAATTATATTCAATAACGTCTAGGATACAATTCGAACCTGATAAATCTAAAAATCACAGTATTCAGTAAACGCAAAAAGGGGTTTAAATTGGTTGTAAAATTATTGCTATAAACAATAAAGATGTTTTATGCAGGTATGTCGAAAATGGACACGAGTAAACTACCCTCTAAGTAAATTTATATAAAAACAAATATATCTATTTCATTAGTCATAAATAGGAGGTTCCAAATTTGCAGTTTTATTACAACCACTAGAGCCAATACTTTCACTACACTACGTATATGCGAGAAAGTAAAATGAATGCCGATCAGCTGTCAGACGTCATAGTGCTATCCTGTTTTTAATAAATCTACATTGAATTAAATTGATATGGAATTTAAAAAATCGCTTTTTGGTCCATTTTTCCATCACAAGTCCACCCAATAAGGCTCATGAAGTGTGCTCCATGTGAATAATTTAACAAATACAAGTATATGTAATCCTCAGTCTTTATTAGCTTCATTAGCTTCTGTTTTGCATCCTAAACATATGATATTGGATTCAAATGGTTTAAACTGAAGAGTTAATACAAAATAATGATGGTCTAAGGCTGAAGAACATGGAGCCGTGAGCTTTGTCCACTGAACTATTCGGATTGTGAACTGATTTTAACTTAATTTTTTATGGTATGTTACAGATCTCTTGCTACCGAAACGGCGTCTCGGCGAAGGTCATGGGCCCTGAAGTTTTGCGGAGGGGGGTCCATGGCGGGAAAGGTCATGGGCCCTGAAGATTTATGGAGGGGGTCCATGGCGAGAAAGGTCATGGGCCCCGATGATTTATGGAGGGGGTCCATGGCGAGAAAGACAAAGCGACGCTGGAGTAGGGAAGCCCTGCATAACATCTATACTGGTGAGTTGCATTGCTCTGAGGTGTTCATGTTCGTCACTTATAACTGAATAGTTCAGATGATAGAATCATGGGCTTATACTGAAGAGTATGATGTCGTGATCTTTCTCCACTGAACTATTCAGATTGTGAACTGGTTTTATTTCATTTTTATATATGTTGCAGTTGCCGTTCGAAGAGACGAGGACTTCTTCAAGGCCTTTACCCAACCAGCGTCCCGGTGTAGGACTGGTTTTGTCAACATTAAGAAGGAAATAAGCTACCAAGCAGCATCGGCGATCGTCATCGGCGAACTACCCAACCGAAGACGCAGAGTTCATCGATGTCAGTACCGAAACAGCGTCTCGACGATGGTCATGGGCCCTAAGGATTTATGGAGGGGGTCCATGGCGAGAAAGGTCATGGGCCCCGGAGATTTATGGAGGGGGTCCATGGCGAGAAAGGAAAAGCGACGCTGGAGTAGGGAAGCCCTGCATAATATCTATACTGGTAAATTGCTTTGCTCTGGCGTTTTTATGCTCCTTTTTACCATCTGAATAGGTCATATGAGAGATTCGTGCCTTATGCTGAAAAGTATGGTGTCGAGACATATCTCCAGTGAACTATTCAGATTGTGAACTGGTTTTAACTTAATTTTTTATAGTATGTTACAGATCAATGGCGAAGATTAACTTCATCAATGGCGAAGACTAACTTCATCTTTATAAGTACCGAAACGGCGTCCCGGCGAAGGTCATGGGCTCTGAAGATTTATGGAGGGGGTCCATGGCGAGATAGGTCATGGGCCCCGAAGATTTATGGAGGGGGTCCATGGCTAGAAAGGAAAAGCGACGCTGGAGTAGGGAAGCCCTGCATAATATCTATACTGGTAAATATCTTTGTTCTGGCGTTTTATGCTCCTTTTTACCATCTGAATAGGTCATACGAGAGATTCGTGGCCTTATGCTGAAAAGTATGGTGTCGAGACATATCTCCAGTGAATTGCTTATAATTGTGCTGGATACTAAACTTTCTTGGAATGATCACATAACTAATATCTGTAATAAATTGTCAAGCATCCTGTAAGCCCTTCCTATACTAGTAAATACTGTAAATATAAATCTTCTGAAGAATGTGTACCATTCACTCTTTCATTGTCAGTTATTGTATGGAGTACATTTATGGGGGCATTCCTCAAATACAATAAAAATCTTTAGACTTCAGACAGCAGCTGTACGTATTATAAGTAGAAAAGCCAGTTATTATCATTGTAAACTTCTAATTATTGAAAACAATATTTTAACTTTTCCAGGTATTTATATCTTTTCTTGCCTTGTTTATATTAAAGAAAGACAAAAATACGTATTCTCTACAGTCTGATGTTCACTAGTATAGTATGAAATCCAATGGAGCTCTCAATGCAATGTATTGTCGTACATCGAGAGCTTAGAATAGTTGGCAGAGCTTTGGTATTCAGCTTCTTAATCTTATACCGGTACCTACTGAAGCTAGGAGTATATGTTTGCTACGTTTTAAAAGGATATTGCATGAATGGTTAACTCTTAAGGCTTTTTATACTATTGACGAAGTTTTGGAAATTGGTTTTATTGATATAAATTTTTGATAAATCACCTACATGCACTATGTCTAGTGTTCAATGTACGTGTATATTTATCTAACCACTAGCTTAAATGGCCCGGCGTCGCCCGGGTTTTGTATTTTGTAATATGAAATTAACTTATGGAGGACTTTCGATGTAGAAACTCTAGGTCCTTATATAATATGTATGTAGAATTCGAAATGAGGAAGAACGACATATTATGACACTCAGGCTATTCCCTCAGAAAACGGTAGATATAGCTTTTTAAGGCTCAAAGAGGATGTTGAATGTTGCATTCTATTGCTTGTTGTACACACCATGCCTGGGAGGAGTGCAAATAAGGAGAAAAAGAAATTCCGGTTACATAAGATCGTACTGTCTTGACAGAAAATTGTATTTCTCACTCTCATATTACCATACAACCGTTTCGGGGCTGAAGTAAAAAAGAAATTCAATACCACTTTCATACTTTCCTTCCCAAAAACCTGGGACATAATATACTGCGCGCGTAAGACTGAAAATGTTCCATCCCATTTTGTCTTCTTTTAGATGCTTAGGGCCTCTGATAAACATCCCTAGGCCTATTTCTCAACTAATGCAAAGCCTGTAGGTATGAATGACGTATCAGTGGATAGGATTTGTTACAGACTTCCGATATAGTATACTCACTGGCACACACTTAAGTAGTTGTCCCTGCAATACGACCGCTTATTCTACATCAAAATGTGAAGTGGGAAAATGATATTTTCCATGTCGAGGGTAGAGAAAGTTATGTGACTGCTTTATTTTCGTGGATTTTATTCTTCAAGAATTATTTTCACAAATGTATTAATTACATCGATAGTATCAGAATTTGTTAAAGCCCAGTATTATAATATATTTTCCAAAGCCCTATGTGAACACCGTAAACAATACATTCGTTATGTAGACAGTTGACTGCAGAACTTTCTAACTCTGCCTCATTTCACATTTCTGACTTTTCCCGTGGATTTTCAAAAAAATTTCTTTCATACAAACCTTGTCCTGACAATTACGAACGCAACAAAACAAAAATCAGCCAAATCGGTCGAGCCGTTCTCAAGTGATGCGGCAACAACCCTTTTGTAAATTCATTTTTATTAATATAGATATAGATAGATATATATATTTTTTTTTAACGGGTGGTGGTTTCGTACTTAGGGAAGCATGAAACGTAAAAAATATATGAAAGAATTTTTCGAAAGTCATGACATGGTATCGATTACAATAGGTAGATTATCTACCTAAAAAGAATGTAAAGTAACTGAAACTGGCGAAGTCTGGGACACCGGTTAGTTTTATGCCACCTAGTTCAGCTAGCAGTCAGCACCAGGCAAGAGTAGGATGAGGAGAAGATTACTTTCACATTTTAAATGCTCTGTAATTTGCTTTTGTTAGGCTAACATAACAATTAGCACGTGTTACCAACGTGTACTTAACTGCCTTGCGGGCTAGCAGAATGATGCATGTAATGAAATTATTTCGTACGCAAATGTGAGGGAAATAAGTTTGCCTGCTGTTGCTTTAAATGTGACCACAACACAAACACTTTTGAAAATGTAAGTCTTTCCTGCAGTCACAATGTATTAAGCTCATTTTCTAACAACAGAGTAGACCTCAACTGTGAGATAAGTATAATATATAGAATGATATGAATCTTTTTAAAAGAAAAGCAAATCTGACGTGATGCCCTCATATCACTTTCTCTACCGTGAGCATGGGCAATCTACAGATATTTCACTTCAAATAATGATAGGCTAAAGAATAAGAGACCGTATTACAGAGAGTAAATTTCTGCTGTTTCAGCCTCATTCGAAGGTGTATTGTTCGCCATATAAGCCAAAAAGATCTGAGTTTGTAGAAATGATGACTGACTTATAGCTACCCTTCACAGAATTCTGCGATAAATGTTTCAAAATAACGGCTTTCTTTCTTAATATAAATACCTCGTGTATATTTTAAAACGTTATATATATATTGTAGTATAATATACGATGGATGGGGCATAGGTCATGGCAGCTATTGCTTGTATTAAAAATGTGGGTTCATCTTAACATTTTGAAATATACAAATGAAAGAGCAGGAATGTATGTAATGTATGTATGGGTACTAGATGTAGGATAGTGAAGGAAACACTCAGAAACACGCGACTGAATTGTGCCAATGTAATGTATTACGGTAGTTGGAAGCGTGAAAGCACACTTACCCAATCCATGGTAGCTTAAAGTTCGGTACGGATGGGCATTATCCCTTGAAAGCTGACATTAGCCCCTTGTGGTATTCTCTGGCATTTCTCCGTCGGACAATGACTATTTTGACGCAAGAATGATGTTCAAAACTTGTCATATCCAATCTACACGACGGCTGACTCACATCTAAATTACCATCGCCTCTATTCGTATAACCCTACATCACAATGCTACCAAATGATGTGCCCATGTACTAGAGATGCCACACTCTCCCGTGACAAACATCATCTCATTGTACCATCCCATTACTTTGAGAAAAAAAAATAGTTGCCAAGACTTATGCACCATCCCTGGTATATTACTAGATATCATACTGATAGCTAAGACTTTTATTTGAAACACTTTCCAAACAGATTCTCCCAGGAGTAGTTATAAGCCACTCATTTCATAACAAACCTAGATTTCAGGTCTTGCCTATGAATAAGATTGAGCCAACTGAATGAGCACTACTGCAATACAGCAGTATAACTTACTCTAAACTGGTTTGTTGGTTGCTTTTAGGTTATTTAACGACTGGATATACTGCAACATACGTCTGTGACCTTCGGCGGTGCGCCTGAATTTTGTCCAGCAGCAGTTCTTTTACTTGCCTGTAAATCTACATGCCTCTCACATTTACGTCAACTACTGGGCCGGGATCGAACCCATGAATTTGGGCTCAGAAATCCAGTGAAGTGTTCTACGCTGGAATATATTTGTCTAGGGTATAGGAAGTTATGTAAGAGTTCACATCAGTTTTTTTAAGTTGCTGAATATGGTTTAGCATTGAAAATTGAGAGACCAAAGAGACAATAATGCAGAACCATGGGATTCGTATAACTGGAATCACAAAACCAACATTAAATTGTTTGTTAATTTAACCAAATCGTACATATTTTCATTCATTAAATAAAGATAGCAATATCCATTTTTATGGACATCTAAGATGGTTTTGTTATGCCTAAAATCTATGAAATAGGCCTATTTAGTATTTTAAAAAGTGAAAATGTATAAGAAAGGTTTGTTTAATATGAACGTACCTTACATTCTAGTCATATGATCCCAGTTCCATTTCTTCCACCATTCTGGATTTTTCAACTTGCACTTCTAAATTTTCTACATTTGAAAATAACAACTTTTTTATGACTCTTCAACATGGGATTAAAATAGCTTTGGTAATATTATAAATAAGTATTCCTAATATATTTGTTATCTAAATTTTAAAAATTCGAAATATGCCTACTCATTTTGTAAATACATTTCCTATTTGTACAACAGAATGTTTATACAAACCAAATTCATTATCCAGTATTTTTACTTCTTGGAAGTGTTTAAATAAATTGTAGGTTAACATACTGCGTTGGATACGGATTCTGACACTTAACTTTCTGACTAAAAAAAAAAGTTAATAAAAATACGGTATACTCAACAGCGTCGTTAAATTTATTGTAGTGAGAAAAATTCCCGTCACGAAGAACGTATTACCTTAAAAGTTAAATAGTTATAAAGACTACATAATTAGTAAACTTTGTGTAATTTTCAGAAAGACTCGCTGTTGAAGGGAGTTGGCTTGCATGTCGCAGTTAGGTACGCCTAATATTAGGTTACACTGCTTTTTAGATTACAGACAAGCTTCTTTCCTCCCTTTCTTACACTTCCTCTAAGATACTATTAATTCAAAGCAGGGGGAGATTTGGGAGACCAGTGTTAACCGTTCGCTTTTGAGGACAGAGAGGTTATTAAGTTTCCGTAAGACTCTATCATTACAAGTTTCAATGGTGCGATGTTATAGCAAAGGTGTACTGTCGTGTACCATCCACAAATTGTGCTCGGTAAAACTGTTTTAAGGAATGAGTAATTTACAAAGGAACGTGTTTGCAATTTTTACGACTGGTTAGGACAGAGGTAAATCTCTTCGTAATAACCAGGGCCCGGATTCTGATGACCTAAAATTGTTTGAAAAATGACCTATAAAATGACTATGAATTTTAAAGAAAATGACTTAATAATTACAAAGAATGACCTAAAAACTGATATTTTATTTATAAAAAATTAATATTGTACACACAAGGTAGACTAATTTGTACTTAATTGTAAAAACTGTAAATGGAGAAAGGATTTTGTAGGTCTAAAAACTTTGTTCTTTTTTTCTTGATTGGAGCATTTGAGAAGAAAAGTAAGATAATTGTTTTTAAAGTAGGTCCTACAAAAATGTTGCATTGTAATAACCTAGTAATTTATTTAAATATTACCCTATGGAAGAAGGAAGACAAAAAAGTTAATACATTCTATGTATATTCATGAAAATGACTAAATAAAACAGCAAATGACACGAACATGACAAAATAATGACGTAAAATTGAAATAAATACCCTAAAAATTTAAAATTGTATAAAATGACAAAACATGACCTAATAAAAATGCATTTCTATAATCTAGAGGCCATGATTAGGATTTATCTACAAGTTGGCAATGTCTATGGAGCATCAATAAAAAGATGACTTGTCATTAGAATCCGGGCCCTGGTAATAACAAACTCTCAAATTTAAGGAACAGGAAATCTTCGAACTTATATTTCTTGTGCTCTATAAGAAATATTTACTGCATGTGGCGACACTCGTAGAAGATAATGTAAGAAGATACAGATGGAATTCGTGAATAATATTTTTTACTTCATTTACTACAGGCAGAAGAAGTACCGGTATTGAGTTTGACCCCGAAATTAGATGTCGCGTTTTCAACATAAACAACAGATCTAGGTCCCTTGAATCCAAAAATGCTATTTCCATAAACATGTCTGTGTGTCTTTTTGTGTGTGTATGTGCCTGTAAGCAGCATGGCAAGAGAACGTAAAATCGTATAAAAACAAAACTTTATGGCCTATTTGGATTAGATATCTTCTGCAGCTGGAACAGGAAGATTGTCGACGATTTTCTTACATTTCGAGCTTTCGTCCCGGAAGGATGGAATTTGAAACCTTGCCGTCCTGCCGGTTCTAACTTCGCTGTTCAGACATTGTTGCGAATAGAGAAGAGAGTCGTCCAATAAATAAGTTTTCCTATTGTTAAAAAAATATTAAACACAATCTACTAGTTGCAAAAACTTTTATTTTACACATTACAACTTTTCAGCTTACTTCCCATAATCGCCATTGTTTGCAAACATTGGTATCGTGACACCAGTTTTCCAAACCACTGTTGTACCATGCCGTGTCATGTTGCCGAAGCCAACTCTTCATTTCTAATTTTACTTTAGCCTATCATCGGTGTGAAAGCGCGTACCTCCAAGATGAAACTTGAGTTGGGGAAACATGTTAAAATCACTGGGAATCAGATCTAGATAATATGTAACATATATATATATATATATATATATATATATATATATAAGAAAATTTCCCACTTGAAACTCCTGAGTTCCTCCTGGGTCTGTGAATGAATGCAGAGATATACAGTGGTGTCATGAGGAATCTCTGAGCTGCCATCAAAAGAAAATGCCCTCGACTTTTGTCTCGCAAAGTCCTCCTGCTGCAAACACAAGGACACGGTATGGTACAACAGTGGTTTGGAAAAATTGGTGTCACGTTACCAAAAATGTATGCAAAAAAAAGTGATTATGTGGAAAAGTAAAATATGTGTAATGTGTAAATAAAAGTCTTTCATCAAATATATTATGTTTAATATTTTTTATATTAGAGAAACTTATTTAAAGGACAACCCTAGTAGTTTATCACAAAATATGCAAAAGTCACTCCTTCCAGGCTATGAACAGTTAAGCTTCAAAACAACACATCGCGATAGTACGAGATTCTTGCTGTATCTTGAACTGCAGGTATGGGCCTGTAGTGGGTCATGGGTCATGCGTCATGCCGCAGCAAACAAGTTTAAATTGTTCCATTACCCTTCTACATCCTCACTTAGAACTTCTAATTTCCCAGGTTCCCTCACTTCAATAAACTGTTTCAATGCCGTGATAAAGAGTAAGGGCTGCCGCACATTGGGCGTTTTGTGGTCGCCACCGGTGGCGACCACTTGTGGTCGTGTCAACCACAAACGCCGCCACAAACGCCGCCGCCGGTGGTCGCCACTAGAAGCTTACACGACCACGAGTGGTCGCCACTTCTACCCAGAACGGCTTTCTCTGTAACAGTTCTGAATCAAAACAATTAAATCCACTCGAACATTTAAAATTAATACTTTATAACTCTGACTGTGAAGACCTTACGGTTTCTGAATGCCCTTCTCTTAAATTGTCTGCAGAATTAAAATTTTTGGGGATTATTACTGATCAACATTTGAAATGGGATAAACACATTTCATATATGTAATAAAATACAAAAAGCAAAATATCAATTTGAAAATCTCCGTAACTGTATGGTCATATTTTATTTAGGCCTAGTCGAATCCATTACTCAGTATGACATTCTTGCATGGGGTAGCATTTCTAAAACTTTTCCTACTCCATTAACTTGGTTACAAGAACGTACAATCAAAATTTACTTTAAAAATCGGCTGGACTAACCAATTGAACTAATCTATTCAGAGTTTAATGTATTTAACATTAACCAAATTTATAGATACCCTTTATTAAAATTCTACCATAAAATAAGACAAAATTCTAGCTGTTCCACATGAACACTGCACAGGACGAAATAAAACTAGTAATTTAGTAGAACCAAAATGTTTCACTTCTGCTGGTCTGTCACATAGCTCTATTTTCGGTCCTCATGTGTATAATTCTAAAATCACGTTACATCCAGGTGTAATCTAATATAGTCATGGAGTCTTTAAATCTAAAATTAAAAAAATACAAACTTTAATTTTCCTATAATTTAAATATTCTCTTTCTGGTACTACCATCATATTAATTATAACTATTATTACTTTGACTATATCACTTGAATGATGCCATGGTTCTCAGCCTTTTCCACTCTCTTCTATTACCTGTTTATTATATTTTGTCTACTTCTTAGTTTTAAGTTAAGTTTAGTTCAACATCACACTTCTACTATAAGACATAGGCCTGTATAATCGTAACAATGGAACTGCCCCCGAGCACCAGCTCCTGCACTTTCGATGTTTCAGGACCAACATATGTATTACTAGCATGTGCCCGCGGCTTCGCCCGCGATAATTATTTCAAAAATTAAAAATTAAGAGCATAATAGTTAAATCATTATATTTATTAACACCTAAATTACGTGGACTACATACCACGATTAGATAGCGTCGCTTGGTAAAAGTGACCTCAGATTCGATTTCCTTGGCCCAGAATACCCCTGTACAGTGAGTTTCGTCCAAATCGAACAATGTTTGACCATATTTAGGCCTATCCTTCTTCCGTGTAGGTTGAAAATTTCATATGTCTACGGGCCTTGACATTCTAAACAAATGAATCGACCAGCGTGGGCTTACAACAATCTAGCGATCGCGATGCTTTTATTACCACGGTATGACAAAAATAGCCAAAGCCAACTGCAATTGATTTGACATTGAAATGTATTACTGAAATCTGATGCTTCGACAGCGCTAAAATCACGTTTTCTGCCAGTTTTTCACTCACAACTCGCGAACGAAAGCTAAAATTAAAAACCCGGCTTTGCTGCGCATTCGCCCACCTTTCAGCCCATCTATGTTTAAAATTTCAGATCTCTGCGTTCAGTAGATTTCGCTGGGCGTCGTGGACAGACAGACAAACACGTCCTTTTATTATTTTAAGATAGCATGTGCCCGCGGCTTCGCCCGCGATAATTATTTCAAAAATTAAAAATTAAGAGCATAATAGTTAAATCATTATATTAACACCTAAATCATGTGGACTATATATCACGATTAGATAGCGTCACCTGGTAAAATCGACCTCAGATTCGAGTTCCTTGGCCCAGAAAACCCATGTATAGTGAGTTTCGTCCAAATCGAACAACGTTTGACCATATTTAGACTAATATTGATTATCCCTATAATAATAATAATAATAATAATAATAATAATAATAATAATAATAATAATAATAATAATAATAATAATAATAATAATAATAATAATAATCCTCTTCGGTGTAGGTTGAAAATTTCATATTATGTTTGCGTGCCTTGACATTAAAAACAAATGAATCGACCAGCGTGAGCTACAACATTCAAGAGATCGCGATGCTTTTAATGTCGAAGGAATGACAAAAATAGCCAAAGCCTAGTGTAATTGATTTGTATTACTGAAAACTCATGCTTCGAAAACTCAATAAATACACGTATTCTGCCCGTTATTCACTCATAACTCACGAACGAAAGCGAAAATTAAAATTCCGGCTCCGACCCTTTAGTCCATCTATGTTTAAAATTTCAGATCTCTGCGTTCAGTAGATTTCGCTGGGCATCGCGGACAGACAGACAGACAGACAGACAGACACTTCCTTTTATTAATATAGACTAGCATGTGCCCGCGGCTTCGCCCGCGATAATTACTTTATAAATAAAAAAATGGGCATAATAGCCTGGTAAAACAGACCTCAGATTCAAGGCCCTTGGCCCAGAAAACCCATGTATAGTAAGTTTCGTCCAAATCGACAGACAGACAGACAGACACTTCCTTTTATTAATATAGATTTAAATATTTATGTAATTATAATTTTGAAATGTGTTAAGCAAGACTTTGTAAATTTTTATTTACATGATGTTTTATTTAGTTAATGAATTTATTGTAAATAATATAGATTGAACTATTTTTACTCCATGTTAATAACAATTAATGTAATATATTAGGCCTATATGAATTGTATAGAGAAATCTATATTAATAAAAGGAAGTGTCTGTCTTCCCTCGTCTAGCTGTCTGTCTGTCCGCGATGCCCAGAGAAATCTACTGAACGCAGAGATCTAAAATTTTAAACATAGATGGACTAAAGGGTCGGAAAGTGCACCTCGAAGCCGGAATTTTAATGTTAGCTTTCCTTCGCGAGTTATGAGTGAAAAACGGGCAGAAAACGTGCATTTTTTGCGTTTTCGAAGAATCAGTTTTCAGTAATATATTTCAATGTCAAATCAATTACAGTTGGCTTTGGCTATTTTTGTCATACCTTGGAAATGAAACTTCCGCGATCGCTTGAATGTTGTAGCTCACGCTGATCGATTCATTTGTTTTTAATGTCAAGGCACGCATACATATGAAATTTTCAACCTTATCCCGAAGAGGATGATGATTATTATTATTATTATTATTATGAGTGGGATAATCAATATAGGCCTAAATATGGTCAAATGTTGTTCGATTTGGACGAAACTCACTATACAGGGGTTTTCTGGGCCAAGGACTTCCAATCTGAGGTCGCTTTTACCAGGCGACGCTATCTAATCGTGGTATGTAGTCCACGTGATTTAGGTGTTAATAAATATAATGATTTAACTTTTATGCTCTTAATTTTTAATTTTTGAAATAATTATCGCGGGCGATCGCTTGATTTTGTAAGTCCATCCTGGACGATTCATTTGTTTAGAATATCAAGGCCCGCAGACGTATGAAATTTCAACCTAACACGGAAGAGGGATATTCAATATAGGCCTAAATATGGTGAAACATCGTTCGACTTGGACGAAACTCACTATGCAGGGGTTTTCTGGGCCAGGGAACTCGAATCTGAGGTAGCTTTTACGAGGCGACGCTATCTAGGCTTTGGCTATTTTTGTCATACCTTGGAAATAAAAACCCATGCAGGTCGATTCATTTGTTTATAATGTCAAGGCACGCATATATCTGAAATTTTCAACATAGACGGAAGAGGGGCAATCAAAATAGGCCTAAATATGGTCAAACATTGTTCGATTTGAACGAAACTATACAAGGGCTTTCTGGGCCAAGCAACTCGATTCTGAGGTCGCTTTTTCCAAGCGACGCTATCTAATCGTGGTGTGTAGTCACGTGATTTATTTGTTAATAAATATAATGATTTAACTATTATGCTCTTAATTTTTAATTGTTGAAATAATTATCGCGGGCGAAGCCGCGGACACATGCTAGTAATGAATATATTAGTGTATTTCGCATTGTCTAAATGTGCTAATCTCTGGAGGAAACATTGAATAAGTAAATAAATAAATAAGTCCATAACAAAAACAAAATAAAGAACATAATCGTTAACAATGTTCATAGCAGCATAACAAACTATAAAGACAATAGACGTATAATAAATATTTAAAAAAATGTTTACAGTAGAATAGCAAACGAAGTAACACAGGACTTGTTACTTAGTTCTTTACTTCAGTTTTACTTTCCTTCATTTTGTATTTTATTGTTACTTAGTTTACCTTTCGTGCTGTTTCTGTTTCTTCAATTATTTCAGACGAACCAGTAGAAAAATACAAACCATTACTTTCAGGCAAAAGAAAATAATTTTCACTTGAGAAACTCCGTCCATTCAGATTTTCTGTATTCATTTTAAATTTCACAGATTCATGTATCCCAGTTTCAATTAGTTACTTTATTAGAAAAAAAGAGTGATTTTATTGTAAATTAAATATAATGCCCTCTCTTTTATTAAATTCCTCTCAACACATTACTTCCAAAAAGCTAATTATCAGTAATGAGGGATAACTTATTAATTTTTAAATATTTTAGGTCATGAATGTATTTTCTATTTTTCATATTTTCTATTTACTATTTTTTATGCCTTGCCCTAGTCATTAGGGCACGCAATAGATTAGGAACCCAAGTTCTTCAAGAGGGAGCTCTATGCCAGTGTAGAACGCCGGAGGGGGAATAGACGCGACCACTAACGCCCAATGTGCGCCTATACCCGACGTTTTGTGGCGACCACAAGCAGCGAGACAAGATTTTCCCCCAGCTTGTGGCTGACGTTGGCGTTAGCAGTGGTCGTGTGTGCGGCTACTCCATTTAAACTCCATGTAAAAGCCTTCCCGCTACTTGTGGTCGCCACCGGTGGCGACCACAAAACGCCCAATGTGCGGCAGCCCTAACTTGTTTTCTGATTGAAACCTTTTCAATTTATTTCCCTAATCTTCGCTCTGTTGGTTTTGTATTATCAGATTTCGCACTTAGGAGATCCATATCCCTCCCAACAAACTTAAGTAACCGAACTAGAATAACAATACATTTTCAACACTGCATAAACACGGCCTTACAGTATTTATTTAATGAATAAACCGGTACATGAATTGATTATTGCATGAATAAAGCAAAAAAAAAATCATAAACATAGGTGCAGTAAGCTATATGAGTGTTTATAATTCACTCATTTTTCTGAGTTTATTGTAAAAGATAATTATCACATAATAACAATTTTATTAACTTAATATTTGTTAAGAAACTTAATTTATTAATTGTAAACTTTCAATATTGTTTTAGGTCAAAACCTATTTTTAAAACACTTTAGTTCGTCGACGTTCCGGTCATAGAAACCGGTAGCTGGCATGCTGACCATATGCCCCTAATCCTATCATCTAGTTTTCTTCTTTTTTATTACTCGGGTCGCAATAACAACCTTCAAGTTTTGCCTGTTGAGCAGGCCCGTTCTATACGACTAGCATAAGATTAGTAAAGTAATGCTTTATGTAAAATTTTAGGATTTTTATCCACGTATTAGGCCTAGATGCTTATTTTTTGTGGAAGCTAGCTATTCTTTTAAAAATGTTTTCGCTCATTTCAAATTTGTGCCCACTGATGGTTTCACTTGATGATTACTTATATACTAGCCATACAAATTAGGAGTTCGTAAAATTAAATTCACAAAATTTTTCTTGAACGCGTATTCTATAACATCAAATATTAATATTCATGACAAAAACAGTAATTTTATTCAGGTTTTGTTGAAAATGAGCGCTTTAGTGTTATTAAAGTTCGCCCCCTTCTAATATGATTCACTTATTGTTCTTGAGAGAGAAAAGCTCCCACCCTATAATAAAGTGTAATTTCAAATACTTTTGTTCCTGCTTTCTGTAAACACTAGAACGCACTTTTCTCCCCGTTTTATTCTATAACCACATGGATTATATTAAACAGCCTTCTCGAGAGGGTTTCATTGAATGATATTTCAGACCCTCTCACGATTCTCTTGCCTCAGGAAAAAATATACCGAGGGTTACTCTGTGTGTATAGATTATTTATTACACAGTATATGCATGTGTGTGCATACATATAAGTACAAAACGGATACGGTAATCACACGTATTTGGTGGTACTGTTGGGTTTTATGAAGGCTTATAAATATTAGGCTTGCATGTATACTCTGTTGCTGACCTTTTGATTGTTTCGAATAACAGTGCCTGTCTGTTTAACTTCTTATAATATTTGCTACTTTCTACTATAATGGACGTAATTGTTATAGACTCCACAGTAGTTCTTATAAATTGAGAAAAAGGTATCGTATAATTATTTTATTTCTCTTAGGTATCCCATTTTAAGGGGATAAAAATGTTAAATAACCTTAGGTACCCTAATTTTAAGGGAATAAAAATGTTAAATAACCTTTTGTGATTTGACAAAAGCGATTTATTATATTGATCATACATTACTTTTGGACAAAAGGATCTAAAGTCAGTAAGCTGGGACTCGCTTGGAGTAGACTCGGTGCGTGGCGAATGATTAAGATCACAGATGAAAACGGAATGAGAGTTTGTCCCATAAGTAAAGGGGAACAATCATGGTTTCATATTTTGACGAATTGTTAAGGTTTGGAAAACTGGAAGGGAAAATATTTACCAGTATCTTATATGGAATCAAATAGGGAGCAACAAAAATGTTTGGAATTACTGACGGTCATAAACGTTGAGGAAAGCATTGGGAAGTTTTTGATAAGGCGAGACAGCTCAGGTTTGAAAAAGCGGCAAATTGGACAGCGGGTGAAGATTAGACTTAGTTTGTTTGTGTTAGTTTGTATTTTATATGATTTTTTTATTTCTTTTTGTTGTGTTTTGCGTAAGCATGTACGGTCCATGCGGACTCATGCGACTGTTTGCATTAGAATTTGTAAAAAGATAATTACTATAATAATACAGTTACTTACTTTTGGATAAACTACGAGTATAATGTTGTGGTGATGAATTATGTCTATTCAAATCATTTGTGTATAATCGTAAACAATTTGTGTTTATAGATTGTTCTTATTCAAATGAAGTTTTACTAAAAATGGGCGTACCACAATATTCAGAATTGGGGCCAGTTTTGTTTTTAATAGCCATTAACGATTTACCCAATAATATACACTTTGAAACACTTATGTAAGCTGATGATACTACTTTCATGACAACAGATAATAATCTCATTAATTTAATGAGTAACATCAGTGACACTCAAAACTCAGCCTTAGCTTGGTTCTGTTCAAATAGTGTATTTTTGAATTATGGGAAGACTTCCCTCTGGTCTTTTCTCCATAAAACAGTTCCCAGATAATGGGTGGAGTGAATAAAAGTCAGTAAATGCTTTTACTGCAAAATTTTAAGTAAATACTAGCATTTTAGTGAATAAAATATTTCAGTAAATACTATTGCTTATTAGTAATCAGTACATACTGGATCAAGTAGTACCTACTGCAAAATATGTGAATAATAACAAGTATTTACTTATCAATATCAGTAAATACTGTGAAATTTTCAAGTGTGGTACAGACCTTGCTTAAGATGGCAATGCCTTATCTGAAATGCTTGTTTTTACAAGAATTATGAAGCAAAAAGTGTACAGAGAGCAAATGGAGGCTCAAGAAGATGATTATAACAATTTATTTAGATTCAGAAAGGAAAATATGAAGTGGCATACTTCACATTTCATGGATGAAACAGGCAGAAGTTATAAATTTTTCATTTTTAAGTGATCCAGGCTATCAGAGTCAGAATTCGATATACGATTCAATTTTTTTTTTCTGTTTATTGTTACCTAAACAATTTCACAATTTTCTTTTGTTGTTTTTATTTAAGCAGCATGGCCAGCCTTATGTAGTATTGAGGTTATGTAGTACGGAGGTTACCCTATATATTTTATTTTGTTTTATTTTAAACTAGCAGGTGTCTGTGACTTCGCCCATATTTATTAATATAATCTCTAGATTTTTTAATAATAGGCCTACACTTAATAGAAAAAAAATTAAAACTTCATTTATTAAAACTTACACCGTTTTTAAGTAAGTTGCATTAATTATCTAATTTTATTGTAATTGTATTGTCAGACGTAATAAATAAATAATTAAAACTACTAAATGAATCATGTGCTACCATGTGGGCGTACAGATTCAAAATGAAATGATTAAAATGAACCATAGAATTTTGAACCTTGAACCGCTTAAATGCAAACCATTAAAAAACAATTAAAAGATTCATAATTTTAAAAACATCCAGCTTTGGGGTGCATTCTACGATTAGAGTACACCGTAGGGAAAGAAATATCTCAGATTCGAGTTCCAGGCTCAACCCCCTCCCCTGCATAGTGAGTTTCGTCCAAATCGAGCAATGTTTCCATTCAGACCTACATTCATGATCTCTCTTCCGTCCACCTATGTTAAAAATTTCAGATCTCTTCATGCTGTAATGTTATAAACAAATAAATCAAGTAGAGCAGGCTAACAAAATCAAAGCAATTGACATATCCATGTGCTATGTTGCTAAAATTTATTTCCACAATGCTCTTCTTCCCCAGTTGCTGTGGCAAAAGAGGAAGAGTACTTATTAATTTTACAATTGAAAAGTAGCCTATTACTAAAATCTGATGCTGCAATAGTGGAAAAAATTATGTTTTCTGACAGTTTTTTTTTGGGGGGGGGGCTCATCTGCATGCCCTAGATTTGGCTGGGTATCACAATCAGACAAACAGAAAGACAAACACTTCCTCTTATTATGTAGATATCATGGCCTACTTTAAGTAATCACAGTCCACTACATGTAGTTTGCATAGCTAAGCAGGTAGTAACTACTCATGTTCATCCAGTATTAACTTATAAGTACTAGTATAAGGTTATTCACTCAATTTTAAGTAAAAGCTGGTACTTGTAAGTAACTACTGAAAGTAATTACTACTACTAGTACTTATTACTAGTAGTAACTACTCAATTTTTATTCACTCTACCCAATATGTCTGATGACAAATCTGTTTCATTTTTTGGGATGAAACTGGATTATATGTTGAGATGGGATCTTCACATTGAAAAAGCTGTCTTCTATTATTTTTAATGAAATATTAAAATAATTGTATACCGACGTCTTATTTGAGATGAGTTTATTTACATTTTTAAATTTATTTTGAGACATAGGATTATAGTTTGGGGAGGATATAACAAAACAAACGACATCTTGCTGTTGCCAAAGAGAATTCTTAGAATAATCAATAGGTGTGATATTCAGGAATATTGCAAACCATTATTTGTTGAATTCGAAATTTTTACTGTTGTACATACAGTAGGCCTATATATTTATTAGATCTCTTGGTTAATGTACATAATAATATAACTATAATTTTAGATAGGATGTACATGTGCATCAAACAAGGTTCAACAATGAATTGAACCTACCTAAATTTAGGTTAAATAAAACAATGAATTCTCACTTATATTTAGGATCTAAATGCAACAAGAAGTTGCCCACCCGAGTTAGAAATTACACAACAAATAAATTTTCACAAGAAGTGTACAACTGGCTGACAAAAAAAGTCAGTTTTATTGTATTGAGGAGTTTCTAAAGCTTACTTCAAAGGAAATTGTATTTTAACTTGTTTTATCTTTTAATGTGTTTAAGACAATGTAGTTTCTACAGATTTATTTTTGACACTGTTAATGTCAATGTCAAAAACAAACAAAAAATATATTATTGTTACTATTATTATTATTACTACTACTATTATTATTATCGGTGCGACAGCTCAGTTAATTTTGGTGTTATTTCACATAAAAATGCAATTCCTGTGATATTTCGCATAAAACCTTGACTTAAGTTATGTGGTGCAAAATACTGCGTGTTTCTGCAATCATACACCAAGAAGTGGATTTTAGGCTTTTCATTTTGTATATTTTAACTGCTCTTACAGTGTTAACCATTAATGTATGCATGCAGTGTAAACTAAAGTAGACTAGCACAGTCTCCTTGATCTACATATTGAGGCCACTGGGCACTAAAATACTGCTATTTCTATATTGAAATTAAGTATAGAATCAATTTAGCAGGAATTCAGACTTTCTTTATCCAAAACCAATTTAGATCAACCTCTCTACACGTGTTATTTTCGTTTTCATTTAAATAATTATTTTAATCCCCCTATACTCAAATTTTACCACTGGCATCTCTGTCAAATGAACATATATTTGGTTTATTGAACATTAATATGTATTAATATGCTTACATATACTTATGTAACTTTAAATCATTTAAAATTAAGATTAGTCAAACAATAAAAACACTTCTTTCTCCACCTACATTATTTATGCTAAGTGCTTTTAATAAAATGCTAAGACTCGAGATTTTTCTTGAAACAAAATTTCGTAACAACGAAAATTTAGCAAAACACATAATTACGTATGTTTTTAATTTCGTAAACAACGAAAATTTCGCATTAAAATTAAAATTTCAGGAGAATACAAAATTAGGTGTTTTTTGTGAGGGTTTAACGGCAATATTTTGACTTAGGAGGGCTTGAGACAAAATATTTTCACTTTATCAATGGTGACAACCGCATTTCACGAATCCGTCAATCACGAAAATTAGATAGACATGTAACTAATTTCTCAATATCTAACTTAATACGTAACGCAGATTCAGATCGAGCATGCTTTCTTGTTAGAGATACTAGCTATATCCAGTGAATTCAGTCTAATGTAATTTCGATAACATACAAAGAATTTTACTAATGCCGGAACTCTGTCATTTTGTCTTTCACCCCACGACCATGACCCCGTTAACCTTTTCACTGCTACTGACGTGCATATGCGTCAGCGAAACAATTTCATAAATGCTGAAAAATAAAAATAACAGATTAATGCTTTATTTTAAAATATGAAAATATTTATCCTCCTATTAAATCTGTCAACCGTAGAAATCAGCTATTCCAAAATGAAATTTTCCTAGTTTATTTTAAAGTTATATCCCACTGGCGACTTTAGTTGATGATAGCTTAAATAAAAATGTAAATTCAACTCTGAAAGGGTTAGTTTCATATGGACTCTTGCATATGGGGAACGTAGACAATACTTGTGTTAAGAAACATTAAAATATTCGAGAATATATATCTCTATTAAAATATTCGTCTATGTTACGAAACCCATATTTCCTTTCGGAGGAACTTTACCTAGCGGCCCTTGAAACTCTGCAGTTAACTTTTCAGTATTTTTATTGAAATGTTATATCTGTCATTCATAGAACCTGAGCTATTTCATTGAAATTTTCATCATAGATTCCAACCTTAGAGCTAACTGACATTTTTCTTGATGACTGCCTTATTACCAGTGTAAAAGTTCAGGTATGAAAGAGTAGTTTCGCTAGTATGCATTTATAAATTATAAAATAATATCAAATTAGTACTTGTCTTTCTACTTGGAAAGCTAGTAATTTTTATTGTTATCAATATGGTACAAAACAGTTAATTACCGAAGTACACTTAGAAGCAAAAATCTGTTTTCTGATAGTTCCGACAAGGATAGGGTGTCGAAATAGGGTTTCTACATGAATAAGCTCCAAATTAGAACTCTACAACCACAAGTTATAAAGTCAAGTTCTTTAATTGTATGTAAAATTAACAAAAAGGAATACACTAAAAGTCGTAAGAAGTCGCTTACGTTTTTTAAATTTAATACATTAACTACATGCGGTACGCCGTAGCGTAGTGGTTGAGGCGCGGGTTCGATTCCCGATGAGGTCGTTGGAGTTTATCAATTGGCCTAATCCTTCTGGTGGCACTATGGCCCTGGGATCAGCCTCAACCAGAAATGAGTACCAGGAGCAATCCTGGGGGTAAAGGCGACCGGTGCCTAAGGCAGACAACCTTACCACTTTCACGTGTCAAATGTCCAAAATCTGTGAGCCTCAACCTCCTGGAACCCTCTGGGCCTCCATGGCCTGTATAGGGATCACTTTACTTTACTTTAGATTAAGTACAAGTGTTTTACATTATTTATTACATAAATGGTTTGTTATGAGAAACACGTTTTCACGAGTCAAGGCCCAACTATGCCTACAAATGATCCAGGTTTATAAGTAGCCTATGACAATTTGTCTCGGCACTTATTTGATTTTTCACCAGGATATTAATATAAACACAAACCAGAATACAGAAAGAAGAGTCATAAATTAGTTCAAAGCCGCAAGCAAACATTAATGTAAAGCAATGTTACTGGTGTTCAAGTCATGCATTTCTGTTTTCAAGTACGATATTATTAATGTCTTCTTCTGTACTTAGCTAAAAAATAACGTATCCAAGTCGCGTCAACGGTTTTCCCTGAAAATGTTGACCATATTAAAAATATTGCAGAACACTTTCGTAAATAACCAGTGACACAGGTTCAAACCGTAAAGAAATAACCAATTAAATTAATGAAATTATTAGGCTAATAAACCAATTTTAGAATATTCAAGTCCAGGGCGAGTGTATTTTTATTACATTATTTTCTGTACTCCGCATTTTTGACTGAATTTACTGTACAATTAATTATTACGAGCGATCATAAATCATTTTGATTGAAAACCATAATCAACTAACTTACTTATAGGCCAGAATTGCAAATGTTTAACTTTCATGTCTTCTCTGTACTTACACATACATTTATTCCTCAATCCTATTTCACAGTAATTAATTATTGTACAAGTTTTAAAGTAATAGACGAGTAGATTCACTTGGAATGTAATTAATAAGTGATAATGACTTTAAGAAAAAGGAAAGTTGTAGGTAGGCCTATATCACATTTTAATGTTTTACCGTATGTTATTATGCTTTATAAATTGGCATGAGGTCAATTTCTACAGAAAAAAGCTTTCATAATGAAAGCAAGAATAGAATTCTTTACACGAGTAAGCCTACATTTTTCGTTTGAATAAATCAGTGTGTTAAAAGAAATAAAAAGTAGTGTGGAGGAAGAAACAGAGGAATTCTAGGATAATATCGCCATAGAAAGGTAAATTCAAACGCATGCCTACGCTCGAGTTATATGTTTCAAAGATTGCGTGCAACAGGCAATTCAGTGTCATTCAACACTTGAATTCTATGTATCTCCCACATAAGGTGACATATTTTGAATACTGGGACGACTGAAGGTAAAAATGTTTGCGTGATGGTAAGTATCACATTCGGTACAATGCACCGCATGGTTTTTACATGTTCTTCGTAAGTCATAAATGAAGAAAACATACCAAGATTGCATGCCACTGTGTTTTTATGCAAACCTTTTTTCATTGTAATGTGTTATTCCTGTCAACTCTGTCAGGTTGGTTTTGCGGACCGGTATTTATGGAGATCGCGATAATCACATGTTAGATTTAGAACTGATTTTGCTGATATACGGGAATTACGTGATTCTGGTTAATAATATATGGATAAAACAATCAGTCATATCGCGAAATGGGGCCCCAGAACGGAATATGAGCACGATCGCGAATTACCATGTGTTGTTTTATAGAGCGGGCGTCGGAAACTGCACGCCAAAAGTTCTACCTGGTTTCTGCTCATATGGAAACTGCACACCAAAATGTTATACCTGGTTTCTGGTTATATGGAAACTGCAAACTATTTTCTACCTCGATTATGTCATTTGGGAATTGCACATATTTAGGCCTAAAAAACAATTTTCATTTCGTTAGAGATGGTTATAGTTCGACACCTGAGAATCATTTCACAAGCACACTTAATGACAGTTTTACAAAAGTCGTCTTTTTTTGTATAAATTTGTCAATCAATTTTTGGAAATATAAAATGAGTCTTATATTCAACTGAAAAGCAGCGTAGAACGTAAGAGAAATTGTAATGTAAAGTCAGCCAAATGCAAAATAAACTTCGAGTGGAGAATCGAATTATATAGGTCTTCGCAAATACCCCTATGTAGTTTGTTCCACTTCAGTGATATTGACAAGTAGGTATGTACTTAAGTTTCAGTTTATAATTGCGCAGTTTCGATTAGTATTAACCATTCTGAATCCGAATACGATTAGTGGAACTCTCAAAAACGGTGTGCAGTTTCCGGACCAAAATGTGCAGTTTCCGCTCACCCTTATAACTTAGAGAATTTCACATTTATAGGCTGTTTTCTCTGGAATAAGTTTTTTCTCTATTGGCATTTGTTAAGACAAATCCAGAAGCATTTCTAATGAATAAGTGTTAGCAGTTGCAGGTACCTATAGCATATACCTTATAGTTGTCTAAGGATGAAGTAGTTGAAGTTACAGGTACCTAAATTGATTGTGAAAACTAGTTATGTTTATGCAGCTATATTGAAACATATGCTAACGGGCAGAGAAATTAAAATATTTAATATAAGAAATGAACACTTTTTAGCATAAATTCTTCGTATGCATGTACTTTTTTTGTGATTTTCTTGCCCTCTTGACCTAGCCATGGCCCATCTGACCGCCTCTTCGACCGGTCCTCATTATGAAGCATTATAATTTCATTTATTACTGCTCTTATCATCATCATCAGCAGCATTAGTCATCCATATGAATCATCCTGAAACCGGTTGTTTTTGTATACTGTTAGAGAATTTTTCTCTGGAATGTGGTATCTCTTCAAATTGATTAACGTAGGCTATAGGTTTACTCTCTGGTACAGGGAAAGAAAACACCAGAAACATTCATGTGGATGGTATTAACATAGAGCTGGAGGAGAGAATTTATTAAAAGAGGGAGAAAATAATATAAGAAGCGACGGGCTGTCTGGTTTGAAGGGAAAAGTACACGATATTGAGTTGATTTTATATAAACCTATGTAACATCTGCTTGTGATTTGGAAGACGCCCGTGCTGTTAGGCGAGGAGAGTAAAAGTTAGGCGTTCATCAACTCGCACATACCTCTTCCTAAACAAACCAGAATCTAGCAAATCAGCCCTTGACACGCGAAAAAAACATTCCTACTGGATACACGCAAAGGAGCGTAGCGTGATGAAGTCTCCGCCCCCATACCAAAAAAATAGTTCCGATCTAATTTGATGCAATATTCCCGAACCCCTCTCCTATCCCACCCTTAGGTTACTTCGACGTGGATACTGAATCACTATAATACCGTATTCTGAACTTTCATCTAGGTACTTCCCAGGAAATGTATTATGTGTTGCGTGTTAAGTTGACATTACATTATAAATATAAAAACGAACGTCAAGTCAAATACCATTGTAGCATCAGATTTCTTCGAATGTTACAAAACATATTAATTCCTAGCAATGGTATTGAGTGCTGAATGGAACATAATATTACATTCATAAAGTAATGTTTTCCATTCATAATAATTAATCTGTGTGGGTAGTAAAATCCACTATAAACCTTGAGAATTCGTGACGCCATCTTGCTTCCAAACTAGGAAACTGCGCGAAGAGCTGTCCATAACTAAATTGGTACTTCTTTCTTATAATCCAAACATCCGAAAGTAATTAGATTATGTATGAATAATCTGTAACATCCCAGTAGCCGAAAGTTGTATAGCGTACTTTCAGAAATTAAAGATTATCTTAATAATTACTATGTGCATACGGATAGATCTTTCCTTACAGGTCTAATTAAGTTCCTTTACACTCATTACCAAATTTAAATAAAAAGAAATTATCATTCACACAGGGAAAAAGAAAATTTACCGTAACTTAGGCTATCCGTCACCAATCACAATACAAAATATTTAAAGGAAACGAACAATTAAAAAATCAAGACATTAAATAATCAATTTTTCTAGTTAAGAAAATATAAATACATGTTTAAAAAATGTGTACCTGTTCCCAATCCATTTCACACTGTTTCCTTAGTGAAAGCATGATCAAATAAATTTATTATCTTCATTTTACTTTGTATACATAAATCCTCACTGGTGACGTTTAACATAAATAAGAAATGAACATAAAAAAATTGTTTTAAACAGCTGAACTAAAAATAGAATTCTGTTTAAATTCAGCTTTGTTTATACTCCTTTCAATTACGAGGCCATATAAGGAATTCAGGATCTGTGTCTATACAGCACTACTGATTGTCAATTATTTTTACTGTTATTGTATGTTATGGAATATATTTAATTGATATTAATTTAAATGGATATGATACAGGATGAAATGGTGAGGATGATTCATGATGGTGAGCAGTATGTAAATATCCAATTCGACATTTGTCTTTACGACTGGGGAAACCATGAAAAAACCCATGTCAAATTAACTGGCCACGGGATTTGATAAATAGAACTTCTAACACAAGACAAAAATGTTAGAGTAGCACATTGTCGCACTTGACTCGCAAAATAAAATATGTCTTTTATCGTTGGTATCAACAATAATTATTCATCATCTTAATGTAGACTACAGAAAATTCACTGGAAGTACGCTCCGTGCACAGTGACGTCATGCTAGGTGCATGTCACCCTACATCTGTGTCTACAATCCCTGTAGAAACATTGTAAGCCTGGTCAAAACTTATGAACTTTAAAAATGTAGTTGATTAGCTTAATTATCGGTTGTTAACATAAGGGTATAGGAGAATAAGGTGAATCTCAATGAAAATCGAAAATTGAGTTATCAAGCTCATCTGTTAGCTGACTGTGCAATCTTTTAGTGTTGCTTTTGATGAAGAAAGCGTAAGGTAAGGGGAAAATAGCAGTTAAAATTTCATCGTACAGGTTACGAAGGGAAAAGCCAATGCGTTACAGGGAATGAAAGGGGAAAGTCAGTAGCAACAGTGACTTTCACTGTACACGTGACAGCTTGGCGCATTAATTTCTTAGGTAGAGAGATAAAGAGTGTAGTTGAGTTTATCCAGATTATTAATAAGTGTTAGATGTACTTTACAGTGCAAAAATAAAGAAAAATGGAAATTTTCAGGAAAAATCTTTATTACGGTTTAATTTTTATATAACTAATTATTACCTGCATTACGTTTATGTTGTTTTAGATTTCATCCCACTTTCAAAGGAGAAGTTCTCAGATGTAAATCATTTGTAGAAATTTTGTTCCAGGAAATCTCAGATGTATTTTCAGTCTCTTGCAAGTCTCTTCCACATAAGGAGTAACAATTAATGTAATTAAAATTTCATAACCTAATTAATATTTCAACACAAATTTTAATAATTTAATTTTTGTAAAAATGTAGGCGATGACTACATAAACAATAATTAATTATATTTTTCACCTACTACCTCAAAATATATGTGCATTTTATTGTATTTGACGTTTTTTTTACATGATTGAGTTAAATTCAGAACTTCATATTCACACAACGTGTTTAAAACACATTATTATTACTAAAGAATGAAAACGTATTCATTACTGATTTCTTAAATTTGAGTTTTGAGTATTCAAACTTTAAAGATCGTTCCATGCAAAACTTAGATGTTTTGACACTCCTCCTTCCCCTGTACAATTTTGTATTTAATTGCATTTGACGATTTATTTACATTTTTGAGAAGTTGTCAGAACTTCATATTCACACCACATGTATAAAACACAGTATTGTTACTGTAGAATGAAAATGTATTCATTATTGATTTTATACAACCCAGTTTTAAGTACTCAAAGTTCAAAAATAGTTTCCTGCAAAACTTTAATTTTTTGACATTCCCCCTTCTTCCTCTCTACCCTTATTTGTGATGTCTTTTGTGTTGAAAGTAAAGTGATTGTGTTACCAACTGTACATACAAAGAGTGAGAAAGCATCTTCAAGTTCGTTTTACTAACATGACTTCATTATCTTCGATCATAGAACAGCGCAGCCTTATAGTGCTCACAGACCCTTCCCTGATATCCACACAAAGTAGTCCAATTGTGTAATATAGCTGTACGTGCTTAATAAAGACTTTCTCTCCAAAGATGGTTCTTTGAACATATCCCCATAAATTGGGTAGTAATGAGTGCATCACAGTGTACGCAATGTAATATGTATAATTAGACGCAAGCAAACGAGAGAGGTAATGTTCGCTATGAATTGGCTCCAGCAGCAGGAGAAGCTCAGATGCGATCTCTGTTTGCACATCAAGTTAATGCTGTTCAGGTACGCAGATACACAAGATTATAACATTACTAGCAAAAATCAGAAGAGGGGAAAATGTGAAAAGGGGGAATACCGAGCAGAAGCTGTAATGGCACAAATGTGATTACAAACTTTGAATCTGTATGTGGACTCGCGGAGGAAAAGAATTTATAATCGTAGAACGAAACTGGAAAAATCACATGAATCTTTAACCTAGAAATATCGTAATTAGTTATTACTAGATCGTGGACTTTTCGTAATAATTGCATTTTAGGTACCTAACATAGGCTCTTTCAGTTCATTTTGGCTACATAAAACTTAAAATATGCTCTAATAAGAATGGCGAAAAAACAGTAAGTCTTATACGTAATATAAACCAATACACAACAATGACAAATGAGCTTAATAACAATACAACTTACGAACTTTAGTTTTACATACATAACCCACATTACTTAATGGATTTCTCGAAGGTTTGAGAAATAAAATGATTTTATAAAATTTAAAAAAATATATTTGGTCTTAAAAACGTGAAATTCTTATATTTTTATATTACAACTAGGTTTAATTACATAGTCAATGAGTTATAAACGACATAGATAGACAAAGTCAAAGCATAGTAATCCACATAATAATTGGAATGTACAACTTCTGGAGTAGACGAGGAACAAACGCTGCAATTTCACAATATCTTACATCTTGCATTGTTTACTATGCATTTAAATCATGTAGCTAATTTAAACTCATAGCTTAGAAATCATATAAAGTGAACAGTTGAGTCCAGCTGTCTCTAACTTTAATTTTCAACATTTTATAATATTCTGCTTCGCATCTGCTTTGGTAACGACTTTAGGCCTCAACAGCATCAAATGATGGAGTGAGAAGAATATAGTAATTTTGAAATAGCAGTAAAAACTAAGAAAAATTTAAAAGTAAGGACTAATCCCTTTACCGCATGCTTGCCAGAATGTAATTTTCCCATTTGTCATAAATTGTGGGAATTCTTGCAGCCACCGTCTTACACGGCTGATGTTTGAACTACCTACAAAATAGCCTACGCACGTATCTTATAGCAACAATAACTGAAGAATTGAAATTTAAAAAAAATCTATGTGCCATATTTGTAAAAATTGAGTTGTTACAGAATTGTTTTATGTACCTAGTCCTATAATATACATACATATGTATAAGGATCCAAGTTCCCACGCATACCATTATCATTTTAGTGACTGATCTTTGGTGGCTAAATATGTATGTCCCATATGTTTCGAATTAAAGAAAATATCATTTTCCTAGGAAGATTTAAAATGGCACTTAGATCCTTATTTACTCCAAGTCTTCAATTATGCAGTCATAACAAATAATATGTGGTTCATAAAGTATAAGAAATGACAATTTTCCAGCAAGTTTCAAAATTTTTGGAACAAAATTGCAGATTCTTCAAACCAAAATAATGTTGCTATTTTCTTTCAAAAGAATTCACTATTTTTAATGGAAAGAAAAGTGTTGTACACAATCTTACCTAATTTTGTTAAGTGTAAATCACAAACAATAGGCCTATGCTACAAGAGCATTGTTGATGTGTAATTAAGATTTCATTTAGTAATGTTTATTTGCTGATATGGATAGGGGCTTTTGAAAATTTCACAAAAATTGAAAGAAATGTTGAGAAAAATCAATTTTTGCCATTGGGTTGGTTCATACGAGTATATAGGTCCAAAAATTATATTGTTACAGCAATCACCTGAAAAATACAGAAATTTTCTTCTGAAATTATCTGAAAATAACTGGAACTTAAAAAATATAATTATAAATAACTACTGAAAAAATAATGTGTGTTATAATGAGTTGAAATATAAAGGGTATTTGTGAATTCATTTACCCCTGAGGTGCAATGCAATGAAGTCATGCCTTGCCGGTCTGGATCCAAGAAAAAATGTCCCTATCTTCCTGTTATTTAGCTGGGATGGAGTGTAGAAGACATGTGTGGGCTGTGTTTCTTGTGATCATGATTCTTTATAGAATGGTTTCAGCGTTGCTATCAAAAGTGTGGTGCAAGTGTTACCTGCGTTGATAATCTATGTTGTGTGTGCATTGTGTGTTTTTTTTTATAATTTTTTTCAGGGGTGGTACCAATCCGGCATTCGCCTACGAGAGAGGGAAACGCCTGCAAGACATTCCTTGGATTGAATGGCAGCAGGGTTCGTCCCAGTCTGCCGGAAAACACTGGGTTTAGTTTTGAGCTTTTTCACTCAGCGCTATTTTAGAAAAAGTGTCGTGTTTAGTCCAGAACTGAAGTTCGAGTATCCTCTTTCGTCTGAGGCTTTTACAGCTTTAGACATAAACAGATTTATTACTTTTTTTTGGCCCTCCACCACCCCCGGAGCCTACGACCATAGGCCATACTCCAGTCCCAACAACTTTTCGGCGCTTGTGTTCTATTGCTCTATTTTTGCTCTTGTGTACTTTAAGCTTGTGGGTAATGAGTTTTGAGCCAGCTGTTTGAATCAGAACGTGGGACGGGCCCTTAAAAATAACATTTTATCTGAGCTAAAATGTGTTGCATGCTTTGATTCGCAAAGACGTGGTGTTATTTAATATTCCATAAACAAAAAAGGTTTTTGCTTTGGAAATTTCACAGGTCGGTCCCTTTTAAGCTATACCGTCTCATATTTTACTATACTCTATAGCCTTTTACCTCCAATATGGAGAGTTGTTAGAAAATTTGTCTATTACCGGTATAGATTTATACACGATATGTATTTCGACGTCATCGTTCTAATATGGTATTGTACATTTTCACGTTTCAGACTACTGACATCCTTGAAATGCTGGTATTGAATATTCCATTGAGTTACATAACGTTTTGAATGATTTTCTTTAAAATAAATAGTAAGCAGTATGCTGTAGCTGAATAGAGATAAATACAAAGTAGTTGTGCATAGAGCTAGAGTTAATCTGTAAGGCGTAAGCTGTCCCACACTCAACACTGGTAAGGCTTGGTCAAACCACGCCACGAAAATGCAAACAAAGAGAAGCTGTGCTCTCAAGCCAGATTTCTGGTGAGCAAACAGTAGGAATAATTTATGTTAGGTGAGTACACAGTTGTATGTAGGGCAACAGGCAAATGTCCGTATGAAACTAATTGTTTGCTCCTGTGTCCGTCTCGCTGAACCACTCACCACGATTTGCTAGAGATTTATCAGCAAAGGCTGACAATATAAACTTCTTTGAAATCAGCTCTACAACAGAATAGGTTTTAATCCCATAAGTTATTAAAATAATGTATTTGCATTCATAATAGGTTATACCAGTGGTTCCCAAAGTGGGGTCCGCGATGGTGTTTCAGGGGATCCGCAGGCGGTTTAAGAAGAAATAGGATATCCCGTAATTTTGAAGTGCTTAACTGTGTTCCCACTACTTTATCTATGTGAAACAGCATTCTCCCACCTCAGGTACTTGAAATCAAAGTTGAGAAATAAACATGAAGTTGAAAGTGACTTAATATTGAAATTATCAGACATTAAACCTAACATTGCAGAGCTAATTAATCAAAAGCAGCTTCACTGTTCACATTAAGGAGTAAACTCTGTTTGCTACCATTGATATTGTTATTTCGTCTATTGAATTTAATACATTTGAATCAAAGTATTTATTTAGTTTTTTATTTCAAAACCCAGAGGGGGTCCGCGAAATTTTAATTATTTTCAAGGGGCCCGCGGACTGAAAAGTTTGGGAACCACTGGGTTATACTGACTTCCATCAGAAAAAAATAAAATAAACAATTTTGGAGATTATAGGTCGCATCCTGTTAACTAAAAATGTAATTTAAATGTCCCATCTTAAATGTTGAACAATTATAAACAGCTACTATTATCCTCGTGGTGAAATGTTGAATATTTGTGTTATATATTAGAATTAAGTTTGGTCTCTCCTTGTTATATTTACGTTTAAGGATGATCACAGAAAGAAAACATAAATTTATACAAGTGACTATTTCTTTGCAACCACCATAAGAACGAAGTTGTCATGTATTATGCCACGTGTCACAGGCTTACTATGTTACACAACTTCATGTGAGTTGAAAATCACTTGGAACTAATTTCATTCTTAGAAGGAATAATTATGTTAGCATGAAATAGCCTATTTGCAATGTTCTAAGTATATTACAGGCTTCCAAATAATCCTATTTCAATTTAGGAAATGCACTGTGAGTGGAAAGAAGGTTTCTGAAGAATTTAAATATTTAAAAAGATTGTGTTCGCGGGAAGGCGTCGCAGCGTCTACTGCGGTGGGGGAACGATTCAATATTGGTCAGTGCTCCAATTTCCTACTACAAGATTGCGCTTGCTCTGTTGCCTGGTGCGCCGACTGCGTAGTTTTCTAAGAAACATTTTTGTTTTTAGTTTTGTATGCTTTTAATTGTATAAATTTTAGGCATAATTTTTATAATTATAGCTGTCGAATTACTAGTATTATCCTTTCAATACATGTTTTATATATTTCACAATTAATTTTGAATCCATATTGTCCCACCTTTTATTTTATTTTCCCACGAAGGCTATCGCATCTTTTGTAAGAGTTGTTATCCACTAGGCTTATACGTCAGTAGTTCTTCACTTTATAAATATTGTATTAAATAGTGTTTCTTATGATCTGATTTCAAACTATTATTCATCCCTGGAATTCCATCCCACGCAATGTTATGGGCTGGCAAACATAACTAGAATTACAAAGAAATAACACTAACAGTAAAAATATTCGAGATAGGGTAATATAAATGGTATATTTTTAAATTGATTTAATTAGTTTAGTAGTTTTTATTAAATTAATTTAGATTTTCTTTAATATGTAGTTATAAATTCATGTTAAACTTTGCAGTGCTTCTGTCTTTACATTGAACTTAACAGTTATAATTAATTTGATATTGTGTATTTCACACTTTCTTCTTTTTTAATGCTTTAATCATGTTATACAACTTTTTAGTTGTGTGAATTTCTATAATTCGTAAATGTTATTAATTTATTATAAACTTTCTAACATATATATACAAAAAAATAAAAAATATTTTTAGTTCCATCTTATGCTTATTACATATAACGTAATGTATCATAATGGCATTCATTACTATATAGATTTTCATTATATCATTGGTGTGGTATCGATTATTATCGAACACAGAACGATCTTGAAACCTTGAGAGTGGCACTTGAAACTGCGTAATAAATAACCTGTATTTAATATAAAGTCAATTCTGTACATGTTAATTTTAAAATTATACTAAAAAAAGTGAATTAATTTCGTGACTTTTAAGGAAAATTGACCTACAAGAACAGCTGAATGTGAAGGCAGCCGTCTCCGTTTGTATGAGAGAATCTAAAATTAAAAAAACTTAAACATCTATTTATGGGTGTATGTAATCTGCGCCACGGTTGACATCTAATTTGAAATAGAATAAAAATGAGATATGTAAACTGCGCCCAGAAATATGTAGGTCATTTCACGCAAAATATAATTCGATGTTCTACCACGCTTCTCCCAACATCTTCCTTGTGTTAGATGCACTTCTCCAGTTCCAAACAAGTGCCTACATAAAACTGAGAAATATTGAATAAGGGATACCTTTAAGAAAAACAGCTAAAATAAATGACAAGTATTCCCGTCTACTCAAGTGGATAGAACAATATATAAACAATGAAATATCCCGTTTTGATTTTATTAAGAAGGCGTCATATGAGAACAAAGTGCTCATGTAAATAAAATAGGGTAGTGTTTTTAACAATTTTATAAGTGACGAAGCGTTCATGCAAAAGAAATTAGGGTATTGTTTTTAACATTTTTTAAAATGACAAAGCTGCTAAGCCTAACATTTTTAACCACATCTATGCAATTTCATAGCCAGTCCTAAGTCTGGAGAAGTGGAATGGTTAATGTTGGTGCGTTAGTATCACGGTGACACCATTTAAATGTCGGTGGCGCAGTTTACATATGTCGGTGGCGCAGTTTACATCGTGTAGATTGGGGGAAAAGGTAGAAGTGGCGCAGATTACCTTTTCCCCTACTTATGATCGAACAAAAACGGTCGTAAGCAACTTACCTATAGTATAAGATGCTCATTTTAATGAATGCCATTATGAGCTCGTTGCATAATGTACTATTATACTTTTAACAATGTATTTCATGGCGCACTGTTCATTCGTGTAATGCTTGAGTGGTAGGAGATTAAATACCCTTATATCTGAATGAATAAATAAATAAATAAATAGAATTGCATGGATAGGTGTATGGAATTTGATGAACTGGTCAGAACCTAGCTTAGAACAAATTATTTGGTTCCCCTCAGTCGTCCCCTCGACTCCATAATGAATGGCTGAAACTTTCTCTGCTGTTTGGACTCTTGATTGATTTCGGATCATCTCAGGAAAGGCACATAGGACGGGGTGCTCCTGTTTCCCCTGCCATATATCATTCAGCCGATGCTCCATTCATCATACTACGACCATTTGGTTGCAATAAAGAATTATTATAAAGGCACATAGGATAACAGTTATCCTATATAACTATATATAACTATAACTATATAGCAGTTTGTAGTTACTACAGGGAATATAATGTCCCTGATAGAGGCAGACACCGGGACGGTGCCATAATGCTGCATTGCTCTTTAGTGACTGATTTCCTCTAAGGATAATGTATTCCAGTAAGGCGGAGGAGGAGGAGGAGGAGGAGGAGACGTCGTACCGATCCGGCCTTTTTAGGCCTACACATTTTTTAAATTTCATCTTTATCTATTTACGCAATTAAATACCCAGGTTTTTCTTCCCTAACGTTCTTCAAATCGTACCGAAAATATTTTGAAACAGGTTTAGCTTTCTATTAATATATTTTATCCTGACATTACCTAAAGAAACTCTTAAATAATTAAAACCCACTACTCGTTCTATTAAAAGATTCTTAACTACTACATTGGCTTTAATTGGATTCTTTCCATAGAACCACATTACTTTAGTAAAATCATCAGTGGGCTCTAAGTTTGACATCAATGAGGAAAATATCACTGGAATAGGTGGTTTCCATATATTATAATTCTAACTTTTCAATAAAAATCCTTACATTATATATTTAAAGCATTACTCTATTGATGATGTATCATTCTCTTCTTTTATAAACCTCTGAGGTGAAGAATTTATTTCCGTAGCAGTGAAAAGGTTAACATAATATTAAATGGGTTTTCTTTTGATTTTCAATATAAAACGTTTGGAGAAGCCTTTCCAGTATATATTAAAGAGCTATACGAGGGGTCAATCCGTGGCACATGTGCCAAAAGTGTACCACACGAAGCTACTAGGTAGTGGTAAATTTCTGTTTTAAAAAATCTAAAACAAAGCTGTTCAGAGTAATACCGAAACTCACAAGAAATTATAGGACATGCATGAAAATCCGATCAGCTATTAATTTACCACTTTCTGGAATGTACCCCCTCCTACTCAATTTCTCGAAATAGTAAGCATGGCCGTGCGACATTGTTGCAAGTTCAGGTCAACAAACATAACATTTTCTCTCATAAAAGTAAGAACCGTTTGCCACACATCTGAAAAATCCGCTATTTCTTGCAATTTCATCTGTGATTCACAACATTAAACAACTGATGTAGTCGAAAGAATTCCAGAAACCTCACTAAGAATATAGCCGTAAGAATTCACTTGTGTTGCAACAGAATTCAAATCTAACCAGACAGTGGTGGTATTGTTTCCCAGCTCTATATGCTTTTATTGCTTTTGTTCTTGATGGTTTTATTATTATTCTGTTATAAAAGTATTCTACTCGAATAAAATTGTTTTTTCTATCGTATTATTTTATTTGAAGTGTTCAGTGATCATTTTTGTATTATTTCAGGGAACCATGGAAAAGGGGTGTATACTAGGGTGGAGCGCCACATTCATTTGCTACAACTATAGTCCGGCAGTGGGCCGTGGATTAGCTACCCCTAGGTTATAAGGCGATTTCTTTTAAAAAATAAAATAAACTTCCTTAAAACACGGAAGTCAAAATCATTTTGAGTTCGCTTCATTGTTATCAATAATTTTTTCGCCAGATAATTATGTGGCTATTTCACTTTCTCCCATGGTAATATATATATTTGTCTATAAATGTACTACACAATATAAGTTCATGTATAACAATGTATGTATAATAAACTAGAGTTTCCCCTAAGTGTCACAGTGTGTTGTATTGTTCCTATTATTAGAGGGAATAAGGGGGAAAATACTATTAAAAAAGTCGTCAGAAACCCTTATCCGAGAACGTGAGATTATACAGAATGTCATACGGTATTTATAGTTGTGAAGGAAAATTCTGTTTCCCTGAAATTTAATTCTAAGTAATTTAGAATGGAATACATTCATAAAGCACGCGACACAAAGTCTTGGAATACGGTTATGTCATAATGGAGAACTGTGCCCACGTTTTCTATTGTACACCTAACATTTCTTGTTTACTCCCTCCTTCTAGATCAATGAATTAAACAGCGTAGGTGACGAGGAAGTCTAGTGGCAAAAGCTCACTTTATCATACTCGTATAGGCTTATATCATATCCACAGCTTTGATTTATAACAATCTAGGGGGAATTGTTGGTAATTGACTCAAGCTAGTGAAATAACGCAGGTGTTTCTAATAATAATGGAATCATAGCAGCTTGTAGTAATAAATAACGATATGGGGGAAAACTATGCTGTAACAGGCATCTCATAATCTGTCCACAGATTAAGAACCGTAAGGGAATAGTTGTGTGCAGCCTTTCATTAATATTATTATTATCATCATCTTCTGCCGTTAAGTGTCAAACAATAGGCACCATCAATTATAACGATAAAAAGAAGCATACAGCAATACACAAGAGCACTACACACAATAACAAATTACACACACACCAAAGTTAAAACCATCACAGTCAGTTCCAACAATTAACGATATGGTATGTCACGTATAATATAACATCTCCAAATATTAAAAACCATGTTAATTTGAGTTCAAATTATAATTTAAAAATTACTAAGTTTTGTAAAATGGATTAGATATGAGACAGATTTTTAGTCTGTTTTTAAAACATTCAAAAGGCAATTTAATGGTATTTTTGGGCAAAGCATTATGGATGCCCACATATTAAAAAATTGCGGCTATCTTTTATAATCTGCATCTCCACGACTCTGTGACTGGTTCCATACCTATGAGGACATAACCTAGAGTATTATGCCATCCAACATTTCTAGGGGAAATTAAAGGTTTCTCGAATAATTTGACGATGCAGGCAATCATGAGCATATATAATTCTAACAATTTAAGTATAGACTAAAGGAAGAAAAAAATTACTGACCTTAAATTCAAAATTAATTCTTATCTTGTAACTAGAGTTGTCTTAGGAATTCGTATTGACTCTGACACAGGTTGGCAAAGTCTTGTAAATCATTTAGGCTATATAAAAACATAAGGGGTTCTATATGGGAGGATTTTGGGTTTCAGCGTTAATCAAATCTTAAAAGATCTTACGCTCATATTTATAGCCATATCATATCTGGAATTATTTTATGGGGTAATTAACCAGTTGCTAAATATCGTTGCTCTGCAAAAAAAAAGCTATCAGATTGAATTGTTGTTAAGCATAGTTATTCTGCAAAAAAGGCTATCAGACTCACTTGTAGTATCCCGTCGAGTACTCAATGATAACTAATTTTTATCCATTTAGGAATATTTGCATTGCCGTCTATGCTCAGTTCTCTCGTACGTTCACAAAAATTTAAACACCATTACATTACATTCATTATTTAATAGCTACACAATACAAAAATGTTTAAAGTTTTTATATACTAATAAAATAGTGTAAATACACTAAAATTCAAGATAGTTTTGAATTAACTTTTATAAAATTGTTCAATAAACTTCCCTGTAGTTAGACCTTCCATTGTTAATATCAATATTTCTGAGTAATTCATTTTTATACATATTTGTAAATATCTTATGAACTACACTAACTACAATCATTGATTTAAAATTAAGTTTTTTTTAAATATTTTTAATGTAAAAGGTTACTTATCATGGATTAATTTTTTAAAATACTTATACGGTAGGTATTCCAAAGAATGTAGATGATGTTAATATTATATGTATAAGTACATAGAATAAATAATCACTCAGAAATATTGACATATGTGGAAATTATCACGGAAAAGCCATTTCAGTGCGTGAAACGTGTAACATTAATAATTGCCCTTAACTGTAACAGTTTAATTAATTCTGAAAAAAGCATGTAATTGTAGAAGTAGTCAATAAAGAGCATGTCACATAACAAGGTTAAAGATTAATTCATTGCTGCGAAAAAAATAAATTTAAATTATTTCTCAGTACCCATATCTGAATGTACCCCTTTGAGCTGGAAACACAAAATATGTTAACGTAAGTTGGGGAATAATATATTTTAAATCAATGATGCATATTTGAATCTACTGATAAGCATATTACGACCTAGGAGTGGCTATTCAAAGAGCATTTGAGTCCGGGCAATGACGTAACTTTCCTGAAACTGCGAGTCGCCTGTCGGTAAAAGTAAACCATTATCAAAAATTAAACATTCCAGGAAGTGAAACAAGAACTGGGTCGAGGTCATATCGATAGAGACCTTCTGGCTATAACCGTGTCAATGTCCAGGTCACATCTCCACTGGGATTCGCTGAATTCGCCTCATGACACATTTACTTCTTCGTAACAATGGAAGATAAATTTATATATATGTATATATATATATATATATATATATATATATATATTGCTTGAATAACTGCTAAATTACGTTTGTGGGATTCAGGCTCACCTTTACCTGGATTTAACATTTTGAAACTCAGCACATAAAGGTTTGTAGTATGGGGTTTCCTACCTAATTTTATTTACTTCTGTGTACTTTATCACCCCTAGAAGTTGTAGGTATACTTAAGGTTCACTCTGTATAATGTATTCATATTCCTAAAAATATGAAATTTCAGTATTTAACAATAAAACTTATAAAAATATTATTTTCACTTAAATATTTTACTAATTCTTTTTTATGTTGTAAATAATATTTAACAGTAAATTTAAAAAATAAGTAAAACAACTTGGAAATTGTTGGAATTTATGAAAAAACCGAATGGTCGCATTTCTGCACAGTCATTTTGAAAGTCTAGTTATTGTGAAAAAGAAACAACTACCTGACGCTACATCCCTGCAGGGACTAGACCTAACATCCGACCGCTGCCTTATCTACCATACGCAGACGGCAGGACTGGGGGCATGTGGTCATCATACCGACACCCATGGCCGTTAAAGATGGTTTCCGTGAGCGGAGACGCTACTTCTCAATCAAGTAGCTCCTCACTTTGTATCACGAGGCTGAGTGCACCCCGTTCAAGACCTGCTTACCTCAGAAAAATACGAGGAAGTAGCGAGGATCGAACCCGGACTGCCGATCACAAGACTAACCAGGCGATCGTGAAAAATGTTTAATTTAAAAAAAATTAAATTGTTTCTTAAAGCATACATTACATTAACCATGCCAGATCTGAATTAAACTTCATGGCACTTAGGACAAAAATTGAACTGAATATAACAATCTATGGGATATAAGCCCCCCTTAAAATAGCGTACAGAGAGAGAACCTTATTGGATCTGGGAATAATGACGTCACAATTGAGGGGTTCAGTGCAACAGTAGTCTATGCCATCTTTTTAAAGTTTAGGGAAAAAGCATGTTAAATTTCTACATTTGTAGTTTTCATACAATTTGAAAAATACAGTTTTGTTGGTTGTGGTTGTTTTATGGTACTAGGTAAACTTAACTACAATGCTGTATAGTCCACTCTTCAGATTGTTCAGAGATATTATTTTATTAGTTTCATAATAAGCTCTAATGATTATTCAGTTCTACACTCGATTAAAAAGCTCATTGCCATTCTCATCCAGTTCCTTCTACACTTACCTCTTTACAGAAATAACATTATCATGAAATTAATTAATTAATTAATTAATTATAAAATAAAGGTACATATTTGAGAAGATCATTAATATTATTTCTAGTTTCTTTGGATTATTTATCTTGGTTTTAAAATGTTGGTTGCCCTTATACGAGAGGAATCCTGTTTCAGAGAACAGATTATTGCCTTCAAAACTATCTACAGCAGGCAATTGGTACGACCTCTATTAATATAAGAATATAGTTTACCTCCAAGTCATGCAAATAGTATTACTATCTAATTGTCCATGTCGGAGGGGTTAGACCACTGTTGCGCTGACCCCTACAATTTCTCTAGAGAATCTGTAATTTAATCTAGATATCTAAGATAGGATTCATCTAGGATACATCTCATGGTAGCATTAGCAAAACTTATTTCAACAGTTTTTCGTGATATTTGGAATGGTGATTTCACCTTGCAGGAGTGAACTGTACAAAGTGTAAAATATATTTAAAATGAACTAAAGTGCGCAATGACTTTAAACTGATTTTGCAAATCCTAATAAGAAGATAATCTTGCTATATACGCTTTTCATTTTACGTGTTAACTATTTTCTATATTTATTTAAAACAAAATATGTGTGGTCATGACTGACGTTGAAAAAGTCAACACTTCATGTGCTGGTGAATCCATAAAAGTTACTGAGTGCTTTCTCTCGTAGTTATCATCATAATATATTAAGCTGATGTCAGGGTCGAGGAAAATTTTCCACATCCATTTAAATAATTCATTTCCAGGAAGTGTTGCTAGTAACGTAGATGTTTTGAAAATAGGCCTACCTAGTAAACTATTAAAACGAAAAAGTACGGTACCTGGGTAGGTAATGTAATGAATTCTAGGTACGTGCAGAAATTATGGTGAAAAACTTTGGTTATATTTAATATTCATTGTGTAATATTCCTTGAACTCGACCAAGCCCCGTCGATTTATACTTAACTTATGTGGCTATCAGGTATAGAATCCTTCATACAGGCCTGCTATTATAGTAGTAATTTTGTTCGTCATTTTATGCATGTCCAAATTGCTGTTTACTTCCTCTGCCCATATCATAGGTACTGTAGGTAGTGGAAATAGACTACTGTGTTCGACCCCTAATTTGAAGTTCAGTTTTTAACATAAATACATGTTTTGAGGCCCCCTGAACCCAAAAGTACTATCTTAAAAAATAACTTATGTCTGTGTGTGTGTGTGTGTCTGTGAAAAACCTTGCTCCAGAACGAAAAATCGTGTATGAAAATGTTTTCTATTTGGGTTAGGCCCCTTCTGGGGCAGCGAAACGAAGTTTGGCAATGACTTTCTCTTACTTTTAATGCCACTGTACATGAAAAATAAAATCGTTTTTCGCGATTCTCTCGAAAAAGGCTATAACGATTTTTTTTTAATTTTCTCCTCGAGGGGATTATACTAAGAGTTAAAACATTTATTAGAAAAACTTTTTTTCAAAAATCTCTGAAGTGTAGTTATAAGCCGCCCACTGTTTGTAGAAACTCAATCCTGCATGTTAAACAATAAAGCATTGCATCATGTTGAAACAACGGAATACGTGCTCTTTGCAAGCGGCCTCTTTATTCTATATCAGAATGTGAAGGGAGAAAGGTGACATTATCTATGCTTAGGGTAAAGAAGGTTACATGAGTGCATTAACCAGATTTTATTTGGGTTGTGTATCCTTCGGGGATGCGATGTGATGCGGTAGCGACTTTCTCATCATTTTTACAAGAAATTTACATGAGGAGAATATAATACCTAAATTAAACTCCGTGGCGCTACATCCCTCGAGGGACTTGGCCTACCACCCGACCGCTGCGTCATCTTCCGTAGGCAGATGGCAGGATTGGGGGGCATGTGGTCAGCATGCCGACACCCACGGCCGTTATTGGTGGTTTTCATGACCGGAGCCGCTACTTGAATATAATACCTAGGCTAATAATATTATATAAACAGGCAATGTTTTTATTTTGGCAGAGGAATTTATGTGATTCACATCAATTTTTTAAAAATGGCAACATGTCTGTATACGAATAATCTCAATGAAACAGACGAAGTTTACGGCGCTTTTACCTGATAAGCTTATTTATGGATATTCAGCATACGAGTATCTCTGGAAAAAATATTTTTTCTTTATCACGACACATGCCTCAACAATAATAAAAACTGTAACCTGCATTATTTTAATTAATAAAACAATTTAGGAAGAATTTGAAGTTTCGACTTGAGTGATTCCAATTATTACATAAGGCCTTATGATATTTATTAAGATTAAAGGAAGCGTTACAAAAGTGGACAGACACTTTGCATTATGACGTTTAGTGGCGCCTCACAAATGACTAATTCTGACGTCACAAACATCGATTCTTCTGAACGTAAATATTCCAGATTGTGACATTGCTCTTCCGGGAATCCAGCTCACTTATGTTCATACAATTGCCTAGTTTCGATTTTTCGTACAGGGGCTCATGTTAGGATACTTCTGTATGCAATTAATTCGTTCCCCCATGCCACGATTTCAAAGAAAGACTGGCTATATTTTGGTCATGTATGAGAGGAATGCATTCAGCTTCCTGGAACAAATATAATAATGTGTATATAGGGCAAGGCATTTAATGACAAAAAAAACATAAATCTTTTAACATTTAAAAATGCATTTATGGCCTAGGTCGTAGAATGTTTAAAAAAATACACTGGAATAAAAAAGACCAATAAACAACCCTTACTACTTATGTAATTGCTTTTTAGTAGTAATGTGTTGATATTTAGGTTTAACCTAGCAGAGGATTATCTATGTTACTGTGAAGACTGTGAGCCTGATACAATCACAGCCCGGCAATCTGGGTCACGGCGGTGAAGCCTAGCCTTGCGCTATGCCGCCATCTTGCCTCACCAGAAGACACCCATTGAACTACACGTAAAAAAATACACTGGAATAAAAAAGACCAATAAACAACCCTATCACGAGAACTTAGATTAAAGTCTATTTTCACAATTTTCTATTGGAAATTTTGTATCCACTAGTGAACACACTGAAACCACATTGATAAAGCACGTCCTCTTGCTATTTTTCTCAAGTATTGGTTCCTATTACTTGCTAAAAATTAGGTTTTTGATGTGAAACTTCTTTAGCCGCGGTAGGATTAAATCGAGAGCTTGCGTTACGGGCAAAATCGTCACGAAATTAGTGTTATGCTCAAAATCGTCGCGAAATTTAAAAAATTAAAAAAATTAAAAATTCCAAAATTAAAAAAATTTAAAAAATCAAATTAAAAAATTGAAAATCCAAAATTTTAAGTCTAAAAATCCGAAATTAAAAAATTAAAATAAATTAAAAAAATCTAAATTCCAATATTCAAAGATCCAAAATTTATAAAATCCAAATTTTAAAAAATAATCCAAAGTAAAAAAATCCAAATATCCAAAATTTAAAAAATAAAAAATCTAAAATTTAAAACATTCAAAAAATAAAAATCCTAAAATTCCTGCATGCATATCATAAGGGCCTACTTATTTATTTATTTATTTACTATCCAAAAGTTTAACCTTATTGTACCAAGAGGTATATTAAGGTTATAGTTATTTACAAATATAACATTAAAGCATAACATATGAATATTAATTATAGTGCATAAGATGGCTTATATGTTAATAGTTACTTACAAATATTATAACATATTCTTAAATTCTTAAGGAAGTATGAATAATACAAGAAATAGCTATCAATGTATGCTTACAGTTATTTATAAAAATATAAAACATTCCTAGTAACTAAAGAATAATATTATTTAAAACTAAACTAAACTCCGTGGCGCTATATCCCTGGAGGGACTTGGCCTACCAGCCGACCGCTGCGTCATCTACCGTAGGCAGATAATATTATTTACAATGCAAAAAATACGCATAAATTGAGGTTAAATTTATTTGCAATTTCTAAATGCTAAAGTAATATATGACTATTTACAGTGTATGAAATAGTTAAAAATATTAGGTTATGGTTATTTACAACCATATAATACATTCCTAGAAACTAAAGCATGTATAATGCATGAAATGGCTAACAATAATAATGAAAGGCCTACTGACGAATGTACTGAAACGTATTCCTTTCCTTGTTTCTTTCTGTCGTAGTATGAAAAATTACACCCGAATACCACACAGGTATTCACCATTTTAGAAAAAGTATTTATACTCCTCAGTCCAATTACATTATTAGCTAAAATGCTAAAATTCACATCGCTGTAACGCTCTTGTGCCTTGTACTCGCTCAGCTGCTACAGTGTAGTAATATGGCGGTCCGTGCATCAACGTGGCTTCACTGCCGCCAATAGTACAGCATACACCATTGCCGATCTATCTCTATATATCTGTGGATACAATGTACCACGCCCTCTATACATGCGCGAGACATAGGGAAGCACGTATTGGCCTAAGAGAGGTAGCCAAACAAGCAGGCGAAATGTGGCCACCAAAACTTAGTTTTTGGACGACAAAGGGAGCTAACACTGCTTTCAGAACATTCACACGCCACGTGATAGAAAGCAGGAAAGAACAAGAACAAGATGATGCTTAAGACACACCGAAATTGAGACGAATCCACCTTGGGGGAATGCTCAGATCCCTTGGGGCCTTACCGAGCAAGACGGATATATGGCAGATTGCCCAAGACTTGCCTCGGAAGCTGCGGGATAGCCTCGCAGCAACCGATCTGAGTGAGGTTTTCGGGGGGTTTCCCTCACTCTATAAGGTGAATACCAGATCGGGGACACGACCCCCCCGCGACAACGGACAAATGAACAAATGAATAAGAGTAAAATTGAACGGGAAAAAAATCCAAAGTAAATTCATCAAACATTTTCCCTGTGTTCTATGATCAAGAGAAAGCGACGCGACGATCTTAGAACAAATGCGAAATCGGTTGTTGGAGCGGAGATATAGCCTATGGCTCAGGTACTCCGGGGGTGGAAGGCGGGGCCAAAAAAAAAAAAAAAAGTAATGTGTAATTTTAGAGAGCAAGAAATATTTCATTTAAAATATAAAACATTTTGTTACTAACAAAGTAAGTTAATGCTACTTGGATGCGTGCCATTTAAAGTGAGTACCGTACAATAAATTTGAGTTGAAATGACGATGAAGTCTTGGCGGAGATTATCAAATGAAAATGATTTTCTGCACTGTATATGGAAAAGCTCGTTTCTACCTCCACTGAAACAATTGGTGTATATTGAAGACAAATAATTCCTGGATTTAGTTCACTCATTAATGTAATACTATGCAGAAAACTATGAAAATCCCGAGTACATATCTCCTGAAAATTACGAAAAATGCAAAATAACGTCATAACAAATTTCCCATAATGAATGAATTCATTATAATATATTAGTAGGTATTTGAGTTATCTTCTTGCATATTTTTTTATACGCCTTGCCCTGATAATGTGAATACGCAAATACTTCTAGCATTAGAATCTATTTAAAATACCATTAAAGATTTTGAGTCACAAGTGTTGTAGTGATTTTTATATACTGACATCAGCAAACATACGCTGTACGGACAAGTTCTATTTGAAACATATGTGCAACTCTTATACAAATACAATTACAAATAGTGATAAAATTAGATATAAGTACAATACACAATAATATAGGCCTACTAGTCTCATGTGCCTACAGTACACTTCTACCCATCTGATTGAGGGTATAAGGTGGTAAAGAAACTCCATACTACACATTTTTAAAGTTGATCGTTGATTGTGAATCACTATTGGCCAATTCTAGGGATCGAACAATTATATTTCAAGTATGAAATTTATTTCATCCACGTGGCCCAGGATGAATCAATGGCAAAGTTTCCAATCCTTACGTGTGACTTACACGTACATTATATACGTATGTGTGTGTGAGGTTAGGTTTATACTCCACGTGGCAGAAATTCACTTTATTGTTATTATCCCTTACTCCCGCACGTGCCCCATTAACGATGGTAGAGGTGCAACCTCAATATCGATTCCACGACCAAATACAGGATCTTCATTCTTGTAACGAGTCTCCTCTCCTCTAAATAATTACAATTGTCTTAAGCAATTCAAGTGTAATCTGCTTGTTTCCATTCTCCTAACCAGTCTGATTGTCAGGAATTCTTCCTTTAACCGACGTGTAAATAATCAATGCAGAAGGCAGTATAAAATTTAAAATTAAAACCTGACGAATAAGTGACTTTGAATAATATATATACACATATAGACCTCTATATATATATATATATATATATATATATATAACATATATAACATATATATATATATAACATATATATATAACATTGCCTAGTTTATCTTGATCTGCCATGCTCTGATCTCCATTTGCAGATTACACTATATATATACACATAATGTGTATATATATAGTGTAATCTGCAAATGGAGATCAGAGCATGGCAGATCAAGATAAACTAGGCAATGTTATGAATGGAAATCGTTAAATATATATATATATATATACACTTTTTCAAGTAATGGTTATGGATTTGGACAATTTCATGCATAGCGCCTAATGCATTTCTTTGGAGTTTTACGTTTAATAAAGCTTATTTTGAAGTTTGCGTTTCATATTACGTTCATTTTCCTAGTTTGAGCGCATATTTTATGTTACATTGCCTAATGCTGCATGTAGGATCTGCATATGGGGATTTGAGTTTGGCAGCTGAAGATAAACCAGACAAGGTTATCAATGGAAATCCTTATTATGGGTTTATGTGTTCCATAAAAATAAAATGCTCTAAAAATGTTAAAGACAAACAATTTTTCCTCACCTTGTCTCAAGTAACACCATTTAATTTTGAACCTAATAGGCCTACATCTTCCGTCTGTCCGTCCGTCCGTGTGTCTACGCGAGATAACTCAAATACGCTTTATCAGATTTTCATAAAACTTGGTGTACACATTTATAACGTCCATGGGAAGAAGCCTATTGATACTGGACCAAATCGGTTGACCGAAACCGGAGTAATACCTAATTTAGTGCCTATTTTATGGTAATATATTAGAAAGAATTTATCAAATGCAAATCAGTTATCATGACAACATATTGTTTTAGAGTGTTCATATACGGCTTTGGAAGTTGCAATACAGCTAGCTCTGACAAATAACACTATTCCTTAACATATGCTTATGAAACTAGACCGTTAAACTGAGCGAGGTCCCGAGATGGTAATATTTTGGACTTGCATTCTGTAGATCCCTGGATCAAATGCGGAAACCGGTCCATTTGACATGTTTGTTTGTTTATTTTCATGTGAGTGTGTGATCGTCAAGATACCACAAATCTGTATAATTCTGCTGATGCTGGAGGATTTTAGTCTGATTTTTAAAAAACTATACATTTGTTCCCTGCTTAATGAATTAATCTGGAGCTTAACTTGGAAATCAATTTTAAAAACTTATTTTCTGCCTATCATAATTGCAATTATAACTGATTAAACAAAAGCATTCTGGTACTTTGTTACATCAGATTACCTGATTTTACTATAGATGTGCTTGTTACAAACGAGGCCTAAAAGTTTTAAATGCTCACGTGACTGTAGAGAACGAAGCAGGCGTCGTGAACAAATCATGTTGTATAATGCATAGTTTAACATGCACTTGTTGCAGGTGATCTGTCCCCCACCAAAGCTCGAAACCAACTAACCTTATGAATCTGTGATCAGCTGGAAGCTAGTGTTTTGGAACAATTATTTTTCTACTTTGCGAGATTATAGCAAAACTACATTGCTCTCATGTATCTAATTCAGTGTGATCCATACAAAACTCAACACTTTGACACATACATTCATTGATTGAAACACAAGGGCATTTCGAAGACAATTAATGTGCGCAACGTTCCAACAAGGGCAAAAATGTTATCCATGGCAAGAAAGCTGGAAAAATCTCCTCAGTGAGATTGGGGAAAAAAGACCTGCAATGAGTCAAGATCCTGTTCATGATATGAACTCACCAAAGAAATCATGGCGCTGGTTGAGCCAGGAGACAGCCTATTCACATGGCACAGAGAGCTGCAAAGGAGGCAATCTTTACGAGCATAGCAAAACTTGAAGAGTTTCTTTATTTTAGACTTTAACGCTATATGAGTATTGCTAGAAATTTTAAAAATTGTTACCTAAGATGTTCTTAATTTAATGCAATTTAATCATTTTATTAAGTTTTCTTATAATTTTTATTCAAACATACCATAACACGCTTATTACATGTGACGTAGGCTAACAATTCCTTAACGGTATACTTTAAAGTACAGAATTTCATTACAACACTGTTGTTACTCCAACTTGTGATTAATATCGTTCTCAGAAAAATTTCAAGCCTTGAAAGCAGCAATTGAAACAACCTGTATTTAAAATAAATCAATTCTGTTAATGTTAATTTTAATATTATAATAAACTGAGATCATTTCGTGAGAGAAGCCAAGAGCAGCCCTTCTGCCTGCACGCATTTGTCAACGGCCATCTATTGCTAAAGACGAGAACTTGCTAACAGCTGATCGCGAAAGTCGTTTGTTTTATCAATTACAGAGTATATTAAAAGAGCTCAAAACTTAGACAGTTAATTATGGTCGAACAAAAGCAATCGTAAGCAACTTGCCTATAATGGCAATTAAGACGCTCGTATGAAAATTATAACAATCGCTATAACATTCCAGCGTCTTGATGAATGGCATTATGGGCTCGTTGCATAACATAGGCCTACTATTATGTAGTAAAGTAAAATGTTCCCTATAAGACCATAGTGGCTCTGAGGGTTCCAGGAAGTTGAAGCTCCTAGGTTTGAGGAATTCTGCACGTGAAAGAGGTAAGCCTTACGCACCGGTCGCCTTTACCCCCAGGATTGCTCCTGGTACTCATTTCTGTTAGAGGCTGAGTCGACCCCAGGGTCAAAGTGCCACCAGAAGGATTAGGCCAATTGAAAAACTCCAACCAAGGTAGCTGTATATAGGTAGTTATGAGTTGAGGATGCGCAGTGCCAAGCTTACGTAGGCAAGCTTCTGCACCTGCTAGCCGCTAGCGTTTTGCGAGTAATGTATTTAGCTGTGTGAAATGTATGCAACTTATTGATTTAAGGTATCTTATTTGTTATTTTAGCGTCAATATGCTATCAATGTGTGTCACTGTAACATGTTGAAATAGAGGTAAAATTAACGGTGACATATGACAGATTTCCTAGGGATAAAAATGTTCGAGATAGAAGGATGCATCTGTGTAGGAAAACAAACTCATTTAAGCCAGAGAACAGTTGGGTATTATCTGATCACTTTGAAAATAATGATTATATGCATGACGTACGAGCTGAACTTCAGCGTTTAATGCCATAACTAAAATAAAAAAAAATCTAAATCATTATTTCCTTGTATTGGTAATGAAGTGTTGCAAGACAGAAAAAGAAACTATCAATTGTTATAGGAGACATCCCTTACAAACGAACAATATAAGAGTACAGAAGTACCGTCTGACTGTGGAAATCATCAGGAGATGAGTCTCAAAAAATAAAGAAGATGAAGAAAATTGTTCCATAATGAATCAGGTATATGGTTATGGCTGCTTTTCCTTTTTATTTTACTAATATAATTTTACTTTCCATCAAAATTCGCGTTAAAATATATTGTTACATTGGTATGCTTAGCCAATATTTCAGCATAAGCGATAAGGTGTGGCCCTGCTAGTTGCCTACGCGTGACGTCACAGCGAGAGGAGAGCTGCGCGTGATATCTACCTGTATACAGTTACCTTGACTCCGACGACCTCATCGGGGATCAAACCCGCGATCTTCCGGTTTCTTGCACAGCCCCTCAAACACTACGCTATGGCGTACCCCACTATTATGTAGTATCTGGATATAATATAAGGTTATGTTAAGGATTGTAAGAGTTTTGAACAAGCAAAATGTTAAATTCATACTGCACTGTGTATGTGAAGACAGGTATGAAGTAATACATCATATATTCTGTGCTACCGGTATGAATTATTTATATATAATAGCGGTTATGGATTTGGAAATGGTCCAGGAAGATTACTGGTGAAATTAAATTAGGTTAAAGTTAGACCTCAGACTCTCCAGGGGATGATAACAAAGTGGCTTCATCTTGCTCTCTCTGCTCTGCCATAAAACGGCCGCTTATTTAATTGGTAAAATAACAGCACGTTGTGCGGTCACACAAGCATCCATTGTTACTATTCAACATTTTGTAATTGCGTTTAACTTAATAAAATGTGCAGTTGTTTCTAATTGCTCGAATCATTTGATTATCTTATTAATGTTATTAAGGCAGTGCACAATAAAATCTTTCCTATTCGAATCCATAATTTCATGATTCAGCGGTACGCTTTAAACAAATTTCACATCGTGCTTTAAACAACATTAACCTGTTCACTGATACTGACCTTTTATATATATGCGTCACCGAAAAAAAAATTATATAAAAGCAGAGGTAGGCCTACATAGTTAACAGAACAATTTTTTATGTTACAAATGAGGAATTTTATCTACGCGTTATAATTGCCGTTCATGAAAACCAGTTATTCCATTAAAATTTTCTTCCATGAATTTAAACTTATGAACCCGATGATATCACTCGATGAATGCTTATATTAATATAAATTCAAGAGCAAGGCCAGAAAACAGCAGCAGACGAAGAAGCAACATCTCATCCAAGATACTGCATAGACTCAACACTCAGTCAGCCCACTCTCGGGGAACTGACCAGGCAGTTGGAACTTCGCCGTTGCGGTGCTTCACTCCGCATCGTAGCAGAGCTCCTCTCATCTTGCATAGCCGTAAGGCTACATGCTAAGTACTGCTTGTTGGCATACTGACTGCTCTTCCTTCACCAGCCATCCCGCACACCACAGAATCTTTCCTTCCATCCCATCGCTCCTAGCTTGGCCCCCCCCGGGGCTCAAGTCAGAGCACCTTCCGGCCCGGTGTAACCTGGAAACCACTACCCCACCCAGTAGAGCACGATAGAGAAGAGTATACACTTAGAGAAATAGGAATACTAGAGTTCTAAAAAAAAAAAAAAAAAAAAAAAAATGACTTCATCACCTGAACTATCTGTAATATGTTTCTGGAGGGACAACAAAGACGCTTTTGCTTCCTACAGCGAGGGAAAGAAGAAGAACGCATCTCTAGACATCACTACCCTACTAAACGAGATACAATCCTTCTTCACCACAATCTGTGCATGCCTAGAGACGAAACTTGAATTCTCCTTATCAGAGAGTGCAAGGAAATTGACGCAAGAAGCGGAGCAAAACCTCGCGCTTCTACGCACCAACCACTCAGAAACAAAGGAATATCTCCAACTCATGCGTGAAGAACTATTGCAAATTATACACTCCATTATGAACAAAACCGAAACAGTAGCCCCAGCTCCAAGAAGGCGGAAAAGGGAACAAGAGGCTGAAGAAGAGCCATTTATTGAAGCTAAACCAAAAAGAAAAGCTAAGGCCACTTCAAAAACCCAAGTAGCAGATTTGCCATTAGCAAATTCCTTCTCTCCCATCGAAAACATGGAAGAAGAAATTACTCCAGCAGTCACAGAACTCCAGAACCAGAACCAGGAGACCAACTCTCACCCACAGAGAACGGCCAAACCACCGCCAATTACAGTGCCTGATATGCCAAACACACTTCAGTTCAACAAAAAACTCCAAGGCCATCTAACTGCCGACTTCAAAGCAGTCAATACTCGGGATGGAATGAAGTACTACACAACCAATATTCTGGACTTCCAGAAAACCAAAGAGCTGCTACAAGAAGAGAACATCGAATACTTTACGTTCCAATTGAGAAAAGACAAACCTATAAGAGTGGTAATTCGACGATTACCAAACAATCTAAATATTGAAGACATCAAGAACGCCCTAGAAGAAGAAAACTTCAAGGTAACTTCCATCAGACAACTTCAGAAAAACACAGATGGAAATATAATCAAATTTCCTCTTTACGCAGTCTCTATCGAGCGAACAATTGATGCCCAAAAAATCTACCAACTGACAAGGCTCCTACACACCGTGGTAAAAGTGGAAAGTTATAAATCTGCTCCTGGCATTAAACAATGTTTTAGATGTCAAAGGTTCAATCATACCTTCAGAGATTGTACTCTCTCAACTAAGTGTGTCATCTGCGCTGAAAGTCACAATCATAAAACATGCCCGCACAGAGAAGCAGCAAGAGCAGACCCTAGCAAGCTTCGTTGCGCAAATTGTAAGAAAACTGGACATACTGCAAGCTCAAAGAAATGCGAAGTATACCTCCAAGAAGTAACAAAATTGGAAACAACACAGATGAATATCCAACCAGAACAACAAAGACTATTCTCCACCAGACCAGTTGACAATAACCTCAGCTATGCCACCGCAACTACAACGCAAATTACCACACCGCCCGCAACCACTCCTACTCAGCCCACCCCAGTTCAAATTCCTACCCCAAATTGCACTACCACATCTATGGTAAATCCCACCCAACTAATCTCATTAATCATAAGCTCCCTAACACCCGTCATCGAAACTATTGTTAAACAAATTATATCCCAGACCCAATATGGCCAACAAGCATGTAACGGCCTGGAATGCCAACGGCATAACAAATAAAACCTACGAGCTGGGCAAATTCTTGACTGAAAGAGACCTAGATATAGTACTAATAAATGAGATGCACTTACGTCTCTAACAATAAAATACACAACTACTTGGGAAAAAAAAAAAAAAAAAACATATTATTGACATGGGAACCCGTAAGGGCAATCCCACCCACGGTAACAACCTATGTATTCACTACCTATTACTATAACAGCCAAAGCGCCAAGTGGCGCTAATTGCTGTGAAGGCAGGTGTTCTCACCGCAAAAGATGACGACGACGACGACGACGAGGCCAGAAAACACCGGAAAACTGGACATGAACAAACAAATGTAGCACTATGATTTCAAACATATTATTAGATACTGAACGAAATAATTTTTTCCCCATCTCTACGGTTACGCTTATTAACATCTTAATGCACTAATTAGTACTATGTTTTACAGTTTGTTTTGCAATTGTCTATTTGTGGGTTAATGTACACAATATAAATTTTAAAAATCAAAACTCAAATGTATTTAGAGCGATAAAAAGTGTTATATATATATATATATATCTCTCTCTATTCAGTGTATATAACGAGAGGTTAATCATTGAATGATTATATGATCATCATCTTTTGAGTTCTTGTCACGGCTACCACTTTACGAACGCATAAAACTATTTTCTCTTGTTTTATGCTCTATAAACTACTTCGACACACACACCAACATATTGGCCAGCCGTTTTCAATACTTATCATAATCTCAAGACCTCGGAACAAGACCTCTCATAACACTGAATTTATGTTTTCGTCTTTCACCATCGGGACAACTAAAAATGGATATTATACACTGATATAAAAGTCTGTCAAACATTCAGATGATTTCAGAATACTTGACCACCAATCACTAACAAATAAACTGTGTATATTTTAAAAATCTTACTACCTGTTTGCACTATTTTAGTTCATTTCTGTACCATATTTTTCTTTCTACATAGACTACTCATATTATTACTAAATTACTGTAAACGTTGAATTCTATTATAAGTGCTTAATGGGTAGTTATAATATTCCTCATAGCTTGAAATGTATTTGTCAATTTATTATATGTTGATTCTCAGGATCACTGTTATCTTATTTGTATTTCAAAAGCTTTTGCTATTTGGCCGAATCTTTGTTTCTCCAGGAACTTGGTGTCATCCCACTGGCGAATCCAGGGAGGGGGCTATAGAGGCAGCGCCCCCCCCCCCCCCGTTTGTCTTTTTCATTGATTTGACTTTTTATTCGTCAAAAATAATTACCTAATAAAATATAATTCCGACTTAATTGAATACAATAATAAAAGCATTCATGTACTCGCCCTTTTTTTAACCTGAGGATTGTAGAAAGCAAGTTCAATTGTATTTATGTTCTAGATGTTCGAGTTTATCTGATTTATTGATTTCTTGTGAACGTTTTAAGACAAGCAGTTGCTTTAAGTTAAAGGTAAAAGTCTGATATTTGACTAATGATTTTGATTTTGATGTAATAGGCCTATGTAAAACCTACAAATTTTTGAACAGAACTAAAACTCTGAGCAAGATGAATTTTAGTCTGCTGCGAAATTTGAAGGAATCACCCAGAGGACCTAAAACCTCATTATTATGTAATATATTTTTACACAAATTCCGGGAGAGGACCCCGGACCCCCTGTTCTTTAGGAATATTTTATACTACCCACACATTCCCAGTCATTGCAAACTTTCGTTTGTGCCGACCCCCCTTTTTCAGTGGATTCACCCCTGGTGTCATCGAACTAAAATTGTGATCTGTTTAAAGCTATAAAACATTTTCTTCCGGTTTAAAACATGCTAAAAAAATATATATAATATAAATTTGATAATGCATAATGCATAATTCAATATGAATTACTTACATGATATACACGGTAGTGAACGCGATACTCACATAAACATATCAATCGATTCAAAGTATAGATTTAAATTTTATTAAAAAGATATTGTGATTTAAATTTTCTATGCATGATTTGGGTATAAGGGTAAGGTTCATGAATCGTTTCATTTCGAATTTTTAAGCTCATATGACAGCACAAGTTTCATTTTATTCGTTTAATTATTTAAATTTACTTCGTAAAACAATATAATTAATAACAAAATTAAGTAATTCATGCAATTTATGTAAAATCGGTCAGTGTTACTAAATAGGTTATAATGTTTTAATCATTTTCTGTTAAATAAATTATTTAAATAAGACATCTAGGAGTTGGGTAAATAATCGCGGAAGAAGCCGCGGTACCTGCTGGTCTAATATAGACCTACCATTTGAGCTGGTTTCCGTGTAGATCGTATTAATTGTATAATAAATTGAAGGTGGCCTGGGTAAGAAGAGCATCGCTGAAATACATGAATTATGATAAAAAATAATTCGAGGACGTTGAGGCAACTCTCTTTTATTAAGTGCCAGTATGGTACTTGTGAGATTGTGTGGTGGACGAAAAAATGTCTGTCCGTCTGTCTGTCTGTCCGTCTGTCCGTGTGTCTGTACGCACCATAACTCAAATACGCTTTTTCTGATTTTCATGAAACTTGGAAGACACATTTATAATGTCCATGGGAAGAACCCTATTGATATTGAACCAAATCGGTTCGCCGGTACCGGAGTAATGCCCAATTTAGTGCCTATTTTAATAGATTATATTAGAAAGGCGCCATAGCCAAAATACACTGTATCGGATTGCCATGAAACTTGGTATACGCATTTATGACGCCCATGAAAAGTGCCCTATTGAATTTGAACCTAATCTGTTGACCGGTACCGGAGTAAAACCCAATTTAGTGTAAATTTTAAAGGCGCAATAACTCAAATACGCTTTATCGGATTTTTATGAAACTTCGTATACGCATTTATAATATCCATGGAAAGACGTCTATTGATATTCGACCAAATCGGTTGGCCAGTACCGGAATAATGCCCAATTTAGTGCCTTTTATGTTAATATATAAGAAGTCGCGATAACTCAGATATGCTTTATTGGATTTTCTTGAAACTTTGTATACTCATTTATAATATACATGAGAAGATGGCTACTGATATTGGACCAAATCGGTAGACCGGTACCGTAGTAAAACCCAATTTAGTGTCTATTTTAAAGACGCGGTAACTCAAATACGCTTTACCGGATTTTTATGAAACTTGGTATACACATTTATAATCTCCATGGGAAGACGTCTATTGATATTGTATAAAATCTGTTGACCTGTTTCGGAGTTATGCTCAATTTAGTGCCTATTTTATGGTAATATGCGTATTCGAAAGAATTTATGAAATGGAAATCAGTTATCATGACAACATAGTCAATTGTTTTACTGTGATCTTATAAGGCTTTGGCAAATAAAATACAGTTAGCTATGACAACAATATTGATTTAAATGCGCTTATCCAACTAGACCGTTAAACGGACCCAGGTGGCTGAGATGGTAACGTCTTGGCCTCACATTATGGAGTTTCATGGTTCAACTCCCGAAACCGACCAATTTGACTTTTTTTTATTCTGCATATCATAACTGCAATCATAACTGATTAAACAAACACATACTGGCACTTTGTTACATCAGTTTACCTGATTTTATTTTTTTAATAAATTGGCATTTAAGTTGATCTACCGGAATTCTGTGACGGGCCCATGAAGCTAGTTAGTAATATCATAACTGTACACTCTAATACCCAGTTCATTTAGAAAAGTACCTACATAAGTTACTTTTAGAGGTCCTAAAACACTCATCTTGATAGTCTTTGGTATTACCAGCAATAACATTAAATTCTGGGTTTGCTATAGGCCTACTTCGTAAAAAAAATAGTCATTTTTATTTGACGTAACTTGTTTTATATTAAAAACCTTGTGAAGTTCTTACACCATACGTCAGGTCATATGCATTACTTCTTACTTGCAAAAAGCACAGAATGAAGTATTCTACATTCTCTTCTATTAGTATAGAAATCTGTTACCTATTGTTCCGTGTGTGTGTGAACAGCAGCAAGGCTTTGTTATTCTCTGCAGGTTTCATTTGATGAAAAAAGAAAAGTTTTATATTTCAGTTGACTATCTTACTTCAACCAGCAAGGTGGTAAGAAAACTTCAAGGAGGGGCGCATGGAGGGCACATATGATCTTATAATTCAGGCTCCAACTTTGAGTGTGTTGTATTGTGCAGAAGCTAGAAGTGGCAGAAACTGAAGAAAATGAAAACACTTCTATTACAAAGAGTAAAGAAAATGAAGTCGAGAAATAAAATGAAAGAAAGGGAGAAAAGCCTACTAAAAAGAAAGATATGAAGTCGAGAGAAACATTGCTAGGGAAAGCAAAAAAAGATCTGGTTGCTTTCCATTCCCGGACGTCTGAGCGATGTGGTGTGGAGACATGCGACGCTTGGTATTGCCCTTCTTGCTGATGGTTCCTTGGGGACTAGAGAATGACTTTGCTACCTTCTTTTCTCGGAGGAAACAATACTGGAGTGAAAAGAACGGATTTCTAGTGAAGCTTACATAAAACTACAGTCCTACAATAGCCATTCCCAATCATACCGGCAGCATGATCAATGTGGACAAGTAGTGCATTTCGAATCCAAGGTTGCCTGCCTCTTTATTAAGATGAAAAGAAGGTCCTAGTTCCATAAGGGCGTAAGGTACAAGAACATAGTTTCGAGAAATCTTGATGTTTTTAAACAAGACGATTTAAAGTATAATTTTATAACATATATTTTTGAAGTACAGGCATGATTAGTGTTCTGCAAATTTACAAGGTAGGGTGTATTGGGATTTTTTACAACTAGAGGTGCCTAAACGTATTAAACAAAAACTGAAGTACTTGTACAGTAGCAAATTATTCTCATTTTTTATCATATTATTTGTTTTTACTTTATTTTAGAAAAAAACCTGTATAATACAGTGACAATTGCATGTTTGCCAATGAATACCAGTATAATCGTTAATGCAATACAAGATAAGCAAAACAATCTATTTTAAATTAAGTTACACTTCAGAAATGAATGTTCAGGTTTTATAAACATTTGCTTGGATGGTAGCATTGCGGAAATTAAAAACAGTTGATAAACACACCTCATGAACATGGAACTGTTATGAAGTAAAATGAATGTGCAGTCTCACAGATATTTTCTTGTAACTGAACAGAGGTTTAAGGCACAAGTACAAATAGTTCACTGAGATTTGAGGATAGGGCATAAATGGTAAAAACTCAAAATTAAAGATTTGTGTCTTACTCCCTCAATTCTATAGGCACTTAACTAATCGTTCTACATCACACTGCACACGCAAATTTTCCCACTGTATTTATTAAATTAATTAGAATCCTATTTAATTGTGAGCAAGAGTTCAAGCATCAGAAAATTCACTAGTGATCGGACACACTAAACGGGTATTCAAACTTCTTGGATTTGGCTATCATTGTTGACTTCTTATCATGAAAATAGACCATATGTTGTCTGTTTCCCCACTCTCTAATGTCTTGATTTACGACAACCCAACTGATGAAGTACACAAAAAGGGCAAAAGTGCAATACGAATGCCTAGTCTCTCTTACAAGTGCTTATTTAAACGTTCAAAAACATATATTTTTGTAGAGCTTATTAAAATCGAGCACACTATAATAGTTTGCTGCCAGTAGGCCTAACCTTCTATTAGTGATCACTACGACAACTGTAACTATACTTTTCAACCAATCAAACGACAGCATTAGAAGCGTTAGAACTTGAACTACAATTCTGCTTCTATCAGAATCGCAATAGATCGTTTAAACTAATGACACAATCTCAGCTGTTCATCAGCTGTTAGCTGAACATTATTCATTTATTCCATTTGCTGTTGAGTCAATAGGGCCATGGAGTGTGGAACCAAAACAATTAATATCAGATATTGCAAGAAGGCTGGAATTTGGAACAGGAGATTCCCGCTCTACAGAATATCTGACGCAGCCTATTAGTAAAGCCATTCAACGAATAACGCTGCCAACATCATGGGAACTTTCCCCGGGTCCTTAAGGCTGCAAGAAGTTATTTAGAGCAATAGATTTGTCCCTTAAGGGGGTTAGCAGTATGATGGATGTAAACGACATGCGAGAACTTCGAAAAGAGATAAATGTCTCCAAAAATCTCAAAGAATTATAATTTTTCTAACTTGTAAAATTATTTGCAGAACGTCATTCTTTATGTAGTTAAATTTACAGAATAAATTTAATGTCTTCACGAGTAGACTAATTTATAACATTTTGTTCAACCATGTTATAATACATAGGCCTATGTGACGTAATAGTATCTTAATGGCATCCATTAAAGTGCTGATTTTCGTCATATCAAGTGATGTGGAGTCGATTATTATTGTACGCAGAGCAATATTGATGCCTTGAGACCAGCAAATGAAACTGCTTAATAAACAACCCGTTTATAAAATAACATCAATTCTGTTCGTCTTAATTTTAATATAATACTAAAATAGGTTCATTTTGTGTCTTTTAATGTGCATTGTTTGACATTAAAGCGTCAAAAAAAGCCTTCCGACCTACATGCCTTATAGCCTGTCTTATATAGGAAAAGGCGACAACTACTAAACAGCGATTGCCACAAATCGTTGGCTTAGGTAATTATGAGATATTCTAAAAAGCCATAACTTAGACATTTAATTTATGGTCGAACAAATTCAGTCGTATGCAAATGGTAATCAAGACATTCGTATGAAACTTACTCATGTCTTAATGAATGCCATTATAGGCTCGGATTGTAAATTGTGCGAGTTATCATATTGTCACTCAAATATTCTTCTTTGCAACAATATTACTACAGGTGGTACCAAAAGTTTAAGGCCACCAGCAAATTTGAAAGAAATGCGTATTGGCTTTATACTTTTGGGCTGTATTAACTGATTTTTTGTTTGTTTATTGTGATTGTTAGGAGATGCTTGGAAATGAAAATAAAATGGAATTACTGCTATTTTCTTCACTTTTACGATTTTTAAAAAAATATATCGATAATTTAAAATTACTACATTTTATAACGTTTCAGGGCATGGGAATTCTATAATAATACAAATAACGGGTTACTTTTTTGTATGATGGTACATGTATAGTTACACAACAAATTAATACCTAAGGGCACTATCTGGATGTGTTTCTATAAAAATTAACACAGGTGAAACTGTTTTTAATATTCCAGAAAAAGTTACTACATTACTACATTTGAAAGAGTGAATGTCGAGTACAGAAAATGAATAATTTTAAATGTGTACCATGCTGCAATCCACTGAGTAGCTCCAGACTAGTATCCGGCAGAGTTACGGTATCAATAGCTCCATTGAGAAAACTCGACATTCACCCTTTCAAATATGTTAATCGTAGTAACTTTTTTCTGGAATATTAAAAACAGTTTCACCTGTGTTAATTTTTATAGAAACACATCCAGATAGTGCCCTTAGGTATTAATTTGTTGTGTAACTATACATGTACCATCATACAAAAAAGTAACCCGTTACTTGTATTATTATAGAATTCTCATGCCCTGAAACGTTATAAAATGTAGTAATTTTAAATTATTTATCGATATATTTTTTTTTAAATCGTAAAAGTGAAGAAAAATGAAGTAATTCCATTTTATTTTCATTTCCAAGCATCTCATAACAATCACAATAAACAAACAAAAAATCAGTTAATACAGCCCAAAAGTATAAAGCCAATACGCATTTCTTTCAAATATGCTAGTGGCCTTAAACTTTTGGTACCACCTGTATATTTCATTTATGGTGATAAAAACTATTTATTACACTGTACGTTAACGCGTCCTACCATTACGTAACTAGTTGCCTCAACTACTTTTTTCTTAAACTACCACAATAATATTACAATATTGCAGTAAAGTATGGAATGCAAATTCAAATGCCTTTGCTTTAAGCTGATAATGACGATTTTCAATACACTAATAAACAGTCTACAATAAGCAGGAGTCTCACAAACGGGTGGGAAAGATACATACGCATAGCAAAGCGTTTGATTCCCAGCAGTGATGTAGTATCAATTTTAGAGAGTGCTGCTCTCGGATTGAATGTAAGAACTCTCTGTTCCGCTTCACCTGCGTCCTTTTCAATTGAAGCGAGCATTCAGAATGTCTAGAAGAACTTCTGTTTCGTTATTTTTACGTCCTTTATATATCTTAACACCCGTGAAATCCAGTATACTCGATACATGTAATCGAAAGCAAAGAGAAACGAGGAAATAGACTGACATTCAGAAAACCAACCATGAAAGCAAATGAAAGCATTTGTTAACTGCCGGAATTGCACATGAGGTTCTAAACTACTGTGGGGAAAGCATAAAGAATTAAGGGAAAATAAATACCTGGTAAACATTGACACCCATGGGCAACAAAGGCTTGGATTGGGGTAAGATTAAGCTACTAGTTTACCGATTACTTATATTACAAGCCAGATTGTAAAATGAAAAAGGGGAAGAAAATAGACCCATAGAACCAAGTCGTAATTTGGTTACCTAAGCATCCGAATGAAAATCCTGACATGGAGTGTAAAACTTATTTCACAAACTTTGTCACTTAAGTTACTGAACATGAAAGGTTTGTGAAAAAAAAAAAAAAAAAAAAAAAAAAAAACTTATTTTCTTTCAAATCAAATTTTTAGCGAAAGATGGATTTGAGGATCTTAAAAATATTGAATCATAAATATAATATTAGTATTTCTCTTTAGAATTTAGAGCGTCACAAATGACTACACCATATCAAGCTTTCTCGTCGCTGTTCTGCTGTTACAGTTACATGGGCTAGCATCAGGGGAAAATCCGTCGAGATAACAAGTACCGAAAGCTTAGAAAATAATTATTTTCACCTATATAGTCCATGAAAGTACAGTCAAACATCGATATAGTGCCACCATCCGTTCTCTAATATTTAGTGGCACAAAGCGAGGGTGGCACTAAAACGAAATTTAGTTTTTAAAATAAAAAGAGCATAATGCAGTGCTGTTTTAATTTACTGTAGGCCTACTGTATTATGAAAGAAAATTAAATAAAGGGAAAATAGAGAACTTTAGCAAAAAATAAAATGCTGTACAGTAACTCTATTTATTACAGTATATGTCCAGTGCTACAGTACACAAAGGGGTTGAAAATCATGTGGGCCCATGTAAGTGATTAACTGTAACTGAGTAACTATAGTGTAGTGTTTAAAGCTGAATAGACACTGGCCTAAAAGAAGTGAAAATTTTTAGTGTCTCATTGTATGAAGGGCTCTTTCTACCTGTTCCACGCTCACTCTGTCCGATTTCTTAACATAGCTTCCTCATTCCACTGCAGTATATTTACACTCATTTCTTGGAAATACAGTAGGCTACAGAATGTTTCTTAAATAATCTTCTTAACGTTCACACCAGTTTTAAAAGAATTCTGCAACTGAAAGTAAAATCACTAGAAGTTATATTTTGTAAAAAACCTTGTCTTGTATTCATTGGCACTATATTAATTGGCACAGTAACGAGGTTTCTTATGTATTTTATATGGGAGACGATCCGTTCACTTGCATTTATTGGCGCAGTGCGAGAGTGGCACTGTAAAGAGGGGCATTATATAGAGGGTTGACTGTAGTACATATAGTTAAGCAGCATACTTTTCTAGATTTTTGTACCCAGTAGGAGAAATCATAGAAGGCCGTTGGAACTCAACCAAGTTTACGTGCAAGTTCTCTAATCTGAGTGTCCTTTTGGAATTAGATTTATAACACCCACCCTGAACGTTTCCCATCTGATGTGTGTATGTGTGTTGTTTTATTACGAAGCCCTGCGATGTGCTGATTACCTACTACCGAAATCCCTCCATACCCTGACTTAATGCATGTTCTCTCCATACAGTTAAAAGAAAGGAAAGTTATACCTACTATTTACAATAACTTCTGATAAGTTTTAAAATATTTATCGTCAATACTTTAATTCATTATAATCTATTTATTGATATTACTTTAATTAATTTCATTGCTAAACTTCAATTACCATATGTTTTGAAACATAAATTCAGTACATACTTTTTGCAGATGGGTAAGTTGTAGTACGACACTTGCGCTTTGAGACTCTTTTGGCAGATATGTTTTAAATTTGAGGTATGCTTTTGTACGAATGGGTCTCCGCAATTTCCGTTTTGTGAACTCTTATCCAACTGTATGTCCATGAAGGAAATCGTAAAAAACTTCTTACCTTGTTCAAGGCAAGTAATCAACATCCAAAATGCGTTTGATAAATAATTTATTGTTTGTTTAATATAGTGAATAAGTATTAAAATTCATACAGTGTATCTTGTATTGATACATTGTATCACGTATATCGTAACTTTATTCTGCCTTAACATTCCACTTAAAGGCTTGCTGCCACGTTAATTTATAAAGAGTGCATTTTTTCAACCTGTCACATCTCATTCTTTAACTCGAAATGAACTTTCTATCCACTCCAAAAAAACTTCCATGCTTACTCTCGAATCCCGAAAGGCTTGAAATTTGACCCATGGGACAAGGGCGGTAGTGTACTATTGGATTTCAGGGGTGGAAGAGGAGGGGAACTGAAAACTCATGGCACACTCATTTCCTATCGCTTTAACAAGAATACAAATAAGTTCTTTTCTCACTTGTTGTGCTACAAAATGTTTAGTTTATTTTTTGTTATAGGCCTAGATACATTCACACCAATAGCTATAATTAGAGTTAGAAATTTTATACAGTATTATCCTGAAAATATCCACGATTAGGGACAAAGTATTGAGATGTAGGAATTTACTTCCCTCCCAAGATATGGTTCACAAGGTGCTTTGCTAGTACTGAGATATAAAATCGCATGCCTTGACTACAACCAGTCAAGTAGGCCTCTTGCTATTAACAAATACTAAAAAAAGCTTAAAACAATCAGTAGGTAAGTTCTAAGTTCCAGTCCAATTTCCTCCCTTATTGTTTTTATGTTCTGGTGGCACTATGGCCCTGGGGTCGACTCAGCCTCTAACGGAAATGAGTAACAGATGCAATTCTGGGGGTAAATATGGCCGGTGAGTAAGGCTGACAACCTCACTACCTTCATGTTTCGAATGTATAAAGTCTTGAAGGATCAACCTCCTGGGACCCTAAGGACCTTTATGATCTGTATAGGGATAACCTTCAATTTTATGTACCGTAAGAGAGTATTTTAAATAATGTGCATATCTTTAATTTTAGTAACAAGAATGGAAAATGAAATTCTTATAATTAGTCTACTTTATTATTTTAATTGAATTCGATTGAAAACTAACTGCAGTGAAAATAAATAGTTGTGTAATCACAATAAACTTTAACTTAACATGTCGAATGTCTACTATCATAGACAATATATACACAATTGTTATGTGAATAATATTAAAGAAAAATTAACAATAGCTTTTCGAACCCCTATTATGTTCAATTCTATAAGAATACGATTTAAAATGCTTGAACATGCAATTCGTGTTCAGAAACATTTACTTTTATTAGATACACACATAATGTCACTCACAACACTTCAATGTGGAAATGCTGTTACACTTATGACTATAGACGTGTGACTCTCATATTTATGCAAACATAATTGCTATCGACCTGAGGCCGGGACAGAACCCGCTACCTTGGGAACAGAAGATCAGTGCTCCATTTAGGTCAATCAAGTGTCTTAATAATTTCCCGAACTGAACAAATATTATTCAATATGTGATACTTGGTCATAAAAGAGATTGATCTTTCAAGATTTGTTATAGGTTCCTCTATTTAATTTTCAATTATTCAATACAATTCGGTGCTCGTTGAATTATAAAACATATTCTGCTGACAATTTCTTTCCCTTGCATTATCTCCAAAATTCTGCTAATATCATTTATTTCAACTATTTTTTATCCATTATCTGCAGAAATGTTCATTGAACATGCTGTATCCTAGTTACATGGTCCTGGCCCTGAGGCACCCTTCCATCTCTGGGGGAATTGATTGGAAAATGTCACTCGTAAGTTTTCTCAGTAACTTTTTAATGCCAAATTAACTTACGAGAATTTAACTGATCACATTTCAATGAAAAATAGATTTTCATTGCTATATTATTGTTATGAATATAATAATATCTAAATGAATAGCAATTCAGAACAGAAACACTCTGGGCAGAAAAGCTATATCCCTTTTAAATGTAGTATTGCGGGACAGACATCATGAGAGTAAAAAACAGTATATTTATGATTCAACAGTTAAGAAAATAGTACAATAAGGTTCAGAAATTTGGCCAGTTAAACAGAGAGAGCAAAGAAAATTATTAGCAACACAAATGGATTTTTTGAGAAAAGCAAATAGAACTTCTAGGATAGAAAGAATTAGAAATCAAGAAATTCGGGGAAAAATGGACGTACAACACACTATAATAGATTAAATTAAAGAAAGGCAACTCGTGTGGTATGATTATTTGAGAAGGATGGGGAGGAGAGATTACCAAAGAATATCTTCAGATAGAATCCTCTGGACAGAAAGAAGAGAGGCAGACCAAAGGTATGGTTTAATGGGATACAAGACATGAAAGAGAAAAACATTCCTGAGAATCTATGGGAGAATAGAGAGGCTTGGAGATTGAGAATACGGAAGATGTAGACATACAAAACCGTAATGATGATAGATTTATTCTGTATTAAGTTTATTTTCATAAAAGGAAGCTTAGAATTTTAACAAATATACGCCATGAAACCAAAATTAAAATTGCTATTACTTTATAATACTATTGGTCGTGTTCAGTTTCGTTTTAAAATCTAAAGTATTCAACTGTTAAATCAATAGTGCTAGCTGAAAGGTTTGTTGTATGTTTTATTTCATGCTTCAAGACAAATTATTTTATTTAAGACCTTTTTGGGCTTAAACTCATAGGGTGTGGCTAAATTATTTCCTTAGATAAAGGAGCGTTCACTAAACAGTTCTCTTCAGGAGAAAAGGATCAACTATGAAATATGGTTGTACAAGAATAAATGGTGTTATATTTGTATGTGTATAAGATGTTTAAATTTAAGACCCGGAAATTGTTGCTCTATCAGAAGACGAAATATACAAGCAAATATGCTCTAACATATTTTGTAAAATGTGCTCTGGAGCCAATGAAGTATGTACTATCATTTAAGTAATTTTAATACTTTACGCTCCTGGATACTGAATGCAGAATACTAAAGGAAGATATCAGCAGTTGAAATGGATTACTTAAGAAGAAGTGCAGGAGTTTCAAGAATCCAAAAGATTAGGAATTAAGAGATAAGGAGAAGGATGACAGCAGAGAAGATAGTCCTAGATAGAATTGAAATAAGAGGTTTAAGATGGTTTGGACGCATAAGGAGTACAAATCATCATAGATGGTAGAATAAAATGCTTCAGTGGCAACCAACTGGAAGAGGAAGACGGGCAGACCGAGAAAAACCTGGTACCAGAGCATTAAAGAGATCATCGATAAGAGAGGACTCCAAGAAGAGGACGCCTTGGATCGAGGATGGTCTTGGATGGCGATTAGGAATGGGGAAGGCGACAATATCTGCAAAATACCCCTACTACTACTACTACCACTACTACTACTACTGCTACTACTACTACTACTACTACTACTAATACTACTACTACTAATACTTTACGCTACCTTGTTAGTGAATTACATTCTAAATTACAAAAAATTAGGAGTTGATTAATTATTGCAAAGTTAACAAAGTCTACAACAATATATGCAAAATGAAACCATCAACTTCATGTAATTTCTTTCATATCTTGTAAACATTTTTATACTAGGATGTAATAGAATGTCATAATCTTCCGAGTCTTAATCTCTCTCCATTATAGGATGAAATATATATATATATATATATATATACTTTTAGACTCAGTCTTTTACAAGAATCTCACAATTTACAACACCATTCCTTTCTTTTAGACTAGTGGTCCAGCCGCTATGAAGCTCAGTTAGCGGCTGGACCACTAGTCTAAAAGAAAGGAATGGTGTTGTAAATTGTGAGATTCTTGTAAAAGACTGAGTCTAAAAGTTGTAATGCAGAAAAGAACAAGTTACTTAAAAGGGGAATTTATGTTATATTTAAAGTATCAAATTACAAATTTAATGGTTTGTTAAATAATGCAAATAACTTTGTAGTTATTTAACATGGATTGAGATTCAGATTGCTGTGTTTTCCGGAAGTTATAAATACCACACATTATCAGTGGCTGTTTGGTTTGACAATTAACAGCGGAGGTTCAGAAGCGGGGGAGGATTCGTGGTTGGTTGAATTGGATGCAGGGCAGTTCCACCCTCTCTCTCCCAACACAATTAAGTACAAGGTATAAATAGGACACAACTGACAGTCAGACTAGACCCCAACATTTCAGTTCATGCCAATTGCTTTACCACTCCAATCTCTGTTACATGTGTTACCGATTACCCCCTCATTTAAAACGGGAAATGGTCATTTCATCTATTATTGCGATAAATATATATACATATAATTTATATATATTATACATATACACTTATATGTGTGTGTGTATATATAGATCCAATATTTTCTTCATTATTAGCTATGCTTTCATTCATTTTTTACTTGCCTCTAGTTCTGAGTTGCCCAATAAGTACAGTAGGTCGCTAGCATTTCGCTTGTGATGAACAGAAGAAAGTCTCAGTACCTCTCCTCAAAATGTAGGCCTATTATGCTTTCTGAAAATATATGCAGCTTTACGTTTTGCATGTAATGAATAAAGCAATAAAACCAGATGATGCTATGGGTTCGAAGTCAGGCTATGTTTGATTCTTATTTTCGTTTCTGAAATATAAAATGAAATTATCTTCATTTTTCGCAAAGAATCATTGCTTTTTAGATAAATTTGTTGCAACCATAACTACTAAAATAAGTAAAGAATTCTAACATCATGAGGATATGAATTAAATAAAGTAGCAATGAAATACAATATGAAGACTTCAACAATTAAAAGTAAAGTTATGACATTTATACGCAAATACAGCTTATTAGATAAAGCATTTTAATAGGAAATAATGTAATATAAATAGACGAATACAAATTCCCGATGTGCCATATGACATATAAAAAGAACACTGAACAAGGTAAGAAAATCGAAAGACTGAGTGGTATTTTATAGAATTTACTAAAAAATAAAATCAGGTAAACTGATGTAAAAAAGTGCCAGTTTGTTTTTGTTTAATCAGTTATGACTGCAATTATGATATGCAGAATATGTTTTTTTTTTTTAAATTGATTTCCAAGTTAAGCTCCAGATTTATTCATTAAGCAGGGCTTACGGAAGAAGAAAGGTCTACCATCTCGGCCACCTGGGTCATTTTAACGGTCTAGTTGGATAAGCGCATGTAAAACAATAGTGTTTTTTGTCATAGCTACCTGATTTTAATTTCCAAGGCCTTATAAGATTACAGTAAAACAATAGGCTATGTTGTCAAGATAACTGATTTTCATTTTTTTTATAAATTCTTTCGAATACGTATATTGCCATAAAATAGGCACTAAATTGAGCATTACTCCGAAGCAGATCAACCGATTTTATCCATTATGAATAGATATCTTCCCATGGACATTGTAAATGTGTATACCAAGTTTCATAAAAATCCGGTAAAGCGTATTTGAATTACCGCGTCTTTAAAATATACACTAAATTTGGTTTTACTCCGGTACCGGTCAACAGATTAGGTTCAAATTCAATAGGGCACTTCTCATGGACGTCATAAATGGGTATACCAAGTTTCATGAAAATCCGTTACAGCAAATTGGGCATTACTCCGGTAATGGTGAACCGATTTAGTTCAATATCAATAGGGTTCTTCCCATCGACATTATGAATGTTTATACCAAGTTTCATGAAAATCCGAAAAAGCGTACTTGAGTTATGGTGCGTACAGACGCACGGACAGACGGACGGACAGACAGACAGCTAGACAGACAGACGGACAGACATTTTTTCGTCCCCCACACAATCTCATAAAGTACCATACTGGCACTTAATAAAGCGAGAAAAGACACAATAATAACATTTTACAAAGTGATATCAGTGACATACTTATTAAATGGTAGTGAATTTTTATTATAACTAAAAAAGTTGAAAGAACCCAAGTAGACCTAAATGAAATTAAGTTCCAAAGAGCAATAATTGCGGACCAAAAAGAAATGAAACGAGAGAAAAATTGGGTCTATATAACGAAAGAGGCAAATTAATACAAACCTAAGTGGATAACTCATGGTACAGACAGTTGTCCTCGAAAGATTAACACACTATTTTATGAGTATAAACGAAGAGGTAAGAGAAGTATAGGTATACCTTTTAAAACATGGCACGAATAAGATTGCAAGAGGCAGAAATGTCTAAAGCACGAAGGACGAAGATGAGGATAAATATAAATTTAATAATTCAAGTTATTTATATTATTAACAATGAGTTAAGGTTAGGCCTATCTATTGAATTCCTGACCTTCTCGTAGCTTGGAATTCCATTTCTCTTCATTTTGTAGTTAGAAACTTACGAGGCCCTACGCTTAAAACTGATCTGTTTCACTTACATTGTGTTAAATTAATTTTATTTCGGATCAAATTAATTGAACATAACTAACCTAGATTTACATTTTGAACTTAAAATTTTAACCAATATTGTTTTTCATAAACTCAGTAAGAAGGTTTCGAAATATTAATACGGTTATGTATGTTTAACTGAAAAGTTAAAACAATTTATTGTGTACAGTAAAATAGTGTCATTTTGTGGCAGGCTATGTGTTATTATTGCTAAGTATAATTTTCCAGCAGTGTACATTTTTTTGTGCCAATGTGATGGAAGCGAGTTGGAGGTGCGGGTTAACAAGCAGGTGGTTTACCCCTTCACACAGCTGCAGATTGACATGGGGAAAAGAACATCAGTACCGGTACATTACTGCAAAAATTTGTCCTTACCTGCATTTCAAGTACCTACTTGATGGTTTAATATTTCAGCAATATTTTTCGACCATCTATAGATTTTTTCTGCCTGTTCTAATGGTTAGCGTTGCTGACTACGGATCCGAAGGCTTGGGTTCGATCCCCGGTACCTCTCGGATTGTTCTGAGGTATGGAGGTCTGAAACAGGCTGCAATCGGCCTCGAGGCACAAACTGAGGTACTCCGATTCAGTAAGCCATCAATAACGGCCGTGGGAATCGGCAAGCTGACCACATGCCCCCCCCCCCCATCCTGTCATCTGCAGTATCAGATGACGCAGCGATCGGATGGCGGTACCTCAAGGGATGTAGCGCCATGGAGTTAAGTTTTTTATAATTTCCTTCCAAATAAACCTAAGTCACAAGATTATTATTCCCGGATCCTTAATGCTTGATTATTACTTTAAGTTCGGAGTTTATTTTTCAGTATAGGATATCAGAGAGTATTTTGGTGATTTATGCAATATTTAGCCTTAGTGCATTTGGTTGAGGCATTGCGCTACAAAACGGAAAATCATAGGTTCTTCTTTCACCGCCGATGAGATCACTGGGATTTTCAATTTGCATTATGACCTACCGATTCAGCTTCTACCAGATACGAGTAGCAGGGGCAATACTGACTAAAGTAGGACAGTGTTTAAGTCTGACAAACTTACCACCTCTGCGTCCTCAATGTTTAAACAACTGGGAGCCTCAAACGCTTGAAATTCTAAAAGCCGTCACGTCCTGTATAGGAAACACCTTATTTTATGTGTATCTTTGGGGGTTGAAAATGTGGAGAATCGGATTCAAATATAACTAACAATTCATATTTTTCTAAACATATCAAAGTTCGTTTTATTTTTGCTTGCGAAGGAAGGACATCGTACCTTTACAAGAGGTCATAGGCGTAACCAGGCCGACCATATGGGGAGGGTTATAACATCCGGGAGAGGGGGGTCCGGGGGTCCTCCCCCGGAAAATTTTAAAAATCTAGATGCAAAATAACGAGTTTTTCGCTTCCGGGGGCTTCCCCCGGACAATTTTTAAAATTAAGACGCAAAATAACGAGTTTTTCGCTTCCGGGGGCTTCCCCCGGAAAATTTTAAAAATTAAGATGCAAAATAACGAGTTTTAAGCTTCCCACGCTTTATACTTGCATTAAGTAATTTATGGGCAGACTTAAAAAAATTATACAATTTTCCTTTTTTTAATCAATGGGGGGGGGGGTTCAAACCCCCAAAACCCCCCCTCGGTACGCCTATGCAAGAGGTATGTCTGAAAACTTTGAACACTCCTGTACTCTTTCGAAACACGTGTCAGAAATCACTACACAAGCGATGTTATCGCATCGGCTATGCTAGCACTATTTTTAGAATAGGCTAGACCAGACCAGACCACTGCACATCGAGAACAGGTGTCGGGTTGATTCAGATATAAAAATACTGTATATCTGACTCCGATTGAATACTGAAAGCGACAAAATAAAGTCATATTCATCGGCTTGATGTACAGCATGCTTCACTTGAACTAGGCCTACTTCATACAGTCCATAAATATTCTCACAGTTCTAGCGTTAACATTTTCACTGAATGATAAAGCGCGCCTGCCTTCCACTCCCGCGGTCCGGGTTCGACTCCCGGCCGGGTGGGGGATTTTTCAGTAGTGAAAAATCCCTTTCCCGGGTTCAGGACTGGGTGTTTGTCAGTAGGTTAATGCACATTGTGCGCGATTACTTAATTATTATAAAGGAAGTTTAGGAAAATCTCTGAAGAGATTTTGTGCGGAAATGCTTGGTTCAAAAAATTGAAATCTGTAAAAACTATCCGACGGCATGTTAAAAAGTACAGTATTAAAAGTCCGTTCCCTCGTTTAACATTTTACACTTTTTTTTTCTCTTGTTTCTTTTCTTTTTTCAAGCTCTGTTCTACTTACTAATCCTTCAGAGATGTAACTGAAAAACCAGCAGCACATACAACACCTTAATCAATCTGACGAAAATGAAAGTTGAAGAATTTTCGAACAAATTTTAATTATCTTATTTTACATTATATATAGGCCTATATACATATGTGTGTGTGTTTGTGTGTGTGCGCGCGCGCCCGCGTGCGTGTAGTGAATCGTTTGCTTCTGTTTGTTGCTCTTTAATCACGCAAAAACTACACAACAGATAAAGCATAAGTTTTACCATTAGCATATTTATCGTAAACGGAAAGAAGAAATAATTACAGTACTTTCAAAATGTTTAACCTTTTAAAAAGGATGGCTGGCTGGTATATGGTTATTTAACGACGGGGATGTACTGCTACTTAGGCCTGTAACCTCACCTGTGTGCCGGAATTTTTTCCCGCAGTTCTGTTACATGCCAGTAAATCTACTGACATGGGCGTATCACATTTATGCACACATAAATGCCATCGACCTGGGCCGGGATCGAACCCGCAACCTTGGACACAGAAAGCCAGCGCGATACTAACTGTGCTACTCATCAGAAGGATGGGCATTTTAATGAGGGGTTAACTACCAGTACTGTGAGGCACAGAAAGTACATATGACATAACTTGTCTGTCTGTGAGGTAGACCATTAGGGCATTCAGTCATAGGAAAGAGGTTCCATAATTCGCTGTGAATTGAACCCCGGCTTAGCTCAGTTGGTAGAGCATTGGCGTGAATAGCCAAAGGTCCTGGGTTCAAGTCCCAGTGTCGGAGGAATTTTTCGCCTATAATATTCTCATGTAACGTCCAACAAAGACAATAATCTGTGGTTCATGAAAGCTTATTATCTAACAAATACATAAGCCTAATCAGAATTGAAAGCATGAAAACATGAAAAAATCATTATTAACAAAAGTTATGACAAAAAAATGAATTAGTCTTATTTAATTCTTAAAGAAGCACGGACTGTCGAAATATCATTGAAAACGACCTGTTTATAATATGAAAGACAAAGAGGCAAACGTAAACCTTGCTCTCCTCCACATGTGTGTTATCTCAGCCAACGGAAGCCAGACTTCAATAACATCGTACTGAAAATATTCTCATAAAGATAATTTTCTTTATCAGTAGCAGTCTACTAACCTGTTATGATGTCCCGGCAAGACAAGAGCTCTCTCTTTCATGTTCATTTGACACACATAAAACTTGGTCATCTTCCTCTCGATAACAGTTCACAGTCACAACTTCTCGCATATGAATGGAACGCACACGCGACACACAGAATATTGCACAATTAAAACAACTTTAAATCACTCACTTAGTACGAATGACATAACCAATATCCTACGAAAGAAGAGTATGTAACGGGATCAAACCACTTGTCGAGCGACGGCCATGCCGGCAACAGTACTTATCTGCCCTCTATGAATAGTTTTCAGAAAGTGCATCTTCCTGTCATGCCAACTATCTTGACATCATACCACTGGTTCTGTTAAAAATTTTAACGTGGTTTAAATTTCGCGTACCGGAATACCTAAATTATTATTGCTTTGTTGGTACCTTTGTTTTTCAATAATCATTTAGAGCACATATTTACATATCCTTACGGTCAAGTGGTCAGAGCTTTCGGCTGATAGTCACAAGGTTTTTGAATTAATTTCCTTCCCGCCAAGGAGAATATTATCTTTCTTAGTCTCACTGCCACTTTAATAAAAACTGATAAAAATAAAACGTAGTTATGTTTCTATTCCAGAGATGGGGGTATAGATCAGAACTTCACGTACAGTAGTCTATTCTTTAACGACCCCTAGCGTCAATAAATAACACTAACTCGAACATTCGCAAACCGTTGCTTCCATATTATACCTAGGTATAATTATGTCCAGTTATTATAATACCTAGGCCTAATACAGTGGCAAAACACATCATTTGTTTTCTGCAAAATGTTTCATTTTGGTGTGTTGATAAGTTTGTTGGTAGTGAAGCGCAATGTAGCACTCAGCTGTTTCCCTCTCAAGTGATCATGGTTCAGTGATGGCTTCTTTTGTTTGTGCGTAGTGCTATCTGTCTGAAGGTGTAAGGTGAAGGTGTGAATCGCGTCGCGCTTGCAAGGATTTGTATCAGTGTCTCGAATCGTTTATGTTTGTAACATCAGTTCAGTTTATTGGGAATCGTGAGTGTGATGTGTCGGTTGATAATGTAAAATTGTGTAGTGTACTCTAAAGTGGTGATATTGTGTACTGTATAATGGGACAAACACAGCATCATACATAGGCCTACAGCCAAGCAGTTACAGGCTTGGAGTTAATGGAGACTTTGCATGTAAGTTTATTCAAGTATGCTTTAATTATTATGTATACTATATTAGGATATTGTATATTATACAGTGCCAGATTAATACAATTAGCCACTCTAGGCTGAACACAGGTAGCTGAATGTGCGCGGTTTTTCTCACACATGACAACTTGGATTTTAACATCGACATCCTTTATCTGATTAATTCAATGCAATACAAAATAGGCCTAAATGCATATAGACTTGCAATCCCGATTTTGAGTGTTCTGCCAGGGTCCCGGAATAATTTCCACATCCATTAAAATATCCCGATTTTCGATATTTCATGGCCATCGTAGGCCATGGCGCGAAGCCTGCAGCCTGCAGCCTAAATCGACATCAATCAATGGTCCTCAACGCATATCAATTAATTCTGCAAATTAGTATATTTTTCTTTAAAATAAACTTCGATTGAAGTAAACAAAGAAAAAGTGTTATTGCCGTAAATATTTTGCCGTCATATATTCTTGTACTTCTGAAGTCGGTTGACGTGTAACCTTACTATCAAAATGTGAGGAGTTTGCAAATATTTTTTTCTATATCAATGTCAATGTTATCGCTCACATTATAGAGACGTACAGCAAAAACTTTTATTGCAAAAACTCACGAGAAACATCTTATTTGTAAAAAAGAAATGCTATTTATATTGGATATTCCTTGGACAAGGAAGGAATTCATTCTTCGAAGAAAGAAAAACGGAGCCGACATGACACTTGCCAACCCTGTCACACTTGCCCCCTTAGGTTTCGGCCTACTCAGCCTAGGCGTTATTCCAGGTCGGCATTTATAGCATAATTATAAAATCATTAGGCATCTACAGGAAGCCAGTTCAGTACGTAATACACTATTCAGTTTGTTTTTGTTAAACCATTCTTTAATTAGCTTATTACATGTGACGTATCATAATGATATCCATTAAAGCACAGAATTTCATTATAACACTGCTGTGGTATCGATTAATATCGAACAAGGAACAATCTTGAAGCCCTGAAAACAGCAAATCTAACCGCATATTAATAACCTGTATTTAAAATAAAATCAACTCTGGTTTGAGGTTAAACCGCCAAGTTTCCGGCATGCCTAGCCAAATCAACTGCACGCAAAGATTTGAAATTTTGAACATGGATGGGCTGAAGAGTGTTTAGTTATTAATCGTTTTATTTATGAATGATTCACGTGTAAAAAAAGTTTTAATTAGTTTTCTATTAAATAAATGATTTAAAACGTATCTAGCGATAAAGTGAACAGGCTAAACACGGGTGAAGCCGCGGAACCTTCTACTTATTATAAATCGACAATTGAATATTTATCTATTAATCGGTTACCTAGATCAGTTTTTTTATAATGAAACCAAAAAGACAATCTTCAGGCCTAACGGTTATGAACGCAACGTAAAGTTAAGTATGGTTTATGGCCGCGTACAGTTTTTTTTAATGACTAGGCCTATTCCTTAGCGGTACATTTCATTTCGAAATTCTTATTTCTTAACCTAGTCTTCCATGCCCTCCATCGCTGTGCAAGATTTGGTAGAAGTACGTTGAGAGGTTTAAAATTGATGTTTTGAATAATTTGAATTTCGGGGAAAGAGGAGCTACGCTAATGCTTACTTTGCTCCGATTATACAACAAATTACAATTACTACAACTTATTTCCTAACCAAACTGTTGCTCAACCGACGTCTTGTGTACATTTCCCCCGCAACTTCTACTGTAGGCCTACTCATGCAGGCATCTAGTCAATGTTCAACTCACTACTAATCAGCAACCTCTGTTCAATAATTAAAAAAGTACTAACACTACGATTCTCCTATGATGTATAATTGTACATAGCCTACAAGGCGGTCGCCGGTATTCGGCGCTCCGCTCGCCGGGACAGTCACGGTGCAACATCGGCCAATTCGGATCCCGTGCATCCCGTAGGTAGAAGGAAGGAATGGGTTTGCTTTATCTCCCAAAATAACAGTGTTACCTATTAAAATTGTATGTTATTGTGCTAACTTTGATTATAAGAAGTGGTAGAAGTGATGTCCTTCAATTACCATCCAATGACGATACATAGGTAGAAAATTCGCATTTAGGCCTAAACGCATACATTCTTCTTCGGTGACTCAAGATTAATTCGATTCTGATGCTCATAATTCTCTCCCACTTCATGAATTTCCTCAGTAAGGAAGTATTTTACAAGTATTTAAGGTAAGAAAATGTTTTAGAAAAGCTAATGTGAAAAAGTGGGCAGAAAGTATTCCGATCCCGGACAAAAGCACTGTACATAAACTTTTAATTAAATTTAAGAAAAAGGGTTGGCTAAAGACAAATATAAGGTGCCAAGGGTTCATAACCAAGAAAACATCCACGTGCGTTTACTGAGAAGACTGATGATACAGGAGTGAGATTAGAACCGATTCAGAATTGAATTAATCAAGATTCATGAACGAAGAATGTGTTCATGTAGGCCTAATTGTAAATTGTATACGAAGGTGTGGTAAGAGAGGGACAGCACTTCTAGTACGTCTCATAATCAAAGTTAGAACAATAAAATACACTTTTCATAGACAATACTCTTATACGGTATTGGGAGATTAGGTAAACCCATTCCTTCCTCCTACGGGGTACTCGGGATCCGAATTGTCCACTGTTGTAGAGTGACTGCACCGGGGAGCGGAGCGCCGAAGCTTGCCCTGAGTTCTGGCGACCGCTCTGTGATTTATACGACGTACAATTCAGGGCTCCATAAAAAGTAAATGTTAAATATTGTTCCTCATGCAATAAAGCGGAAACTCCCGTAAAATTGCATTCCTTCTTAAATTAGTAAATGTTATTTTAGTGTACATTTTTGGAAAAATTTTCACATTTTGCCTCTTTTAAGTGTGAAAATTTCCTCTTTAAAATTCAGCTTCTATTGATTATTTCATTCATATGACATTATTCCACTTTCGATGTTTGACCTTGACAAAATACAACGGCGGTAGCAATTGTCTCTTTTTATTTTTTCCGTAGCATTAATTTTTGTATTATATAATGATCTATATTTTTCTTATAAAAACTAAGTTCTCGTTTTCAGTTTATACATATAAAGACTTTTTCACTAAACTAATACAGTGAGTCCGACGCAAGAGTTGGCCAACGACGCGGGTTCCTGCGGCGCGGCAGGCACAGCTCCAAGCCCCGAGCGATCGGGTGAAATATCTACGCTAATAAAGCCGCGATGGTGTAATGATTAAGGTTCTCACATTTACAGTTAAAATTACAATGAAAATAAACACGTACCTCATCAAAAGAGATGTTGGAAATGCTCTCCTCTTGCATCCACACAATACTGGCACCTTTTTAGGAAATTTTCTTTCACGCGCATAAGTTCAGCTTCCGAGATAGAGTTAATTTCTCTTGTGATAGGCCTATTGTCTTTAAGTTCTTCTAATGTATTGACCTATACACTTTATTTTTCAAGTTTCCCCATAAATAATATTCACATACTGTTAGAAGAACTTAAAGACAATACCACAAGAGAAATTAACTCTATCTCGGAAGCTGAACTTTTGCGCGTGAAAGAAAATTTCCTAAAAAAGGTGTTGTGGGTATGCAAGAGGAGAACATTTCCATCATCTCTTGTGATGAGGTACGTGGTTATTTTCATTGTAATTTTAACTGTAAATGTGAGAACCTGAATCATTACACCGATCGCAGCTTTATTAACGTAGATATTTCATCCGATCGCCCGGGAGTTGGAGCTGTGTCCGCCGCGACACGGAAACCCTCGTCATTGGCCAACTCTTGCGTAGGAATCACTGTATTATATGGATGTGAGACATGGTCGCTTACTCTTCGGGAAAATATAATCTGAGAGTGTTCGAAAACAGGATGTCAAGGAAAATATTTGGGCCTAAGAGAGATCAAAACTGCATAACGACGAGCTACAGAACCTGTACTCGTCATCGAATATAATAAGGGTAATTAAATGACGGAGGATGAAATGGGCTGGACATGTTGCGCGCATGGGGAAGGAAAGACATAACTCAAAAATATTGATTGCGAGACATGAAGGAAAAAAGAACACTTGGAAGACCTAGACGTAGGTGGGAGGGCAATATTAGGATAGATTTAAGGGAAGTAGGATTTGCAAGGGATGGCTGAATGGAGTTAGCACAGAATAGGGGTCAATGACGGACTCAGGTAAGCGCGACAATGAACCTCCGGGTTCCATAAAACAGATAATATTCTTTAGATTGCTTAGGAATATTGCCTTTTGCCATTGAGTAAGTAAGTAAGTAAGTAAGTATAAATTCAATATTTTAATATTATTCCAGAGTAGACAGAAGAAATCATTCAACTAAGATCTGCAAGAGATTTTATCTGCTAATGTTCATTGTTTTATCTTTATTTTAATGAACTGACAAGTGACCTTTTATACAATATTATTAGGCTGATGAGAACGTTATCTTCAATTTTAAGACCGTATAATAGCGGTATAGCCTAAAGGCATATGAATAGAATTCTAAATAAATATTTTGTAATGCTGAGAAACTGGCTTCAATTCTACAAAACTTAGCATTTACATGTTTACACCTATTGTGGATTATAGTCTTGTACTCAGAGTTTCGAGATAGGGAGGGAAGTAAAACTGAAGGTATATATCAGCTGGTATTATGTCCACTATCAACTGATAATGATGTTTTATTAGTTGCTTTCCTTGTGCATATTTTGCCTGTTTTCCTACTCTGGATCTTCTTTAATATGTTTTTCTACTCCGCACATGTAACCATGCACCATCTGTCATGGGATTGTAACAAGGCCCCTTGTCATGACAATTTAATCCCGTTGCCGGTTGGACTCCTCTTTTTGGTTCTTTCTCTAACCTCTACATTTTTAAACGTTCTAATCTGCTAGCGTCCAGAAATCTTCTTTACACCATAATCTTCACTACCATATGTGCGAGACGTAGCAGTAACATATTTCACGAGCTAAATTTAAATCGTTCTTCATATCAGTATGAACTTCATGAGTTATTCTGAAATTATCGCTATGTTGAGACAAATCCAAAATATATTACCCTCACAATGATTGTTCACAATGAGTGAATTGCTTGACTTATTCTGAAATATTGCGAATTTCAGAAAAATGTAACATATATTACTTTTACAACGATTCTTAACAATGAGTGAATTTCATTATGTATTATGCAATTATCAGTCTGTCTATGTATCAGCCAAAAAAGATCAATAATCATCCTATTCAATGAACCAACCCCATTGCCATTTTCAAAAATAGGATCACCAGCCTAGTAAATGAATCAACCCTCATCGTCATTACCAAAAAGATCAACAATTATACTATTCAATGAACCAATCCCCGACCGCCGGCGTGGTTTTGTGGTTCGAGTCGCTGACTACAGATCCGTCGGCCCGGGTTCGATCCCCTGTACTTCCTCGGATTTTTCTGAGATAGGGAGGTCTGGTAGGGGTGCACTCAGCCTCGTCGATTCAAATTGAGGAGCTACTTGATACAGAAGTAGCGGTTGCGGTCATGGAAACCACAATTAACGACCGTGGGTGTCGGCACGCTGACCACATGCCCCCAATCCTGCCATCTGCCTATGGTAGACGACGCAGCGGTCGGGTGGTGGGCCTTGTCCCTTCAGGGATGTAGAGCCACGGAGATTTTTAAATGAACCAAGCCACATTGTCATTACTGAAAAGATCAACAGTCGTCCTTTTCATTGAACCAATCCCCTGTGCCATTCAATATAATAATTTCATACTGAGGAAATTTTAGAATAATTGTAATCTCCTTTACCTGCAAGCATTTTCTTTTTTATATCAGCTTATTAATGAAATATGTTAGCTACATGGCCTGATGCTCTCACACGTAGTTATGTACAACATTTTCTCCCTCGAATCCGTTGAAATAGGAGTTCGAGAAGTTACAAGAACCAAGTTTCCCCATCATGCCAGAGGATCAGAAGAAAGTCGATGTGTGTGACAAAAGTTTGCCATCTTTACAAAGCTTAGTCGACAACACCACTTCCTGTATAATAACAATGCAGCTCAAGCTGCTGACTTGACTTATTTGAATACATGTCGCTTCCTGTGGCGCAGTCGTGAATTCTCAATGGGCTGTCAGAGTGTGGAGAGGGTAATATTCTGTGATATGCCTTTAACTAAACTTAGTAGGCCTATATGCAAATAACAAGAAACTATACATCATTTTTTCATTGCCTTTAAAATTTCAAGTTTTAAAACTTTTTTATTAGAATACCTACCGGTATTGAATAGTCGCAAGTATTACAGTATAAGTACACCTTAGGGTTGAGCATCGATGGCCGATGTTTTCGAAACATCGATGTTTTCGTGTCGATTATCGATGTTTTCTCCATCGATGGAAATCAACCGATGTTTTTAAATATTTACAGTAATAAAATAAGATTAATACAGTGAGTCCCACGCAAGAGTTGGCCAATGAATCGGGTTTCTGCGTCGCGGCGGGCACAGCTCCAACTCCCGAGCGATCGGTGTAATGAATCAGGTTTTCACATTTACAGTTAAAATTACAATGAAAATAACCACGTACCTTATCACAAGAGGTGTTGGAAATGTTCTCCTCTTGCATCCAAACAATACTGGCACCTTTTTAGGAAATTTTCTTTCACGCACATAAGTTCAGCTTCCCAGATATACTCCATTTCTCTTGTGATATTGTCTTTAAGTTCTTCTAACAGTATGTGACCATTATTTATGGGGAAAGTTGAAAAATAAAGAGTATAAGTCAATTTCCCATTTTTCCATTTTTATTTTAATACTATATGGTGAGCCAGTGGATTCCAGGAGAAGAAAGAACAAATTTCGCTCGCTAGCACCATTCCTGAATCATTGAGCCTAGCTATTGTCAGATAGCTTGAGGACTCTTAAGGGTTGCAATGGTGACAAAATTACATAAGAGGACATTAATGTGATAAATGAAATGACATTATGAGGAAAATATCTGTATCGTGTTCATTCATCCTTAAACTGTGTCTTTGAAGATTTTATATATTCAGATTTCGTCATTTATTTAACACAGGTATGGGCAACCTTTGGAAAGATGCGGGCTAAACTTTACGATATTTATGAAGTCGCGGGCCGTAGATAATAGGTATTTGTGAAAAAAAGTCATGATACGGTTTTTTATATTTATAAAGTAAGTTATAATGCTAAAGATACATGAATGAGAACAACATCGAACTGATTAGGTATTTACTTAAAATCAGCAGAAATTAATGAGAAGCTTGAGCTTGAACTTGAGAAAAAAGATAATCAATGTTGGCATCAATGCCATTAATACACAAGCGCAGAGTATTTTCAAAATGTTCATCTGTAAGACTGGTTCGATACTTTGATTTAAGTCTATTGCAGCATTTTTCTAGCGCTGACCGAAAGGAACACCCTCATAGTTCAGGCTTTTGTCTCCCCCTCTCACTCTCTTGTTGGCGAGAACCGAAAATATTTACTTTTTCGAGCGCGATTTTAAAATGTTCCGCGGGCCAGATCAAAAGTCGGGGCGGGCCACATCCGGCCCGCGGGCCGGGCGTTGCCCATATATGATTTAACATACGGTACCTATAAACAATATGTTTCTAGAATTATTTGTATGTTGTCTGTGAACTGACATTGATTTTGTTGGCTTACTTATGTTATCAGAAGCGGTAATATGTCAATAAGAGTTCTCTTTCTACATTCCGCCACTTTGTGTGGATCAACATACCCGCGCGTGTGTCAAGTCTCACACAGAAGGCTTCTTGTTTAAACGGCATGTTTACATTTTCCGGCCATTTCTGGTCTTGAGTATAAATAAGGAACTAAACTCGGTTGCTATTACAAGCAACAGCATAGTTATGTTCGGTACAGCTCAAAGATTTGTCATCAGTCTTTTAAGCTTCATAACCTGTGAAAAAATGCCACTTCATGTTAATAATATTTTTATTGTTAAGAATCTTACTACAAAATGTTATATTTAACATTAATTTAAACGATTGCACTTACGTCGGTAATAATATAAAATACAGAAACACGACATTTTTATTTTGTAATACACAATTATAATAATTCCTTTATTGCAACCAGTGGTCTTAGTATGATTAATGGAGCTCAGGTGGAATGGTATAGGGCAGGGGAAACAGGAGCACTCCGAGAAAACCTGCCCCGACCCCATTTTGTCCACCACAAATTCCACATGAATCCACCGAGATTCGATTCGGGTCCCAGCGGTGGAAGGCGAGCGGCTTAACCAATCAGTCATGGTCATACACAGTTAGAGAGTAGGCATACTATTACACAAGCGCATTGAAATAGCTTATTTGCTACGCACGTTAATTATTTCTCACACATTACTAAGAATACAACTAATACTAGGCCTAGTTCTTATTTCAGTACTACAGCTTTCAATTTCATGTCTCGCTTAATTCGATATTCTGCATTTCATTGCAATGAATTCAAATATACTTCCCCAGTGCAAGAGACTAAACCATTTTCGATTATTTAAATGACAGGCCTATTTGAAATGTCTATTTAAATGAGTCCTATTTGAATTGCGAGAACATCTCTCCATTGCAAGTAAAGTAATATGAGCTATGAAATAGGTGGTGTCGTGTTCATGTAGTCTACCTTATTCTTTGATTTTGTGTATCTTCATGATCTATAACCACTCGTTACTTCGTACCAAGAATATTTTGCACATAGCTATTGGTTCATTAAAGTATGGTTCAGGTCTTTAGAGAGATTTTTTCCATTAATAAAATTCCCTGAGGGTTCGAATTCTTACTCTCAATAGTTGTGGAAAGAATAACATAACTGTTATCTTTTTATGGATAACAAACTGTTCGGCCGATATGGTAATAGTAACAACAGTCTATACAAGAATGGGGATAGAGGCGAAAAAACCGGAGTCTATAATTTACTGTAGTAAAATATTTAGTTTTTAGGAGAGAAAGCAAGATTGTATTCCTTTATTCCAAACCTTGAGGGGTAACCCGAGGAGTAGAAAATAATGCACTTCAATCATAATGACATCTTACATCAAGGGGATTTCTTAGTCATGTAACTTTTATAGCATGAAATGATACTGATTTCTATACCCTTCTCCTGATATCAACCTTTAAGCACGAAATTAGGGAGAATGGGATTGGAAATCTCAAAGTCCTTTGTGCATCGTAACATATTTTATACTGGTTTTAAGAGTAGGGGTAAATACCGTTTATTTTTCATTTTCACCTTTGTTTCAGCTTATAAACCACCCTATAAGAACAAATTAGTGAAAATCAATATCCTCTATTTGCAGTATAAAATTCTAAAAATTTCTGAAGTATGAACGTTATATTGGGTTCTCGGCGTCGTCTATTTCTATCCCTAATTAGGCACATAAAGGCTCAGAGGTGAAAAGTAGGTCTGTACGATTTAGAGGTGTACTAAAAATATATATTTTTTTTAGTATAAGCTGCGTATGATACATTTTCACTGACATTTCCCCCTAAGGACTAAAGGGTTAAAATTCAATAGTTCTCATAAAATCCAAGAAACCGTTTACTTGGTAGAAGCAAAACAGAAAACTTCTTCAAGTAATAACTTAGTGAAGAAATAATTAGTCAGGTTGTTCGTTTAGATTTCAGAGGTCAAAATAAATCATACATTCCAATGTAAATACAACAAAATAAAGTTTTATAGCGAACTTTTAATTGTGGAAATTTTTATGGAACACTTTATTTTCAACTTTAAAAAATACGGTACTATTTTATTTGAATTTTATTTTGCAGATGCGTGTTTATACACAGGTCATATCGCGTAATCAGGTTCTTTGGATATTGTATACCAATATACCGATGCAGTTTTATTCATGTATATATATACGTATCCATTATCGCTGTTATTCGGGGTGCTTCAAAACATGTATTATGTTAAAAACTCAACTTCCAATTTCGGGGTCAAACACAAAACTTCTACTACATATGATAACTATTAGTGGTACGGGCAGAGGAAGTAAAAATGAAACAAACTGGAAAATTATTTATTTATTGATTGCCTAAGCACAATCTACTTGACAACGAAAAGAAAGGCAATCTTGTCTGGTGAAGATGACTACATCATAATATAAATAATTATTTTGAAAAAAAAATGTCGAGTCACCGTCTCAGGTCATAAACATATCTCAAATTAAGGGACATTCATATCATCGTTTCTTCTTCTCCTTCCTGGTTTTCTCATAGTCCACTCCTCATCACAGTATTCGCGAAGTATAAAGATAGAAGCATGTTACATTTCCATGAGAAAAAAGAATGAAGATTGAAAAATATATGCCCTTAACTTTACATGGCGCAAATTTCGCTCAATACATAGGCTACAATCTAATTTAAAAATAAGCTAATAAGAAGCTAATTCTGATTTAGGCAATACGTAATATTTATTGTATCCACATAACTACAATACAAGGAAAAATAAAACCTTTCCTTTAATAGAACCTAAATATTTTACTTTTGCTGGGTCCAAACGTAGCAGTTATTATTGTCCAAGATTATATAACTCCATAATTAGATAACGTCCAGAATTGGAAAGCGTGAACATCAAACAATTTAATAAGAGTTCGTAGGATATAATTAATTTCATTCTGACTTCATGATGATATTAAAGTTCTACTCCCACTTTGCTGTTCATTATTCTAGGTTGCAGAAATCGCATTTTGAGTTATTCATTAGAAAATATAGTTAAATTTTCTCGAACAATTGCTCATTTGGGTAAATTAAATAACATTTATGTATCTTAAAATGTATTTCACGTAAAAAATTAATAAAATATACCGTTAAAAATAATATTGAAGTTGAATATTATATTGAACATTAGGCTATATCATATGCATTCTTACATCGTAAATCATTCAAATAAGTTTTTATTTCAACCATGTTTAGAAGAAATTATTATTTAACCAATATTTATGTCTTTAACAAGTATATTAATTTCTCTATTATAGAGCACGTAGTAGCTTTTGCCTCCACGAGATGACAGTATTGCTTGGGAAAGCGTGTATCCGTCGCTATGGAAACGTGTTACGACGCCGATGTGAGCGCCGCACCGACGGCATTATACTCTACCAGAGGTTGTATAAGTTCATATCATGGCTGGTAGATGTTGTAAAATGTAAAATATTTTCAACGGAGACCTGCAGTACGTTCATGCTGGCGCTAAGTTTAAATAATCACATATTATTTTAATTCTGCAGAAAATTCAATGCATTTTATTGTGCATAAATGGTTCGTGTTAATTTTATTTTCTGTGTTCAATGTGGAATTACGATAATACTGATATTAATAATATTTGGATCTTCCATATTGTAAGTTTCGTTAAAATGTTTTAAATGAGGGATTCTTGTAACTAATTTAAATTGAATCAGAAGGACTGCTTGACAGCGCCAAATCATATGAAGACAGGGGATTGAAAGTAACGGCCATTGAAACTATACGGGACCATGGTAATATTTATTCTACTTCCCCACGCAAAAGGTGAAAATTTGCAATTCAATAATAACATAATACCTCTCTTATCAACTTTTTACTCCCAGGCCTTTCGCTTGTCTGCCAGGCTTCTTCAGGGAATCTTGCTTGTAGAGTTACATTCTGACTACGTAGAAGAATAATCAGAAAGTGAATTTTACTTAGGATGATTTGAAAATATTTTAAGTTTGTGTAGTTTTAATTAAAAATCACGTCATTGATGAAGCAGTTTTATTCTAATTGAATGTAACTCTACAAGCGAAATTCCCTGAACATGGTTGAATACAACCGGGAGACCTAGGGGAAAAATTATTAAAGCGGAGAAGAATTGAAATTTTACGTTATTCTTTTATTGATGGAGCTCATCATGATTTTAAACACTTCGAACAAATTGCGTTAAATTAAATGGCTTACAACAATTTATAAGATAAAATTACAAATCCTGATGGGGACATCATTGTATCAAACATGTCAGTATTTTAGTCACACTTTGTTAGTAACATGTTGAGCACTAGGGAATATAAAAAGTTGTGAAAAGTAACTTAAAACAAAATTATTATTATTATTAACTTACATTAACCGATTGTAAATATCGCGTGTAACTTAAAATTTCGGACACAATAATAATTATTATTAATGACAATATAAGGTGAAATAAATTACACGTTTGTTCTAATAAGGACGGAAGAGGGCAAAACAGCTACCAAAATTCACGTCTTGCAACTTGCAAATATAGGCTAGGATCTACTCTTAACACCCTGCTGTTCGCAGATGATCAAATATTGATATACCAAAATGAAGACAAATTACAAAAATCATTATATGTCTTAAATAATACTATACAAAATTACAATTTTAAAATATCAAAAGAAAACACAAAAATAATGGTTTTTAAGGTACATTACCCAGTAAGATGAAAAATTGTCTTAAAAATGAAATTTTAGAACAAATATCGAATTTCAAATATTTAGGATGCAACATAAGTTTTAAATACAACACAGACATAGAAGAAAACTTAAACAAGTTTAGAATGATATATGGGACAATACAAAGAAATTTTAAATTAGAGTAAGAAGAGATACAAAAATGAAAATGTATAAAGTAATGGCAGTAACAACAATGTTATATGGAAGCGAGACCTGGGTACCAACACAAAAGGACCTAAATAAAATACAGGCATCAGAAGTGAAATTTTTAAGAGGTGTTAAAGGCTGCACGATATTAGACAAATTAAAAAATTATGACATCAGGAAAGAATTAGAAACTGAGCCAATAATAAATACAATATCAGAACGTAGGCAACAATGATATGAACATATTTAAAGAATGGAAGACAGTAGATATCCAAACGCATTATTAAACTACAGCCCAAAAGGAAGGAGAGAAAGAGGAGGACCCAGGAGACGCTGGAGAAACATATGAAGCCGGGACGGGCAAACTGCCCAAACCGTGGAGTGAAGATGATGATCACGATCTACTCTTCTTAATCTTCAGATTATTAAGTTCCACAATGGTAATTCCTAAGATTATGTGGTGAACGGGAAAACCGTCAATCCGTGTGCCTGTATGCGGGATAACTCGAATACGCTTTATCAGATTTTCAAGAAACTTCATACTTATAAAGTCCATAGGAAGAACCCTATTAGTTTTGGACCAAATGGGCTGACCGTTACCGAAGTAACGACCAATTAATGGTCACGTGTTTTTTAAATCTAGCAGAATTTGTATCAATCGATATAACTGAATATGTTGCTAAGAACTGAAGGCAAGTGATTGCGTATGTATTCGCCTTCAGATATATTGGCAAATATAAAGGGATATTGCTGATTTTGTTGTAAATTCAATCTGTTTATGCTGATCAAACTTTCTCAAGAAACTCTGGCTAAAACTCAATGTTTCTTAAGAATGGTATATTAACTTCATCTGGCACCTTGTTTTATCAGTTTATAGTTAGTTTAAACGTAACTTGACTTTGTAAAAAATAAAATGTAGCCCATTACTTTCGTTGTCATGTTCCACTTTTCTAAAGGAATGTTGGGTCATTTTCTAACGTACGAGTTAGGTATAATTCCCAAGATTTTTCACTCCGATTTGACTAATTTGAATACGATAGTAATTATAATTCGAATTTGCTTTATTCGATAAATATCCATACTGTTCTAATTTTCTAAACATCAGCCGGGGAAAGTACAAGGAATACATTTTCTTTTTGCTGGTTTTCAATGCAATTGGCAGTTTTCGTGCAAATTAAATTCAAAGATGTGGACCACATAGATGGCGGAGTTGGCAATGTCTGGACAAGTGTCTAGTACGTTTGTGTATATTTTGTGAGTTTTGCTTGCGTGTTTTTTAGTTTTAATGTATGCTTATGTTTTGGCTTGGACACAGTTATAGCAGGGACAGCCTAATGGCTCGTGCAACGAATAATGTATAAAGTTATTTTATTTTTGTTGTATCAATAAACGCACTTCATCCATTCAAGAAAGACAAGGTCATTGTCATCTGGTAGTGCGCTATTTCAACACTGCTGGGAAATTAGTGACAGTATTTCTTAATTCATTATTCCAATCACAAAATGCCAAATAGGTTTCATGTGTAGAGTTGAATGCCCATAGTTTTATTCTGTATAATTGTTATAATCTTATAGCCTAGATTAAGTAAATAAGCCGTTATAATTTCTTCGAAAAGGTAATTCAGAGTATGAATCTTAGGTTAATTTAATGACCAAAAACAGTACAATAATTGGCACTTACGTAAACCGAGTAGGCTACCTTAGAAGATTTCGAATTTTAAAACCATCGAAACGACAATGCTGCAAGTACTACGTCTTGTAATACTGTATTAGACGTACATTCGTAAATAAGACATTTAAGCAGTTCTTCCAGAATAATCACTTAGGTTCTAATGCGTCACTAAGGTTTTCAGCGGAGATAAAATTAAAATTACTACATATTTCCAGCATTCATACACAATAACATTTCATTGACTGGTAAACCAATACGTATGCTATAAGTAGGCATACGTAATAAAATACTAACGTTTAATTTGTATCTAAATCGACATTGGTTGTATTGTTATTTAACGCCGGGGGTGTATTGCAATTTAGGCCTGAGATCCTCACCTGCATGCCGAAATATTTGTCCTGAAGGAGTTCTTTTAAATACCTGTATATCTACTTCGACCTGGGCAGGGAAGGAAACCGCGAATTTAAGCACAGAAAGCTAGTGCCATCTATTTTTTGGGTACATTAAATATTTTAGAACATTTACAAGGCTGAATATGTATACAACAATATAAGCAATGATAAATGGGATCTAATTAAGTTTAAAATCAGTGGGATAAATTTCAGTAGTTTCAAATGACAGTTATAACACAAGGTTAAAAATCATATTTTACTTAAAGCATTGCCCTATGAATTGTATATTTCCGCTTTTATACAGTTTCTGAAGCGACGAATGTATACGTTACGACCGTAGCGGTGAAAAGGTTAAAGTAACAACATTATCGAAGAGTTGACATTTAACGTGCATCTATACTACTAAATATTCTGGAATTATTACTAATGAAATTCTGTACAACCTCACTTTTGAATGACATCAGCACTATCTATCATAAATTCAAAGTTTAATGGCAACTGATAAACTAGAGATAATGAATTCTGGCTTGATGGATAAAGTTTTCGCCCAAGTATCGTTAGGTGAATAATTAGAATACATACGTTTTGCCTAAATTATGGGGAATAATTTGCACATGCCTCGGTTAGAATGAAGCTTAATGTGAAATAAATAACCTGACATTATTATACGAGTCAGTGATTTCATGTTGTGTTCTTGAAGTAATACATTGAAAGGATATCAATGTAAACAATTAATTACGAGGCAAATTATTTGTAGGCCTACTTGAGAAAAAACTAGATGACAAAATAAATTAGAAAATTAGTTAAAATTTTGAGTATTTTAGCAAATAAATTCAAATTAGTCTTGATGCTAATATGTGCCTATTATTCTTTAATGGGGTATAAACCATACCGAATTTATTAGGAAACCATAAGGCGATGAAAATGATACTCTAAATGAGTTTCTAATTTCTGACCAAAATTCTATTTAGGTAAGACGTTAGATTTAACCAGAAAGGATGTTCTATAGCCTAATGTAAAATCCTCTGATTGTTGTGGAAAATCTTGGCCAAGTTCTGGCAGGTTTGCAGGTTTTGTATGAATTTTATCTAATATATAAAATCGAAAGTGTGTATGTATGTATGTATGTATGTATGTATGTTTCTTCCCTATACAAATCTACATTTCTTTACCAATTTACACGAAATTTTGCACACATACCCAGTTAAGCCCGGGAAGTAACGCGGTCAACATTAAAATTGAAACAAATCAGTCCTTCCCTTGAAAATTATATAATTTCTGAGAATATTATACTGAAAAAAATGAAATGCTGTTCAGTTCACATGACAACAGTGTATTGTTTACTCTGATCACATAGGGCCTTGTCAACTATATAATGCTGGACTTGGACGAATTATGATTCCATGTAATATATTGGCGAAAATAATTACTGAAAAATGAATTACATGAAAATAAAGCACAGTGTGATGCAGTCACAAAACTTTCTCTACCCTCGACATAAGAAATATTTTCTCACTTCACATTTTTTTGTAGAATAAGAGGTCGTATTGCAGGGACAACTTAAGTGTGTGAGTATGCTATATCAGAAGTCGGTAAATAGTCAATTATCCATAGCTGTAGGCTTTGTATTAGTTGAGATTTATCATAGGCCCTAAGCATGGGATGGAACATTTTGAGTCCTATACTCGCAGAATATTATGTCCCGGGTTTTAGGGGAGGAAAGTATGAAAGTAATACTGCATTTCTATTTTATTTCAGCCCCGAAACGGTTGTAACATGAGAATGAGAAATAAAATTTTCCGTCAAGTCAATACAATCTTATGTAATTTATGTTTCTTCTTATTTCAACCCCTCCCAGGCATGATGTGTAGAAGCAATGGAATGCAGCATTCGACATCCTCTATGAGCCATAAAAAGCTATATCTATCGTTTTCTGATGGAATAGTTTGATAAATCTTTTTCTTCATTTAAAGTTTTACATACATATTATATAAGGACCTAGAGTTTCAAAATCGAAAGTCCTCCATAAGTTAATCTCAAATTACAAAATACAAAGCCCGGGCAACACCGGGCCTTTTCAGCTAGTTATAATATAAAATCAACGTTCATTCCGTTTTTTACTGGAAGTTATATTAAAACGAATATTGAATTGGAACATTAATGTAATATATATATATATATATATATATATATATATATATATTAGAACAACAATTAGATGCAGCTTTGAGATCGTCATTTAATTGAATCAGAGCGTCATGTAACGTTTAGGTGTGTTATTAGGAGAATCTCATCTATAAATATGGGACCGTCTTCACTATCATCAATATATTATTAATAATTGTAATTCTAAATAAATTACCTAAGTCCATCAGTAGTTTAACATTTAAACCTATGTTCATCACCATATTTATATTAATAACGTGCTCAATGAAACCATTTGCGAGAGTCATGACACTTTTGAATACATTTTTATTGTATATTTTTCTCCGGTATTAACAGTCTCGCGAATAGTTCTTGATGGTCCCGTCTATTCACTAATTTTTATTCACAAAATAATGAACTGAAAAAAAACTTATGCATCTATGGACGTTAGTAATCACAGACGCTACAAAAATTAAACTGCTCTCTAGGAACAGTGAACACATAGGCCTATCGGATGATAAAGGTCTTGAGAAGTGAATGCATTAGTAGGGTAAATAACCCACCTGTAAAGACGATATCCAGACAGTAGCAGCGGTATATATTTTTACTTCAGTCACACAGATTTCAGGTCCATGTTTAATGCATTTGCACATATGTTTCATTAATGATAATCAGCTGATTAAAAGACTGTTATCAGCTTTAAAGGATTTAATATTATACTTAGAATCCTTTTGTTCTTAGTAGTACTCCCAAATTAGGCCTTCTGCAGATGAAGACTATATTTTATTATTACTTTAACTGCAATATGCTGTATGATTATCGGTATATCTTTTAAAAACCATTAAGACAATTTTACTTCTTGTTTCGTAACTTGTGGTTGTCCGTAAAGACTTGCATCTGTCGGTAGAAATATTAATCCAAGAAAGTTTTTGTCGCTCTTTACAGTTCCGATTTTAATTAGGCTACGTTCGAATATAGATTTGTTTTATCACTGGCATTTTCGAGTGATTTTCGGTTCTCAGTCTTAGGATTTTGCATCGCTGTAATTTTCGGTTAATTCTCCGATGCCGCGTTCATCCATAATCATTCGCTAGCAAATAATTCTATTCTTGAAATTAGTTCATTCTGCACATCACCATTCGCTTGCGAACTGGACTGCCTGACAGGCACGCACTTCCTACTCTGTTGGCCTAACTAAAATATAGTGAGAATATTACAGGATAAACTACCTCTGACACTGGGATTTGAACTCAGGGCCTTTGGCAATCCATGCCACTGCTCTATCAACTGAGCTAAGCCAAAGTTCACTTCACAGCGCCAGATAGCACCTCTCTCCTATGACTGATTGCCCTTAATGGTCTACATCACTGACAGAGAAGTTATGTCATATGCAGTACTGTGAGGCGCACTAATTAGTGACTTTTGTGACCGGGCTTCCACTGTTATTGTACAGTTAATACTCAAGATGGATATACATGCATTCATGAACCACAGATTATTGTCTCTGTTGCACATTACATGAGAAATATTACAGGAGAAAAATTCCTCTGATACTGTGATTTGAACCCAGGACCTTTGGCTATCCGTGCCACTGCTCTACCCATTGAGCTATGCCAGAGTTCACTTCACAGCACTAGCTGGAATATTCACATGTAATTTCCAACACAGACAATAATCTGTGGTTCATGAATGCATATATATATATATATATATATATATATATACATATATATATATATGTATATGTATACACACACATTGTAGTGTTAGAATTGCGGATTGGTGTTTCTGCAGACACTAGCACTGAAAATCCACACCGTTTACTGTCATAAGCTTAATTAGTAATTACTCTTCATCCGAAACAGCTAAGTGCATGTAAATAATTAATTCTACCTTTACAATGACTGGCTTCCACCATCCAAGGAAGACAAATTGTTCTTGAGAGCGAACTTAATTATTTACTATACTGCAGAGAAATTATTTCCCTTTTGTGATGTCATTTGTCAAATTGGCTCCAATTATTTCTGCGAATTTCTAGGTTACATTAGGTTTGTTCAGAAACCGTCATCACACGCCGGGAGCATGCGCACATTGTGAGTTCGTCAAAATTACAGATGCTCCAGCAACGCGAATCCATGATTTTGTCAGTTTAACTTCCGTTCCAGCAATATTTCTCCGGCAGTTGTGTGCTGCCAGAGAACACAGCGGGCTGTTGAATTACTAATCAGAGACATGCAATAAGCTTAATCGTGGAATTTGTTGCGCGACACCATTCCTATTAACTTGAGCTATTTACGACCACAAAAGCGTTATGTGACATGAAATTAAGATCAATATTATATCTACCGGGTTCAAATCCCGATGGATCTATGTGGGAATTGTGGTGGACAAAATACGGTCGAGGCTGGTTTTCTCGGGGGCTCCTGTTCCCGACCAATATAATTATGATTTCACCCATGCTCCGTTTATCATAATGTGACCATTTCGTTGTAATAAAGGAATTATTAATGTTATTTATGTAAGCCTATTCGTAGTTTAGCAACAAAATTGGCAACAATAATATTATTTTAATTAATCCATTTTGTCTTAAAATCGACATATCGACAGAATTATTTTCTTAAAGCAAGAAGTCGATTAGTTAACTGTTTGAATATATATCCTAATTAGGTTAAACTTAAAAATGGTTGTAAATATGTTCTAATTTGTGTTTTCTAGTAAACTGTCAAATCTCTGTGTTTGTACCAAATAATATTTGGTTATAGTGAATTCGGAGAAAAATATACATTAAAAATGTATTCAAAAGTGTCATGACTTCACGTGAAGAGTGAACGGAGGTATAATGTTCTCTTACTATACACGGAATATAGAAACGCTAGAGTTGCTTTGTCTCTATCCTCTGCTTGATACAGGAACACGTCAGCGAGGTTGCGGTTAGCTCTTTCTCTGTTATCACCGACTATAGCCTGGGGCACATCTCGGTTTGTTCAAAGGACTGGAATTATCAGCGCCTGGAGTTGTCTCCATGTGTTCAATCCCTTGTTTAGGATTACACTGTCTTTTAATTAGACTCTACCGTTTGCGAGAGTCTAAGCTAGGTTTTAAAATTGTAAGCGACTGATGTTACTCGACCTTATTTCAGTGAGTACAGCATCTAATTTGACCCTTTAGCGGATGATCTTAACGACTTTCTGGTATTATAGTGAGAGAATGGCGTTTAAAAACAGTAAACCAAAACCATTGCTTCTGGCTGAACAGTTCACGAAAAATTATTCTAAAAAAATGTAAAATACTTGCACGTGATGAGGGAACTTTACGTAGATCCGAGGTTATCAACCAGGGGGGCAGCAAAACCATCACAGGATAAATAAGAATAATAAAAGAGGTGAGCAATATTCATTTTAGCCTATTTTTACAAGTATTATAGGGATCTTTTAAAGTACAAAAGTACTGACAATCACATTTTTAGGCCTTCTTCTCCCCATCACTATCAAAGGGGGCGTGATGATTTCATTATATATTCTAAGGGGGGCGTCAGCTGAAAAAGGTTGGAAACCACTGATGTAGATATATTATATTTGAAATGGCGAATTTGAGTGACATAGGCTACTTTCAACACGATTCTAAAAGAGTTTCTCTATAACTTTACCAGTAGGATAGTTTATACTCTATAAAGTAAATCAACTTAATCTTCATTCCGGTGAATTAAAAAAATAGAATGATTAAAATAAAATGAAAATTAAAATTGTAGTATGATGAAAGTATTGTGTATGTGAAATAGAAAACGAGATAACACTGGAAAAATACGTTTCACGATTTTCAGAAGCCAAAAGAATGTTTTCGGAATACTGTCTGTTGGTGCAGGCCACCTCTAAAATTTCGTAAACAAAATGTTGAGTAGTTTTCATGAAAAATTTCTTACAAATTTTCATTTTCTATAAATGACTCAAGCTATTTTGATAGAAATTTAGGTGTCGAAACTTCTAAGTCTGTGGGTATATACTCATGAATCCACATAATATTGTTTTTTTTAATGACATTGGCAATCTTCCTATAATGTAAAAATATGAAAGATTTTGTTCAATTTTGTTCTCATGGAAACATTGTCCGTCTCTAGACTTTTCCTAAAATAGAATTATGTACTAAGGCATTTCCTAAAATATCATTTAAGGTTACGGATGTGTGAGAATAGCAGAGTCCCGCTTTGAAGACGATAACATTTGACCCATCAAGTTCTATTGGCTCCTTCCCCTTTATAAGTAGAATGCAATAAACATAAGTTATGCTATACGGAGTTTTTAATTTGAAATATCTATAGCGAACGTTTTACTGGGGTAAGTGGAGACTGAAATGTATGCTATTTGAAAAGAGCTCCCAACATATGGCTATACTACCCGTTTATTTGTTTCTTTTGTCCCTTTTTACGTGATTGGAAAACATCGGGGGCAGGCATAGTCCGTTTCCCGATATCATTGTCGTTTGGTCCTTCTCTCATCCACGGAACGCGGTTTATGGTGACATTTTTGTGTTCGTGAGCAGAATTGAAACAAGATATTGCCCATGGGAATTGCTGTATTGTTCCTTAGCTGTAGCTCTGACTTGCTCTCTCAACTTCCAGCAGGGGAAGCAAAGGGGTGAGCAAATAACCCACTCTGAGGACTTGAATAAGGGAAACCTTTCCGTTCTCTCTCTCTCTCTCTCTCTCTCTCTCTCTCTCATTCTATTGTTAGTTAGGCAAGTAACTGCGACGAAAAAGTGCTGACATTTTTCTTCTCTTCGAATTCGATAATCAAGGAAAGTATTTTGTTATGGAAGTGATGAAGTATAAGGCTGATTTCTTAATTTAATAATATAGTTTCTATTCAAGAGTATTTTTTACATAAAGAGAGTTTAAAACGTTTGTCATTGATCAGTGCAAGTGAATATATTTTATTACACCTATACAGAAAAGAATGCAGTGATGAAATGATCAATCCTTTCAGAGCTAAATTTATGTACTGATAATAAAGCAGTCTTCAACTAAAATCGTTTGTGAGCTCTAAATTTGAAATCGATTATGGAAATTTAATTGGAGTAGCTAGTTTCCCTGAATGACAACCATAGCACATGGATAAAATCCTTATATTTTAACATAAATAATGACTCTATTATTCTTCCTTCTGCTTTAATACAAATATATTATGTCAGTAGAAGTGAAAAGAATTAATTAATTTCATACAATTCACTACAATTTTAAGACTAAGTAAATTTATAACTTATATAGTTTTCATCCTACCAAGATAGTAGGCTAGACTAAATATAGCCTAATAGACCGTTTTCCCATTACAAAAAGTAATTAAAATTGACAGGACATGTTATTTACTGTCATCCTTAGTGAATGGAGAATCAAATTACGGAGTTGGGACAAAAGTAACATTTTTAAATACTCGGCGAATTCTAGTTATCATAGCTGTAGATACTCATTTAACATACCGTTACTTGGGTTATGTTATTTGCATGGGCTACATGATGGAAAATGATTTATATTCCTTTACCCATTTAACGATTTGGTTTATGTTAATTGTGTCAAGATGAAAAATAAATTTTCCAGTTCCCATTCAAAGTTATTGATTGTTACTAAGGAACAAGAGGAAGAAAGGAGGGAGAACAAAAGAGTAAAAATAATTTTGGTTAAATCATGAGAACCTAATAAACATTCTCTCTATTCACGTTATAAATTATCAATAACGTTTGAAACGCAATATCGATGTTACGCTCTTAGATTATATTAATTGCATGAATATTTAATGCTTTGTTCTTGCGTACAAGTGAATCTCGAAAATATTCAGTTCCTCTTAAGTAAATACTCGCTTCAGTTTTCCTAAAGCAAACATTCGCTTAACAGGAAGCTATTGTATTAGAATGGGCAACATTCGCATCAGTAGGCATGTTAAATAACTACAGCCATTTGGTTTTTTTTTTTTTTTTTTAATAAATTATCTGGAGTGTCATGAGTATCCGGTGATCAACACTTCCTCTCGCATTCTCTGCGTTATTCCATCTTTAAGGACTGTGGACCCGCTCATCGGAAAGCGACACCGAGGCAGACCAGCGGCTAGATGGGCCGATACATTTAAGAAGTCCGTGGGAGTGCATTAGTGCATTAGGAGCCGGGGTAAACGGAAGGATCTAACTCGCAACCAACAATTCATGTACACAGTGTAGCAATGAAAAATAGCAATGAAAAATAGGTCTCATAAGCCAGAAATTCACAGTTCATGTGGATTACCTCACCACATGAACTTCACATGAGCTTTCCCTTACAGGAGGCCATTGCCCTTCATGGGATCCAGTTAGTAGTATCCTGAGCACCATGGCTTTCTCCTCCCGGAACTTATCAAAGGAATAAATGCTGGGTTTTAGGCTAATTTCCCCGTGGTTAGATATATTTCCCTGGATGACCCTAACTGCTTCACCTCTGTATAAAGAACACCATCCAGTCCCGGCACTTCATTCTCCTTGACAATGGAGCCTCAGATTGGTCCCGAAACATCGGAATTTATCCAAGTTACCACCTCGTTAGAAGCCCGGGAAAATATTCTATAATACCAGCACCAGGAAAATTTGCATTTTATGTAACGGATATTTAGCAAGCTTGAGAAATGTAACAAGCTTACATAAAAATTTGCATTTGCATGGAAATCCTGTCTTTAATCGTCTATTGATATCAATTGATGAGACTCACTAGCAGCCGCCTTGCCTCGATGTATCGATTTCATGAACTACTTCGCTTTATGTCTTCATATGAGTACCTGAAAGAGTACTAAAATGAATCAAATTTTCTACCTTTTTCTACCATATTTCTGGAGGCCTCTAGGTTTGACTTCATTTCAAAGCGCAGGGAGCTATCCTAATGGTAAATAAGTTACAAATAAGGCGTTTAGTCATAGCATCCAACAGCTGGTCTGAAATATCAGGTTTAAGCCCACTGATTAAGGCGAGATTAAGCAGTACTTGAGAACTTCCATGGGTGGCCAATACTTTCATCTCTGACAATTCATGTTAAGTGAAGTATATGGGGTTGGTTCGGAGTCCACGTTATGCTGTAGATCTCGATTACTCCAAAAAATACTCTTCAATAGTCGTGAACCCACAATGGCAGGACATTTTATACCCTTTATATGTCCGATTAGCCATCCTTACAATCACTCATGAAATGGCTCATAGTCCGAGTTGTAAATTTGGTGGAATAAACAGACCCTATGCCTAGGTATAGGTATAGTTCAGGGGCTGAGCCCTGACGGGCTCGCGGACGGAGGCCACATAGGCGGGCCCATTGCCCACCCCCTAGGAAACGAATGATGTGCATGCCCTAAGGCCCCCCAGTCAACAGACTCCACCACAAGCCCCCACGGAGCTCCCCTACATCCAACAAGGACCTGGTACCACTCCACGTGCACCGTACCCAGGGTCCCTCGTACAAGAGCCCCCTAGGCGCGGCACAACCAGACATGCGCCACTAACCCAGGGTCCCTCTGAGAGCCCCAAAGGCACGGTACACCACCAGCAACTCACGACCCTATGCCTAGAAACAAGAAAGAAAGACAAGATTATTGTGCTTGCCTTCGCCACAATCCAATATCGGGTACAGAAAATGGTTCATAACATTTAAGAGTCATGTGTAATCAATAAACTTGATCACTAATATGACTGAGTGCATGTTTTGTGAATGAAAACTAAAGTTAGAATTTACTGGAAATAACGGTGTAACAATGCATCAATTTGAGGAAGTGGCATGTTCAATACAAGAGATCGTAATACAACTAACCTGAGTACATTAAAGAAATTGAGTGCTTGCTGTACCAGTGACAGGTCTTAGTGGCGTAATCAATTCCCTTAACAATAAGTTACTCCAGTCGTGTGTTATTTGGCCGTAATTCCATTGCGTTCAACGCTATTAACTTACTTGTACAAAAACAAATCAAAATTACCTTTGAAGATTTTGGATATTATATTCTCTAGAATTATTAGTCCTTGGCAGATAGATACAGTCCTTGGTGGGAACGGAACCTGGGATTCCAGCCTTATACCTCTAGAAGTCATGCTTAACTTAAAACCATATTATTATTCTCAAGTATCCTAAGTTTGATTTTTTTTTTTAGGGAATAAGGTGGTGATATTGAACGTGATTATATAACTTTACCCTCATAGGAACAATATGAAATTCATTAATTTAAAACCATAGGCCTATAGTTAGCTGTGTATTATTGGAGAGTGCTAAATTCTGTTTTTGTTGTTGCAAAAAATGAAATATATACTTTCAACTATGGATTTAGGTACGCTTCGTATGCATATAATATTGCGACACCAATTTTCAGCCTATAAATACTAAAATTTATTTATTAATAATATATTCTTCTATGTCATGTGAATATGAGACTCGTTGGTATAATAAGTTAACACACAGTATACCGTCTTCATTGGCTCTAGACGTAATCAGGACATTATTACCAGTAACCATACAGGGCTTACATGATATATAGATTACTTGAATTGTACACCAACTGTTGATTTATCTAAACGTTATTTAAACAAGTAAATTAAATGTAAATACTAATTTACATGAATTCAGAGTTTTCATTTCAGTACGTAGGCGCAAAACATTATCATTTTCTCTTTTCAACATTGCATAGCCTACTTTGCAGTTCCCACATTTTAAATAAAGGCACCCTATGCTTACGACTATTTCAAATTACATTTTACAATATTTCAATTTAGCTGAGAATTAATTACTGCCAATAGAATACCTACTATTAAGTTCCAGAATGGTACTTTCTAAGATTGTCTGGTGGAAGGGAAAATGTCTGTCCGTCTGTCTGTCCTTGTGTAGGACGCGCGAATACTCAAATACGTTTTATCATATTTTCATGGAACCTATTATACGCATTTATAACGTCCATTGGACGAAGCCTGTTCATTTTGCACCAAATTACTTGACCATTACAGGAGTAACGCTCAATTAACGATTTAAAAATTGCAAATTATCACTATATACGAGGGAGAATCAAATGAAAACTACAATTATTTTTTTCCCACTATTTTATTGCAGGAAGAATATTTGCTTGTACGTTATTTTTCCACTTAGTCCCCTCCCAGTTCAATGCACTTACACCATCTGATAGGAAGTGCTTCGATACCGCGTGAGAAAAATTATTTTGGTTATAGCCACTCGTGCACCTCCGATTGGACGTCTTCATCAGACTTGAACTTCTGCCCTCTTCCGATTTTCCGGTTGCCTTGGAAACATTATACTAATATGGCAATATAAAACTTTATTCAAGTATAGACTATAACCTGCAAACATAGCCGAAATATGTAAATATTATTTTATAAACCATGTAAGAGGGTGTTTCAAATATTGTTTGAGAAGAAAATGTTTCAGCAGACTGTAGAAGATGGCAATTGAATAGAATGCAAGATATTATTATCGCTCACTCCAAAAGTTATAATTATTCAACAATATTTTTAGATGGGCTAAGAAAATACACGTGAAGCCGTAATTAGTAGGCTATTTATACAGATTAAATAAATAGACAAATAGGAGGGTTGGAAGTTTAAAAGTGGCAACACATCAGTAAAATCAAGGTTAATTACAGGAAGTTCAAATCGCTTTGTTGGATGTTGGTTGGAAATCCAGCATACTTCAGATCAAATTGGAGCCTTCTGTCATTACGAGTGCCTTCACAGTGAGTAGAAAAAATTGAGTTAGATAATTCATCACATAGCATCAGTGGAATGGGGTGTATGTAATCTGCGCCACGGTGGACACCGAATTTGACATGGAATAAAAATGAGATATGTAAACTGCTGCACACAGATATGTAAACTGCGCCACGGAGATATGTAGATGCACTTCTCCAGTTCCAAGTGCCTACATAAAACTGAGAAGTATTGAATAAGGGATACCTGTAAGAAGAATAGCTAAAATAAATGACAAGTATTCTCATCTACTCAAATGGGGAGAACAATATATAAACAATGAAATATCCCGTTTTGATTTTATTAAGAAGGCGTCATATGAGAACAAAGTGCTAATGCAAAAAAAATCTGGGTAGTGTTTTTAACAATTTTATAAGTGACGAAGCGTTCATGCAAAAGAAATTAGAGTATTGTTTTTAAAATTTTCTTCAAATTACAAAGCTACCACACCTATGCAATTTCATAGCCAGTCCTAAGTCTGGAGAAGTGGGAAGGAAAATGTTAGTGCGTTAGTATGACGGTGACGCCATTTAAATATCGGTGGCGCAGTTTACATATGTCAGTGGCGCAGTTTACATATGTCGGTGGCACAGTTTACATATGTCGGTGGTGCAGTTTACATATGGTGGTGACGCAGTTTACATAGTGTAGGTTGGGGGAAAAGGTATAAGTGGCGCAGATTACCTTTTCTCGTGAAATGTACTACAGAACACACGCCTTATACTTAATTTTTTATGTCAAGGATGTATAGATACCTCATTGTACTTACTTCCATTTTATTATAACTTATATTACATTATTCTTGCTTTATTTAGGTAAATGAATATTATGAAGTGAAGAAAATTTAATGTGGAAAATAGAATAATGTAGATAGGATGACAGAATAAGCGATCATATCTCTGAAGTTTCATCCACTACTTGACGAACATATCGATTTCGTAGTCTGGATTTGTTGTTACCAGTATTGATATGCATGTGAACTTGATGTTCTGCTTTATGTATAGGACGTACATAACCGGATATGACGTTAAACGCCTCTAAATCATGTCTAGCGACATAAATATGAGCATGCTGAAGTTTGTGACATTGCACATGTTGTTCGTTAACTTATCCATGAATAGCAGTGGCGGATTACCTTACAACAAATTAAAAAAATGGAAATGCCCATTCAACGCGTTGAAAAATCCGTTTCTTGAAAGCAAAATAATTATACGAACGAAAGTATGTTTTACTGTAATATAATAGTAGTTACTTTTGTTGAAATTAGGAAAGATACGAATTTATTCGAATTATAATTCAGTACCTCCCTGGAATAAGGGTGTAAGCAACACATTTGTAGAAATTGAGATTTTGCTGAAAATAGGATTCGAAATCACGAATCTGCACTGTAATATAATAGTAATTACAATTATTGAAATTAGGAAAGATACGTATTTATTCTAATTATAATTCATTACCTCCCTGGAATAAGGGCGTAAGCAACACATTTGTAGAAATTGATATTTTTTAAAAATAGGATTCGAAATCACGAATTTGCACTGTGGTACCATATTGTGACATATTACCGGGTGGATTACTAGAGTCATCTAGAAATTAAGTTTTATTAAAAAAATGATGTAACATCATTCACAGTGACTAACATTACTTGTGCTGGACCGTCACCAGACGTGTTTAACTTGTTAAAAAGGCCATAGACGTAATGTATTATGTATGAATACCTATAGTATCATAGATAGCCTAGAGCAGCGTTTCTCAACCTTTTTGAACCCGAGGACCTCTAAGATGTCTAAAAAAAAAATTACGGACCCCTAATTTTACATCTTATTTTTAAAAGAACGCCTATATTCTTAATATTTTGGTATTAATTATAGGTCATTATAACGAAATATGTGAAAACATTTACTTCTTTACTTTCCACTTGTTTTATGATATTTTTTAATTATGTCTGTGGACCATCTGCACCATCTCGCGGACCACTGGTGGTTGAGAAACGCTGGCCTAGTGGATATAAAATAATTTTAGAACAAATTTAATTATTTCCTTCTGATTGAAAGTCCTTCTAGTTTCCCGATGAGGATAACGTGACGAACAGCATTTTTACATTCCTGTATCGATTGCCTGTATATTTAATATTATGTGGTAATGTTATGAAGAACGTTGTTAGAGCTAAGGTTATTACGAAAATCAACTATATTCAATCATACTTTAGTACAATTTTCTAACAATTCCCGTGCATACGGCTGTAAAACAGAAGCACTTCGCAAGCTGAATGAATAATTTGTTAATGGATCTTAATATGCCAGTGTCCATGTGCTGAACTGAACGGCTTCATGAAGAGGCCTGAAACTAAATTCCGACTGATCGAAATATTTCTAACTTAATATATTTTCACTGGGACTAGAAGTATAAGAATACATATAATATTAATATTAAAATTGAATTCTTAGTCTAACTAATGCATATTTTATATGTATTTCCGTGGGATTTATCCATAGTAGTTTATCATTTAGAACTTCATCTAAAATATTTCGTTGCCACTGAGAAGAATTCCTAAAACCGCCGACAACTTACTCGAGGTAACTACTACCTTACTTCACTTCCAATACTTAACCATATCATAAAGCAGTAACTAAATAACACAATGACGAGAATAATATGGTTTCAAGACTTTCGAGTATTCCATACTGAAATAGATATAGACTATATGAAATTTTTTTCTGCGTTGAATATTACACTATAATATTTTGGGAGATAAAATCCTCTGATACCGGGATTCGAACGTATGACCATAAGCTTCACGTGCTGAAGTTGTCCCAACTAAGATAGCCAGATTTCGATTCACGGCGCCAGATACAATATCTCTCATATGATTAACCTTAATTGTTGACCTCATTGAAATAAATTTATGTCATAATATAGCCTATTGTATTTTAAGGTATTGTTATATGAGTTTTGAGCGCTCTGAAAGATGAGTAAAACATCCATGCCTGATAAAAATTATACCGAATAAAATTTTTATAGGCTAGAAAGATCAAGGGAAGAGATGAACTTCATCACACATTCATTTATAATATGACACTATTTTTCATTTCCTCAAAAGATACAAAATTCTACTACGTATCTTCCGGAGGAACTGATGTTAAAATATGGTTTAAATCCACTGCTAGAATCTTATTTAAAAAAACAGGAAGAATAGAAACTTAAAGAAACTGCTCATTTACGGAGATGAAACTTTTATAACAAACCTAAATTAGATGGAGATTATATTATAAAAAGAAAGAAGACAGTTATGAAAGATCCATTCCATATAATGGGTCTTATTTTGTATCATCTTAAACATTTTTATCCTATTTGTATAATTCTTCTTAGTTAAGTTTCTGTCTTCGTCTAATACCTGGAAAGTTGAAGGAAGGAAGATTTAAAAAGGTGAAGAAGTAGAGAGGAAGGCAGAAGCAGCTACCAGGCGTGAGTAATGAGCTTGAGATAATAGAAGTAAAGTAGAGCAACTTTTACCATCTATTTTCCATTGTTCGCATACACACTCTCGAAAGCGCCACCATTAATATTATTATTTCAGTAGAAAGGTAATTATTAGAATCACATTTTACTTCTTAATAAAAGTTTAACGAGAATTATTTCGGACGCTTTCCATCATGTGCAGTGGGAAGTAGGAATCCAAGTAATAACTGTGGTCAGTATTTCATACTATCAGACTTCAAGAATTATTGTTTATTATCCGTTTACCCGTTCTTATTGGGATAAGAATGTATTTTACACAGTTTTTATCCTTACCCGAGAATCATCAAGAAAAAGTAACCGTACTTCGTTTTTTACTGTGCCTGACGTTATTCCAGAGTTTGGATCAGTTTATTTGTTTATTTTTTCAATATTTGACTTTTGTATGTATGCTATCATCATATATTTGATCAAAAGTCAAAGCAATGTCATCTGTACTACAAAATAAGTATCATTAAGCCTGGAAACAAAGGATATAGATATTAAGAATAATTGCCCAACGGTCTAGCAAGAATGAGAAAGTAAGTGGAATTTATACTTTAAGTATATGTTTCTAAATCTTATGTATATATATTAAAATATATTATTAATATTGAATTTATGAAGACGTCCAAGGATATTCAGAGCCAGAGGACATCATAGTTTGACGAATAAACTTATGAATACAATGAAAGGTTCCTCCTAATCTTAAATAAGTTCAACCAATAATGTATTGCCATTGAACCGTTTCTAGAGCGCAACATTTTCAGGAATATAAGGTTCTAACACCAATCAGCTATTCCAAATTGCATATTACATTAGATAGGCACTAAAGCACCGTACCACAGTATATTAACATACTTGGGGGCTTAAAAGCAAATAACTGTAATGTCGGGTAACATAGAAAATGCCTTTATATTTGACCAAACAGTATCTTATACGCAATTGTAATCTCCACCGTAAAAGTAACTATACCTATTGCTACAGTATAATCACGAATTTTTCCCCATGTTTTCTTCTTCAAATTTTTCGTAATAATAAATTTGAAAAGGCTCCAATAATATTGTTTTATGATTCTTTGTTCTACCCTGACCATAATATTTTCACACAAAATGAGCTTTTATGAAACAGACTCTAGAGAAAGAAAAATGGGACCTTTTGGTTTCATCCTGCCTTGTGTTCTTTTTATTGATATTACTGTTAATGATTATGATTAGGGACCGGATTTTTAGGTTTTTAAAAACACTGTTTTAGGTTTTCCATTAGGTGAAATAGTTTTTTTTAGGTTTTTTATCCAAAATATCGTTTTCGGGTAGAATAATTAGTTTAATGAATTTGATTGTGCTACATAGGATTGAATACATAATACTTGTAAAGTTTAACTTAACAAATTGACTTAAATTTGTGTCAACTCGCTTTAAGACAATATTATGCAATTGAAGAAAGAAAGCATAAACAATCATAAGAAGCAGTGAAAATAAGATTGCCTCACATTTCCTGGTTACAGTATATCACTAAATATCTTTCAAGATTCTCAACTGTGAAGTACTTTCTGTTATCTCTTAGTTAATAGTTAATACTGTATCTAGACACTACCCTTCTCAGGATTCTAATCCGATGCTTCTAATTTAGTGAGAAAAAAAAAACATTATGGTTGGATGTGGATAATGTGAAACTGATTATTTTCCTTTTTTTCGGTTGTTACGCATGCTAACCGCACAACAGATCAACTAGGGACGAAAACTTCCCCCTTTTCTAGAAAGGTAAATAGTATGGTACGTGTTTCTAGCAGGCTTGACAAAATATTACTTTGCCATCTGTAGTGAAATTCAGATCGTCGCCAATCCACTGCCGTAATAAACTCGGCAAACAAAAGACAAGCGCTTTAAAACACAGAAATCTTTATCCTTGTTCATACACAGCAACAATGGTTGTTCGTACGAATATTTTAAAAGGAATACGCCGGTACTCTTTTCCTCTCTTGATACTGTCCATCCTAGACGACAATGGGTTGAAATGTTGAATGAAACGCTGGTGGTATTAATTTCTAAAACTAAACTCCGTGGCGCTACATCCCTGGAGGAACTTGGCCTACCACCCGACCGCTGCGTCATCTCCCGTAGGCAGATGGCAGGATTGGGTATTAATTTCTACCCGACCAAAATTATTCTCTCCCCGCAAAATATCGATTTCTCAACTGACAAACAAAAAAGACAAAAAAGGAGCCTAAATTTGATATTTTAGGTTTTATATCCCGTTTAGGTGTATTTAGGTTTTTATACCCCATTTAGGTATTTTTAGGTGCCACAGAATTAATGTGGGTGAATCCTATGGACATGATTCGAAAAAGTGTATGAGCGCTTTTTGTTTTGGAAGTAAGGGAAAAAATAGGTAAAAACCTAAGAATCCGGTCCCTAATTATGATATTAGGTAAAATAGTAGAGTCGAGTGAAAGGTTATAGGAATATATTTCTATAACCAAAAACTATGACCATGCAGAATTTTATCTATCAGGTTAGTCGTTTTTGCGACAAATGGAAACAGAGATGAGCCGTTGCATTTTTATAAAGGTATAAAATTAGTATATGATATGATGTGGCAATTAGCAACTAAGACATAAAAGCCTCTATGGCCAAATCGGTAGCCATTCGCTTTGCTATGATGGTTAATATGTCGCAAATCTTTTTCAATCTCTTTTTACAAAATTCCAGCAAAGTATTAATAAAACATCCATTCCGAAACACGACTGGTTATCCTTCATTAAAATTACAGAGCTACCGTTATAAATAGAACTAACGATTTTTTACAATCTGACTGACTCCATTCTAACTTTTTTTTTAATATTCCTAAAGGGTAACCAGTCAAATTGCACGATTGCCGTTTCGTTAATAACACAGGCCAACAATGAAAAAACGTTTTGAATGAATTTGCCTTATTCTTATGGCTTTTAGTGTGCTGAATCCAAATATGATGATTAAAAAAGCTGTATCGCCCACCATTGTTTTACATTTCAGAACTAAATATTTAAGGAAATTAAATATGTAGCAAATTTATAATTTGTCGGCATATTTTTATAAAAGACTGTATTTACTATTAGCCTGCGACAAATATATGCAATTTTTGGAGTCATAGTACAGGATACGCAGGTTCGAGTTCGGGCTAAAACATAGGTGTACTGTGAAAAAGCAACATACTCGTAAAAATCGTTACGAATCGCTAAAATAACAGAAATAATAAAATATGGTCACTTGAAAGCTTGGGTGGCAATACTAGGTCTCTCCACTTTTACGTATTTTGAAGTAATTATTTTTTAAGTTAAAATTTAAGATACTTTTGAATGTCACAGTGCACTACTCCTAGTCTTAGAGTTAATGGACTTTGCAGGAAATTTAAAGTTTCGTGCTTATTTATCTTTGGAGGAATATATTGGAGTTATGTGCTTCTTTTTAAACAGTCATGGAAATTCTCTTTGTTTTAGAAGATTACGATTTAAACAATTTTACTAAATTGCTTATTTATATAATTACGCAGTTATAACAATAAATTAATTATTACATTTAAAAATAATCTGTAAGATTGTTAATAAGAACTTAAAAGTATCTAGATGGAGATTGAAACTTTGAGTTTATCTTCTCAATATACTTAAGCCATTCTATACACTAACAGACAATCGCTCACGAATGTATAATTTTTAATGGGCTTTGTTTTCATTTCTACATTATCTCCGAATTTTAATTTATTGATGAATGGATAAACATCTTGTCTTAATGTTTAATCTAGGTAATAGTCAATGTATTATAATTTCATTTTGTATTATTATTGTATTTTTGTTGTATTTATGAAGGTAGAAGAACGCCTTTTTAAACGTACCTTTACTACTAGCACTGCTTCTTCACTTAAATATTACACTACCCCCCCCCATGGGAAGGGAAAAGTTAGGAAGAAGTAAAACATCTAATGCGTTAACCTACATATGACAGACAGTAATCAGTGTGAAATCCTCTTGCTAACACTTTACAACATCATGCAAGTACATTTAAAGCTAACTCGTCAAAATGATTGCTCTAGCCAGATACTGAACCGGTAAATAGGTAAGGTAGGGCTTTACTTATCCGCTTTGATTAGTTAACCTGATCGACCAGTACATCCCTGTAATCGATGAACCGTTGCTAACCGTATTCGCCGTACATAAAGCTTGGATATGCTAAACGGGAAATATGTTAGATATACGCATATGCATTCACGAACTACAGATTATTGTCTCTGTTGGACATTACATGATAATGTTATAGGAGAAAATATTTTCTCCTATAATATTATAATGGAAATTTGTTGCCTATAGTATTGGTGGTTCTTAAAATGCAAATATATAGTAAGGTAATTGCCAATACAAATGTATAATGATCAAAGTATTCAATGCATCAGATAAAATCGTTGTTCCTTTTTAAACGTTATATTATTCATAAGACTGGGCTACAAAATAAAACTAATTTTAATCGCTAGAGATAAAATTATACTTTGCTAGACCAATTTTTCCTGTAGATTATAATTGTCTGTATCTTTTTTCAAACCGCTTACAGATTTTAGATTATACATAATACACTAGCTTGATAGAAATACATTTACATTTAAGTAAGTTCCAGGCGTTAAAAGTATGCTATGCGGGTTTTCTAGTCGTAAGTTGCAGGCGTTCTTGATTTCTCATGCATGCATGATTTCACTATCGCTTTACCCTTACAGATATGCTAAGGGAGTTTTCTAGTACTAAGTTTCAGTCGTCGTCTGGACTGGAAGACGCAACGCTAAGGTTGGAGAAAGTACTCTGCGAATTGTATAGTTGGGACACAGCAACGCATACTAAAAGCGAGGGATGTGCAAAAAGTGTATAAATATTCAAATAACTCCTCTTTCAGTTGTTCAAATAGCTCCGAATTTTCTTAATGTCTTAATATCCGTGTGGTTTGCGGATAATCACCAAAACAGATCGGATAATAAGTAGATAACGAATTTTTTTTTTTCGTTGGCCCCGCCTTCCACCCCCGGAGTACCTGAGCCATAGGCTATATCTCCGGTCCAACAACCGATTTCGCATTTGTTCTAAGATCGTCGCGTCGCTTTCTCTTGATCATAGAACACGGGGAAAATGTTTGATGAATTTACTTTGGAATTTTTTCCCGTCACAATTTTACTCTTATTCATTTGTTCATTTGTCCGTTGTCGCGGGGGGGGGGCGTGTCCCCGATCTGGTATTCACCTTATATAGTGAGGGAAACCCCCCGAAAACCTCACTCAGATCGGTTGCTGCGAGGCTATCCCGCAGCTTCCGAGGCAAGTCTTGGGCAATCTGCCATACATCCGTCTTGCTCGGTAAGGCCCCAGGGGATCTGAGCATTCCCCCAAGGTGGATTCGTCTCAAATTCGGTGTGTCTTAAGCATCATCTTGTTCTTGTTCTTTCCTGCTTTCTATCACGTGGCGTGTGAATGTTCTGAAAGCAGTGTTAGCTCAGTAGATAACGAATAAACAGAAAACTACTTTTGCAAGGAAAAGACTGAAAACAGATTTCAAATTAGCACATCCCACTGCAGTGGGCTAGTTCCATTACTCGCAGATTATTTTGTAAATGTAAAATAATATTATGTTGTAAACTTCTATTGAAATAATTGAAATGTTATGAGCCCAATTAATGGGAAATCTTATTATTATTATTGTTGTTATTATTATTATTATTATTAATGATTCTCCGAATAAGTAGAGTTCTATTGTACATTATGCATGGTAGAGCCATAATTAAAACACAAAAATACAGAAGACATATAATAAAGCCAGAATATTAACGTACAATAATCTGAACATAAGGAAAATTACTTGTGACAGAAAAAAAAGCAATAAATAAACTAAAAGATCAAATAAAGCTTATTGAACACATTCATCCACAACAGTGGGAATAATAAAGCAATATTACACAGCCATTCTATACATTGAAAATGCAACTCTTATTGTAGAGATATATCGGTCACTGATATTTTATAGATTTTCTAAATAATGCGAATACACGTTTTTAATTCTTGAAAACATTTTTTTTAAACAGGGAACAGGTGTTTAATAAATTCAAGTCCAAAATCATTTAAATGAAGTATTAAAATTTGCCTTTTATGGTAAAAATCTGGGCAATCAAACAGTAAATGCTCAACAGTTTGAGAAACATTTTCACAAATGTAGTCATTTCCATTCGATCTTGCATTTATTTTAAATATTTTTAAATGTGTTCGAAATTGAGCATATCCAGATAGAAACTGGGTTATTATGAAGCTTTGTTCAACATTTTAAATTTTCAGTGTACCATAAACAGTCGAAAAATAAATCTCTCGTGAGGTGTCCAGTTTTTGCCTTGAGCCAGATCTCATTCCATTTTCTGGAGGAATCTTGGTATATTTTGCGTTTTACATATGAGATTGGGCACCAGATATATATGTAATTAGAAAATTAGTAATAGCAGTTCTAGCCAGTAAATCAGCTCTTTCATTTCCTATAATGAAAAAGCTTAGGTTGGCGGTATATTTATTTCCACCTGCACAGAATAATTGAATTGTGCTCTGAATAGGAAGAGATGTTTCGGTGTATTTTTGCGAGTGATGCAGGAGGAGATGTCATCTAGTTGTGCAAATTTCATGAATGGGAGAGTACAACACAACAGATAAGATATGTGCCTGGTGGAGGCACAAAAGACATATTCATTATTATCAAGTTAGAAATTTACAACGCGTCAGGCAATGAAATATGGCTCATAATTATAAAGAGGAACAAAGGTTTTGTACGTTCTAGAAAGTGCATGACAGTGGCCTGTTTAAATTAAACAGATTAGGATAAATTTGTGTTTCTCTTTCTGGTTTATATAAACAAATAATATGTATTTAATTATTGCACACTAAAAACATTGGACCAAATAATAATAAAAACAGTAATCATTATACTTATGACAATAATCAAAAGTATTTCTAGCTTATTGAAATCTATTTTCTAAAAATTGCATATCTCCTATAAGAATACTCCTGAATAATCATTAATTATTTTTAATAGTAATAATGTTATTGGACATGGAGATTGACGTTTGCAAACTTTGTTAATAATTGAGGCAAAGGAGTAATTTTATGCAAAATTATATCTTTTATTTAATCTATATTAGGACCATGTAGTATGTTTGGAATTTTGCGAACAGTCACTTTCGTGTCATAATTTACTTGTATCACTATACACATACATACACGCACGCACGAGAAAACATTTTTTAATTTTGAAAATGTGAGATCGAAATTATTTTGAAGTGTTGAAATATACAAATGAAAGGGCAGGGTATGGAATGTATGTATTACGCAGATTGTGGATAGAGAAGGGAGCAGACACCCATAAACATACATACACGACAGCATGGTGTCACTTCACTCTATTGCAGTAGTTGGGAGCATGAAAGCACGCATAGCCCAATCTACAAATCCCTCGAAATTCGGTTCGGAAGGTCCTTACTCTCAAAACTTCTACTAACTTCCTGTGGCGTTCTCTGGCATTTTCGCTGTAAGAAAAATCTATTCTGGCGTAAGAGTGCTGTCCATAATTTGATGGAATTTTTATAATTAAATAATTGAACCTAAAGACTTGAGTAAAGCGTCTACAAGATCATTTCAGCTAAACGTACTGGTAAGAAATTTATAGGCAGACCCAGGCAAAGGTGAAATAATACAAATATGACGATAAATGTGAGAGATTGCAGTTTTTCATAACCGACAATGATAAAATACATTTCCGTGGTGTCTATAGCGTGGAGACAATGCATCTTAGGTTGCCAAGCTTCGAAATACTGTGGTAAATTTATATTTTGGTCAGAGTCTTTCGAAACAGTGGAATGGATAGATATTGTCCGCCGTAGAATCGGTCCTAAGTAAACAAGTAAGACTGTCTCACTCTAGCATTTTATTTTTATCTACGTAAGAGTGAGACAGACTTGTTTACTTTAGGACCGGTTCTAGAGCGGAAAATATTTACTCATTCCAACGTATCCAAAAACTGAATGAACTGTGATAGGTATATCTGTTTTGCATATTTAAAGAAACTTGACGAATACGCCCTTTTACTTCTCTATTGATTGTAATGGTAGACTCCAGCTACAGATTAATACCGGTACACTTAAAAAATAGTTTCAAATTTTGTTAAACATATTCATTTTGCATTTAATAATCTTGTAATGAACAAAGCTAGAAGCGCATTTCCTTATTGAATAGACGATAATAGATCACTTCATCATTTATTCACTGTTAGGTGGTCACTTAATCCAAGTAGCAAGATCCGATTTCGATATTTCCCTGGAGAACACGAGATCGCATTGGGTCCTGAAGGGAGGTGATTTAACTTGTATTGACGCAAGTAATCACTAATCAAGGCAGGATCATTCAATTGAAAATGTAGGTATATAATATTAATATGCCCACTTTAGATTTTAATATGCGCAAAATTTTCATAACGTACCGAATTGGGGTTTGCTTATCTGTGCAATATTGGAGTTAAAACAATCGTTATTCAGACTCACAAGAAAGCAGTAGTCTTTCACCTCCAGAGGGACTGAGCTAATGTACGCAAATGCGCATATATATTAAGCTAAACATCCATTTTATAACCTGCCTGGGCCTAAAATTTATTTTCCACAATAGGCCTATCTAGTTTTCAAAGTATCATATAGATAAGATGTACCCCTGAAGGCGATAATCGGGTTGGAGACGACCTGGAATACTTCATCCTTGTAGGCTATTGTGACAACTCCGGGGATTGGATGAGTTGTATGCCCACAGGCCCCCCAGTCAATAGAGTCCCCCGCGAGCCTCTACAGGACCCCTTTACATCCATCAATCCTTTACCTTTGCACTTGTGTACCACATCTTCGGTTTCTTTATGGAACCCCAGCTTCGCGACACACCACCAGCAACCTCTTGACCACAGGTCACGGGGAAGGATGAGGGATGCCCACCCGCAACGGAGCGGGAGCATGCCCGATGCCAGGGATGATGGTGTAGGGGAAATGTAAGATGAAGTGAAGAATGTTGATGGAATGAAAGGGGAAACAGGAGATACCCTAGAAAAATCCCTTAAGTCACTATTTCGTCCACCACGAATGACACCGCTTGCCCAGGGATTTGAACCCGAGATCGCTTGCAACGAGACGGCTAAAGTATTCTATATAAGTTCTCTATACTGTCCAGACATGGTCAACATTTAAAGCGTAAAATCACAAGTCTGAATCATGTTTGTTGTTCTTATTGATGAAACAAAATGTGTTAGTTCCTCCCACCAGGAAGCAAAGAAGACCTGATCAATACAGATGGCACAGTGCACTTAAAAATTCACACTGGTTATCAGTGCGATATCTGAACGCATGGTCGTCACTACACCAAGGAAATGGCTAATTTATGCCCCGATGCCCCTGTGTGAAGTTTTAGATGTCAGAACTTATTTATGAGACCACTTAATGGCGAAGAAGTTTGTACCGATACTAGGTGCTTTGAAATCCTCACAAGAGGCTTGGCGTATTTTTTTTTCAGAGTATTCACGTTTCTTCAGCAGTATGCTTTTCATCGCTCGCTACGAATAATGGTTGTGAGCGGTATTTTTGTTAATAAAAATAAATTTAACTTTTTAATTTATGTTATCTACAAATATGTTACTTAATAAATTTTGTTTCATTCTTAGCCTGAGAGCCAGTATCTGGACCGGAATAAATAGTATGGTTAAAGAGTAATGTTTAAATATAATGTAATATTGCAGTTTGTTACTGCACTAATGTTTTCCTCCTCCACCTCCGGGGAATTTATTTTTGCATATTTCGATATACCGCGGTAATGTCATAACACACGTCTCCAAAAATAAAGTTAGATCGGGTCCAATGCCGGTACTTGATAAAAACTTTGTTAATTAGGGTTAACGACAGCTTACTGAAGCCATAGAAGCCGTATCCTGCTAAGGTATATGAAGGTATACGTATTAGTTTCCTGAGCTACGGGAAGCATTGTAAAAGATATTTTGCGATCCGATACTTTTTCTGACAACCAACAAGTTATACGATAGAAAAGTTAAACGAATATCCAGGGAAAGTATAATCTGTCAATAATAATGCATTAATAGCGCTAAGGCCGAGGGAGTCAGGTGTTTTGCTTTCGATAGAGTGACACATCTGGCACTGGGTGATTTTAATTGATTAGCTTTAATTAATCTTTTTCTATGACATTTTAGATAATTACTTGCTTGATTGATGATTCCTCAAAACTGTACGTTGTTTTATTCTCGACATAAAGTGAAGTACAGAAGACTAAAGGCTTTACTTAGCATTTATAATAAAAAATAGATTAAATAATGACATGACTTTATTTAAAGTACAGATTTGTGAAGATTAAAATCTTGTCTTGAAACGTACAATTATGTTCAATCGTTAATCACGTATCAATTCAATACCCATTTATATGGGTGATTATATATATATATATATATATATATATATATATAAAGTAAAGTGTTCCCTATGACAGGCCATAAAGGCCCAGAAGGTTCCAAGAGGTTGAGGCTCCCAGATTTTTAGACATCGGCACATGAAGGTGGTAAGGTTGTCAGCCTTACGCACCGGCCACCTTTACCCTCAGGATTGCTCCTGGTACTCATTTTTGTTAGAGGCTGAGTCGACCCCAGGGCCATAGTGCCACCAGAAGGATTAGGCCAATTGAAAAACTCCAACGACCTCATCGGGGATCGAACCCGCGACCTTCCGGTTTGTAGCGCAGTGCCTCAACCACTACGCTACGGCGTACCCCTATATATATAGTTTATAGGGGTACAAGAAGAAACATCTTATGCTAGTAATGTCCTGTGAACTTACGGTGGACCTCGCACCGAAAACAAAACAAAAATCTAAGATCTGCTCTTCATCATCTTGAAAATAAAAAAACCTTACATACACGTTGATGTTAATGGCTTCAAGGAACAATTATGCAAAATCGGAAGAAAATAGAACAATGCGTTTAGTCGTAACTGTGTTACGAACACATTTACAGACAGACGAAATGCCGAACGGTCGAGTTAAAACCAGAACTCCCATATATCGGTCAATGAAATAAATTCCTATGGAAACACTGTTATAGCTTCTATAAGAGAATCTCCGAAAACATTTTTGTATTAATAAAAACATGGGACGTACTACATCTTCCACTGTAGTTACATCTCTTACATATAAATAGAAATACATCAATTTCATTTACTATTTAGCTAATACCGTATTTCTTTCGATTTGGGCCAATAACATATAAGAACAAGTCTAACATGCAGATTCATTCAATTTCTACCAAAATTTGCTTCATCGCTTCCTACAAAAGTGATAAAAGACACGTCTCTTTACTTTTTCTGCCCATACCATAGGTGACTATAGGTAGAGGAAATATTGTTTTCGACCTCCAAATTCGAAGATGAGTTTTTAACATAAATGCACATTTTGAGTTCTTCTGAATCCAAAAATAGTATTTTCAGAAACATGTCTGTGTGTAGGCCTATGTGTCTGTGCGTTTGTGAACAGCCTAGCCCCGGAACGGAAAATCGTACTTAAAAAATTGAATTTGGGTTAGGCACTATCTGAGGATGTGACACGAAGATTGGCGGCGATTCTTTTATTTTTAAGGGGCCTTTACATGAAGAAAATTTTGGTTTTCGCGATTCATCGAAAATGGCTCTAACGATTTTGGTTAATTTGTACATGAGGTACTTAATCAGGAGCTAAAACTTTTATTTGAAACACTTTGTAGAGAAAAAATGTCTGAAGCGTAGTTATAATCCACCCACTGTTTCTGGAAACTCAGTCTTGCTTGGCAAAAAGGTTTTGCATGAGGTTGAAACAAATGAATACGCGTTCTTTGCAATACGGCCTCTTATTCTATATTAGAATGTAAAGTGAGAAATATTACAAGTGATTAGGGTAAAGAAAGTTAAGTGGGTGCAGTAAACAAATTTTATTTGGGTTATGTATCCTTCGGGGATGCAATGCAATGTGGTAAAGACATTCTCTTCATTTTTACAACCAATTTGGATGAAGAGAATGTCATACGTAATATATTATGCTAAGAGGCAAACATTTTATTTGGGCAGAGGAAGTTAGGTCTTTCACATCAGATTCTAACAAGATCGGATAATCTCTAGGCAGAGACTTATGCGTACGTCTAGCCCGAAATTTGTTCTTATGGGCAAGGAAAGGCATGGTATTTGGGGCGTAGTCTATGATCTTACAATTTAGATCAGCCGTCTTATAAGTTAATGGCTTGTGTTGACTTATTTTAAGAATTCCAATCAACGAATCTATTTTATATTAATTTATGAATTAGTCATAGACTAGTTGATATATCGTTTCCTGGCAATATCTTAGTTTATAATTTATGTGTTAATTCGTACCGTAATAGATTATGTACAACTATCAGGCTTTCTTTATTTGCCTTTTGTTTTCATTTTTGAGAACCTCTTACTCCTGAGCTTTTGAGCTGTTAAATTGCGGTATATATTCCTACTTTTCAGATATGACTTTTGATGCTTAACATATCTACTCTACAAAAAGATACGATGCAAGATAGATTCCTCATGCATAATAACGAATTACCATCCAAGAGAAGAATTAAAATTAAACAAGCGCACCGCAACTTCAAAACTTTCAGTATTTACTGCAATGGGCTTCCTTTCTTACAAAGAAGAAGAAGAAACTTTTTATAAGCACTTTAGAGTTTAAGAATGAAGAAGAGATGGTTACAAAATGCAAATAATCTGCTGTGGTGGATGGGAAAAGAAATAGGATTTAGATGGGTCCTTGGCTGAAAAGCGATTCGTTTCGTCACTTCTTTGCTCCATTCGGCTATAAATTCCTTCCTAACCAGTAAATAGATGAATTCTTAAATAGCAAGTAGTTCAAGCTATCTGTAAACCTGTAGATCTATAAATGGATCTACCGCATTACGCAATACTTATAAACGGTACCATTAATGCATTATAATCAGAATATATGAATTAATTGCATTATCTTTTCATTATTGTTTTAATCACGATTAAATTTACTTTTGACTTTGGTAAAGTCACAGCAATTGGTACAGCCATAGCAAAAATTGAATATTAGTAGTTTTCACGGTTTTCTTTTTATTGTTTCGTAATTATTAGTACACACTTTCCAGAAAAAAAGCGCAAATTGCGCGTATTGCGGTTCAAAGCTATCTATGGTTCTATCCCGTTAATTGTATTGTGTTGAAATAATTTTTGATCAATGTACTTATATGTGGTTTTTAAAGTTTGGTTTAAAGTTTTTTGAAGAAATAAAATATATATTTTTAAACAGCTTGAATTGAAAGTAGAACTTTTAACACATGACACACGACGTAAAAGTTGTACATTATCGCGTTTGCGCTATAGTCCATTTTCATCAACATTGGTTTCCGTCACATGGATAAATACATAATCCTTTATAAGATTGTGTTGGGGACGGGAAAATGTCTTTCCGTCTGTCCGTCCTTCCGTGTGTCTATACGCGCGATAACTCAAATACGCTTTATCGGATTTTTATGAAACTTGGTATACGCATTTAGGCTATAACGTCCATCGAAAGAAGTCTATTGGTATTGAACCAAATTGGTTGACCGGTAACGGAGTAATGCCCAATTTAGTATATTAGAAAGAATTTATCAAATGCAATCCAGTTATCATGACAACATATTGTTTTACAGTGTTCATATACTGCTTTGGAAGCTGCCATACAGTTAGCTATGGCAAATAACACTTTTCCTTTACATAAGTTTGTGAAACTAGAACCTTAAACTTGCGAGGTGGCAGAGATAATAACGTCTTGGACTCTCATTCCTGGCTTATCCCTATAACTGAGGTCCCTGGTTCAAATCCCGTAGCCGGCCAATTTGATGTATATATATATATATATATATATATATTTATATATATATATATATATATTTGTATTTTTATGTGAGTGAGCGATTGTCAATATATCACAAATCTGTATATTTCTGCTGATGCTGGGTGATGTTAATGATTTTTTTTAACTAGACCTTTTTTCTGCCCTAAGTCCTGCTTAATGAATCAATCAGGAGCTTAACTCGGAAGCCGATTTAAAATAAAAAAATAAAAATAAAAAATAAATTTTCTGCATATCATAATTGCAATTATATCTGATTAAGTAAAATCATTCTAGCGCTTTGTTACATCAGTTTACCTGATCTTATTACAAGTAATAAGAGCTACAGTTACTCCAGCCAGTATATTTCTGACAATCTTATTATGCTTTTATTACGAAAAGATTGTGTGACTTTTTACGAGTATTGTATTCACAGTGCACTGGATATAGTAACGTGTGAGCGGGCACATGATGCAACGTTCATAGGGAAACAGGATACAAGAGACGAAATGGAGGAGGAAGAAGACTATCCCTAGGGAACCTCAATGATTTATAGAAGCCGATGGATACAGCGGCAGCAGCAGCGCAGCACCAGGGAATGCGGACGCGAAGAAACAAACACTTTCCTTTTTTCTTTCCTCCTCGATTCATTCTTCTCATGGCCATTCTTTTTCCGTCTAAGAAACCGAATCGAAAATCGGAAAGATTTACGTTGTTGGGATGACTCATTGACTTTTCGTTTCATCTAAGAAAACTGTTCGCTTCTTTCTTCTTCTGTTTCCTGTTTTCCTTAGTTCAACAAACATTTACACAGTGTGGATGTTGGAAATTTTTTCTAAGGGGAACCCACTAATTTATATGCAGGTATTTCTTTATTTACTTTTCATTTTATATCAAACTTTTAATGAATCATATAGAAATTACATCGCAATGACAACCAAGTTCGTACGTAGGCATTGAATCTACGGCAGGCAACTGTCGCGACAAGAACGGTATATCATGGCATTAATAATGGTTCTGTATTTTTAAAATGTATTGCCAAAATATACGCCGATTTCCTCCCGGCGTTTATGCCGGAGCGTTGAAGAGTATATTTTTACTTTGCCTTAGCGCCCTTTAGGTCTAACTTCAATTCTACATTTACAGGCTTGAGGAACTAAAACTTTTTAAGAAATTATTGAAACTACAATTTCATTTTAGTTTGAAATATAAGTCGGTATATTAATATTATTGTTAACAATAGCGGCAGAAAGTCTCACCCATACGAGTAACTTCGTGATAAGAAACCTTGCCAGCGTGATGCAGTGGATAAGCACGTTAGACCGCTGATACACCACTGCTTTCCAATCAGAGTATTATTCAATTTTAAAAATAATGGAATTTAGGCCATATTTATATTCTCGAACACTTCCGTGAATGATTTCACAATTGCTGCGACATATAATGCCATTTTGTATATCTTTTCACATTTCTTTCAAAGTACAAATCTAACAAAGGGAAATGTTATGCTTTAAAAGATTTTCTCGTTTGAAAGTTAAAGCTACAAATATAAATTTTAGCATTCGAAAATATTAACAGAAACATCAACTGATTTCTGTTAATTATTATTTCTCAATGAACATAAAAGTAGTGGTGGCCTTAGAATAGGTTCTATAACAATTTAACGTAAGAGACTATATTAATTTTGTAACACTAGTAATCTCAATAAGAATCTCCGTTTGAGTGCACAAAAGTTTAAATATTTTCATCTTAAACCTCGGTTTAATTATTGTATAATGTGCATTGAAGGATATATTTTATTATATTAATCCCATGTAAATTAACATTTGTTTAAAATACTGCATGCATAAACTTAGATATAACAAAACTATGTTTCACTTTTCCTTTGAGTAAGCTTGAGAAGATAACGGCACGACTTAAAGAGTATGGAAACAGATGTAGCAATAGTAGAGAAGTTGTGCGTATGTAGTTAGTCTGCTAGTATTACTTTGTCTGTCCTGAAGCTTGAAAATTTCAGCCAACTTGGATGTATGTTGAAGTTTGAACAACAACCGCTGTCAGACAGTGACAGAGACAGTTCTGCAGCCAATGGCTACTATCTTCGAGAATGGAGGTACAGGTCAACTTTATTTTCGCAGGAAGTAGGGTGAGGGGAGTCTGAATGGAGAGTGATTAGGCAAGTTAAAGTCCTGACTTCTCCCCTAGTACACCAGTTATGTACAAAGTTGGCAGTAACTCCCATTTGTGGTACAAATCCATTTCTTCAAGAGAAATAAAATAGAGCCATATAGGATAATCGCTTTTTGATACTTCAACATGTCCAGTCCACTGCTAAGACAAGTACAACCTGCTACAAATAAATAAATTATAATTACTTTTTATTATTATTATACTGCGATAATAAGAAACTTTGAGCAGCATGTGACTGAATGATGGTAATACCTCGGCTTCAGTTCTCTGGCACATAATATAGCCTAAGTCTATTGTAAATAATTATAATTGTTTCAAATTTTTTGTGTTCAGCTTGTAATAAAATCATAGTGAAAGTTATAAAGAATATTTAAAAAATATTCAGCGTTAATTTCATTTATTTAATTCAGTCTTATTTCAATTATATCTTGATACCTAATTTATGGGAAAACTAGAGAATTCGGCAGGCAGCTAAACCGATGACCTAGGCTTTGAGTATGCTGAAAGAGCACTCGAAGAATAGTGGTTAACTGTTTTTGAATCAGTGTCACTTCACTCAATTAATACCTGCTGAAACCAGCTAAGTACCATAACTTATCATAAACGATATCTTTTTACAAATATACGATGGACTCTTCCTTCAGAACAAAACAAAATTATATACCATATTTGACACAGGGGAGTACTTTTCATAAACACAAAAATTTCCTCTAAACTTTACCGCGCTTTATTTGATAAACCTTATCAATATTCTTCTACTTTTTTAAATCAGCAAAGGAAAGGATAAGGAATAAATGTACCCTTTGCGGGTTTTTCAATAAAGTTGACAGTTTTCTTACAAATTAAAACAGGATATAAAAAATGCTGGTGTTGAATGAATGTTACATCGTACAGAACCTTTGTGGATGTTTGTTGCTTTATTTTCTGGCCATTGTACTTAATGGCTTGACATTTTCACATCACACAAAGCTGGAGGAAGAGAAAGTTCTTTGACGTGGACAAAGTAATATTTCAATCCACAAGTTTATTGTGATGTTCAATATATTCCATAATACAACTTATAAGAGATTATAATTTGTCACTTTATTTAATCAGTATAGGCTATTACTCTGCCATCTGCTGAATAGTCATTCAGCAGATCTGAAGCTCATAATGAAATGTTAAAATACAACCAGCAAACAAAAACAAAAGATAAAATTATTTAAATATCAGTTTTTAGTTTCGTAGTTCTTAAAGTGAAAAGGTGAATATCGAAATAGTTAAAGTGTATAGTGAGATTTAATTCAAAATAATAAAATTAATTGAACTGTAAACATCTCTGAGGCCGTAATTTCCATGTGATTGAAATGATGGTTGGTGACAATGGAGTATAATACATATTTTATGGCACTACTGCGATAATGCGCAACTTTTACTTCGTGTGTCTTAAAAATGTCTTATTGAACGAGTTAATTGGTTAGTTAACATTAGTTATAATTAGACTTCGGACTTTTAGGTCGCTAAAAATTATGTTTCAGGCACCTAAAATAGGCTCTAAAAATTGGAAAATAGGTTCTAAAAATCGTAAAATAGTCTCTTATAAAGTCGTTAAATTGCCAATTTTCTGAAATATCTCAATTGCAATGCAGAATATTATATTTATTGAAGTCACCATTAATGAATAATCATGATAAAACACAGATATAGGCCTATGGTACATAGAATTATATAGACCTATTACTAAGGCCCGTATTACTGCCATAACAGTGAAAACCTAATCCCTGCGCCCAGAAGTTACGCATATCATACTAGCATATTCAACCCCTTGTATCCCTCAGTGATTCAGAGAACTACTTTTTTTAACTGGATGTGGGGATCGGGAGAAAAACACTACATTTTCTTGGGAATACTAATGAATTTTTCTACATTCCTTACTATTTAGCCACGTCACAAATGTGTCATATACTGCACATTCCGAGCTGAAAATTTAGTACGAACTGAAAATAAATGCTAGAATTTATAACAAAAAATAACTTATTTTGAACTTTAGAGGAAAATCGAGCAAAAAGGCAATATTAGGCTCTAAGGTAAAAATAGGCTGTTTTAGGTCCTATAAAACTATAGTCACTTATGAAACGTGCATATACAAGTTTTCGTCCATATATCACTTTAGGATTGAAATAGGTTTTTACCTAAAATCCGAAGTCTAGTTATAATTAGGACTCGCAAGTTTATGAAAAATTAAATTTTTTATAACGCACTCTATAATATCCTAGTATTGAAATGTGTACAGGGCATAAAATAAATAACAGAGAATTGATGGTTTCATTCAACATACTGTTACATATTTTGTTAGTTTTGCGATAATGCATCACATACTCTTGAAATTAAAATGCTTGTTCGTATTTTATTAATATGTAGCTTATAACGGCATATTTTCTGACATATATTAAATATTGTGCATATATCTCTTAACTCCATCATTTAGAGCAAATTTGGCTAAATGAATATTTTGAGAATAGGCTGAACAATAATTTACAGTAAATAACCTGATGTTTTTGGAACAAGTTGTATAATATTAAAGAGAATTTTAACTCATTAGTTTTAAATTTACTAAGATTTGTTGCATTTACCCTTTTTAAGTTTTGTAACGTAATATAATACAACGTGTACTATATTTTGGGCCGCCGGCGTGGCTTATGGTTAGCGTCGATGACTACAGATCTGTCGGCCGGGTTCGATCTCCGGTAACTCCTCGGATTTTTATGAGGTAGGGAGGTCTGGAATGGAGTGCACTCAGCCTCGTGATTCAAATTGAGGAGCTACTTGATAGAGAAGTAGTGGCTCCGGTCATGGAAACCACCATTAACGGCCGTGGGTGTCGGCATGCTGACCACATGCCCCAATCCTGCCATCTGCCTATAGTAGATGACGCAGCTGTCGGGTGGTAGGCCTAGTACCCTCAGGGATGTAGCGCCCCGGACTTTAGTTTTAGTTTTATACTAGCCTATATTTTGTAATTTATAATATAATTAGCTAACAAAGGAGAACGTAAAGTATTAAAATTACTTAAACGATAGAGCGTACTTCATTGGTTCTTGAGCATATTTTACAAATTTTTGAAAATACTTTGTCTTCCGATGGAATATTAACTTTCGGGCCTTAGTTATAATCTTATAGAGCCATAACGAAGTTATCTCGTACTAAGTAAAAAAGAAGTTCGCTTTAGAAGTCGATATCAACATTTACAACTTTTATTTACTGAGTAATGCTGTATAAACGTACACCAAGCCCTTTTCAGGGAGCGATATTATGAGTCCCATTCTCGAAATCGCTTACTTGAAGCTAACACTCGAATATCCACGACGCAGTATTGCGCTCAATATGAGCTCGCTGGAAACCTCTTGTCTTTGAGTACAGCGATATTACTGCAACACTGTTACTGTCACTGGTGGCCTACAAACAATTCCAACTCTGCACAGCAGGTTTAATCTCAATATGAGGACAATGTTTCATTCCATATTGAACCCTTTCCATTATTGCCTGGCTACTAGTAACAGTATGTAGGCTACTCACAATATTGAATACTAATAATGATATTCATTCATATATTTATTTAACTTACTTATTAATCATTCATATTTATTTTCAGACTTCTAATCATAAGCACACACTCTTAGACAAGCAATTTTAGTTTTATTTTATAGTAATTACTTGGCTCATTCTGAGAGAAGACAATTTTAGTTGCTTGTTTCATGATTCCCTATTAAAATAACACATTTTGCTCAAAAATGTCACATTAAAAGATATTATTTCACTCCTAGACGTCACTACCACCGGTTTGCTTGCTTTTTTCGGCTAATAGAACTACTAAAAAATCCATATTAACTTATAAAACACTATCGGAAGAAGAAGAAACAGTTACGAAAGCGGAATTCATCGAAGAAGAATATGCTGTGCTGTCCTACGACATTGAAAGAACAAAATATCGCTCTTTGCTGACAGACACAGGAGCTTCAAACAAAAAGATCTGCGGATGACCTTCCTTAAGCAAATAAGCACGAAGTGTACGATATAAGCACAAAATACGCAAATACAAATTACAGGAAAATCAAATAAATTATTAGTTTTCTGGGAATCTTATCTGATATATGGCTGTTACGTTATTTGGTATGGTACCATACCATACCATACCAAATAACGTAACAGCCATATATCAGATAAGATTCCCAGAAAACTAATAATTTATTTGATTTTCCTGTAATTTGTATTTGCGTATTTTGTGCTTATATCGTACACTTCGTGCTTATTTGCTTGCTTATTTTAATTTTTTATTTTGCTTATAAATTGGGCTTTAAGATTACGATGGTACAACTGGTACCACTACTACCGGGCGTACTCAGTAAGAGCAGAGATAAGTGACTCACGGATGCAGAGTTGGAAGGGTCTCGTTAGAGAGAATAGAAAATGTACCGGTCTAGAGAATGTGTATAGAGTGTATATAGAGAATGTAAGCTAAGATACCGTGGTGTATAGTTCACATTAAAATTTAATAACAGGGAGCATAAAACACTTCTACTTGAACCTTCTGTTTCTCCTTTTTCTTGCAGCTGCAAGCAAACCCTTTTGCTAATAAATAACTGAAGGAATCAATATGCAATTCTTCGTTATAAGTAAATGTATTTTTTCTCGCTTGTTTTCAAGACTACTACACAAAGTACCGAAATTATTTGCGTGTATTTAAGATAAATCCCTTCTCCAATGTCCAAACGCACCGACTATTTGTGTACACTCTGTAGACATTACCTTTATCTTCCCACTTTCCTTCTTCCATTTGCAAGAAGCGGATCCGCTTGGAGAAAAGATTTCGAGTGCAGGTGTGGACTAAATGCAACCGTTGTTACTGACAGTAATGCTTTAACTTTCTCCCAAATTCCTCATCTTCTTTATCTCTAATTTTGTCTCTCTCTGCATGTCTGTCACTTTGATATCTTCATTGTCTTACGCCCCTGCATAATGTTCAACTTCGGCACTGCATATCACCATCTTAAGCGTCCCGGTCAGTGTAGGAATTTACGCATCCAGCAGGTTATAGGCCGACGGTGTAAGAATTTACCAACTCCGAGTGAAAGAATTGACTTCATAGAGATCCATTCCAGGAACGAAGTTTCTGATGCCACTTATTCAATTAGTCGAAATTAAAATATATAGAAGAAGACATCTGCTTTTTATTACATGATTTGCAATTTTATGGACTTTAAACACCTTTTTAACTGTGTTAAGAATTTTTAATGTGGTTATGACTATTGTATCATATGTACACACGTTTTTTTTTATATATTTCCAGACTAATAGCCTATGCCTAGTTAGTAATAGTTTAAATCTTAGTAAGTAGGAAAGTATTTAACACATTGTTTTTGTGTATTGTATTATCTCTAGAGAACTAGTTCTTAAGTCTTAAATGATAATAGTATAATCATTTTTCTGTGTATCTGTAACTTTGTATTGTACTTTTATCATAATTTTTCTATTGTAATATTGTAAAGTTCAGTTGTATTAATCCTGGTTGAATGGAAGAGAAGGCTTTATATCATAAAAACAAATTATACAGCTCAGTAGGAAGATGAAAATAATTGAAATATAAAAATAAAAAATTATAAAAAAATCTGTAAAGCATTTTCACGATAGGTACAATACGTACAAACAAAATTCTGCAAAAAGATTTTTTCACGGATTTGACTCCTACCGCTTCATGGCATCAAGGGCATCCCTTTTATCCATCGGATCAACTGCTATTACCATTTTCGTGTACGGCTAATGATACGAGCCATGTTACTGGCTTTATATTGGCTGTAAGACAAATGGAAACACACGCGCTCAGAATTTCAATATCACTGCAACCGAAAGTGAAACTCACTTGAAAACTAGATACACAGGATGAAGGGGGCTGTTCCTCCCTCAATATAGCTTAGGATGCGTCTGTCACGCTCTTGTCGTTGTACTTCAACTGACATAGGCCTATTCAGCGTTTGAATGTGTGAATTCCTCCCAACTGCGGTAGGGCCTAAAGTAGATGTACAGCCAGCTGCCTAAGCGTTTTTTTTCCATACCCCCCTGGATTTTTCTGAGGTAGAGGGTCAGGAACGGGGTTCAATCTAGTCTTGTCTAAAGCATTCATTTTAGTATTAAAATGTGTTGTGTTGTAACTTTATATAAAGTGACTAGACGTCCCGATTTGGCCAGGACAGTTCCGACTTTAGGAGTCAAGACCCCTTGTCCCCAGTGGGTTTTGCCGGGACACCTAAATGTTCCGGTTTTTAGAGATAATAGAATTCCATATCATTCTATAAGGTTTTGAATATGCTTTTACTTTTTATTTTTCTAGAAATTTCAGTCGGAAATAAAAATGGTCCATAATGTTATTTTAAATATTGTAAATTATTGTTATTAGGTACACGATTCTTGAGGCTCCGAGATTTTGGAAATTCGGCACATGAAGGTGGTAAGGTTGGTAGCCTTACACACCGGCATTTTACCCCCAGGATTGCTCCTGGTACTCATTTCTGTTAGAGGCTGAGTCGACCCCAGGTTTATAGTGCCACCAGAAGGATTAGGCCAATTGAAAAACTCCAACGACCTCATCGAACCCACGACCTTCCGGTTTGTAGCGCAGCTCCTCAACCACTACGCTACGGCGTACCCCCATATATATATATATATACATTCATGAACCACAGATTATTGTCTCTGTATTGTACTGAGTTCCAGTGTTAGAGGAATGTTTCTCCTATAATATTCTCATGGTGATATCCTGTATAATCTCTATAACGTGCTAGACCCTAAATTTTTACCATAACGTGCTCGGCCCGTGAAATGAAACTTTACGTAGACGGAAAGAGTTCTGTTAACCAATTTTTAAGATTCAAAATAACATAAAGTTTATTATTATACAGTAACTATGAGTGTGCCTATATATTATCTTTGTTTATAATTAGTGTTTTTCATGCAGTTCATCGTACAATTTAATAACGTAGAACAATCACTGTGAATTGCTTCATTCCGGGTGGAGAACACTTATCCAAATGGTCCCAGCTTCGACCCCCAGAAGTATGACCACCTTACCTTATGCCCTTCACAAAGTATTACGTTATATAAATGAGATGTTCAAATACCTTACATTACGTGTTACATTATAATATTTCACACTGGTATATAGTCAGTTCTTTAAAAAAAGGTGTACACTTAAGGTAGAAAGTCAATACTGTATAATAAAACGAAAATAAGTTATGTCATTAAAGAAACATAGAAGTACTATAAAATATTCTGCAGAGTAAAATGTATAATGATGTTAGGTAACACGTAATGTAAAATATTTGAACATCGTATGTAACTTATACAAGTGAAATATTTTGTAGAGGGTATAAGGCTGCCAATTACAATATATTTTAATACTACTACTCTCTTTGGAATTGAAGTTTATTAATGACATTAATTTTAAGTCAAAGTTAAAGTACCGCAGTCACATCTTCAACAAATTCGTAGCATAAAGCTATACAGATACATGGACGAAATAAGGCTTTGTGTCCTGGTTTTTTTCCAATGAAGGCTACTTTATTTCAGCAGACATTATAAAGTTAAACCTGATACTTGTGAGAATAAATATTAATAATTGGGTTTGTATTTGGAATTAATTCAAGGGACTTCAACTATTCCAATGAGTGATTTGATGAAGGTTGAAGGTCATGTATTAAGTTACATACAAAATCCGAGTCTCTCAGTTTAATGAGGTTTGGTACCTGCATCGGATATCATATGTATTAAAACAATTTATGTGAACTACCAATTAAACGGGGACTTTGTGGGCTCACATAATAATCAACCAACCGACAAATTGACCAGCTCTTACAGGGAATTCTATAGCAGACAGTAAACTTTAGGACTAATTCACCACAGTGCAGTAATAGACATAAAACGTTAACTTCAGACAACTATTACTACACTAAAAATAATTCATTTCATTTATAATCTTATCCACTTAAAAATAGAGCTAATAACACCTTAGTAGATGTTTCTTTTTCTTTTTTTTTTGTACAGTGAATAAAAAAAATCGTTACTTCTTTAACATTATATGGTAGGCCCTATGTAAGACGAAAATGCTAAAATAGCCTATAATTATTTATTTATACCAACGGTGGTAGTAATATTATCAACAGTACTGGCAGCAGCATCAGTCGTTGTAGTAGCAGCAGTATTTGCATTTAAAAGCCTACGATTGTAAACTTCAAAATGATGTAGAAGAAATTCTTGCATTAACATTCCAAAATTTGGATTAAGCAAAATAGTAAATACATCTTTAAATTTAGATCGCCGGTGTGCCGGAATTTTGTCCCGCAGGAGTTCATTTACATGCGTGTAAATCGATAGACATGGGCCTATATCAATTATATACACATACTGCCATTGGGATTGAACCCATAATCTTAAGTATAGAACGCCAGCGCGAAACTCATAGCGCTAACCAGGCCGACTTCACTCTGGTATGGTAAGTACACTTAGTAACAGTTATGTTTAAGACATCAGAATAGACGAGCTTTAATTGAATATAACTTGGATCATTAATTTTACGAAATATACCTACTAGTAAGATTTAATAGTTAAACAAATATTGCACTTGTCTTGGAGAATTGTCCTTCAATTGTCTTTTTTTCCCTGACAAATGCTGATCACACCATTCCACTCATTCTCTTAGAATGTTGTCAATCAATGAACAAAACTCAATAAATAAGCAGACAGACCTTAACGTTATCAGTTCCAGGAAACATTTGCCCTTTTCAACCTTACAGAATGGATCCTTGTGTGGAGCCGACAACAATATGGAATTACTTTTAGCTATAGTGAGATGAGGTGGTCATGCTTTGTACACAGCAAATTCGCCACTTTAGAAATCCTACCAAAAGAAATGGCAACACTATTAAGAGTCGCTACCCCAACACCTGTTCATAACCAGTGCAGATTTTTTTAAATACGAACAATGCTAATGAATACTTGTGCAGAAAAAGAATGGAGTGCGACGAGATGGTCTTAACGTGGCCAAGAGATCATTTTATGTTATTTCTATTAGGCCTATTATAAAAAATACTAAGTCTATTACAAAGTATACCAATTAGGTGAAGTTATAATCTTTATTTCAATGAATTGCTGTTTAACGTTAATATAAAAAGAGAGGCCTGACTTCAGACCCCTATGGGTCAAGTATGTGTATTCTGCTAGGGGTATTGACTAAAAGAAACATCGAAACTCATATTATCCTTGATGGAACATCTCTAAAAGAAGTCATAGAATATTATAATTATACAGTAAGCAATTTTATTGTCTGCAGCTCAAGGTTTATTTTATGCAATCTGTCATTGTGATGGGAAATACAATGCATGTTATCAGTGCATAAACGACAGGTGCATATGAGTACACACAAATTATCCAAGCAAATTATTATCAGCCTGAGTTGGCTTTAAAGGTCTTACAGCTAAATATATCAGCCTGTTGTTCATAGTGATGATTATGATGATCGTGATATTGTGGCATCAATGAGGTATCAGACTAGTAACACCTGGATTTGCATGCTATTGCCCCCTAGAAATAGTGTCAGCAGATGTTGGAAGCGACACTTGGCCCCATCACTCACATGCAATGCAGACAGTACGGGAAATTTTATGGCTATATGCTTCGTAAACTACAAGTACCATCGTATTTTGTTTTGCAGTCAAATTTAGCATCTCATAATATAATTTTATAAAACGCTTATTACATGCGACGTAACGGTATCAAAACGATATCCATTTAGAAACAGATTTTCGTTATAGCGAGGGGTACGCCGTAGCGTAGTGGTTGAGGCGCTGCGCTACAAACCAGAAGGTCGCGGGCTCGATTCCCGATGAGGTCGTTGGAGTTTTTCAATTGGCCTAATCTTTCTGGTGGCACTATGGCCCTGGGGTCGACTCAGCCTCTAACAGAAATGAGTACCAGGAGCAATCCTGGGGGTAAAGGCGGCCGGTGCGTAAGGCTAACAACCTTACCACCTTCATGTGCCGAATATCTAAAATCTGGGAGCCTCAACCTCCTGGAACCCTCTGGGCCTCCATGGCCTGTATAGGGAGCACTTTACTCTTTTTTTTTCTTTTTCGTTATAGCGCAGGTGTGTTATCGATTATTATTATTATTATTATTATTATTATTATCGAAATGGAACGATCTTGAAATCTTCAGAGCAGGAAACCAAACTGCGTAGTAAATAGGATGTATTTAAAACAAAATCGATTATGTCCGTGTAATTATTGTACTAAATTGAGTTCATTTAGTCTTGAAAAATTATAAGTTCATTTCAAGAAAATGGTCAAAACAAGTTTCGACTTGACCTTACGCCATCAGCTGCCACCTCTCGCAGAAGACAAAAATTCGTGAGCTCGCTAGCAGCTGATTGCGCGATTAGCCGATTTCAGTTGTTTATAAATAAAAAATCTCAAAAGTTAAAAGAATTATTTTATTATAGTCGAACGAAACAGTTGTATGAAACTTTCCTATAATTTTAATTATGACAATCGTATAAAAACATACTCGTATCATAATAAATGACATTGTAGGCACGTTGCATAATGTGCTATTCTGTTACATTTGACTTCTCTATTTTTCCAATTACCCATAGTGTTTCATTGTATTACATTTATCTATTAAAAAATAATGATAGCAAGGTTTTATTAGCCGTTCTAAATGCATTAAAATGCAGTAATCTGAAAGTACAGTTACAACTTAGAAAAATAGATAGGAGACAGAAAAATGTAGCATTCTGTAGTAGTTAATGCTTAGAGAAAGGGAGCTATAAAATTGGTGGAATTTAATAATGTCTTGAAGCTACTTTAATAAAATTTCAAACCGATAGTGGGAGTAATATTGTAAAAACCTACAATTTCCTCAAAAACCACCATCAAATAATGTTCAAGGAGTAAGTATTATTTACTTGTTAATGTGTAGGCCTACCAGTCAGATTGCTTTAAACATTTTCAGTATGACTGTCACAGGCCTTATATTTTGTACATAATTTTAGATTATTGTTATGTTTTATCATGTAAGCATGTGTGTACCTTTTAACTCTTTAACTTATTTTCTTGGATTATTGCACTGACTCTGCATATAATATTTGAATTACTTTTTCTTTCCCGAGTTTTGCCTCCCCCTTGTAAGTGCATCCCAAAATAAAATAGTCTGTGGCACGCCTATGGGCTTAAGTTCGTATTTCCTCTACAAAATGTACATTCTCTCACCTTATAGGCTGGTAGTAGTAGTTATTGTTGCTATACCGAACTTCAGTAACATCCTGCATGAGATGTCTAACGAGAGTGTCGAAACATGCACACTGGGATTAATAACAGGTACTTTATCACCGGTCATATAATTGCTGGTGCAAATATGAGGGCCATTAACGCTTCCCATTTAGATGCACATACTGCTTGATAGAATGAGAGATCATCGGTCTCTGTCTGGATTACACATTCACATTCATGTACCGTGGAATAGTATCTTTAATGAACCTAGCGAAACTAACAAACTGGCAAAAAAGAGTTTTGTTCGACTGTACTATTATATGCTTATTACTAGAGACCGGATTTTAAAGGGAATTCCTTTTTTTATATTTCATCACAAAACGTGATAAAATTGAACAGGACATTACTGAGTAAGTTTCAACTGCAAATGACCTGGTTTTAACGTCCCTTTTTTCCCTTTTTTAGGCTCATTTCCCTTTTTTTTAGGAACTTTCCCTTTCCAGTACCTTTTTTGCTAATTTATTTTGAAAAGTTCGTAAATTACCCAGTTTTTGGTAATATGAAAACATTAAAAATTGTTTTCACTGATTCACCATTGAAAAATAATTCCTCCCAGCATAATAGAGCGTTACAGGGAAATCACAGGCCTGCCATTGCCTAAGTTTCCCATTATTACAAGGTGGGGAACATGGGTTTCGTGTGCTATTTTCCTCTGTGAGAATTTCAACAAGATAAAAAAATTTCTTCAGTCATTAGATGTTACAGAATCAGCAGCTGTAGAGCAAGCAAAGGCTTTACATAAAACAAACATGTATCTCTCTGTTGAATTTTTACACTCTCTTACTTTTATATCCCTTTTTTGGCAATAATTTTCCCTTTCTTCCCACCTTTTTTTGGCAAATATTTTCCCTTTTTTCGTCCTTTTTTGGGTGAAAATTTTCCCTTTAAAATCCGGTCTCTACTTATTACATGTGGTTTAACAGCAATATGCTTGTTGATATCCATTTCGATACAGATTTTCATTACAGCAAAGGTATGGAATCGATTATTATAGAACACAGAACGATCTAGAAACCTTGAGAACAGCAAATGAAACTGTAAAATAAACAAACTTTTTGAAAATAAATTTAATTATGTTCGTGTTAATTTTAATATTATAATAAATTGAATTCGTTTCGTCTTGTAAAAATCCGCTCGTTTCAAGAAAACGGTCAAGAAAAAGCTAAGACTTGACCTACGCCATTGACTGTCATCTACTGGAAAGACAAGAACTACGAGAATTTGCTAACGGGTGATTGCCGCGATCAGCCGATTACATTCTTTTTTTATGAACCTAAAATCTCAAAACTTAAAACATTTAAATGTGATCGAACAATTACAGTAGTATGCAACTTTGCCAATAACGGTAATTAATATACTGGTATGAAAATTATGAAATTCGCTTTGCCGGGCCCTTAAAATTAGGCAAGATAATTTTTTACCTAATTTTAAGGGCCCGGCTGAGATCGGCAGTCAGTTTAGGTGTAACTTGGATCAACTGCGACCGGCCTTTTTCCTGCATTTTCCTTCCCATTTTTTAAAATCTATGAATCTCTATGATTGCAATCTATCTGCTACTCACAGGTTCGGTTAAAATAGTGTGTCGCACCATACTCAATTTAGTATAAGGCATTTCTAAATAAGTTAAAATGTGCATACCCACATTAGAATATCGCCATTGTCAAGAAACAAGATATGCTTAAAATAAGGTAGTTATGTTAATACATATTTCTTGATAATGATTTATTAGTACATTATTTATGCCAAAGAAAAGCGTCACAGCTCACTAATTATTATTTCAAAACATTTGTCTCGGAGTCCATTCTACACCTTCCTTTTCAACATCAAGCTGAGATCAAACTATTTCAAAATGAAACCAAACGATTTAAAATTGGGACCAAATAATTTCAAAATGAGATTAAAAAATCTTAAAATGAGACCAAACAATTTCAAGTTGAGGATAATTTTTTTTTTTTTTTTTTTTTTTTGCAGAAAATTAAGTAAATTCAAATTAGGAACACTTCTATTATTTTATTGTATATCTACATTTAACAGTTTCCCTTTCCTTTATAAAAGGCATGATAATGGAGAAAAATTTGTTATTATCCTTTATAAAAGGCATGATAATGGAGAAAAATTTGTTATTAAAGTCAAGGTTATGCTTGTGATCAGTATTATGAAGCAAAAACTACCGATTGTCTTTTGAATCAGTGTCTTTTGGATCTGTAGGTGTGATCTTGGTTGTCCATGTCTTGTTCTTCCAGTTCTATTATATGTTGATAGATGTCGTTATGATACTGAATTACTATGGGAATGATATTGTAATAACTTAAATGTGATATTTCTCAATTTTAAATTGTTTAGTCTCTCCTTGAAATTGTTTGGTGTTATTGAGATATTGTTTGGTTTCATTTTGAAATAGTTATATCTCAGCCTGAAGTTGACGAAGTATACAATTCCTTCGAATTTTCAGTTAAATTCTTAATCATTCTGCATATTCCAAGAGGAATGAAGTATCTCTGGTTTATTTTAAAGCTCAGAATACCGGTAGCGAATACTGTAGAAGTACTGTTCCATAGCCTTTCGTCTGTATTCTATGGACTTAAAATTGAGTTTTATTCAATACACATAGTTAAGTGCATGTGTGATAAAGATAGAGCACGGTAGCAATTATTACGTCCACCACATATTTTAAATCACTGGAGAGAAAAGGCATTTGGATAATGGAAGCGAGAGTTGGCAGCATGCGATGCAGACTCTTCCCTCTCACACATTCTACAATTAGTTCTCGTACAGCACAATTCAGCGTTAAATAATCGATATCTGAATCAGCATTTCAAAGAGCAGCTTTAAAATATTTCATTATTTAATACAGCTATATAACATTATTAAGAAGTGACTTGAATTGCGGTAAATCTATGCAAATAAACATTTGTGAACGAAGAACAAGTAATGGTGTAATTAAGTGATATCTGTAGTTTAATTTAAACAAGGCGTATTGTTTAACTAATATGTACTAACTTAAGGAACCTTGTGATCTTCCTCCGTAGAAGGGAGATGATTTTTATTAAATCTTACCTCCATGATGATAACGCCAATGAAACGACTTACGTAATAAGGCGTAGGTAAATTTCGTCTAACTACAGATGCACCGAATAGTAGCTCTTGAACGCCATTTATCCAGAGGAACGTTATAATTTCCACTGGGAAAGAGTAGGCCTATGTTATGGAAAAAGAGTATATTATTATGGCCTGGGTATTTAACTTCTTCTCTGCTTCTGACGTATAAATTCGATGCCATAAGAATGTATAAAAACAAAATTAATAAAATCAAGTAAAGTGATATAAGAAAGTGCCAGAATGCTTTTGTTTAATTAGTGATTAATTGCAGTTATGCACAAGAATGGCCGTATTACGAGACTTGACCCTATATGATATGTGAGTATTGCGTTCTATTTAGAAGATCTTTTCCACTAGAACGGTGTAAATGTTCTTATGATTTGCACATAACCAGACCCAAAACTGATAATGCATCATCCATTGATGACGTGCCTCATGAGAATATCTATGACCTAATGAATACCTTATTGCTACGTGTATAGCTGCCTTAACTAACCAGATCGCGTTGGCCAGAGGAAAATATATAATAGATCTATCCATAAAATTAAAATTCCCTTTGCTAGACCAGAAATTGAACCTATAAACTTAAGTTCAGGAACCATTAGACCATGATCCGGGTGGTTCTTATTGTTCTTAATTTTACTACTGTATTATTAATAAATTATTATTAATATATTATTTTTATTAATATTTTATTTTTATTTTTTATTTATACATTATTGTTATTAATATATTATTATTATTATTATTACTATTAACGGGAACTGGAGAAAACTGCATAACGACGAGCTTCATAACCCTTCATCGAATGTAGTAAGGGTAATTTAAATCACAGAGGATGAAATGGACTGGATATGTTGCGTGCAAGGGGGAAGAAATACATAATTATAAAAAAAAATTGGCCGAGTGATGCGAAGGGAAAATACCACTTGGATTACCTAGACGTAGATGGAAGGACGACGTTAGAATAGATTTATAGGAAGTAGGATACTCGAGGGTTGGTTGGATAGAGTTACGATAGAAGAGGGTTGTATGGCGAACTCACGTAAGACCAGCAATGAACCTCGGAATTCCATTAAAAAGATAGTATTCGTTCAGCTAGCTTAGGCATTGTCTATTGTTATTGAGTAAGTAAGTAAGTATTATTAATAAGATGGTGATTGTTTTATTATTGTGACATCAAACACAGATTACATTCAGAAAGGAAAAACTCAATATTTAAAAAGCTGATCATTTCAAGTATCTGGGATCAGTCATACGAACAACTGGAAGGTTCTTCAAAAGCGGAATTGGAATATTTAACTCGGTGTTATGAAACAATAATATCTTGCTCAAAACAAAGTAACGTATATATGAATCATCAGTGGGAAGTATAACGTTGTATGGAGTGGAACGTGGACAGTAAGTGATAAAAAAAAAAAAAAAAAATTACCAAAACACTCTTCGGTAATGGAACTTCCACTTGAAAGCTTTATACTCCTTGTCGGGGGTAACAGGGCGCCTTTCATCCATCCATTCCCTAGGTCCCCTGTAATGACGATACCAAGCTTCTTCTCCTACAGCCGTGTTCTGCGTGTTATCTAAACACAATCCGCAAGGCGCTATTTATCATATTCAGTGCTATTGAGATGTAGGCATTCACTGTGTCCCCTGCAGCCCCAATTATAAGGAAAACCCTGAGGGTTCAGCTTACTATTAAATCTACACGACACATTTCCCAAAATGTATATTGCCGCATCACTTGAGAACGGCTCGACCGATTTGGCTGATTTCTTTTTTGTTGTGTTCGTGAATGTCAGGACAAGGTTTGTATGAAAGATAATTTTTGTAAAAACCACGGAAAAAGTCGGAAATGTGAAATGAGGCACAGTTAGAGAGTTCTGCTGTCAATTATTTACATGAAAAAAATATTTAAAATATTGAAGTGTGATATATTCACAGTTTGAGAGTTCCGCTTTCACATGTTTTCATAACAAAACAAAAATTAGTGTGAGTCAACCAATCCAGATCAAAAGTGTGTATGTATGTATGTTCCCTATACAGATCTACATTGCTTGACCAATTTGCACGAAATTTTGCACACATACCCATTTAAGCCCGGGAAGTAACGCGGTGCGGTGAACACTAAAATTCAAACAAACCACTTCTTCCCTTGAAAATTTATATAATTTCTGAAAATATTATACTGAAAAGTGAAATACAATTCAGTTATCATGACAACAGTGTACTGTTTATAGTGTTCACATAAAGCTTTGGGAACTATATTATACTGGGCTTCAACAGATTCTGATGCTGTCGATGTAATACATTGGTGAAACTAATTAATGAAAAATGAAATGGAAAATATCATTTTCTCACTTCACATTTTGATGTAGAATACGCGGTCGTATTACAGGGACAGCTTAATTGTGTGCCAGTGAGTATGCTATATCAGAAGTCGGTAAAATATCCTATCCACTGATTCGTCACTCATACCTGTAGGCTTTGTATAGGGGTGTTTATCATTGGCCCTAAACTTCTACAAAAGGACAAATAGGATGGAACATTTTCAGTCCTATGCCCGCAGTATATTATGTCCCAGGTTTTGGGGGAGGAAAGTATGAAAGTGATATTGAATATATATATATTAATTTCAGCTCCGAAACGGTTGTATGGTAACAAGAGAGTGAGAAATAAAATTTTCCATAAAGACAATACCATCTTATGTAATCGGAATTTATGTTTCTTCTTATTTCAACCCCTCCCAGGCATGGTGTGTGGAAGCAACGGAATGCAACATTCGACATTCTCTGTGAGCCATTAAAAGCTATATCTAGCGTTTTCTGAGGGAATAGTTTGAGTGTGATAAGTCGTTCTTCCGCAAGTTCTATGTAGGCCTACATATTATACAAGGCCCTAAAGTTTGATAAGCGAAAGTCCTTCATGAGTTAATTTCAAATTACAAATAAAAACCCGGGCAACGCCGGGCCTTTTAAGATAGTTTACTATAAATTACACGAAACAAAGCCAAAGAGGAGACAACGTTGGAATTAGATTTGATATGCTTCCTTAAGTAAGGAGCAAAAAGTTTAGTTGTTGATTAAAAAAATTTGCCATAATCCATAATGGCTTTTGTAACTTAGTGCGGCTAGTATGAAAGTATTATTGATAAAATATTAGTAAGTTAAGCAGGAGAAAATGAGTTTCGGTAAATGAGGAATATTTTAATTGCAAAACTAACCATTATTAAACAGGTCACGTAGTACGTTATTACAGTTGTGTGTGACCTGCCATATGGAAAGGGGTGAAATAGCAATTAACTGAGAAGTAAATGAGCTCTAATATAATTTCATCCCGTCAATAATTTTACAACCCATGCATTCTACAATAACAACACAACAATACCCAAACCTGCAGCACTTATTATCATTTATGGTACTATCCGAACCTATAATATGTCGCAGAAATGATTTTCCTCGTGCTATATTGCTCTTGAGTACTATAGTAATATGAACGAAAGCAAACGTTTACGATTTTCAATATCCAAAAGTAACTAAAAGTAATTTACAATAGTAAGGAATGGAATTACAAGAGAATCAATAAGCTGTTTTAGACAGATAATAATAATGTTGCGTTGAATGGCGCATAAATATACCATATAAAGAACTAAATGATTAAGCCCGTTATACGGGCTGGGAAGATAATTTTATTAAGTGAGTTTTACCATTAAGAGAAAATAATAACACAACACTGAACACTGTACGAAAATAAACTCACTATGTGTAAATAATAACACAACACTGAGATTCCGAAATCTCTCTCGTTGCTTACAACTATACAACTTGGCAACACCGTCGCTAGAATACGTTGTGTGCTATCACTCACTGCAAGAGTACTTTGTATGCAATCCATACGATTACTGTAAAGAACTGCATAAAGCTTAAAAAATAACCTTAACCAAAATTAAAAATAAATTTTGACCGAACCGAATTTGAGAGAGACACTCCCCAGGACATGAGCTCTGGATGAAAGTGCCTCTTAGGAGTAAGCGAGCATACGCACATCTCAGGACGCTTTTAGTAGCCTACATACAAATATTCTGTGAGGGCTCAAGGGTCTAAGTCCCCAGGTTCCTCCACCAATGATATGAACATAAACAAAGCAAAAACACGGGTTAAATAAAATATTAGAACTCACTAACTATATGGCATTACTTCTCTTATATTACCATCAGGAGCATTATAGCCAAGGCACCAGGCACAAAACCTCTTAGTTACTTGCGGACGGCAGAAAACTTCGCAGAATTGATATAACTGCGATAAATAAAAGATTGTCTATCCAACACATCTCATATACAAAGAATTTAATGTACGGTATTGAACTTTAAGCACATTTATGTGTGCACATTTATAAATCATTTTCACATGAATCAGAATAATGCTTATTGTATATTGAACTCATGGATGAAACATAAGCAGATACAAGATTTCATGCTTCTCATTGAAACAAAATGGAACAAGGAAGTTGTTGTAAGGCAATTTCAGCACAAAATTATAAAACGATTTTATAAAAATAAAACCTGATTTAAAATCACGAAACAGTACAAGAGGTAAGACTTTTTTAGAACTGAATAACGCTGGAAATTGAAAGCCTATAATTAATCTCTACATTCTCGAAATATGCATATGCTATGACGCACGGGATGCGTTCGCCCCTCTCACGCAGCGGGTCCTTGTTTTTCAAATTCTGGTTGTGACAAGTTACCTAGGAGGGTTTTTTCTCACCTGTAAGAAGAATGGCGGGTAATTTTAGGCCCTTGTAGTTCCCGTATATCATCTTGCCGTCATCTTGCTGTCATTTTCATCACATCCTCCCCTTCTTCAGAATGAGTGTGTGAGTGGTATGTCTCATCCTATCTGTTCGTGTTGTCTCTGAGGTGGCCCGGCAATAGGCTGATCACTCATCCCAAGAGGCCCTCCATCTCCATATCCATATCAAAACGTATGTTGTATGTGATACAAAGGTAATCCCTCTCCCGACAGATCACGGTCAAACAGGCATAAACATCTCTACAATGGGAGTGGTATAACTATGGGAAAGAACGAAAGAAAAAAGAAAATCGCAAACTAACAACATTGATAAATTTTGTAATATCATTTTCTAATTTTTTAATTAAACGCTATCTATCATGTACACACACAAACGCACATATATATTGTTTTGTGATTTTTTTCCATTTGTGTAATTTTACGTGTGTATCATTTTGTGTTTTTAACTCTTTTATATTTTGCATTATAGGCCTATCGTATATTTTATACATAACTAAATGCTTTGAAACTGAACTACACCGAGTAGTTCTAGCATTTTATTATTTTCGGGTGTTAATAATTTTATAACTTGTAAATAATATTATAGTTTATATTGTACTGTACTTTCTATGGTAATATTAATTTAAGTACAATACTGAAAAATTAAAAATAAATAAAACAATAATAATATATACATATGTAATATTGAAAATAGGACTACTCGATCCTCCGGGGCAGGAACCAGTGGATTCTCTTATGTAAGCAGTTATCTATTTTGTGTTAATAAAATAATATTGCACTGCTGTACGTAGTTATATTTATATACATATATATATATATATATATATATATATATATTCTTCAAATGATATTAGTAGGTTTACACATGCATTAAATTCCTCACATTTTAACACATAGCACTACTCTTCCCTATTAATGTATATTTCTGTTATTATGCTCTTTTGTGGTGACACATACGTCAGTAGCACTGAAAAGGTTATGGTGTGATATGTACTCTGAGTTTACGAATTGTATGCCTTTGCCATCCATACTCTTTATGAAAGAAAGAAAAAAGTGTTCAGAAGGTTACTGAACTAAAAATTAATGCTCCGGTCATAACTTCTATTGTTTCTTAGTTTCCAAATAGGCATACCGGTACTTTGTATATTTTTCCTGAATTACTATTCTGAATTCTCAGCGACAGGTACATTCTCTTAGAATCTCTATCTCTCGCTTTCTTTTTCACTTTGTTTAACCTCTCCCGTTGTATGGAAGTTTATGCGGCCCACGCCGCTCGGGGCTTAAAGAACCGCGACCTGTCATATAGAAATTAGAGCAATAAAAATTAATTAATGAACGACAGAAAATATAGGGTTTACTACAGCACATATCTGGGTTTCTACATGAGGTGTACCAAGTGGTTGTGTGGGCCTAGCTTGCATATCAACACTCCCTTGGCTATGGACAAGCTTTTGTCTAATTGGTCCTTTCGCACAGGATGGGCAACTGCTTTAATCATGCGCCAATGTTATCAGACTGCTGCTGGTTATGTGATACATAGCTCCTTTTCCCCGCGCAAAATATATTCACAGGTCCTAGGTAAGTGTCAGGTTATGTTAGGTTTGTGGAAGTTAGGTAAGGAATATTGACGTTAGTGTTAGTGACATGTAGAGCTAGGTTTCTGGTACTTATGTTAGGAACAATAATATTTAGTGTTGATCATAATCAAGTTTAAATCCTGTTTCTGGCGATTTTACCTGATTTAGAATACTCCTACAAAAAGGTGCTTATATTTGGATTTTACAGGTTTTCAAGAACAGGATAATGTGAGAATTGGCTGTTTTTCATAAAAATAAGACGTAGAAAAAAGACTCAGATATGAGCTACTAAACCCCAAAATATGATTTAACATTTTGTCTTCTCAGGGATTTCTTTCCTTTTCTGTTTGAAGAATGAGTTTTATTGTAGTACAAAGTTGAAAATTCGCTAAAATATCCCGACCCTACCTTAACGTTAATTGGTGTTATAATTGCCTTTTCCGGGTGATACCAGTGGTACTAGAGAAATCAATATCGCGGCATTGACCCCGTGGAGCGCTTGGTATTTCTAACTTCACTGCTGATAACGTTAAATGACTCCCTATACATATACGAGTCACGTGGTAAGAGCGATAGGTGATATGGCACAGTTTATTAGAACATGGTGTTCACTTTACTTATATCTTCATTTATTCCAGACTTAATTTTGATCTTATAAAAAGCCTCTATGTAGAGTGGTAATACGTTTTATATCCACTGGAATTAAACTTTACCCGAGACGAGCTAAGAAAGAAACCTGAAGTAAACAGAAATCAGTATGTCTGTCTCACTCATACGAGTAATGTGCTAGAGTGAGACAGGTGTACTGAATTTTGTTTACATCAGGTTTCCTTCTTAGAACGGTCAGACTTTAGTTAACTGATAAAAAAACAGTATATACAGAAAAGGAAGCGATAAAATAAATTGAAAACACAAGTGGGCCCGGGGAGAGGTAAATCTAAGATAAAGAAAGAAAGAAAGAAAGAAAGAAAGAAAGAGAAAACATAAATGTAAAATTAATTTATAATAATTAAAGACAGAATTTTCATGCACTATCAAACCTTAAAATATGAATTCATCCATGTACTATCAAGTTATAAAATATGCACAATGAAAAGAAAAACACTACAGATATGCACTTCAAAATTTAAACTTACATTTGATTTTCGAGTGGCACTATGTACTACTAACAGCATTTCCAAATTTTCAACAAGTCGAGTTCACAAGTTTATCAGTTAAAATATTTTTGTGTGCAAAAAATGACCTTCCTGCGTCATAGGCAGTGAAAGGTACAAACTTATGATGATAGGCCTATTTTTTATGAAGTGAATTAAAATTCTTTGTCTTCAACACTTTCACCACAAATTACTATTTTTACTACTACTTTTAGCTGCCATAATGTACTCATGTTCCCATATGCAGATCCTAAACGCAGAAGATTATTACGCGATTTAATATAAAATATGCGTTCAAACTAGAAAAATTATCGTAATATGCAAAGTATCCTTCATTAAACCTAAAACCCCAAATAGGCCTACATGCATTATGCGTGAAATTGCCCATAAAATGGTTAAAACATGCAAATATGCTTGGAAAAAATATACTTATTTGGAATCAGCAGGTTATATCATGAAATGGATATTTAGCAAGTACGAGAACTGTATCAAGCTTATATAAAATGTTATAAAACATGCGTTTGCATGGGAATCCTGTCTTTAATTATAAGAATAACATTATAATCACCTATTATTTTGTAGAAAGAGATTTTTTTTCAAAACAATATCATTCTGTGCATTATTTAAAAGATTTACAATAACGGTCCTCATATACAAATCTATTATTTAATTCATAATGAACCTGTTAAAACGACTTTTTTTTAAGATTCTCCCGACTTTTGAGAAAACTTCACATATAACTCCAGGCGTTATTGTTATAATGTATTGATGATTATCTGTGGTGGGCTATGCAGAATATACTCCAGTAATTATAGACCCTTGCATTGGTTACAGGGTAGTGCAAACATCCAATGCAGTAAACAAATAATTTAGCCGTTCATTAAATTGTGAACCATAGTGCCAATCCATTCCTCGTAGATATCCATTCAGAACTTGTAATACATATGTTCTGTGTAAAGCTTCATTCGCATGTAAATGGAAATCGTTAGAGTAGCACAGATATAAATAACCTTTGCTTCATGGTTTCACCACTGTGAAATAATTGTAATGTAATCAACAGTCCCCGATTTCAGGTACTTTGCACCCTGGGCAAAGCATTGCATAATCTCAGGCAGTTTTAAGCCAAGACCACGGCCCAACAGCCCGGAAGAAGTTTTTAAACTACATTTTACAACCACATATACCCCTTTAACATAATGTATAACCACCCGTTTCATTTTTTGTACTTTACCCCCCACCACGAAGTTATTGTTTTAGTTTTAAGTTTGGATTTTAACCAAGGATCAAACAATAGTGTTCCGATAGCATTTTATTATTGCGAGTAATACGTACACTCCCTATCTAGGTTACCCAACAATAATTAAATATTTTTCTAAAATAAAATTACGTTTTCGTGAGTAATGTGCTATTCTAATTTTATTTATAAAACGTTGCCTAAAAACTCTACAATTGTTTGTAATAGACTATGTATTATAGCTAATCTTTGAAATTTTACAAAAATATATAATATATTTTGTATGTTTGGTATATGTGGTATATTTTTAAAAATACACATATGATAGATTATATTTAATTATGTTTATAAAAATATTACAGGTATATAAAAACCAATAATTTACAACAAACAAGAATTTCCGTATTTCTACTTTGCAGTGAGAATCTAAAACTCAGTTTAATATTTGCTTCCTTTTTTCAAGTTTAATTCTTTTAAATTCAATTCGTATGTAAAATATTTTACAATGTACTCCTTGATTATATATCTTAATCAAAGCCACAGCCCTAAGTCTTCAGATATAATATTTTGGTATATAGCTTAATAGAAAATGATTAATATCAAATATTTTCCCCTAAATAATTTCCCACCCTCTGTCCAATTATAAATCAGGGCCTGGTAATCACATAAAATTCTGATAGAAGATAAATTACTTCATTACGTAACATTGTTTTAAGTAAGCCTGAGATTTAATGTTGCATGTAAAACATTATTTTTTGAAAATATCCATGGAAAATCTGGCTTAAAATTAAGCTTGCGTCATTCCATAGGACAATTTGTATTTCTTACGTTAGTTGGATATAATCTATTCTTCAAAAGCATTAATTACCAACAGAGTAGCTAATTTGCCTGAAAGTTGAAAACTATGTTTATGTCCACTAGTTCAGTGAACACAGCTCCTTACTATGGAAGTAGTACTAAGATAGGTACCTCTAGGAGTATATATTGGGTGCAGCACCGGCATTTTACACGCAATTCCGTAAACATTGTCCACCATTTCTCGTCAAATAAATTTCCGTTGGCCGTGATTTGAACCCCGGGCCTTCAGCTCACGATCCTGCCTGTTAACGTTTTCTGGCAGAGCATATTAATTGAGAACAACTGGTTGATGAATGCGGTGTGAGCTTTTGAATTTCGCATCTTGTGTAAAATACAGTTTTGCCTAGTTAACACTCCGCAAGATATCAACTATAACATATGGGCAAAGGGATTAAAACATTATTTAATCAAAACATATAATGAATTACCATAAGAACAAAAGAATATCTTAAATTACAAAAAAAATTAAACCACAAATAAAACTGTTTTTAAATCCAATTAAGCTCTTTGATATAGTAATATATAGATATATTGATCACTTTTAGACTATGTAACTATGTTTCAGTTCATTATCTGTCATTTCACTTCACTTTTATAATCAAATCATTTTGTTTTATATTCCTATGCAATGTACCTCTTCTACATTTATAAGTTATTTGCAACTGGAAATTAATGTACGATAATGCATGTCATATTGTCACCCCTAAGGTGAGTTTTCCTCGTTGAAGTTTTCTTACTTTCAATAATAAAATTAATTAATAAATAAAACAAGAATCATCGATGTATTCGTTCCAGTTCTGTTGTTAAAAATATACCTACATTACGAGGTGATATTAAATTACAATAACTAAATTCCCAAATAGTAGTTTTACATCACTCTTCTAGAATAGAACAAAACTATTTACGTGAAAAATGCACCATGTAGCTAGCAGGAATCCTAACGAATCAACTGGTTAATCCTTATCCGTGGACTGGGCATGTAGATGCATGTACTCCGGGGTCAGATTTATTTTATTACTTTACAATTATTTAATGGAAGTGAACCTGCGAGAAAATGGTCATTTATATCACTAGCACTAACACTATTTGTATTTACATGAGAACCATGTTTTTTACAGGAAATATGGGCTGCAAATTGTGAATGGGAAACGAGGAGCGGATTTGTTCAAAGACTCAATTTTATGTTTCACTCCAATGGATATTTACTGTCCTATGCATACAGTGTATACATTATAATAATACATATACATTTAAATCTATTTATAATATCTATTTTATAATGTCATGAAAAAATGGGCCTATGCAACAACAATCTCGGATAGGCAAAAGAAGCAGAGGATGTACTCGACAATACCAATTGATAGAGTGATGTGGAATCAACTAAACGTAGAACTTTATTGATAAGGAAAAGTGTTTGCAGATATAAGTAATACGCACAAGTGAAATATGTTTTTTTTTAGTATGACTCTATATTTACACCAACATACGACTGAGACTGTAAATTCTTTACACAGATTCACTCAGTCTATAGAATTACTTTGCGGACCCCTACCAGCGGTAGGAGGCACTTGGTTCTATAGGGATCCGATGACTTTAAATATAAAATATATAGTAAAGTAAATAATATATCACAAAATAATTGAAGATCTACATAGAGGGTAGCTACAGTGGTCAAAGTTTAACAGATAAGAAGCGATTAGTAGACGTAGAAATTCATTCATGCAAAAAATTCCATTGATCGTAATATTCTAATACAAATAACTTTTTTGTTCGACCATACTATAATACGCTTATCACATGTGACGTAACGGTATCATAATTATACTCATTTCGAAACTGATTTTCATTATAACACCGGTGTGGTATCGATTATTATCGAACACGGGACGATCTGGAAACCTTGAGAATAGTAATACACGACATGTATTTAAATAAAGTCAATTCGGTTGGTGTTAATTTAAAAATCATACTAAAATTAATTAACTTCGTTTTGTCAAAATCAAGTGATTCCAAGAAAAGCACCAAAAATAAGTTTTAATTTGACCGGACGCCATGAGCTGCCATCAGTCGCAGTTTGGAAGAACTACGAGAGCAAGCTGATGCGAAGGACAGCAGGGAAGTTTGTTTCCGTGAATCCAAAATCTCAAAACTTAAAGATCTAGACTAATTATAGTTTAAAAAAAACAGTTGTACGCAACTTGCCTATAATGGTAATTAAGATAATAAAAAATATAGTTTGAAAATTATGAAACACGCTTTGCTCGATAGAGAAACATACTCATATCTTAACAAACGCGTGTTGCATAATGTACCATTAAGAGTATTCAATTATCCGCATAAAGAAGCTATCCCTATTTCTTTAATATAGCTCTTAGGCAGAGTGCAAAACTAAAATTTAATGCTTATACCCCGATATACTGTACATCATTTTATTTTTCGTCCTGTAGCGTGTCTATCCTAGCCTTTGAAGCTCGTTGCATTTCGAATCTATATGCCCATTTGGCAGCATATAATTATTTATAATTAATTAGTAAATAACAAATAAGTAATTAAATAATTAAAGTAATTTAATTATTTTTTTTTACCATCGTAAAACATAACATAGCAAAAGCTCGTGCTTGGGCTCAGCTCAGCTCAGCAAATAGAAAACAGAGATCACTGGAAATTAGAAAACAAAAAATTCAGGGCAAAGCGACGCTACATACAAAATACACACACACACACACATGGCATACACAAATACACACACAAAACAAGGCAAATAGTAAATAACATAAATCAAAAGCAAAACATAATATATATTAAACATTATGTGTTAGAGAGGAATGACAAGCACGAGTAGCCAAACTGAAAAGCAAAAAATTGGGATATAGTAAGATGAGTCATGCATTAGGTTGAATAAAATTTATATAATAATATAGTAAATAAAGTAAATAATTGTATAAAAATATAATTAAGGTAAACTGATACAACATAGTGCCAGAAACTATTGAGTTTTAGACCATGGTTTCTCGAGAAAGTTTGATGAGCATATGTGAAGTAATATGCGGGATAACTAGGATATTAACATCTGAAGCCATACAAATACGCAGTGAAAAAATCAAAGTTTATTTTGGAGATAGCTCATCTGCAAGTGAGTAAACATCAATGTTAATAAGTGTATGATTAGACTGCCGTAGATGTAAATAACGTCACGACTATCCAGCCAGTGTTTCCATACTTACGGGGCAGCTAGAAATACCAAATTGTGTACGCTTATGGCTGTTGTATGTGTCAATATTCCTTCTAAATTTTACGATTCTATTTGTCCTATTTGTGTCAGAAATTAAATAATGTGAGGAAAATACGCAAAATTTTCTTCGAATAAAAAATCTAACTCAATCTAAGGCATAGCCGATGGAGATTAGACAAAAAGCCATAGAGCCAAACTTGTAGATCTCTCAAAATCCGTTGCAGCTGCTGCAATCGGTTTTTTTTATACGGCTTACCGTTTAGCTACTATAAGCCTCTAAAAAGGTCTAAGCCTCTAAGACCTTGAAGTTGCGTACGTCGTGACACATATGAACACTGCAAACACTATTTTGGTCACTATTTTGGACCCTAATCGGGCGTTTCTCCAAAATTAATAGGTTTCGTCCCATGGACGTTATAAGTGCGTATACTAAGTTTCATGAAATCTGCTAAAGACAGACACACGGGCAGACAGAAACACAGACAGACAGACATTTTCCCGTCAACCAAACAATCTCATAAAGTAACATTCTGGCACTTAATAAAATTATGAAGTTAATAAAAAATATACTGAAACGATGGCAGTATTAATAAATATATTTTAATTATTTTGCTGTAAAATAAATTATATAAAAAGCATCTGCCTGTTGAATTAATAATCGGGTGCGAAGCCGCATGTACCTATTTATTTTTAATAAGAAGAATTGAAAGTGTACATATATAATATAATACTGTTACTGTATAACATAAAGGGCTTTCTTTAGTTTGTGCTTATTTTCCACTCAATGCATGTTTCTGCACCTTAGTTATGGGTATAGTATTACAATCGATGAACTCTAATGCATATTAGATCGGATCTGTATAGGCCTACATCCTGCAGAATCGTTTGCTGTTAACTGGATGGCCAAATTTGATAGCGGTTCATCTCTGTGGACTTACAGCAAAACAGTGTTAAGCCAGTCATTTTGTAAGCTCTATGTGTTATGAATACACATAGTTGTTATCCAGAGGTTGCAAACACAGTGAATTTTCCGATATATTATAGGAATACAGTACCGTATGTACGGGGATTGAGGCCAAACAGTTGCATGTTCATTATGGGATTATCACTGCCTTTACCTTCGCCTGTCATAATATATAATATGTACTGTAAGTACGTGAGTTTGTGTGTGAATGAGAGAGAGAATTTGGGGGTGGGGAGAGAACGACTTAGCGAGAACGAGAGGGAAAGATGGAGGAGAGAGAAATGGAAATGTAAAATGGAATCGGTTCCATTAATAAGAGGGGTCATGAGTTTTGGTGAAAAATTAGGACATTTTAAAAACATTATTTAAAATATTCTGTCATATGTGTAGAGTACATTCCTTAATAATTGGGGCGTATTTGTGCCCTGATCAGGTGCTGAGACCCCATTTTTAAAGTTCCTGCATTCCCTTTTATTGAAGTGCTGCTTACGAAAGTATCCCTGCCCTGCAAATGACTAATTCACTAATATGGTTTTTGGAGAAACAGAAAAAAAAGAATGTATATATGAAGCATCCAATTCCAAAACTGTCTCAATCCAGTTTTAACAATTTTCAGGAAACGTCAAAAACTGATAACTTTTTCCTAACTGTTTGCAGTGTTCCAATTTTTATAAATTTTACAGTTGAGAAACACTCTTCTCATGAGTGATATTCCTGAAAATCAGGGATCAATATTTCAGGAGTTATTTCATATTTTTGGTTGGATTGAGAGAGTTTTGAAACTGTAGGGTGAAACGAGAGAGTCTTTTTTGTTTCTAATATTTTAGAAGAGGCTTCTTATTAATGTAAATACAATAATCTATTACTTAAATTTCTATTTTGTCTATGACATTGAATTCAAATATTAAAGTAATGGTCATACAGAATGAATAGATTATTCTGTTTGGTTATTACACTTCAGTTCAAATTTTTAAGTCTTCTTTTTCCATAAATAAATCCTCATTTGCATTTTCTTCTCTGTTTAACCTTGAATCACCCTCTATTACGCTCTTGTAAAATGATAAATCAGTCATTTTTCTCCACTCGGAACCAAAGTGTTGAGATCGGATAGTTTCTCTTCCATTTGATTCTGAGATTCTGTGGTCATCTGCAAAATGTTTTTCCTCTCTTTAACACCGATTTGAATGCTCCTATGTCTATTAATTTATTTCCCCTCTTACAATCACATTTTTTCCAGATGCAGTTTTCTTAGAATGATTCGCTTAGCTGTGGAAAAATGGAAATGCCCCACTAGGTTTGAGAGTAGCTTGCACTATTTTCTTCCAATCAATGATAACAAAATCCTCTCCCAGTTCCTTCAGATTTGCACTTTGTGCAATAATGTCTCTATATTCACTTGGTTTAATAATAGTATCCCTCTTCCTAATGATATTTTCTATTCTCACAAAAACTCTAATGGCTGGGAGAAAAGAGTGGCCGACAATTGGGAAAATAACATGGAGTTCTTTACAGTTGGTATGCTATTATAGAGTCAAGACATTAACATTCCCATTATTGTAGTTTCTTTATTTTGTCCTGGGCACCCGTCTGCATACACTTTCATGACCTTAGTTTCTCCCCCCCCCCCACTTCTTGCGTTTTTCTTTATTTTTTGCCCCCCATTTCGAAGGATCTTTCCATTTCTTCCGTCCTTTACCACTAGGTGATATCAATATAGCCTATTACTATCAATTTCTTAATAATAGTGCTTAATTAGCTTGTATTTGTGAGCAATGCATAGAAAACACTATCTTCTTATTTACAGAGTCTGTACTATTTGTTGCCTTCTAACAATGGGTATATGAGAGTTACAACGTTCATAATTATAATTTGTGCTAATACACTGCTGACAACAGCTGGAAACATAAAATGAAAGGTTATTTATAAGGAAAAAGAAATTCATGTATGGAACGAGACAGTTTTGTAACAGTACATGGGATGGAATGAGAAAGTTTTGGAACTGTTTGTCTTTTCTGAAGCTTAATTTTGGAAGGAAAGAGGAAGTTTAGGCACAATATTCATTACTACATTGTTAGATGTAGGTAGATGACGAAACCGCCATTATCTCAATTTTTTTTAAAAATGGATTGAGACAGTTTTGGAATTGGACGCTTCATATCATGTTGCCAAAAGTGGAAGATGAAGTCGTAAAGGGCAGCAGCTTAGAATGAAAATGTTATGGAAGTCTCAAAACAGGGTACCTCAATTGCATGCTAAACTTTGTTTGATGCTTCCAGCAACTTAATTCTTTTCTTTTTTGCAACACTGCCAAATTAAAATTGGTATATCTTCTAAACCAGCCATCGTAGACCTGGGTGGCGCAATTAGTATCGCGCTGGCATTTTGCGCCCAAGGTTGCGAGTTCGATCCCGGTCCAGATCGAAGGCATTTATATGCGCATAAATGTGACAGGCCCATGTCAGTAGATTTACTGGCTGTTCAGTACTTGCCAATAGCTATTCTAATCTATTAAACATACGTCATTGAAATTTGGCATACACATTCTTTAAACTCTTAGAAAACTTTTCTTTTGAACAGAAGTTTTCTAATTTACTTCAGTGCAAAAATATGTTTTTAAAAGGGAAGTTAAAAAAATGTTAAAATTGATTTGCTTATTTTCCAACTGTAGGGACTAATATCAAAATTCTGTTGAAGACGATTTGTAGAACACGTTTTTACTAGTAAATGTAAAGAAAAGAGTTAATTTATCTTTAAAATGTCTTAGTTATATCAATCTTAGTTAAATCTTCTTTGGGCCTTTTGTTTTGAAAACCTGGGCTCCACTTTTTAAAATCAGTTTAAGTTGCTCTAGCTGCGACCCCTCTATGTATAGATAATTATTATTTTACAACAAATAGTAAAACACTTTTAAAAGTTAAGCTACTTCCTTATTAATGGATAGGGGTTAGCTAGGCAACTTCTAAGATAGAATGAAATTTAACTTGGCCCTGTGGTTACCGTCACAGTTTCCGAAGATAAGATTCCATCCATATCCATGTTGTAATTTTACTGATTTTTTTTAATATCTCGAAATTGTACTTGTCATCGTTTTCAGCTTGAATAAGAATTCCGGTTAAGATAATCTTTGTTACTGGAGATAGGAGTTGATCATTTTGAACTGTCGTAATCTGATGAGCACTTGTATCAAATTTAAACCAGCCTCACGCACATTGTGTCAGAAAAAATATGCGTTACCATCACTTGAAAATGTCGAAAAGGCAGATAATTTCATGCCCATTTTTTTTCTAATGCACATGTAAACGTAATACAAAGAGGATCAGCATAGCTCAAACACAAGCAACCCACAATACGTCCACGAAACATTCCGGAGCAGGTTCCATTACCGAAGACGATTTATTTTTACACTTATCGTCATGTAGCAGAGTAGCATAAAGTAGGGCTCAGCAACCCTTTAGAATAAATTATGAACGTAAAAGGCTCTTGACGTTGCCCATGTGCATGGAATAGATGGTCCAAATAATAATCTTTGTATTTAATTTACACGAAAATTATCAACAGTATTGGAAATCCTAAAGAGAAAATGCATTCTTTACTCTTTCCTCTCCCGGTAAGAAAAAATAGATCAGTACAGATAATACTTATCAAGTAAAGCACGATTAAAGATTAGGGACAAATATTTGTTAAGTATTCATTTGTGAAAAAGTTATAGGCATATTTGAATTTTTGTTTGTTTCTACCGAAAAGCTATTAAAATCTGAACAGTTCCCCGCATAGGGCAAGTGTTTTTCCATCAATCACATGAAGCATCGATCATGAGAAGATTAGTGAAATTATGTATTTGATACATAAGTATCAAATACATAATTATACATAAAGTAATTTAATTCTCGCAATGAAACAGTATTACTTTCTCTTTAACATTGTTATTCAGATATCAGTACGACCATTTGTTAAAAATGAAAACGACACCTTCTCTTAGATTTCAAATATAGTTGTTATTAATCAGTCATCATTTCCATCAGCAAATAAAGCTAATTTGTTCCCCTCAAAGCTAGGGGTGGAAGTAATCCCGAAAGCGGACAGAGAAGATCCGTTCAAAAAGCCACTGTGGTCATCGTTTGCTGCTCTGCTGCATATGAAACCCACAACGTTGTCAAACACATGTGCTCGCCTGTGGTTTATTTGTAATAAATGAAATAATATTCAATTAACCACTATCGAAAGTCTGTTCCATGAAAATAATAGATGATATATTTCTGGGTTAGGAAACATTTGAAACATAACCTCTGACAACGTAATAGTTTACACTCTTTAGATAATCAAACACGTGCGGTAATCTATTATGCTCTTCTGATAGGGACTTTTAAATTACTTTAATCTAAAAAATAAGGCAACGAATCTTGGATGGAAGAAGTGTGATTATAAAATGAAGTCCTTCAGAAGTTGTTCCCCTCGTTAAAACAGTGACCATGAAATTAGAAACAAAAATAGCGATAGGCTACTTCTTAACCAAAGACCTGATGATAGTATAGTTGAAGATGAATAAATAATGTTGACCCATGTGAAGATTAATTATAAATATGTATAAATAATTCAAAGTGTTGCCATTCATGTGGGGGATAACAAACATAAAATGGTAACCAATGTGCATAAAACTTCATACATTTATATGTTTTTCAAGCTCATATATTCACTTCTTACAAAAATATAATATTTTCAAATGGAATCAAACTTTTTGAATAACTTTACATATATATAATAAACTCTCGTACAATAATAAAAATAATAATAATAATAATAATAATAATGATAATAATAATAATAATAATAATAATACCACGTCATTATTAGTTTTAGCAAGGAGGTTAATTTAAAAAATAAAAACTGAAGAAAAGTGGCAAGTAGCAAGACTTTTTTTATTCTCCCTTACCCTCGGAGTACCAAGCAATTAAGCCATACCGCCGGAAATACCAAATCTGGTTTCAAGAAAAAGTCCCCATTTTCCTGTTCTTTAGCCCTTGTTTTCTGCATCCAGAACAAGGTGTATAGATGATGTGTATCGACTGTTCCTTGTGGCCTTGATTTTTTAGCATGGTTTCTGCGTTGCTTTTACAAGTGTGTTGCAAGTGTTTTCTGTGTTCTTAATCTATGTTGTGTGTGCATTGTATGTTGTTTTGCTATAAGGTTTTAAGGGGATGGTACCAATCCGGCATTCGTCTACGAGTGAGGGAAGCCTTTGCAACCCGAGCGACGTCAGGCTTTTTAAACTAGTATTATATATACTATAATGTATCGATTGTCTCGCCATAGGCTATCTCGTTTACAATGACCCAAATAGCAATTTGTTTTATTCATTTTCGTGGTTTTAAATATTCATTGCATCCTTAATAATGTGAGTATTCGCTACAGCGTATAGTCACAATAATATTACTCGAGATCCCGATTCGCTGAAGAAAAATTCACACGCAACTTCTTTGGTGAATCTGTCAATATCTGGAGCTTTGAAGTTTGACTGTATTACCTATGACAATATTAATAGGATGTTATAGGTTAAAAATGTTCCTATCATGGAAAGCTGCTAACATATATACTAGGTTGAACAATCAGTGGCTATCTAGTGTTAAAGGAACAGTTACAAAAGAATTATTTTTTCCAAATATTGAAACCCGACTTCAAAGCAAAATTGAACCTGAATTTGTATTAACTCAATTCTTGTCAGGTGATGGAAATTTTGGCTCTTACTTTGAAAGGTTTAATATTATAAGGGAGAATGGTTATTTATGTATTTGTAAAGAAAACTAGACCGTAGAACATCTACTTTTTGATTGTCCACTCTTTGAAAGGAAAATATTTTCTTTAACAGGACACTTAAACTATTGTGGTGTTAAATATGATAAACCACTCTTAAATTTTTTTAGCTAGGATTGCTGTTGTAGAGAATTCCACTATTTCATATGTTCTATATTTAGGAGTTTACGATAATTTTATTTAAACTTTAGCAAAACAGGCTACTCTAGTGTACAAGATAACAGGTACATTATAAATTGTAATTGACATAAAACTATAGCCCTAATGTACCTTATGGTGAAATAGGGCTAAAATAAATTGTATATTAAATAATAAATAATAATAATATATATACTATGGCAAGGCAATTTCGTAATACGTCTTTTAAAAATTCAGAAGAGACACCAAATTAGTTTACAGATTGTACAGTTTTTATTGGTATGGTGTCCATGGCTACTATCAAAAGATCTCTCACTTTATATTTTTCTTTATAAAAGATAACTGTAAAATTCTGTTAGAACTAATATTATTATGAAGCGGCCTAAATGAATCATTAAAAAGCGTGAACTTAATATTGAAAGTATTACTATTGTACTTCGTTGAAAAGAATTAATTCAGTTAAAAGGTAGATATGCATGTTTACGTTATTATACAAGAGTGTTATTGTGTAAAATAAGGCGATTCATTAATTCTGATGAAATTGAATGCCTAAGTTATTATCAAGAAGCATTATCTCTTAAATAAATTTCATTACAAGATCAATAAACGTCAGAAGAGCACATAAATAATGTGATGAAGCGGCAGTACCTTACATTCAGTTTGCTAGTAAAAACATAGCATTACCTTGTGACAGACAATCATGCAGGATGCTAATGATGTATATTCGTCTGTATATCCTCTTTTTTGGTTTGGCAGATTGATGGGGTTGGTTCCGGTTTCATTGAACACACTTTCTCCATTCGGATCATCGATCAAATCAATTTTGTACTGTTTGCTGTTTTTATCTCTGAATATTGTATTTTTCGTAACGTTTAACATATCAGAAGGAGAAAATCGTTTCACACTTGGTTCAAAATTGACTCGAATAATTTTCAACATTCGTGAATATGTGGATACAACAATTACTGTAATATTCATACTAACAAGCTGTCTGAACCATCGTAAAATTCTATTGTTTCTATCATCAGTGGACTATGTTGACCGTGCTCTATCTAGTATTGGCGTTAGAGTATCCTATGATTTACCCTTAAAACTTTTTAAAATACAACTTATACTCAGTACTGTATTTATTGTAATCCCTTGCGTTGCTCTGTGCGTTTACATAGGTCTCACAACCAGCACTTATGCCACCGTGCTAGCACTGCTTATCTATGCCATCCCCAAAACCATTTCTTGTTGGATGCAGTCTTTATTCTTAGACTGTATGCTCCTTCACCGGCAGCGTTTCAAAATCATCAATGACGAAATATCGGATATTGAAGTCGACAAAACAGATCACGGTATCTTGAAGGATTATTCTGTATTTGGCCCTTTAATTCGAGAGAAGTTATCACCCATTCTTAATGGTATAAAAGATAGCCCTTCATTTAGATCTCGGACCAAAGCAATTTCTTCTGTGACACCATCAATGGGAGTTGGAGAAAAACTAAACAACCCAAAGCCAAGGCCTCACCGGAATATTTCAATGCTAGAAATTGATATGGCTCGAACAGTGCCTGCAAATCAAAATCCTTCAAATAAACTGATTGAAGTGTCAGAAAGGGAAAACTTTGCTTCTCAGAATCCAGAGTTTGCTGGAATGAGTCGAATTAGAATACTTGGTCATCTTCATGATTCTTTATGTGATTCTGCTCAGGTACTCAATTCTTCGTTTTCCTTTCAAAATCTTCTTTGTTCCGGAGTTTGTTTAATAGACATGACTGTCACATTTTATTGCTGTTTTGTTGTTTTGACCACATTATCTCAAAGAGATGCCTTTCACATCCAGCTGGTGTTTTATGCTCTGTACTGGACATTTCTAAGTATGCTTCAAACAATAGCAGTTGTTGCTGCTTGCGCCTTTACTGCTCAGGAGGTAAGAAAAATGAAGTTCAAATATTCAGAGACAAACTTAAGTGGACGTTGGTAATATCAGTGGTTGAAAAATGTTATACACTGTCCCTAAAGTCAGGTAATACCTTTCTTAATTTATTACACAAAAACTACACTTGATATGCAGCATTCATGTATTCAGGGTGTCCATGAAATGAGTGTAGATTTTTCGTGTGGTGGTAGGGATCATCCATACGAATATTTTAACATAATGGAGCAAAATTGTTGAACACAAAATGTTGTTTAGTATGTTCATCGTAAGACAATGCAAAGCTATTACATGTTTTACAGCATTTGTTGGAAATGTCAGCCATTGACCTGATTGCACAGCTGCACGCGTCTCACCATGAACTGATAAACTGTTCAGCAATTATGCTCTAGTCATTGAGTGTTTTGTTGCAAAGTAGTTCATGTAGTTCACAGTGACCTTAGTGCTCAGAAATTCTTATACAGTGGCAGTGCATTCTGAATACAATAGTTTTATCGACGTTGTGACACTTCAAAACTTAATGCGTTGATGTACACATATGATACTCTTTAATAATTGAACTAACACATTTGTTATCTTAGGTACTAATAATGCATATATTTGTTTTAGGCTAACCGTTCTGGAGTGTACGTTCATAATATACTGAGGGAAACATCTCAAGCCAATACGAAGAAAGAAGTAAGTAAAGCATTATTTCATTATTATCAGTATTCTTGTGTGTCATTTTGTTTACGATGTTTTTTTCTTATTACATACACTTTTTAGCTGGCAATAGGCCAATTTTTCCTGAAATGTTTACCTTGTTTACCACTTTCCCCTAATTTTTTATTACACACAAACACCCATGCCCGAGGCGGGACTTGAATCCGCAGCCTTCACCACGATTCCAAGGCAGTATATCTTAGTTACCGCGGCTAAGGAGATCGGCAAAAAATTTCAGGGATTTTTTTTTTTTTTTAACTTTGAGAGCCACCATTCAGTTCGAGTGCACGAGAACTTTCCGGTGCTTTTAGTTTCTTCTAGTGTTTTTCTTTCCTTAAAGTTAGTATTTTTGGGTTCCACACCAGCCCTGGGTGAGCCAAGCTTATTGCTTTGAGTCAAGTCCGACCACATGCATTAAAGGCAATGGCCTACGCTCAGGCCTAGGTGAGCGGGGAAAGGGACTGTAAGGCATGGCCACAACAAATGCCTAGACCAGCCCCTGGATAAGCCTGACTATTGGTTTGATGTCATATCTGGCACTAAAACATTAACCCATGAAAGCTCGGTTTCATCTTCAGGAGCGAAGGATTGGGGGGGATAAGACACACATTAAGTGGAGGGTGGATGAAATTACATTGTATGTATAGTTGGTGCCATTTTAAGAAAGCCTCGTCCCAAACTATCGTCTATCTACAAAAGAATATAATAGCATTGTTCCCTAATCCGAAAATCTGCACCGACTTCGATACCGACAAAGAACAGGTGCTCTTGTAGTCGCGTGGTTTCCCCAGTGTTGCCGCTGTCATTCACTACTTCTTAATTTAAGTAAGTGCTGTGGTACGTATTTGGCAACATTGTAATGGACTGCAGATAAGTGTGAATACGCCTAATTACCTTTCTATTCACTGATTGACAGGACGGGGAGGATTAGGGTAGCAGCAGGTAGAGGCATTCTTGGAAAAAGAGTCTTTAAAAAGTGGCACCCACAATTGTGTCTTCTATATTATTACACACACAGTCATCTGAAGTAAACAAAGGACATGGACAACAAACAAACCAAAAATTATCCTTTCGATTTCATGGAGTCATCATCAGGGCATCTGATTTTGTAGAATTACATCTAAAAAAAGAGTAAAACTGTTTTATTAATGGCGTCATTGTTGATTAAAATGACACGACATAGAAGAAGAAGAAGAATAAAAAAAGAATAAGTAATTTTATTGATTTTTTTTAAATGATTTAAATTTTAAAGAGTTTAATTACTAAAACAGCTTTAGATCTCTTGTCAGCGATACGAATTTTCACCGTCCGCCGGTCCGGTGAATTTTCCGGGCTTACAGTGGTCTATTATTTTATATAGGCCTCTGGCCATGTGGATGGCAATTTTGCTGTGCCGCCTCGTGGACACAGGTATAATTATATAAAATAATGGGTGACTGTAAACTCAGCAAATTCACGAGAACTGTCGGACGGCGAAAATTGGTATCGTGGACAAGAGGTCTTACAAAACAATATGCCATGATGATGGTTGCATGTAACCGAAATACCTAGGCGAAATGAAAGATGAGATTAAAATATTACATAGGCCTATTGTTTTATTGATCGAGTTCAACGGCAACACACAGAATGACTTTTAATACGTCTAGGATAGTATAATTTTATAATATTAAAACACATTTCGAGAACAAACATTCCTACCATATTCCTATTGTATTCACATACAAAATCACCAAGGAACTCTACGTTTTCTCTTTTACTATTCTAGCTCAAAGAATTTTCGCTGCAGCTGTTGCATCGTAAACTTCAGTTCACAGCTTGTGATTTCTTCCCATTAGATTTCACTCTCCTACACTCGGTAAGTAGCCTACACGGACTTACAACTTTATCACGATAATGATAATATAAGTTGCGACTTCTAATTTTCCAAGGAAACAAAAGATCGATATTGTAAATGATATCTTTTTTAAAAAGTGCCCTATTTCGCTAATAAGGAAAGAGTGAAAGACCAAATTATTTTGTGCGCTTAAAAAATCTGATAGAAATAATAGTCTGAAAGGAACAGCTCTTTTGACAATTGATTTATCTTCTCGGTTCCTGGTTTAATTCCTTCCAGAGTCGGAATTTGATTCTGGATAGGCCTATTTGTTTTTCGAAGCGAATTGCGACCTCGACATTGGGCATCATAGCTCTCGTACATGGAATGTATAGCTGGTTTTTATTAAGTATAATATTTAATCATACCAAATTGCAGAAAATGTTTAACCCAAATTAAATATTAAAATGCATTATTCATTTGATTTTCTCCATTTATTTTATTGATAACCATAGCTATTAAGAATTAACGTCACTATAAATAATAATAATAATAATAATAATAATAATAATAATAATAATGACGATAGTAATAATATTAATAATAGTAATGATAGTAATAAAATTTATATTGAAATATATTTTAGTACCGGTAACTTAAAATATATAGCCCTTTTTTTTAATTTGAATATCTATAACATGCATTCCGCTACTTCTCTGAATGTTACAGGGCTAATAAATAATCGGCAAGCTTTCTGTACTTTAAAGCCAATATCTTTCTAAATATCCACGGTGCATATCAAATTTCTTCATGAGGGGAGACGCAGTTAGCTCGCGTTCTTCTTCGGGCATTGAAATTCAGAAGTAAATAACATTTCCTAATTACATAAATACTATATATCCATGCTATACCATATACCGGTACGATACAATAGCAAGCATCTGTAGTTGTATGTTTACCAGTGGTTACAAAGATGTGACTTACAGATCCTGGCAATAGTCAATATTAATATGATTTACAGAGGAAAATTGGAAAATAATTTTCCCTGACAGGCAAAAATAATGTTTCCTGCCAGGGAAACAATTTTACGAGCCAGAGAATTTCCCCCGTTCTCCGTCAATTCGCATTTTGTAAGTATTTATCAGATTCCATTCTAGCAGATACTTGCACCGTGCAATAGTGGAATAATATTAGCTCACAGACGGAAATTCATAGTGAAATAGGATATTTTATAAAATAAGGAAAAATATATTGAGGAGAAATGAAGTCATTTATTGAGCTAAATACCGGCAGCTTCAAAAATGTAAATAGTTTGATGTGAGAGAGCAATACTAGTGGATACGATTTAGATATTTGTAGCAGGTTTTCTTCCTGCTTTTTACTAATTCATTCTAATTAAACGTATAACATAAGTAATTTAGTCCACCGCTATAGCGCAGGAGATGCCTTCATTCCCCTCACGCAGTCGAACCCGGAATCGATTCCCGGTCGGTTCTCACTTGTGATATAATTGTCGGATATGACCGTACTTTATGGTCCCCGGATATAATCTGGCCGTCATTATCGTCTTCGTCCCATCCGCGCCTTATTCGGAGTGTGTGCGCGAATGGTATGACTCGTTTATGTGATCATGTTGTCTCGGAGATGGCCACGGCATTGAGCTGATCATGAATCCGGGGAGGCCATCCATGTTCTTGTCTTATTTAAAAAAATATATGTGTGTGATCCAAATGTATGTGGACACATTATTCCATGGCAATGCTATATAGAGTATAAGTTACACGAAGAGGCTATAGTAATTCCAGATGTGAGTCAGCCGCTGTTCAGAATGGATGTAACAAGATTTAAACAGTGTTTTAGCGTTAAAATAGCCGTTCTCTGAGCAAGAAATGCCAGAGAATGCCACAGAGAGCTGATGGAAGCTTTTATGAGAGTGCACGTCATGCACGCAAATAATTCAAACATAGATTAAGTTCCAGATGTCACTGCAACGCCACTGATAACAGAATTCAAATCTATTGCGAAACATTGATGTCACGTTGTTTACATCGACAAATAATGGAAGGAGGTATAAGCCTTGTTTCCCCTATGTTTATAGTTCTCAATGCTTGAGGCTGTGTTCTAGAAAAGGGGTTTCCAACTACAAGAGTGAAGATCAAATATCCAGAATTCGATTGATGGGCCACGCCATTTTTTGTGTAAACAAATTAATGGATTTTAAATAATGAACTAAAAAGGAAATATTTACATGTAACTTTGCTGCATCTAATAAGTTTTTAACGAAATCTTGAAGTAATCTTAGGTTGCTGCATTATGTCATGTATCAGTAAGTTTATATAAAATAAAAATTCTGAGTTACACACTTTAACAAGAACTGAATTTTCAAAATTAGACGATAAAAGCTATGGAATTAAACATTAAAATTAGATACCACTATACCAGTATTTAAATTTATTCCACTAAAACTTAATACGTATTGCGTTCTAACCTAGCACAACAGAATTCATGATTTTTACTAAAGTACTCACATCTGAACTTAAAAAAAATACTTGTGTTTGCTTTGTATGGATTATGTTCATATGTTTATTTGGGGCCTTCAGTATTTTTAAATATTTTTAAATGTTTAACTTTGTACATACTTTCATTACATAACTAAGGGTTTTTGACGCAAGGTGCAAATTATAATTTTCCACATATATTGGAATCAAACCTTTCACGACAAACCAGAATTCATTGACAGATTATATAAAAAGAAGGATTATTATTACTAAACAGAAATAAATCAACTTCAGAACGTAAGGTAAGCCGATGACCCACAATCCAATTTTGGTTCAAGTTTCTAAAACCAACGACATTGGATCGTGTAACATAGATGATTGACATTGTACACAATTTTGTCTTATATTTTTCAACAATCGTATTACATGCAACGGAGTAGAACCGTTCCTAACTTTCTATCCAAACATATGGAATCAACCAAAGAACGTCATCTCCCCACGTGACGTAGAAACATGGGTTAGGGCTGTGTAAAGGCAGATCCTTAATATGGATGCTTCTTCCGTACAGCAGATTCCCTGCACTGCCAGTGCTCGATCAGCAAACATTAATCAAGAAGATAAAAATTTGCAATATTAGAGTCAAGAAGATTAATATACGCTAAGGCAGACTTTGATCTGACAATAGTATTGTCTATAGCCATTATTATAATTTGCATAAACGGTGAGGTGATTCAGAAATCATGAAAAAGATTCGGCTGAAAATGTTACTAGTGTGAGCGTATCGACCGGCAAGTCGATTGTAATAGCTATAAATTTTCGTTTCGGGTGGAACACTGACAGAATATTGAACCAAAATGCACTCTCGTGTGCACAACCAGAAATAAATGTACAGAAATGCTACTTGATACACCTTTTTGAACCAAGAAATTAAATCGTGGGACTTTAGTTTTCTAATATGATATAATAAGGTAGCTTCCTACATACTTATTTATATATATGAACACTTATTGATCTTGTAATATACTTAAATAAAAACGCATACCGTATTAAATTAATATTATTATAAAAACTGACTTCGCGGGCCGCAAGAATAGGTCTCGAGGTCCGCATGCGGCCATCGGGCCGCCTATTGGAAACCTATGTTCTATAAATAACAAGTTATTCAATTTAGCAATGAGGACTTCATGGCATTGAATAATGTGTTCCATTATTGTAATTAGTTATCAAACATGGTTGAACTGAATTTATAAAATTAATTAACCTTATTATTTTTTTGAAACCACTTTCATTTTAAATATGAGTTTATATTGTTGTTAATGTTTCAGATGGTCAGCGCGGTTACTACGTATCTTGTCATCGTCATCCAATTTCATCTGGCAAATAAACAGGAAAATTGATTTCAATTACGTAATTGCATGTTGCGGGTTGTTTTATCTGACATTTATATAATAATGGTCATGAAATATAACTTATAATGTTTCTTTTGTTAACCATAATCACATATTGGGAGTTGGAACATATCGTGGGTTTTTGTAAGGTCAGCTGCAATGAAATAGTGAAATAAAGAACACATTTCTTGAACTCACTTTAGGGAAAATTTCATTAACCTAAATTAAATACTTTATTATTAGTTCTACACACGATCAGCAAAAGTTATGAAAATGTTATTTTATAACTGATTAGCTTGAGTGAATGTGACGGCTATTATTCAATGAATTTAGTTAATATTTTAGGTGTATTTTATTTTCTCGACGTAACAAAGTATCTCAGTTCAAATCCCAGCGTTAAATATAACTTATAATAGCTAGTTATGTATCAAGTACACAAAGCAAGGCTTTAGCTGACGAAACTAGTCTTTCGGACGAGGCGTAGCCGAGTCTGAAATATGTGATGAGTCCGCTAAAGTTTTTCGTGTGGAAATATTCGGCATCCACCCCCTTCCTCCAATAACATTAAAAAAAAGAAAAAAAACTTTTGACGAGCGAGGTGGCAGCACTGGTGCGAGAGATCTGGCGAGTTCTTTCTTCCCTTCTTTAAATGTTTGAAACAAGTTATAGTACATGGACTCCCTTGACAACACCATCACCACCGTCAAGTTTCCTGTTCTGTTTCACGACGAGATTGATCGAGGATCGATTCTATGCACTGCTCCCCCACCTACCTTGCTACACCTTATGTCATGTCCAGCAGTAGAATATCGTGAGCAACCAATATTACGCTGTATTACAATTTTTCTGACATTTCAAATATTTTAGAAATACCCTGAGTTTTTATACGAATTCTCTAGGTTCTACAAGAAAGAAATAAAAGAACCAGCAGCGTACAGATTGTCGTAGAATCCCCAGCCAAGATATGATTGCCGACGGAAGAAGTTCTAATCACACACTTGTTATGTTTAGTTTGTGCTGTTTTGCTGTTAGTAAACAGTGTGCAATGGTAAGCAGCTACTCCTGCTACCGGTTCTGCAGTTAGCACAGTGACATCCTCGCGTTCAGTTGTACATTGTGAAGGGTTGATCTCATGTGTCGTCGGAAATCGTAAGTGTAAGAAATGCTTTAATTTTATGGTATCCGCACGGTGTACTTATTCTTTCTTCTGTGTGGTCATTACCGCACGATGTGCGCATGATGTGTGTTCATCATTATAGTAATCGTAATCAAAAATATATTTTTAGTATACGTTTTCTAAAGCGGCCTAGGCCGGTAAAATTTCCATGGTATCCCCTAGCGGCCGTAGTTCCAACTATTGCTCCTAGATATCTCTACAGTGTCTTCCAGTGTAAGTTCAATTTTACATGTTAAGGGTTTTATTGTCCATTGTCTATTAACAAGCATAATAAACCCTGTCATTTAGAAATCGCTAATTTAATAAATAAATTTGATAATAACTTTTAAATTTGTTATACTGAACTATGCCTTAGTTTAGGCCCCGAGAGCACGAGTACTAGTTGAAAGAAACGAGTTCAAATCAGCCTTTTGTACGATGAAGTCCCCTAGATGAGTCAGGGTCGCAGTTGCAGTTTTACCCTTGTCCTTCCGCATTGCCTGCATCTTCGTCTTCACTGTTAGATTTGTCCAAATTAATAAAAATCTTTAAACAATGTCGTTTGTCAAACCATCTCTCTTAAAAGAAAAAAATCCCTTTAGGCAGGCCTACAGGCGGAGGTAGATTTCGAAGTGCTTTTGGTTTAATTTATTGTCGCTGCATAGCACTCTTCTTCTTTAGCCTTGGCATGGCAAACCTGCAGTAAAGAGGAAGAGCCTACAATCAATTGTTTTGACAACAATAATAGGATATAATATTCTATGAGGCCGTGCGCAAGATCAGCAATGAATAAAATTAGCAAAGCCGCTAAACAAGACAAAATTATATTATAATAATTCTTTCAAGTGTTATTATTTTCAAACATTAAAATCTCGCGTCATATGAGAGCTATCAAGAAACTATTTATTGATTTGTAGAGTACTCATCAAGAGCTTTTCAACGATACCCCACAAGACGTGGTTTCAAAAGTTTCGAATTTTCATCCCCCACCCCCACCCTCACCCCCACCCTCACCCCCACCCTCACCCTCACTCGAACCCCCGAATCGTTGGTGTCACTGTGAACTCCATAGGGAGTACTTTAATTTATTCATACAAAGTTTCCCTCTATACTTCATAGGGGCCGAGATATACATTTTTAAAAATTTCAACCCCCTCCCCCGACCACCCACTTGGGCCAATTTTGCTCATTAACGAACTTGTCCGAACTATTGGGCCTAGAAATAACTTATTAAAATTTGGTTCAAATATCTTCAAAATTACGGCCGCTATCGTGTAAAGATATATATAAATATATATATATATATATATAAATATCACAAATTTTTTTTTTGAACGGGCGGTGGTTTCGTACTTAGGGGAGCATGAAACGTAAAGATATGAAAGAATTTTTCGAAAATCATAAAGTGGTATCCATTGCAATAGGTAGATTTTTCTTCGAAAATCTACCTAAAACACACGTTTTTCTTATGGTCAAAGCTGTGTTTTAGTAAGGGTTCTAGTTAGTTATTTCTTCGTAGGGGTTTTTAACATGGTTCCGCTGGCATCGCAACACTTCTTTTCGTTGAGTGTTCTGAATACTCTAGTAGCAGAAAATTTATTTGTATGATATTGGCATGATATTTTTGGCCGTCCTTTTAGGAATCATATTCGTTTGTGTAGAGCTTGTGTACTGTACTTTGAGAACTATTGCTCTATCAATAGACTGCAAAGCTTTGCCTTATTTTCCCACACCAGTTGGAAAAATTAGAAACATAAATCAAAGCCCCAACAATAAATAAAAAAATATATGTAATATATACACCATTATATGCACTCGTGGAATTGCGTATGACTATTCCATTCATACGTTCAGTATTTGATATTGGCCAATAACATTTAGCAGTGCCTCGGATATCGACCAATCGCAATCGTTTATCTTATAATATGCTTGAAAGAGAGGCAAGGATGCAACTTTGTCTAATAGGATGCCAGCTGGTTATTGGACACGTCAAGGTATCAATATGCAGTGATTAATGCGTAACATATTTGTATTGCTGCTAGTGAACACGATAAAACACATTATTTTATAAAGCATAACTTATTTGGAAATTGAAGCAATTTAAATGTATATTGATTAAAAACAAATTTCGATTTTGTGCAAGCCATTTCATTTGATTTTAGCTTATCTTAATCAATTATTCTGTTTCTCATACGCACTTTAGGTAGCATTGGTTGGCTCTGGTAATAAACGATCGTTTGTTCTTTCAGTATGTCGTAATCTGACAGCTGACACTGACTATTTCATTTTAAACAACAGAAGTAAAGAATTAATTATTACTTATACAACCTGATAATTTATTTTTATGGAACAGTCTTAATAAATCCCATCCATGATCACGAATTTCATCAGATAAATTCACTCAAGAATCTATCGATAAATTCGTATTTTTGGGGGGTTGCATATGATAATCCAACATAACACCATATTTCTGCTTCACTTCAGTATAATCATATCTTTTGTTTTATGTTCCTATGTAATCTACCTGTTGTATATATTAATAAGTTATTGTATTTGGAAATTAATGTTCTATAATGAATGTGATGTTATATATAGCCCCTTAAGGTGAGCTTTGCTCGTTGGGGTTTTCTTACCATCAATAAAAAAAAATACATGTTATCTTATTTTTAATTTTACATTTTTTACAGAGCACATATTTAAAAAAATAATATTTCGTATTTAATAAACAAATTACAATAATGAATATTACAATAGGGGCTGTTTTAATTAGAAGGTTGATAATTAAAACCAGTGCGCTGAATTTCAGGTTCGATTTATAAGGCAAAATGGTATTTAAGCGTAGGTGGTATTTAAGCGTGCATCATGTCGCAACAGAAAAGCAATAATAATACTGAAATTTCTAAATCCCAGGAACGGTGAGGGAGGAAACTATTTGTTAATGTCGGTCCGTTATGCAGGACCTGTAGGGGAACGCAATAGAACATGCAGTGTCCCCCAGGGCACTCTTGTGCCGGAGAAGTCATTAATTAAACTCTGCACTAGAAACGGTTCTCTGAACTGCTTCATAATATACTCCCACCACCCCGTCATACAAACCTTCATCTAAGTTATATAAAATCATAAAATGAACTATTGGAATTATTGTAAAATACATTTCTCGCTTTCTCTTTGTAAATTTCTGTGAAAGTATTTCTTTCTCTTTATTTCCTTGTACCTGCACATTCCTTCCAATCTTAGTTCCGTATTTGTTCATGCGCCTTAATTCTCGACAAGGGTTGACCGAACTGTTGAGAGTGGTTTCCTAAAATACTTTCCCTAGAAACTTGACATTTTGCACACTTAATTAAAATTTAAACTTAAACTGAAGTTTAAATTTTTTTCTAATATTTCTCTTTGTTTTACTTACTCATTGGCAATAGACAATTCCTAAGCAAGCTAAAGGAATATTAGCTATTTTATGGAACCCGGAGGTTCATTGCCGCGCTTACATGAGCCCGCCATTCAACCCTATTCTGTGCTACCTCAATCCAACAATCTCTCGCAAATCCTACGTCTCTTAAATCTATCCTAATATTTTCCTCCCACCTACGTCAAGGTCTTCCAAGTGGTTACTTCCTTTCAGGTCTCCCACACAATATTTTTGAGTTATGTCTCTCCTCCCCCATGCGCGCAACACGTCCAGCCCATTTAATCCGTGATTTAATTAACCTTACTATATTCGATGAAGGGTACAGGTTATGAAACTCGTCGTTATGCAGTTTTATCCAGTCCCCATTTTCATCTCTCGTAGGCCCAAATCTCAATTGGTTTCAGAAATATTAATTAATTCAGTTTTTTTTTATCAAAATTGAAATGTATCTCCACCGAAAGACACTATGTGTGCTTGCTTTAAAAATTAACTCGTGAACATTTTGATATTGTTTTTGCTTTTTGTTTAAAAAAATATTTATCCCAGAAAAATGAAAAAGTGTCACGTGATTATACTATATAAAATTATATTTTTTTAAATAACTAGGCGTGTACAGAATGTCTTATTAGACATTTTATTACACACTTTTAAAGTATATTATGAAAAAATTCCAATGTTTTATCTCTGTTTTTTGGGAGAAGATAGATTTCATTGTGGCAAAATAACATGCAAAATGAAGCTGAGAAAACGGCGATTAAAGTTTGCATACAGTGGCATCTGGAAGCGCACTGAGGATAGATAGATGGTGTCAACAACACCTGTTCCATTCGTTCAAACGCCATAAAATTTTGCATGGGTATACTTTAGAGTATGCTTAATTTTTGCGCAATAAAAAAATATCATTTTTTACAAAAATGGCTAAATCATCACTTCTCTCATCTCTTTACCTAGATATCATGCTGTGTTCTACCTTGTACAACATCAATATCTTATTTTTGTTACTACACTATTGTAGACCATGTTTTTCCAACTTCCAGAGGTCCGAGGGCCAATATTATATCCATATGTTGATTGCGGGCTATAACTTTTTTGGAGGAATAAAATAGATAACCTTTAAATAATGAGTGATAATAAAGTAAAATGTATATATAACTTTGCTTCTTTTAAGGCCTTTCAAAACAAGTCTTGAAGTAATCTTATTCTGCTTATGTGACAATATTGCACACAAAATTTCCGAGTTGCAAGCTTACTTTAACGTGATATGAATTTTTAAAATTAGGCAACAAAGACATTGACTTTACAAATTAAAATTAGGTGTTTCAAATTATTTCATTAAAACTGAAAACTTATAGATTAGCCTATATAATATATTATAATAAAAATATAATATTGTTCATTCGTTTAGTAATCTTTTATTAGATAACCCATGACTGTTCCAATCGTAAGTCGTGTATTTGATATTGACCACTAACGGTTAACCCTTGAGAACAGTAGAAAATTATAAGTCTAGTATCTGGTTTTCGTAACAGTAAAGTACGATTCTCATCGACAGATTTTAAAGTTATGAGTTATTGTATTGCTCGAGAGAAGTTCAAGTAGAATTATTATCCGATAAAAACTCTTCCTTGCAAGAATATACCATCATGATTTGGTCGATATCCAGAAAATTGCTAAACGTAATCAAATACCACGTCGTATGAAGGGATTGGTCATAAAATATGAAAAATATGATATAACATTTTTAGGACATTCAACAAATCAAAGCGTCTACTAAATAGAATGACAGTTAATGGTTGTACAGAACATATTAGTTATTAAATAAAATCAGGTAAACTGATGTAAAAAAGTGCCAGTATGTTTTTGTTTAATCAGTTATGACTGCAATTATGATATGCAGAATATATTTTTTTTAAATTGATTTCCAAGTTAAGCTCCAGATTTATTCATTAAGCAGGGCTTACAGAAGAAGAAAGGTCTACCATCTCGGCCACCTGGGTCATTTTAACGGTCTAGTTGGATAAGCGCATGTAAAACAATAGTTTTTTTTCATAGCTACCTGTATTTTAATTTCCAAGGCCTTATAAGATCACAGTAAAACAATAGGCTATGTTGTCAAGATAACTGATTTCCATTTTTTTTATAAATTCTTTCGAATACGTATATTGCCATAAAATAGGCACTAAGTTGAGCATTACTCCGAAACAGATCAACCGATTTTATCCATTATAAATAGACGTCTTCCCATGGACATTGTAAATGTGTATACAAAGTTTCATAAAAATCCGGTAAAGCGTATTTGAGTTACCGCGTCTTTAAAATATACACTAAATTGGGTTTTACTTTGGTACCGGTCAACAGATTAGGTTCAAATTCAATAAGGCACTTCTCATGGACGTCATAAATGGGTATACCAAGTTTCATGAAAATCCGTTACAGCGTATTTGAGTGATGGCGCCTTTCTATGAGAAAGGCGCCATAATCTATTAAAATAGGCACTAAATTGGGCATTACTCCGGTACCGGTGAACCGATTTGGTTCAATATCAATAGGGTTCTTCCCATCGACATTATGAATGTTTATACCAAGTTTCATGAAAATCCGAAAAAGCGTACTTGAGTTATGGTGCGTACAGACGCACGGACAGACGGACGGACAGACAGACAGACGGACAGAAATTTTTTCGTCCCCCACACAATCTCATAAAGTACCATACTGGCACTTAATAATTGTTAAGTGTAACAGTACAAAGAACGGGTGATTACCAGTCGAACGAATGACCGTTGTTTAGACTGTCTAATGGAGAATTCGGTTGAGTTCATTGGATGGAGAATGCTAATTAGCCTACTAATAATTGAGGAGTCTATTAGCAAATCCGGCAATCTCCATTCTGAAAAAAATATATAGGGATGCTAACTTCTAATGAAAGTTTAATGCGTTTTCTATTATATATTTAGTGTATGTGTTGCAAATCCCACTTCCCACAAAAACTTTTTCATCTCATCATAACATAAACACCCGGTCTAGGCACGATCATATTCTCGCAGTACCAAAACATCATACATCTCTTTACTCATCATGCTTTACTACTTCAGTCATCCGAATGTGGAATTCTTTACCATCTCACATCAAGGACTGCCGGTCACTGTCAACCTTAAAATCGCAGTTAACAGCACATATACATAGTACTTAAGTGTATTTTTCATGTCCTATGTTAATGAAGTTTATATGATTTAATTCTATTGCGTAATTCAATTGTATTTGTACCACCTAATATCTTTCATATATTTTAGTGTGTCATTTAATGTATCTTGTTGTGTCATTTAATGTGTTTTGTGTTATTTATTGTGTTATATTGGAACAACTAATGTACTATTAGTCCCTGGTGAAGTGGAAGATAATACATTACGGTCTTAACTTTCTCCAGGTTAAATAAAGCTATTATTAATATTAATATTATTATTATTATAAAATAACTCAGATCTACACCATATTCACTAAATATGTAATAGGAAATGGATTAAACTTTCATTAGAAGTTAGCCTCTTTATATTTTCTCAGAATGGAGATTGCCGGGTTTGCTAATAGACCCTTCAATTGTAATGTGATGTGGTCTATATAAATTATTGACAAAGCTTTCCTTTTCTAAATAATAGGGTATCTTTTTATTTGAACATTCACAAGCATAACTAGCTAAACAGGATAGACCAATAACACATAGCCTACTATGCGTATATGCTTATACTTCTGTCCATACACGTTATTGCACTCTAAGTTTTATTGTCATTTGTATGTATAATTTCCTGAAACTTCAATTCTGTATTTCTTTCGCAGAATGTTGATTGTGTGAATGTAAATTCTTGTGAGTAAAATCTCAACAATCCTGAATATTTTGCATATAAATGTCATAAGCTATTGTCTTTATTTGGTTAGCAGAGCGAGCTTTTCTTTTTGAAGGAGCATAGTGCTTGTCGGCAAAGTTCCGGTAATGACTTTCGACCGGCTAGATCGATAACGAATTCGCTATATACATTAGCAAGTATAATGGCAATGCAACAGCACTTCCGTTTTACATTGATTAAAAATTCCTATGCTGGTTACGAGTAATTTAATGTGATGTTACTAATTATTATGAGCAGTGTTTTTATCTTGTGTTCCCTCAGTGTAGAGCTATAGAAGCAGTCAGCCTTTATGTGCACAATTCAACAGAGGCTGCTTACTGTGATTAACTTCGCGTAAATTATGGATTTTTACTCTTTTGCGTATCCGTTAATGAAAGTGAAATATTCAAAACCGCGAAACAAAAACAAAAAATGTAATTATATTGGTAAAAACCCCTTTTGATGCCAAATATATCAACTTATCATAACGAAAACGTGCACTGGAATTTCAAAGTTTCATGATCCTTAGAACTCGAATAAGTGTTTTTCGAATGTCTTTCCGTTACGTCTATCTGTCCGTCCATCTGTCACACCGTTTATCTGTTTGTTCCTCTCATCTTGCTGGCCAAATATGACTTAAGGGGTAGTTTATGCGTGTCTATTTTCTATTTATGTTGGATTTATCGTTCATGTTTGATTGAATTATGTCACAGGCCTACGTCTGGTGTGAGGTGACTGTTTCTTAATGTTGCTGGAACAATACCCATGATTAAAATAACATACAGCCTTTTGCTATCACAACGAAGCAAGCTGTAGATATCTCTTCAGTAATATTAGAATGAAAATTTGTAATAAGTGTTCTTTTTAATTGTTTATAAATTTCGTTTCTGATAATGTTGATGTATCAGAATTGATTAATATAGAAATGTAGCCTACTCCTATGTAGAAAATCTTACATTAGCCTACTCCTAGTGCAGTTTATAATTAAAATTTTTGATTTTTCGTGACATTTATATTGTTATAGTAGTAATTGTACTATTAGAAGTAGTATAGGGGTGGCGGTGATTTTAGTGATATTCTGTAGGTCGTTCCATTCATACGCCGCTTGTTTGATATAGACAAATAATGTTTAGCAATTCCTCGAATATCGACCAATCACTATCGTTTATCTTATAATTTGCTTTCTAGGGTCGCAAGTTTGCAATTTTCACTGATAAAACATCAGCTCCTTACTGGAGACGTAAGGGATCAACGTGCAGTGATTAATACGTCACATTCTGCCAGTGAACAGAATGAAAACATTATTTTATACAACATAACTTGTTTAGAAATTAAAATAATGTAAATGTGTATTGATTAAAAGCACAATTTCGATTCGGTGCAAACTAGTTTGTGTGTTTTATTGCGTACTAATGTTAGAAATCTACGATGACACTCTCTATCTAGTGGTATTCAGTACTGGTAGCATTGGTAAGCCGATCGATTTATCGACTGTACACTCATATAGTATGCCGTGATCTCACTGCCAGGAGAATATTGTCAACAAAGTAAGAAAATTATTATTATTTACAAAATCCGTTACATTTGTTCTTCGTTCTCGCAAATATATCGTTAAACTCCTAATCTTTCACATTTACGACCAGTTACATGTGTTCAATACCTCAATGGATCGCATATTGCCCAAACATTGAAGTAGAAATGAGAGTTTACTGATTTATCTCCATTAATTTATGATAAATCCGTGAAGAGTAGCCCAGAATGAAAGTATGGAAACCAAACTTGCATAAAGTTAACACAGAATTGACTTAATTCTCGCTTCTCTACATAGACTGTAGAAGAAGCCAAGCGGAAATAAATTTCTTTAATTTTTTTTTCTGGGTTGTAGAAAATTTATTACAAACGAACTGTTCTCCACCTATTCTACTTTCTTCACTATATAAGCCCTTCCATATTCTTATACAAAAAATAGTCATTTACATTTGTGTGGGGAATTAGTAAAACGTTCGTTAAGCGATGTCAGCATTTAAATCCTTGGAATAGTGAGTAGGGAGGGAAGAAGAGTTTTTCCTCTGACTCTCTCTTTCTTCGCAATTATTTTGTGTTGAGTGGAGTCACTTCTCCTGTGACTCCTTAACGAAATTAATAGCAGGGACTTCATCTGTTCGCTCATAGTAATTACACAGCCGGCGTGTCTCAATGCCAACTCTATCTTACAAGTGTTTGAAATCACGAGAGTGAAATAAATGTAGCATTGTCAGCTAAATGAAGTAGTAATCTTCTGCAAGGTTTCATTACATACAAAAAGAGAAGTTTGCTCAATAACCTCATGATATTTGTTTGTGATGGGATAAATGTAATAATTTGGGACTACAAAAGAAAGAAATAGGCCCACTCATTCACGAGCAACAAAAATATATCAAAATAAATACACTCAGAACGAAGAAGAATATTAAACAAATAGGTCTTTAATTAATTAAACTAAACAGAAAAAAACTATCTAATTATTACGTAGGCCCATATTCTTACACACGCGCTGATTTTGAGAAACATCCCCCCCCAAAAAAATTATCTAATTATTACGTAGGCCCATATTCTTACACACGCGCTGATTTTGAGAAAACATCCCCCCCCCAAAAAAACAAATTATCTAATTATTCTTATACACTCATATAGGGCTACTAAACAGTTAGGACTGGCAAAAGTTAATTAGGTATTAATTCCAATGCTAATGAATCAACTAGTCCACTGCTGTGGCGTAGGGAAGCGTTCGCTTTCCTCACGAGCGGGCCCGGGTTCGAAACCCGGTTGGGACAAGTTTTCCTGGGTGGGATCTTCCTCACCAATTGGGTGAATGTCAGGAAATTTTAGGCCACTGCACTGTGGTCCCCGGATATCATTTCGCCGTCATTATGACCTTCATCAAATCCGCCTTATTCAGAGTAAGTGTGTGCGCGACTGGTGTGTTGTCTTCCGTGTTCGCGTTGCCTCGGTGGTGGCCTTAGCATCGGGCTGATCTCTCATTCGAGGTAGCCTTCCTTGCCTTTGTCTAGTCAAAAAAGTATGTATGTAGTCGGTGGTTAATCCCTCTACCGGCAGGTCGCGGCGTGGGCTGCATTAAACGTCTCTATAGCTGGAGGGGTTAACCTAAAACAAGTCGAAATGGTAACTTTAAACTTTACAGCCAGTTCATTATAATACTAGAAGCAGACAGTCGATTGTTGCATCCCAGTAAAAATGCACGAATGGTGTAACTTAGACCCTATGGTGAACATTCGCCTGTTTACATGAAGTGACCATTAAAATCCGGAAAATAATAATTCAAAAGCATTTTGTTATTAATCAAATAGAAACACATCACAATTTAAGATTTTAAGATCTTCCATTTCAAGAATCCTTCTAATTTTCCAAATCATATTTCATTGGAAATCCAATGATCCGTCGAATTAGAAATAGTTTAATAAATTAATTTATGTTAATCTTAGATTGGGTTAGTTTTTCAACCGAATCATTCAAACAATATTTATTTATGAAGCAATCAGATAAACAAAATTATCGTACATTGCAAAACCATACATGAGTAGGCCTACTTTATTTGAAAGACTGAATATGAGCAAAGCTCGTATTATTCGCACACTTTATCTTGAGCCAAACACTCCATAATGCTGAAAACCGTCCATATAAAGAAGGCCTCGCTCCAAAAAATGAAGATCGCGACCCGTCCCCAGTATTGCCAGACCCAAAAACTTCCCATTGAAGCATTCTTGAGCTACCGTCAATTTTTTTTTATTTGTTTACATCATATTATTCTGAAAATGACAGAATAAATCCAGAGATATTAGAAGAACAGTTGTGGAAATTGTCGATATAAGTGACAACGAATTTTAAAATAAAGAATCTTTAAACCAAGAAGTATCGGAAATCAGCGAAATAATAAACCAAATAAATTAAATGGAATGAAAAGCAATGTAATGTGTTTTAAGCTGAATCTGTCGTTGGAAAAAAGGGCAAGTCAAGTTTTATTATTTCGTTGTTTTAATTGTGTTGTATTAATTACCTACAAACTTTCGCGAAAGGTATTTAGTTAAATTAGGCTACATCAATTCAGGCATCTGAAAGTGCGTATTCAAGTAGGCCTACATGTACAATGCTACGACTTTTTAACGATTTTCTATATTCTGAAGACCGGGAGAGAAATTGTCTAAATAGGCCTAAATATATTACTTTATTCATTTCTCCAGCTATATATTCTACTATAATATCTGAATCAATATAAAATCTTTAGTTTGTTAGCGAGAGTTGAAAGTGCTACAAATTACAGTTAGTTCCATTGTGTACCAGCATAAAACTACACACGTTATATTTTCTGGTAATTGGCAACCCTTCAGAAACAACGTCAATTTCAACTCACCGCCTTCTGCAATAGTCAGTCTCTTATACTGCATGCAATATCAGCTCCCCTCACCCCCGCATTTTTTCGGCTCAAGATAAAGTGTGAGCATAATATTTAGGGCTACAATTATTACGATATATATGAAATAAGAGAGGACAGAAATTTAGAAATATACATAGAAATTTTACACAAAACCTGAAAACAGTTAAAAATTTTCTTACAAATGAAATTTAAAGTAGGAAATTCAAAATTTTTCACTTAAAATCGAGCTAAAAATATCAATTAGACCTATATCTTACTTCCAAAATAGGAACAAGTCCCAACACTTTCACAAGTCACAAATGGGAACATTAGCCAGTTAAGAGAAAAAGAGAAGATTTCAACTGGAGATAACTTGAAGTTATAAATAAAGGAGAACAAGAAATAAAACGAAATGTAACTTACTGGGGAATTAAACAGCCTAATGACTCGTAAGTCAGATTAAAGTATCAAAATAGCTGGATCGGCCATGGTGAATTAAAACAAAGCCTGCTGTTTACTGTTTGCAGTTTTGTTGAAGAGCATTCAAATTACTTGGAAAAGATCGAAAACTTAAAACCTTCATATCTCTCAGTTTTCCCTCTCCCTCTGGGACTATATTTTTGTCTCTCTTTCTTTCTCTCAATCTCTGCCTCTCAGCCTAATCACTTTGATGTGTTTATTTTGTTGGCATATTATAAGGTTTGGCATCCAGAATAAGCCTAATACATCTCCATACAGGTTATGGGATATGCGTGAGAGGATTTCAATAATTGGATATCGAAGTCCGGCTGTATTAAGCACTCCTGAGGATGGAATTCCTTGAATTGTTGAGACTGACTGGAGTGTGCACTACAGTATCAGGATTACCACCCACGTGATTATTGCTGATTGTGGATACAAAGACATCGTGCATCGGCTTCAAGACATTTTAGAAATTTATGGGAGAAGGCGTCTCCCAAAATATATGAAGCTTTAAATTTAAAAAAACTTACAGTTCCTTATAATTTACGAATATGATTTTACTGGAACTACATATTTATTTAAAACTCCCCCAAAATTTTCATTCTCTGTAGTACCCTTCTTTATGAAAGCTATCATAGTCCCCCAAAATATTTTCCCCAACTAAAACACTGATTAATAGTACAGAGCGGTCACCAGAATTGTGAACGAACTTCGACGCTCCGCTCCTCGGCAAAACCACGCTGCAACAGCGGCCAATTATTTCGGAGGAGGAAGGAATGGGTTTGCTTAATCTCGCAAAATAAAGTATTACCTATGAAAAATTTACATTGTTGTGCTTACTTCGATTATAATTATAAAAGGTATCAGAAATGTTCTTCTCTCTATTAACGAACATTCACGACCTCATCGTGGGGGTACGCCGTAGCGTAGTGGTTGAGGCGCTGTGCTACAAACCGGAAGGTCGCTGGTTCGATTCCCGATGAGGTCGTTGGCGTTTTTCAATTGGCCTAATCCTTCTGGTGGCACTATGGCCCTGGGGTCGACTCAGCCAATAACAGAAATGAGTACCAGGAGCAATCGTGGGGGTAAAGGCGGCCGGTGCGTAAGGCTGACAACTTTACCACCTTTATGCGCTGAATGTCTAAAAATCTGGGAGCCTCAACCTCCTGGAATCCTCTGGGCCTCCATGGCCTGTAATAGGGAACACACGACATCATCGTAGAACATTTTTATTTAGGTCTATACGCACACATTCGTCTTCTGTGAATCATTCAATTCAATTCTAATGTTCATGTTTCTCTTCCATTTCACGAATCTTCTCAGTAAGCAAGTTTTTCACATTTTTGTGCTATGGAGCTATGGGCGTATTTTAAAAAAGCTCATTGTGGAAAAGTTAAGAACATAAGTTAATATCCCGGCAATTCCGATTCCGGACAAAAGCACTTTAAATTAACCTGTAATGAAGTTTAAGAAAATAGGTTCTGTATCAAATAAGTACCAAGAAAAATCAACAAGTGCTTACTGAGAATATTGATGAAAAGGGAGTGTGTTTATAACTGCCTCTGAATTGAATTAAGGAAGATTCGTGGAAGAAAAATTTGTGCTTGAAAGCCTAATTGTAAATTGCCTACCAAGGTGAGGTACAGTAATATGGGGATAGCATTTCTACTAGCTCATATAATCGAAGTTAGCACAATAATATACAATTTTCATAAATAATGCTGTTATTTTGCGAGATTAACCAAACCCATTGCTTCCTCCTACGGGAAGCATGGGATTCGAATTGCAACAGCGGCGACCGGAGGGCCGAAGTGTGCTCAGAATTCTGGTAACCGCTCTGTATAAGTTGGTTGAAATTCTTTTTTATGTTTAATCATGTGCATAGCTATCCCATAGAAAATAGGAGGAGCGACGTATTCACCTCGCCCGTGTTCTTAATAGTTACTTCTGCTAAGAGCATGAAGAGTGATTCAGGACCTTTTCAAGAAACTGTGAAATAACAGGTCTCACCAAGAGGATCATGTTTGAAGTGAAACTTCTTTAGGCGCGCTAGGAGTAAATCGAGAGCTAACCAAAAGTTGCGTTACAAACAAAATCGTCACGAAAGTAGCGGGGCTGTGACGGACTGCACAGAAAACAATAAACTCAATGAAATTTAAAAAATAAGAAAGTCCAAAATCTAAAAAATCAAAAAATCCTAAATTTAAACAATAAAAAATCCAAAATTAAAAATCGAAAATCCAAAATTTAAAATCTAAAAATCCAAAATTAAAAAATCCAAAATAAAACATTCAAAGATCAGAAATTAAAAAATCCAAAATTAAAAAATCCAAAATAAAACATTCAAAGATCAGAAATTAAAAAAATCGAAAAATTAAAAAAATCGAAGTTTCACTTTTGTCACATGGCGTTCTACGCACCCGATTTTTTTCATAATACCGAGATGCTGGCATAATAGTTCTTTAGGAGCCACATGATTGTAAAGTCAACCCCTTGCCCTATGGCGCTCCGTTCCACTAGTTCCGCAAATCGTCACGAAAGTAGCGGGGCTGTGACGGACTGCACAGAAAACAATAAACTCAATGAAATTTAAAAAATAAGAAAGTCCAAAATCTAAAAAATTAAAAAATCCTAAATTTAAACAATAAAAAATCCAAAATTAAAAATCGAAAATCCAAAATTTAAAATCTAAAAATCCAAAATTAAAAAATCCAAAATAAAACATTCAAAGATCAGAAATTAAAAAATCCAAAATTAAAAAATCCAAAATAAAACATTCAAAGATCAGAAATTAAAAAAATCGAAAAATTAAAAAAATCGAAGTTTCACTTTTGTCACATGGCGTTCTACGCACCCGATTTTTTTCATAATACCGAGATGCTGGCATAATAGTTCTTTAGGAGCCACATGATTGTAAAGTCAACCCCTTGCCCTATGGCGCTCCGTTCCACTAGTTCCGCAAGTAACGCGCATTGCATTTTTTGGGATATCAAGGTCTTCCTTCGCGATTCGAGGGTTATTAGCTCATTTTCCCTCTTCCCCCTGTACACTCTTAGAGGCAGCGAGCTATGTAGTAAGTCTTGGCCTTCAACATAATACCATAGAAAATCAGTTTTCACGCCACCCTTCAAAGCTCACCGTTCGTCGCGACCATTCTAATGCCTAGTTAACAAATTCAGTTTTCGAACACGGCCTAAAATATTTTTTCTACATCTATAAAATATGATGCATTATTATGTCTTTCTGTGCAAGCTTTTATATTATCGACGGAATAAATTATCTCCATTCGTCCCTGTTGTGTATTAAGTTATATATACCTTTGAACTCGTTCCTTCAACGTGATTATGAAAAGCAATAAATTATAGCCTTTTTACACTTAAAAACAATGCTAATAATACGATTATCGTGTCTTCTATACGCATCTAAACATATCTAAATTTTGTTGTTGTTGATTCACCAGCAGTACGCTGTTAGATAGGAAAAGGAGAAGCAGAATTGTGGCGTTACGGAAAAGCTATGGGTATTGAGAAAAATTTATATTCGGTATAAAGTAGTACAGAAACACACATTTTCATGAAAAGCACCAACATAACGACGATCTATTCTTAATTTTGGTGTAACAGACTTCCCGCATCTGCCATCTAACAACAATCACATAGTTATCTGTCTCCACCATGGTGATAATAGGAACCCATAGCAACAACTAGGATAATAATGAAGCAAACCAGTAGACTGGCAGGTTTGCGAACGTAATTGGTTTAGTTTTAGGCAAATGTAAATACAGTGTAATGAGTGAAATGACCCGTTATAACATGACGAAATCCACTGACTAGGGAATGCCTCAATAATAGTTACATTTTTAGTGACGTACCAGCTGTAGGAATAATCAGTGTGCTGATCGAAGATAATTAAAACAAATTGTACAAAATTGTTGCACACACTTTCTTACATAATATGTGCTTAATTGTATTCTGTAGATGAAACATAATTGTGTGAATTAAAAAAAGTTAATGCCCAATAATTAGGTAGAAAATATGATTGGGCTTGTCCTATTCTTAGAGCACCACACAATGTTAAATATATAGACCTACATATAAATCCCAACATATACCTATATAAGTTCCAGCATTACAACCAAACGACTTGAGCAATTTGATGAAACTTGGTACGCATTCTCATTGGGTGACTAAAAATATAGATAGGGTTGGGTCGTTGAAATATATTTAACAAATGTCTAATATACTCGTATTATATTTTTGAACCAAAATGTAATACTGAAACAGATTTAAGGCATAGCTCTAATTCTGACCCGAAATTGTATAATAGCTTCATTTAACCAAACCCAAAACTACTCAACTTACTCAATGGCAATAGACAATTCCTACGCAAGCTAAAGGAATATTATCTATTGTATGGAACCCGGAGGTTCATTTCCGCGCTTGCCTGATCCCGCCATTCATCCCTATTCTCTGCTAACTCCATCCAACCATCCCCTGCAAATCCAAATTCCCTTAAATGTATCTTAATATTGTCATCCCACCTTCTTCTAGGTCTTCCAAGTGATCTTTCTCCTTCGGGTCTCTCAATATTTTTGAGATATGTTTTTCATCCTCCATGCGTGCAACATGTCCAGCCGATTTCATCCTCCGTGATTTAATTATCCTTACCATATTCGGTGAAGAATATAGGTTATGAAGCTCGTCGTTATGCAGTCCCCATTTTCATCTCCCTTAGGCCAAATATTTTCCTAAGATTATGTTCTTTACGAAGAGTAAGCGACCATGTCTCACATCCATATAATACAACTGGCAAATACTTGTCTTATAAATTTTTATTTTTAGATTCCTGGACAGTAGTACCAGCACCAAATAATAAATTATTTTAAAAGGAAAGAATATAAAATTATTACAAATTCTTGCGATTCTCTAATAACTTGTCAAACAAAATGTTAAAAAATTCCAAATAAGTTTTTTCTAATAAATGTTTGAATATAATATTACCGACACTCCCGGCCACAAGTAGTAGCTTGCTTGGAAATGTCTCATATAAAATTTATTGTAGAATTTGAAGTAAAACCAATATATATATATATATATATATATATATATATATATATATATATAATTATATAAAACTGAAAGTGTTGTACATGGCTGGGTGGGTGGGTGTGTACTGTGTATGTGGCTTAGTTCTCTGTGCCAAATTTATGCAACATTAAAATTCATACTAACCACCTTTTCTCCTCTTATCAACTCCTATCAGTAATGTTTTAACTAATTTCCTTTGACAAGCATTTACGTAACTTCACAAACACACACTGTAAAAGTAAGAAAAATTATATGAAAGATTAACATTCCAAATCATTACCTGTAATCAGTCCTTAATATATGTTCGATATACAATTCTTCCTTTGACAGATTTTTAGAAAATTTTCACACAGACTATATAGAGCCAGGAGAAAATTATAGGGAGCATAAATATAAAAAATATAAAAATTAAAATCCTTTACCTTTCAACTCGTAAGTTATTAGATTATTTCTATACAGACCTAAATTCTTTGACCGATTATTGAGTAATTTACGCACAGACCATGTAGAACCAGATTTTTTTTTGTCCATAGCCTGCGTTTTTACTCGCAACATTCAAAGAAGGGGTTATATGGTATTTATAGCATAATTAGCGCAAAATTATGTCTTGCGATTCTGTACAAGGATATGTGAATACTGCTAATTTGTATTTGGGCAGAGGAAGATATGTGATGTTCACATCCGATTTATTTACCAAGTTTTACAGACATATCCTGTAGACCAAGGAAATATCTATAAGAAACAATATTCAAGTACCGGTATTCCATCCCTTATTTGTTTCAAATCCTTATTATACGATCTCTATATTATTTCTACACAAATCTACATTGTTTCGCCGTTTTAACACACTTTACACCCAGACCCCGTAAAAAACCAAAATAAAATAACATAGGGAAAATTAATATTTAAATAAAATAGATCTATATTATCCCTTACCTGTTTTCAATCCTCATTACAATTATATCTGTAAAAATCTACATTTCTTTTTTACAGATATCTATACATTTTTACACAAACCCTGTAGAACTAGAACAAAATTCTAGGCAATACTAATATTAGAACAACCCTATTCATCCCCTATTTTTTATTTTTATACATACCGGTATTTAATTCCAGTTGAGTACTGCAAATCTCCACACATGTTCTGTCGCATTAATACATATAAATAACATTCACCTGGAACTGGTTCGAATCTGCGAAATTATTAACATAAAATTACACACTACTTCACCAAGGCCGTCTCCATAAAAATAAACGCCGTTTCATCAATTGATCATAGCTTAATATGATGAAAAGAGATAGGGGACTCAAGAAGTTCTTTATCAGTTCTCAACTGGTTAATGTTGGGCACATGACGTAAGTGTACAAAAAAAATTTCAATTTGTTACAAAATTCCAAAAAACATATCTCCAGACTTTTATCACATAAATAATGACAAAATTAATAGCTTCAAAAACTCCGCGAAATATCTACATCAGGGCTGTCCAACTTAGAGGAACTGGGTGCAAAATTTCTTTAGACGAGTCAACTAGGGAGCCCCACGAAAATTACTTAATTTTTAATAATACTAATTTATACCAGTTGGCTCATGATTTGATAAGAACGGTCATGAAGACTATTATAGTCATCACTGATCATTGATAAACTTTTTTAACAATTTTAAAATAGTATGACAAACACAGAAAAAAAGTATTCTGTTTTAAAGTTCATATACTTCATCAGTATGCTCACAGAAGTCATTATCCAGTTTTCAGTAACTGAAAGTTAAATTGTAGCAGTATATGCCTACATATGGGAGATATTACGTGTAGTAAGTGTTTCCCCTGAATGGTTTCTTATGTAAGTAACCTTAATGTTGATGGATATCGGAGTGAAAGAAGTGGGAGTATTAAGGCTGATAATAGTTGGATTATACCTTTCAACATGTTTCTATCCTTAAAATACGGTGCTCATGTTAAGAATAAAGATGCACCTTACCATACCATACAATTTAACTGTCCACACAGATCATGAACTGTGCAACATGGCTTGTGTGGCATTGATGTCACATGTTTTTCTATTTCTATTAATACCTTTCCATCATGAAAGGAAGTATTTTATATTTCTTCTTAAGAGCTTATTCATTTACAATTATGGATCTGATTTTAAAGAGCGATTTATAAAGAGCTAGCACATTTCTTCCTTGATCGAAAGTATCTTTTGGCGATCAGATAATTTCCAAGTATCTGTGGCCACCAATATCTCCGGATCTGACAACACAAACTTCTTCCTACAAGGTACTAAAAAGAGTCTACACCTCACGCCCCCAGTTAGTGGACGATTTGAAGCATAACATTCCACACGAGATCATTTGTATCGGAAATGTCCTCGAACGAGCGGCGTGTTGAGTTATGGCTTAAGCTGGAGGGAGGTTTTTTTTTAAATTTCTATAGTGAATAGTAATAGTAATAGTATAAATTTTAGACATAACAAACTGTGATTTGTAACATTACTTTGTAAATAATGCAGAAAGACATGTGTTATTTCAATATAAATCACTCTGAATTTATAAAAACCTTTGGTACATCAAAATAATAAATTCACTAAAATTTTAATTAAATTTTTAAGTCAAAATATACATTCTGTTCCAAAATTCAATGCCCAAACTGCTGGGAATAATAGAGAAGAGCAAACATATTTTGTGAAAGAACCATGAGCCATAAAGAATCATAATGAGTCGCTCTCTAATACCTCGCTATCGGCTCTGCAATCAGGTCTATAGTGATCATTTTGAACGTTTATTGTAATTGAGCGCTAATTTTCACAATATAGCAAAGAAAAAAATATTTCACGCCGCTTTATTCTGAGTCATACCCAAAAACTTCCTCTCATCTCGTTCAGTACTCAGTAAATATGAGTCTCTGATCCATGGCTCTCTAAATAATTCGTTTGGTATCTTCTATCATCCCTAGTAGTTAGAGATTAAATTTTGAAACATTCTGTGTATTAAAACAGCATTACGTAAATATTCCCATCACGAGTGAAATAAAATCTATCTTCTTTCATACGGACTGACACCTTTTCTGGTTGAAAAACAGACAATGGCAATGGAAATAATGTATCATGATTCTATCCGAGATTAAGAAATATTTCTTGGATTAGTGAGGAAAATGAGTTGAGTTTATATTTAACCAGAGTTAGTTTATTGGCAAGATAAATGCAGTGTGACGTTTTGGAGTACTTGTACCTCCTTTCTGAACTTTCGAAATCTGTAGGACTGATACTGCTACAGTTTTAAGACACCGACGTAATGGGTAGAAATATATCTCAGGGTGCAAAGTCTTCCTTTTACTTCAAATGTTGGTGAAATGAACGACAGGCAGGTTCTTCAGAGCGTAGCTTGCTACTTGCTAACACCAACGTATACCGCACTTCTTCACAACCATTCAGTTTAAAATAGAAGTTGCTTTGATTTTTAACAATATCATCTCTTTATAAACTATAATTTCATACTCTCACCTGTTGAAAACACAACCATTTTATTAACTTTAAAGGTTTGTAATGTATTAGAGTGATATTTGTTTGCTGGAAGTAATGAATTAACGTCTTCGTAATAATACATGCGGGTATACGGCACAGTTACATGAAAAGTATTTCTTTCCCTAATTTATTTGATTATATAAGCACTAAAACACTCCTGTCTCGCATAATATATAAAGGAGATCTCTTTTTATTTGTACAAATCTGATTCACCACATCACTTTGAATACAAATTGTTCCTCTCAAACCAACATGGAGGTGCGATGGAAGCATGGAAATTACGTTCACTTGTTTTGTATGGAAAGTATTTCTTGTCAAATGTCATTTTAATGAGCACGGGGATCTGTATAGCTGTAATCTTGATCAGCTGAAGACGTGTAAGAAAATTGTACTGGCTGGAATCCAAACCACGTACCACAGACTGCTGTCCTTTTGAAAGGACGGAGATGGTCTCGATGCTGAACTGTACGCTCCGGGAGGTTGTCGGGCTGGATGAGGACCCATCGAAGGTAAAGTATAGTCGAGGTCATAATCTAAAGGAGAAATCAAAACATATGTTAATTATATAGAAGACTAAGTGTGCATAGTAACGCCTGTAAGGTGCGGTATAATATACAGAGTGAGCAGGGTTAGGAGTTGACGCGTAAGAAAAGGTTTTCTTCATGACGTGTAGAGTACGCGTGAAACACGTAACTAACGTAGTAAACGTAAAAAAATAAATAAATAAAAAATAAATAAATTCTACGACTTTTAACTTTGTTCCATTTTATACTTTTCAGTACAGTTCAAGAATTAGAATTGGTACCTGCTAATTATTTGGAGCATGTTTATGTAGAAAATCAATTTCCACACCCTCAGTAAACTACCGCTCGTGGAACGGAAACAATTGCTACTGAAATTTTGTTGTCACACATAATTTTCTTCTTTGCATGTCGTGTGCGTCGGTAATAAACTATGTTTAAGTTTATTGTAGACAACAATACAAATTAATCCTACAAGCTTGCGAAACTAAAATACAAAATTTTCTCGGAAGATTTTTAAAACTGGGCAGTTTTTTGAGATCTTTTCATGGCCGAAGTTCTACTAAAACCTTCATCGAAAAATCCCTTCACTTTTTGGCATCTTGTTTATCTTTTTTTACTAATTATTTTTTCAGATTTTGATAAAAAAGTTATAGGCCTCTTTTAGAAATAATGTTTTATTAATGTTCCAGAAATTATATTAACAGTTTTCCAAATAATGCCTTATAATTTTGGTTTAGTAATTTTCGTCTGGATCTAACCTTAGGCAAAGGAAGTCAATTCATACTGACAACGGCACCCAGGCCGTTGCTCACATTACTTTCCTACGACTTGCCTCTATTTTCCCCTGAACTCTCTAACATGGTAGAGTCTAGTTATAAACACCTAAATAATCTTTTATACTATCGTCATCCTTGAGAACCACCTTCAGTACATTAAGTTAAAAGCAATGGGTTCCAGTATGTAGATCACAAGTGAATATTTGGTTTTACCTGAATCCCGCCATTCTTCTAATCCGAAGTCACTGAGGACTTGGTTTTCTGTTATTCTTTCCTTCCAGTTTTTGCCTTTACCACGAGCTGAAATGCAAAATTGTAATCATATTAGATGAATATTATCTTTATATTTATTTTTACATTTAATTTGTATGTGCTACAATAAGGTGTCAACTTCAGTTTTAGTTTTAATAAAAATAATTTTCATAAGGAAAGTCTGTACTGGAAGTTTAAACTTTGAAACTAAGACTTTCGCGGAATATTCTCAGAAGAAGCTTCTAGTCATAAAAAATTAATGTTATGGAATATATTATGTGGATTTCGATTGCACTTTTATTTGTAATATAATAGAGCAATCAGAATTTTACTAGGTGCACATTATTTGACACCAACTCAAATCCTTTATGAACAATCGAAAATCCTGCCCTTTGACACCTTAGTGAAAGTAAATGCCATTGCCTATGTGCACAGAGTAATACATGGTAACATCCACAGAAATTGTCTAATAGAATATAACAAAAATATTCATAACTATGAAGCTAGCAAGAAACAGAACATATACCTGACACATTCTTTAACTAAAACATATGGGAGAAAGGGTTAAACATATTATTTAATCGAAACATATAATGAACTACCAAAGAACAAAACATTATCTTAAATTACAAAAAATTAAAATCACAAATAAAACTTTTTAAAATTCTAATAGTAATTAAGTTCTTTGATGAAGTAATAAATACATAGATATATTGATCACTATTTGACTATCATTATCTAAGTAACTATGTTTCACTTCATTATCTGTTATTTCACTTAAATCTTATAATCAAATCATTTTATTTTTCTATGTAATGTACCTCTTGTATACGTTTATAAGTAATATGTAATTGGAAATTGATTCTGTACCATTATGCATGTCATAGTGTATACAGCCCCTTAAGATGAGCTTTTCTCGTTGGGGTTTTCTAACTTTCAATAAAATAAGATAATACAAATAAAGATAATTTATTTTTGTTCGGAACAGATCAGGTATTACAAAATAATCCCTATAACGTTACGAAATTATAGCACAAGGAACTAACACACCATCCCTCTGAAAGACCAATTTACTCGGGCACCAACGATAATCTTTTAAATAGAGCTATAATTATAATAATTGTATAATTATAATAATATAAATATTGTATAATCATAATAATATAATTACTGTATAATTATAATATAATTACTATATAATTATAATAATTGGAAACAATGTTGGTTATTGCATGAAATTCATGTAGGAAATTATGAAGCCTATAGTACAAGTATGTAATTTGAATTCCGCGAAATAATGTTGAAAACATTCCAAAACAACCTTTCAACAATATCCTGTTCTCTCCACGAAAACGTATTTTAAATCAGCCTTTTGTGAAAAGGAACAATGTGGAAAAAAGGAAGATATAATTTTTTGTTTAAAGTATGTATATTAAGATAGAGAGGCAGAATATAAATACCTGTCGCTATCAGCATGCATTGCAGAGGAAATTAACTTTCTAGTGAAAGCACACAAATAACGTTGTACGGCTTCAAGCTCATTTACCTTTCTTTCTTGTTATGGCTGGTAATGTGACATACGCTGCCGTTGTTGTGGTAGCAGTCGTGGGAGCTGGAATCTCTATAACAAGAAATTAATAATGTGAATGCCAAACATCCCACTGGCATTTGTTATTCTTGAGCCTCTCTGGTGAAAGCTTCAAATAAATGGTTTGTTAGATAGTATTACGCCTCGTTAATGCTCCTTCCGAAACTGACTTATAAGTTTAAATGCTACTTTTATGTTACTTCTTATAAATAAACCTGTATACAGAGTAATATTCCATTATTATAAAAAAAGGACTGAACCAGTTTTCAGGATACTGGGAAGTGATCCACAAATGTATTGAGATGTTCAATAAATATGTTAAATAGGCTATATGTTAAAAAATATGTTAAATAAAATGCTGCCTTCTTCCAATAAATGTCAATAGCGTTCATAAAGTGGCATAATGACATTTAACTTTTAAGTAAACTCATTATTGTTTTTGGTACATTTAAAATGCATTAACTGAATTGTCAAAATAACATTGACAGCTCGAATTAAAAGTAGAACTTTCTAACACGCGACACATCAAGTATGTTATAAAAACTATATGGCACTCCATTGTCCCCAATTATGATTTCAGTCACATGGAATATATACTTTTAATTAAGAGTAATTGAATATAATTATTAAATAGTTCAATAAAAATTAATAACCGAGCTAGGTGGCCGAGATGATAACGTCTTGGACTCGCATTCGGGAGGTCCCAGGCTCAAATCCCGGGGCCGGCCAATTTGACATGGGTTTTTTCATGGTTTCCCCAGTCGTAAAGACAAATTCCGAATTGTATATTTACATATCATGGATCATCCTCACCATTTCATCCTGTATCATATCCATTTAAATTAATAAAAGTTGATATTTACTTCATTAAATACACCGACAATAGAAATAGTTGATAAGCAATGGTTCCATGGCTTACCCTACTGTATAGACACAGATCCTTAACTCCTGATATAGCCTCGAAGCTGAAAGGAGTATAAACACCGCCGAAATTTAAAAAAATAATAATAATAAAATTCATTATGCTTTTTTAAATGTAAAGTTTCTCGCATCGGTCGAAAAAGTAGTCATACTTTGTGACTGAAAAGGGTTGTCTATTCCACCTCTTATGTTGGCAGCCATGTACCAGAAAATCAATAATCTGTCTGCGCATTTGCATACTAGAGTTAGGACAGCTGGGAAGCTCTTAAAATAGCTGTACGGTAATGTTCAAGAGAAACAATATTCTGTGGTTTCATGAATAAGTTCAACTAAGAAGTATACTCACCATCCAGTTTTATGACGCCGTCTGTCTCTCCAAGAGAGTTCTTGGCAACGCATTTATAGGATCCGAAATCGTTGAGTTTGACGCTCCGTATTTTGAGCATCATGTATTTGTTGTAGCCGTTGTCCATCGACACTGCCTCGTACTTATCTCCTAAGATCAAACAGATAAACATACAATACAATCCATCTGCAGAAACGCAAACGCTTTAGGGCGTGGTAATATCCCACTTGCGGAATACTGCAATTACAGGGAATTACTGTTACAGCTGCAATCAACATCTTACGCTGTACAGACTATGCAGTATTACACAACGCCAATTGGACGGTTCTCAGGAGAACATAGCCTACAGCAATCCTAGCATAATGTCACATAATTATGTAAGCCTATATGTACATAATATGGCTATTATATAATTGCGAGGTTGGGTGAGGCCCGGGCGGCTTGGATCGCTTAAATCCCCCCAAAAAAGGAGAGGTAAATCTAAGATAATGAAAGAAAGAAATAAATAAATAAATAAAGAAAGAAAGAAAGAAAGAAAGAAAGAAAGAGGTTGGGTGAACTAACAACTTAATTGCAAAGTCATGGTTTCAATAAAACATTAATTGTAGGCTAAATTTAACCGCTATGGTACAGTGGATGCGTACGCTTTTCTCACGCAGCGGACACGGGTTCGATTTCTTCTCGGGACAAGTTACATGGGTGGGCTTTTCTGGGTATTTCCTCACCTGTATGACGAACGTCAGATAACTTTAAGACCTTGTGGTCCTCGGATATCATCTGGCCGCCATTATCATCTTCATCCCATCTGGCGTCTTATTCAGAGTGAATGTGTGAGCGACTGATGTGTATTGTCCAATGTATCCGTGTTGTCTCGGAGGTTAATGAATATATTTTTATTAATTTCAGTGTGTTTCTACCCGGTGGTAGTTACATAGACAACTTTACCACGGTAAAATTTTGATGAATTGTGCACATGGCCACTGGGACACACTATATAATATGAAACATAGGTTAACACGAATTAATATAGTCTAATAGATAGACTACTCGTACAATATTAACCTGACAACATTATACATTTATTTTTGCGTTTTATCATTCAGAAGTCATGTTCAGGTCATAAAACTATTCAAAACATTAAAATAAGAAATAAGCATTGGAATAAAACGTATGTCAAGTTAAAGTTTATTTTGTTGTGATATCTAGCTGATAGGTCTTGCTATACAGACTTTATTTCACATACATTTTCAGTCATGCACTCTGCTATAATTCCGATCCGAATTAGAATTTTTGTATAAAGTGACACATAGGAGACTAAGTGTAATGAATGAATAGGACCCAATAGGCTACACGTGTACAGTTTTATTCCAAACACATCACAGCATGACGGGAAACCAAATTGTTATGAATGTTCATGGTTGTATTAACAAAGATAAACATTCATGTCCACAATTAATAAATATGTTAGTAGGCCTGTATTACCTTCCCCAATGTCACGGAATCCACTTCCTGATGATTTAAATAGAAACAGATCACAGCAATAGTAGTTCAATCAAAATGCTAGGGAATATAAGAAGTACAATTAAGAAAAAAGTAATTTTAAAAACATAAAAAGAAAATTTAGAAAATAATTCTGACATCTGTGTACTGTATAGTGTTTTCAACAAAAGGTTACTACATTTTACTTTAATTTGTCACTTAAATAATTTCATAGTCAGATTAACACCACCAATCGTACTGGAAAACTGGTCTATATATTTTTTTTAAATCATCCTACCTGCTTTTATTACCCTTTTCTCAACAAGACAGAGTAAATATTATTTTTACACTGACAAATTCATTAAATTCCGGTGAAAAGTGCAATACATTTAAAAGAAAAAATAATATGACCATTATCGATCGTGATAATTGTAACTAGATAATCGCTTTGCATTACCATACAATCTAAGTCATCCCTTTGTACAATCTAAGTCAAAATTCTTTCCAGTGGATTTTGACCCCGGCCTACTTAATTGTAACTCCGCTCCTTACCAATGAGGTACCCAATTTCAAAGACAAAATAAAAAATAAATTAATTCAGAAGCTATTAACTGACATATTATTTTTTATAATGTAACAAACACTTTCACAATTAGATTCAAAGCCGTCCCGTCAAATAACGCGGGGCCTGGGCAAAAATAAATTTTGGGGCCAGAGATGTAGACGAGAATTCCATAAATTTATTATTTTACGAACTGCTATTTTCCAGTAGATATTTAAAACAAAGGGATGATAGTAATAATATTAATAATTTCAATAATAACAACAATCAGGTTCATAATAAGCAGACTGGTACTGAATTGGACCACATTCTGCAGAAAGGAACCAATCCGCATGATTCTTAAGCTAAGAAAAAAGCATTTCAAGTTAATCAAAAAGCCACCTGGATGAAGGATGTTAGTTTGTTTAACTTAAAGTCTTCAAAGCTATTAAAAGATATTGATTAAGGAAGTACAAATGATGATACGAATAAATGTATTTATTGGTAGTGTGGTTCGATTATCTAATTTATATAATGTTTTAATGAATTATTAGATTGACTAAATTAATATATTATTTATTGTTTGTTTGCTTCATAGATGACATACAAATGGAAGAGGATGGTTGGTTAGTTTGCACAACATAGATATATAGTTTAGTAGCAATAATTTAGTATCTACTCCGGTTTTTTCAATTTGAGGGTTGGTTCCTTTCTGCAGAGTGTGGTCCATTTATCTTATGTACAAACGCTGTTTTTACTACAAATTATTATTATCATCATCGCACAGAACAGATTAGTTGTCCTTGTTGACGTTATGATTGCACTTAGCGACATTAATAGCATAAAAAAGAAGTATTTATGTCTTAGGGAATCATCTCTACACATTTTAAACTGCAAAAATGAGGTAAAAATAATAAAGTGTTAGTTTTATAGAAGGGTTAAGCTCTTTTTATTATTGTGCAGGGCGCTTCGAACGCGTGGCCCACTTGCCACATCCACGGGACGGCCCTTTTTAGATTATGGCAGGCATTAGCGCTTATTATATTCAATTTTTTTTATTGCCGTTCCTTTTTTCCAACTGAACTTTTTCAATTTTGTCGGAAGTAACGTGTCAGAAATGCTTCGCAGCTATTGCACAATCTTGTAACAATTGAACCACCCTCCGTTTGTTCTATAAATATTGACGCCGGATAGGACCAGTTCGTTATACATGGAAATCAACACTGTTGGTACTCCATATTCAGGGATGTGCGTGCCCGTTAGCTCCTCTACATAGCCTACCGAAGGATTTTATGAGAACTACTTTCACATTGCTAGTAACATTGCATCCTTCAGACATAAATTGTGTTCATCAATTTAGCAAGATGGACAACAAAATGTATTTTCAGATGATCAAAAAATATGAGGATTGTCTTGACTAAGTTCAACATTTACTGGATCTTAGGGGTTTTAGTGGAATAATTTTGGCTGGTGACGGAGATAACTTAAAGCAATAAAAATGTTAATAAACTTTACGACTTTCCTTTAAGGTTTGGTCAGGATTAAAAATAGAATTATATTTATTGTGTCTGTTTACTTCTCGTATGTTTGGAATTCGTTTCTGAAAGACGTAGACTTATTTCGTACTACTATTACTACTACTACTACTACTACTACTACTACTACTACTACTACTATTAATAATAATAATAATAGTAATAATAATAATAACAATAATAATAAAAATAATAATACTTAATTGTTGTTCAAATTCGTGAGTAATACGGAGATTAGAGATAGCAACGTTGCACCTGTTAGGGTGGTGCTGATTTAATTAATTATTGTAAACAATTGCAAGCTTAGGAATGCGCTTTTTTGGGAATAAGAAATGCCATACACAACTAATGAAGCTTACATGCGTAGGCCTATTGCTTATTGCAAGAGACAAGTCCTAGCAGACTGTCAGCGTCGTTGCCACGGTTCCAAAATTGTTAATTAAAATATTACCGAAACTCAAATGATAGAGAAAACAGCATTGATCCCTTAAGGGTTACATTATTATAATATACATAAGCATTCGTGAAATTAATTAACCAGTGGTTTATAAGTTTCAAATCAAGAACAAAAATTTCACTGGAATATCCAGTTTTCATAAATGATAGTAGAAACATAAACATAAAAATCCTCATATTTTCACAAAAAATATTACTCTATTAATTTTATAATTATATTTCTATGCAATCTTTTGCGATGACGAATTTATGTGTCGTCAGCAGTGAAAAGGTTAATATTCTTCTGTTCTGCATTAGTAGAGCGTGGGCTACTGTATACCCCCCATCCCCCCCCCGTGGGATTTTCCGACTCATATATTTTTTTGTTGGTATTGACATGTAGTTTCATATTTTAGTTGTTTGCCCCTTATCAATTACAGCATTTACCCGGAAACCCCGGAAATCCGGAGAAAACTAGTTTGTTTTAATTTTTCTTTGTTCTTTGCTCCTAATATGCCCAGGGAATTTCTGAATCACATATTTATTGTTGGTATTGCCATCTAGATTAAGGTTTTAGCTGTTTGCCCCTTATCAATTACAGCATATCCCCGGAAAACAACGGAAATCCGGAGAAATGACTTTGTTTTAATTTGTCTTTGTTCTTTGCTCCTAATATGCCCAGGGAATTATTGACTCACATATTTGTTGTTGGTATTGTCATATAATTTAAGGTTTCAGTTGTTTGCCTCTGACCAATTACAACATATCCCCGGAAAACCCGGAATACCACGTATATACGGAGAAAATGACAATGTTTTTATTTTTTCAATCTTTGTTTTTCCTTCTAATATTCAAAGGGAATTTCTGACTCATATGTTTTTTTTTTGTTGGCATTGCCCTCTAGATTAAGGCTCAGTTGTTTGCCCATTATCAAATACAGTATATCCCCGGAAAACTCCGAAAACCACGGAAACCAGGAGAAAATGACTTTGTTCAAATTTTTTAAAATCTTAGTTCTTTGCCCTAGTATTCAAAGGGACTTGGTGACTCATGTGGTTTTGTGTTGGTATTGCCATCTAAATTAAGGTTTCAGTTGTTTGCCCCTTATCAATTACAGCATTTCCCCAAAAAACTCTGAAAACCACGGAAATCCGGAGAAAATTACTTTGTTTATTTTTTTTAATATAAGTTTTTTCCTCCTAGTATTCAAAGGGAATTGGTGACTTATATGTTTTTGTATTGGTATTCCCATCTAGATTAAGGTTTCAGTTGTTTGCCCCCTATCAATTACAGCATTTTCCCAGAAAACTCGGAAAACCACGGAAATCCGGAGAAAATTACATTGTTTTAATTTGTTTAATCTTAATTATTTGCTCTTAGTATTCAAAGGGACTTTGTGACTCATATGGTTTTGTGTTGGTATTGCCATCTAAATTAAGGTTTCAGTTGTTTGCCCCTTATCAATTACAGCATTTCCCCAGAAAACTCTGAAAACCACGGAAATCCGGAGAAAATTACTTTGTTTATTTTTATTTAATATAAGTTTTTTCCTCCTAGTATTCAAAGGGAATTGGTGACTTATATGTTTTTGTATTGGTATTCCCATCTAGATTAAGGTTTCAGTTGTTTTCCCCCTATCAATTACAGCATTTCCCCAGAAAACTCGGAAAACCACGGAAATTCGGAGAAAATTACTTTGTTTTAATTTTTTTAATCTTAGTTATTTGCTCTTAGTATTCAAAGGGAATTGGTGACTTATATGTTTTTGTATTGGTATTGCCATCTAGATTAAGGTATCAGTTGTTTTCGCCTTATCAATTACAGCATTTCCCCGGAAAACTCCGAAAACCACAAAAATCCGGAGAAAATGAGTTCGTTTTAATTTATTAAAAATCTTTGTTCTTTGATCCTAATATTCCCAGGGAATTTCTGACTCACATATTTTTGTTCGTATTGCCATCTAGTTTAAGGTTTCAGTTGTTTTCCCCTTACAAATAGTTTTAATTTTTTATTGTTCTTTGCCCCTAATATCCCCAGGGAATTTCTGACACATATTTTTCTTTACATTAGAATATGAAGGGTGTGCTGCCAGGTTTTCAATCGCTTTCATCCCTTCAGCATCATTATTTTTTGTCATGCTGTAATTGGTAAGGGGAAAACAACTGATACCTTACTAGTTGTCACTTCCAACACAAAAGCATACGAGTCACGAATTCTCTTCGAATATTAGGAGCAAAGAACAAGGATTTAAAAAGAAAACAGTCATTTTCTCCGTATATACGTGGTTTTCCGGGGATATGCTGTAATTGGTAAGGGGCAAACAACTGAAACCTTAATCTAGATGGCAATACCAACACAAAAACATATGAATTACCAATTCCCTTTGAATACTAGTAGCAAAGAACAAAGATTTTCAAAAATTCAAACGAAGTAAATTTTTCTGGATTTCCTTGGTTTTCGGAGTTTTCCGGGGATATGCTGTAATTGATAAGGGGCACACAACTGAAATCTTAATCTAGATGGTAATGGCAACAAAAAAACATATGAGTCAGAAATTCCCTTTGAATATTAGGGGCAAAGAACAAAGATTTAAAAACTAAAACATAGTAATTTTCTCCGTATATACGTGGTTTTCCGGTTTTTCCGGGGATATGTTGTAATTTGTAAGGGGCAAACAACTGAAACCTTAAACTAGATGGCAATACGAACAAAAATATGTGAGTCAGAAATTCCCTGGGAATATTAGGGGCAAAGAACAATAAAAAATTAAAACAATCCCATTTTCTCCGGATTTCCGTGCTTTTCCGGGGTTTCCGGGTAAATGCTGTAATTGATAAGGGGCAAACAACTAAAATCTTAAACTAGACGACAATACCAACAAAAAAATATGTGTGCCAGAAAATCCCACGGGGGGGGAGGGTTTGCTATTGGTAGCCCATGGTCTATAGGTTATGTAGGATACTCTGTCATATCAATGTGATAAACCAAAAGTTGTCACATTTTTACTGACTCTGAGTGTAGATTACTATTACAGGTGTGAAAGGCCAAACATAATGTTAAAAACATTACCATTACATGATATGATGTAAAACTTATTATTGACATTATTAATGACAAATAATTCTAGAACAATCACCCGGGTACATAATAAAACATTCACGGTGGCTTATCTTCCAATATGTTTGCTAGGAACACAAGGATGCGATTTTATCTGTTAAAATGTCAGCTCGTTACTGGAATCTTAAGGTATCAGTATATAGTTATTAATACGTCACACGTTGCCAATGAAATGAATAAAAACACATTATTTTATACAACATAACTTGTTTGGAAATTAAAATTATATAAATGTGCATTGAATAAAAGCATAATTTCGATTCGGTGCAAGGCAGTTCGTGTGCTTTTTTTTTCTGTTTTGATATTATCTTATCTGAATTAGGTTAACTATTTCTACCACACTATTTCCAGAATTCTTTAGAATCTGGTAACTCATTCTATTATTCATTCATAGTATGCCATGATTTTTCAGCTGACAGAATATTGATTAAATAACAAAGCAAGACAGTAATGCTTATTTATATAATTCGTTACTTTTTTATGGAGAAGTATTAATAAATTCTACTCGATATTAGGCCTATTAATTTCAAACTTGTTGTAAATGAATGATAAACTCGTAATCTCTCGTAGGATTACCTATGATAAAATATAACTTATTCATAAATAATTTTGTCTCCAAATTGTAGAAATAGGACATCTAGTATAATTTAGTCTATATCCGATAAACAGCCGTATCTAACATGCAAAACCAGTGCATGTTCTATGGAGTTAATTCGATTAAAATAAATCGGAACACCCTTTTAGTATATCATTCACCCATAAGCCTGAACATATAAATATATACACAAATTAAAGCTAAAATTGTATAAATAGGACATCTAGCATAATTTAGTCTATATCCGATAAACAGCCGTATCAAACATGTAAAACCAGTGCATGTTCTATGGAGTTAATTCGATTAAAATAAATCGTAACTCCCGTTTTAGTATATTATTCACCTATAAGCCTGAACATAAAAATATGTACACAAACTAAAGCTATAATTTTAATTACATTACAATGATTATCTGCTTTCTATCTACAAGTTAATTTCCTTTATGGGCTAGAATTATTTCCATATCTCATGAACACGATCATATTGTCAAGAAATTTAATTCTCTATAATTCCCACCGGTATTACTTCCATTCAGACCGCTGAATTACAATTTATCTTCATCAGCAAACACTTCTCATGCCTTGCTATTCATCGGGACACAAAATCGATTGCAAGAATGCGTGAGCCATACAATGAGCAACATATAATGAGCTTGGGATCTACACCTAAACAATGAGTGGTCTATTCGCAGTCAAATTTATTAGCGCACCTAAAAATATACTTAAACGGAAGTGTAGGGAAAAATCCTTTGTGCCAATTGCATGCAGCTTATGAATATCTCCACCATCTTACGATGCCTTTACAGAGAAAAAAGGTGATTCTGTTGAATTAAGATCACGGGGCGATATTGTGATGTTCTGTCAATGCATTTTTCATCTCAACGAAGGCACAATATTATGTATGATTCGTACATTCTTAAAAAGAAATAATTATGTTACAATACTCGTCAAATGGTTTCCCCGACGTGTCCCCCCCCCCCTTATATAAATTCTTGTTCTGATGTTCTGCTTGTTCTGCTCTCAATTTCAGTTGACGAAAACTAAGATGACTTTTACAATCTATACTAATAAATACTTCTACACCCGGTTTCATCGACAAGGGTTAAATATAGACTATCCCGAGTTTGTTCTTGTCTTCAGATGTTCTAGCTTATAAATTTTGAACGGTTAGAAGTCAATTATTGGGCGGCCCACCCTCACTGGTCAATGAAATAATATATAATTATTTATTTTCATTAAATAGATGAATATTAAAGTTTCTTTAATTATTGAACGCAAGTTCTGTTGTTATGGCTGCACTATATAGTTGTTTGCCCTTGTACATTGTATATTGAATTACTTTTTGTGTATTATGTAGTCCTTTAAGTTGCGTTCCTTCTATAAGAGCACTCAATGCACCTAATTTTGGAATCCTTTTATATTTTCATCAGAAGTAAATAAATAAATATACTAGTAACTTTTACAATGGCTTCAGGTCAATGTCCTCGTTGTATTTATAGAACTCCCCCTCATTGTAATCCATACTAGAAGCAAGAGTTCCTTAATATATTTAACAGATAATGATTTGTTTTGTATTTCTGCTAGTGAATAAGAATGTTTTCAGGCACAAATGAAAATAATGCTCTTTTACCACCCTATACTTAACTTGTCTTGTTAAGTAATTTGGAAATCTACTTATTCATTCCATCCCCAGGCAAAATTGCATTAAAAGACAGAAGACAAATGTTGATGGCGTAACTCCGCCTCTGGCATCGCGAGGAGATTCACAGATTTGTCTCATGAAGTAGAAGAAGCTGCAGACAGAATGTGGTTTTCACTTACCAGAGACGATCATGTCTCCTCTCTCCGTGGTCCAGTAGTTGATGGATGTCGGGTACGCCTCGGAGTGACACTCCAGAGAAACGTCCTGTCCAAGATACGCTCCCTCCAGCTGATTTGAGATGGAGAGCATCGGCGGAACTGAGGAGAAAACAAACCACAAGAAATTCAATTCCGATATCTGCTTCACTGGCTTCTTACAATAAAAACTTCTCTCCCTTCCATTAGTAAGCGTACGCGGGAAATAGAAAACAAACGTACCATCATATTTTATTAAATCATATCACTCCTGTACTAAACGGGTTCTTCAATGTAAATAAATAAGGTTATATTTACTTAGGGAGTGTCGTTGGGGACTGGAGAAAACTGCATAACGACGAGTTTCATGACCTGTACTCCTCACCAGATATAGTAAGGGTAATTAAATCACGGAGGATGAAATGGGCTGGAAATGTTCCGCGCATGGGGGAGGAAAGACATATCTCAAAAGTATTGACCCGAAGGGAAAAGACCACCTGGAAGACCTAGACGTAGGTGGGAGGACAATGTTAAGATAGATTTAAGGGAAGTAGGCTTTGAGAGGTATGATTGGATGGAGTAGGCACAGAGTAGGGTTGAATGGCGGGCTCAGATAAGCGCGGCAATGAACCTTCGGGTTCCTTAAAATAGATATTATTCCTTTAGCTTGCTGAGGAAGTGTCTATTGCCATTGAGTAAGTAAGCCCAGTAAGTGTCGTTAGTAATAATGTAATATTTTCTTTATTAAGTGCCAGTATGGTACTTTATGAGATTGTGTGTGGGGAGGGAAAATGTCTGTCCGTCTGTCTGTCTGTCCGTTCGTGTGTCTGTACGCGCGATAACTCAAATACGCTTAATCGGATTTTAATGTAACTTGGTATATACATTTATAATGTTCATGGGAAGAACCCTATTGATAATGAACCAAATCGGTTGACCGGTACCGGAGTAAAACCCAATTTAGTGTCTATTTTAAAAGCGCGATAACTCAAATACGCTTTATCGGAGTTTCATGAAACATGGTATACGAATTTATAATGTCCCTGGGAAAAAGTCTATTGATATTGAACCAAATCTGTTGGGCGGTACCGGAATAATGCCCAATTTAGTGCCTTTTTATGGTAACATATCACAAAGGCGCGGATAACTCAATAACGCTTTATCGGATTTTCATGAAACTTGGTATACGAATTTATGACGTTCTTGGGTACAAGCCTATTGAATTAGGGCCAAATCGGTTGACCGGTACCGAAATAACTAGTATATGAATATTAATTTTGTAATGAATATTCTTTCATGGCCCTCAGTGTATTAAAAACCGTAACAAATTGCCAATCGTATATTGATATTGTTAGCAACTTTGATTGATTTGTTTCTTCATAACGATGTCACCGTGGGCTAAATACTGTAAATAAACGATTTATAACAACTAGCCGTTGAATATTGATATTATATTGTGTATTCTATGGTTATGTAGCCTACCGATATTTACATTAGGCTATATTATAATGTGAGTATTTTCTATATTCGTTTGTTTGCAGCAATATACCTAATGTAATTCCTGACAGATTTCATATTGACTTTTTATTCATTCATAACCTTAAAGGCTACTTATAATTGAAACAGAGATATCAGCGAATCGTAGGCCTATTGCATCATTATTATTATTGCCAGCACATTTTGGAGTTTAACTCGGAGATCTATTACAAAATAACTATTATGCATGGGCCTATCATAATTGCGTTTATCACTGATTAAAATAACATACTGGCACTTGGTTATATCAGTTTACCTCATTTTATTTATTAATAGGGCCCGGATTTTAAGGCTTTTATAAAAGGTATTTTTAAGCCTTTTATTTTCGTAAAATAGCCCTTTTTAGGCTTTTTAAACAAACTATTTTAGCCGTCTTAATCAAACATAATGGACACTAATATTAACACCGAAAATTGTATTACAATTTTGACAGAGTTATTCCAGTTTTTGTTACAAAATAAACAAGTAACTATTCCTTATATCGGCACTCGAAAAATAGCATAAACAATTGAGATATATACCCTTTAATGATACAATTACTCAATACATCACTCAATTCACTTCCTACCTACAAAAATAAGTAGACTGAATTTGTTCCGTTAATATATTTCTTTGTTGTTAGTCGGCAAATTGTTATTTTAAAGTTGAAACGACAATGGATTAGTTGCAGGTTTCAGACGGCTCAAATTTCATTTCCTGCGACGGTGAGAAGGCACATTTTTTAGTTACGAAGACTGAAACTAAACTAAACTCCGTGGCGCGACATCCCCGAAGGGACAAGGCCTACCACCCGACCGCTGCGGGATCTACCTATAGGCAGACGGCAGGATTGGGGGCATGTGGTCAGCATGCCAACACCCACGGCCGTTAAAGGTGGTTTCCATGACCGGAGCCGCTACTTCTCTATCAAGTAGCTTCTCAATTTGAATCACGAGGCTGAGTGCACCCATACCAGACCTCTCTAACTCAGAAAAATCCGAGGAGGTACCGGGGATCGAACCCGGGCCGACGGATCCGCTAACCACAAGACCACGCCGGCGGTCCCAGCGACAAATATTGCTAATTTCAGTGCGTTGTAGAAATTTATTTTTATTATATATTTTCTTAGAATGCAATAATTCACATTTATTTATTTCCCTTTGTATTAATTGGAAAATCTATTTAAAAATCGTGTTTTCTGAAAAACGTTCTCTTTAGCTCCTTTTAGGCCTCTCAGTGCGATTTAGCCCTTTTTAGGTTCTATAAGATTCATATACTGTATTCGGAAGCAAGGGACATGAAACAGAAAAATGTTAAGATGTTCTAATTAGGAAGCCGAGGAAAAATAGGTTAAAACCTTCAAGGCCCTATTTATTAAGCATATTAGGAGTGCTTTTATAGGTATGTAGAAATTGAAATTGTAAGAATTGTATTAGCAAATGCTCAATAAATCAAAATGATTTTTTTAAAAATTGGACTGTAAAATCGTTGACTCTTTCTTGTTATGTTAACATGTGGGTTAAACCCATTGTATGTTAACAATATGTTTCAATAGGCTAACAATACAGTTTACAATTAATATGAAAATTCTAGACTTTTAAGGCAAAAGAGTATAAGTCAAAACATATTACTTTTCTGTAGAGACTTTTATTCACACATTATCTAATTTTGAATTTTTTTTTTGACTTATACTCTTTTGCCTTGACAGTCTTCTTCTGGACTGTTAAGGCAAAAGAATATAAGTAATTTTTTTGTCAAAAGTGACATTTTTTTTACACAGTGTAATTTACTTACCTCATTTTCACAATGTTTTACTTATAGCTTACTCTTTTACCTTAACAGTCTAGAATTATAAAATGTTCACTTTCCTCACTTAAAACGTAATTTCTTCTGTTAACAAGAAGGTGCCAGTAAACCTAGAAATAAGATATGTACTTTATCACTCTCTTCAAATTTTATTTACATGCCCAAAATTTTAGATTTATTTGATAACTGCCTCAGTTGTTTGAAACGCACGACTTTTGAGCATTCTAGAACTTTATTATCTTCTTTCCTTAGGATTATTTTCATTTGTGGATTCATCAGCTGCAGCTTCTGCAAAAGGATGCTGTTTGACGGATAATTTGTATCCAAAGGGAACAGAACAATCTCACTTAATTTCACATGTCTGCATATGAGGTATGTTACAAGATCTTTGCGCCTTTCAATATCACAAGAATTAATTATGATGAGTCTTGTAATACTCTTACAATTTCCAAAATGCTTCATAAATCCTCTAACGCTAATATTGTAGCAGATGGAAAAGATACGCTTTCTAGATCCTTCAGGTTGTATGCAATAGATGTTAGAACAATATCTGTGACTGTCTGACATGAAGAAAGCCCTAGCTTACGTAGCGTGCTCAAACCAGGAGACATGAAAAGCTTGTTTAATCCAAGAGGCGTTAACTGGACAATATTTGACAGGTAGAGTGATCTCAAGGGGAGTTTCCCAATCTTCAGCAATCCTTGGTCTGTCAAGACATTCTGAAGAGTCGCCTCTTTAGCGGGTTTTAATGTTAGAAGAGTGGCAACACCTGTCGTGATGACAGATGCCGCAGAGTTTGTCTGAAAATTCACAGTCTTCAGTATTTTGTTAGGGGATTTTCGTATTTCGTAGCATAAAGGGTGCTCCATGATGACAGATTCCGCAGGGCTGTCTCAAAATTCACAGTCTTTAGTGTTTTGTTATGGGATTTCCGCAGTTTGTGGCATAAAGGGTGTTCCATGGTGGCAGATGCCTCAGAGTTTGTCTGAAAATTCACAGTCTTCAGTGTTTTGTTAGTGGATTGTCGCATTTCGTGGCTTAAAGGATATTCCGTGGTGACCGATTCCGCAGAGTTTGTCTGAAAATTCACAGTCTTCAGTGTTTTGTTAGGGGATTGTCACATTTCGTGGCATAAAGGGTGCTCCATGATGACAGATTCCGCAGGGGCTGTCTCAAAATTCACAGTCTTCAGTGTTTTGTTATGGGATTTCCGCAGTTTGTGGCATAAAGGGTGTTCCATGGTTGCAGATGCCTCAGAGTTTGTCTGAAAATTCACAGTCTTCAGTGTTTTGTTAGTGGATTGTCGCATTTCGTGGCTTAAAGGATATTCCGTGGTGACCGATTCCGCAGAGTTTGTCTGAAAATTCACAGTCTTCAGTGTTTTGTTAGGGGATTGTCGCATTTCGTGGCATAAAGGGTGCTCCATGATGACAGATTCCGCAGGGGCTGTCTCAAAATTCACAGTCTTCAGTGTTTTGTTATGGGATTTCCGCAGTTTGTGGCATAAAGGGTGTTCCATGGTTGCAGATGCTTCAGAGTTTGTCTGAAAATTCACAGTCTTCAGTGTTTTGTTAGTGGATTGTCGCATTTCGTGGCTTAAAGGATATTCCGTGGTGACCGATTCCGCAGAGTTTGTCTGAAAATTCACAGTCTTCAGTGTTTTGTTAGGGGATTGTCACATTTCGTGGCATAAAGGGTGCTCCATGATGACCGATTCCGCAGGGGCTGTCTCAAAATTCACAGTCTTCAGTGTTTTGTTATGGGATTTCCGCAGTTTGTGGCATAAAGGATGTTCCATGGTTGCAGATGCCTCAGAGTTTGTCTTAAAATTCACAGTCTTCAGTGTTTTGTTAGTGGATTGTCGCATTTCGTGGTTTAAAGGATATTCCGTGGTGACCGATTCCGCAGAGTTTGTCTGAAAATTCACAGTCTTCAGTGTTTTGTTAGGGGATTGTCGCATTTCGTGGCATAAAGGGTGCTCCATGATGACAGATTCCGCAGGGGCTGTCTCAGAATTCACAGTCTTCAGTGTTTTGTTATGGGATTTCCGCAGTTTGTGGCATAAAGGGTGTTCCATGGTTGCAGATGCCTCAGAGTTTGTCTGAAAATTCACAGTCTTCAGTGTTTTGTTAGTGGAGTGTCGCATTTCGTGGCTTAAAGGATATTCCGTGGTGACCGATTCCGCAGAGTTTGTCTGAAAATTCACAGTCTTCAGTGTTTTGTTAGGGGATTGTCACATTTCGTGGTATAAAGGATGCTCCATGATGACAGATTCCGCAGGGGCTGTCTCAAAATTTACAGTCTTCAGTGTTTTATTCTTGGTTTTCGCAGTTTGGGGCATAAAGGGTGTTCCATGGTGGCAGATGCCTCAGAGTTTGTCTGAAAATTCACAGTCTTCAGTGTTTTGTTAGTGGATTGTCGAATTTCGTGGCTTAAAGGATATTCCGTGGTGACCGATTCCGCAGAGTTTGTCTGAAAATTCACAGTCTTCAGTGTTTTGTTAGGGGATTGTCACATTTCGTGGCATAAAGGGTGCTCCATGATGACAGATTCCGCAGGGGCTGTCTCAAAATCCACAGTCTTCAGTGTTTTGTTATGGGATTTCCGCAGTTTGTGGCCTAAAGGGTATTCCGTGGTGACAGATGCCGCAGGGATGGTCTCAAAATTCACAGTCTTCAGTGTTTTGTTATGGGATTTCCGCAGTTTTTGGCCTAAAGGGTGTTTCGTGGTGACAGATGCCGCAGGGTTTGTCTGACAATTCACAGTCTTCTGTGTTTTGTTCCTGGATTTTCGCATTTCGTGGCCTAAAGGATTTTCCGTGGTGACAGATTTCGCAGAGTTTGTCTGAAAATTCACAGTCTTCAGTGTTTTATTCCTGGATTTTCGCTTTTCGTTGCCTAAAGGTTCCGTGGTGACAGATGCCGTAGAATTTGTCTCAAAATTCACAGTCTTCTGTGTTTTGTTATGGGATTTCCGCAGTTTGTGGCCTAAAGGGTATTCCGTGGTGACAGATGCCCCAGGGATGGCCTCAAAATTCAAAGTCTTCAGTGTTTTGTTCCTGGATTTTCGCATTCCGTGGCCTAAGATGGTCTTGAGCCAAACGATTCCATTGTTGGCATACCAATGATACTGAATCGGATAAATGTTTCAAGTCCAGATGGGAGAATATCTGAAGAAGCATCTCCTCTGGGAGATCTGTTATCGAGACACTCTGAAGAGTCGCTGTGGAAGATTCCGCAGGGACTGTCTCAAAATTCACAGTCTTTTGTATTTTGTTCGAGGATTCCTGCATTTTGTGTCTTAACGGATGTTCATAAGTTGTCAAAATATGATTATTTAAGGGAAGCATCGTTGTGGATAGGATTAAGCAGACATTTTACCAATTCGTTTTGGGCCGAGGATTATATATCAGGTTCTAAGGCCAAATCACTGTCGGCATTTCGGAATTTTTTCTTCCTGCAAAAAGAAGATAACTTGTTTAAGGTAATATACGAGAGATCTGGAATCCACCTTGAAAGAATACGGGCCCATAGGTGAATTTTAAACAGTGATTTCAAGAAAGTACCAAGTACGGATTTTTAGCAAATTGATTTTTAGCATAATGTGGTTTGAAGTACACTCAACTTACGTTCCCCTCTGATAAATAAAATCAGGTAAACTGATGTAACAAAGTGTCATTATGTTTTTGTTTAATCAGTTATGATTGCAATTATGATACGCAGAATACTAAAAAAAGTCAAATTGGCCGGTTTCGGGATTTGAACCAAGGAACTCCAGAATGTGAGGCCAAGAAGGTGTATACGAAGTTTCATAAAAATCCGATAAAGCGTATTTGAGTTATTGCGCCTTTAAAATAGATACTAAATTGGGTTATACTCCGGTACTGGTTAACAGATTAGGTTCAAATTCAATAGGGTAATTCTCATGGACGTCATAAATGCGTATACCAAGTTTCATGGAAATCCGATACAGGATATTTGAGCTATGGCGCCTTTCTAATATATTACCATAAAATAGGCACTAAATTGGGCATTTCTCCGAAAAGAAACGCTTAAAACGAAATTTTAAATGACGTACAGTAACCTACTTGGAAATAAAGCCGCAAAACGGAAAATGTGATAACATAAACCGAATCGTTGATCACAATAAACAACATTTTTTTCAGTGTAGCCTATCAGTATTAATCCGTACGAGACTTCATATAAGTGATAACATTTCCCGATTGATAACATTATCCGCGATTACATTAAACGGCTTTCACTGTACTTTATTTCACAATTTTAAGGTGTATTTTTATGTATATGGACCAAATACAAGGTTATGTACACGCTATTGATCCAGACCATATAAGCTTTAATGTCAATTGCCCAAAATTAATTTTATTATCTGATTATTTTATTCTTTCCTAGGACTAAACTTCTTAGGTTGAACTCAAATTCTATTATATCAACGAGGGTATAAGGTGGATTTTTTCACATTTTAACTGATATAAACAGTTCTTACCTTACATCTTTGTTTTAATTTCACTTGTAAATTTATCTTACACTAAAAGCAATACATAAATTTTGTTTCCATGGAGTTACATGACAATATAACAGGAAATATTAAGAGATGACCGAAGTGTTGAGAGAGATTATCTAAAGTATTTGTGCTTTAACTTGAAATTGGACACACTTAACTAAAATCTAAACAGAAATTGCAGGTAAATATTTCAGTTTGATAACACAATTAGTTTGTGAGATATTGGTTTCAATTTATGTTTTAATACAAATAGAGATCTATCTCCTCTTGACAAATCATGTTCATTAGAACATAGTACTTTAAGGGAGACAGAAATATTGTGGGTGCTACTTCTTAAAGACTCTTTTTTTCCAAGAATTGCCTCTACCTGCTGCCACCCTATTCCTCTTCGTCCTGTCAATCAGTGAATAGAAAAGTAATTAGGCGTATTTACACTTGTCTGCAGTCCAGTAGAGTGTTGCCAAACAGCACGTTTACTTCACTTGAGAAGTGGTGAATGACAGCGGCAACACTGGGAAAATCCACGTGACAAGAGCACCTGTTCTTTGTCGGTGCAGATTTTCGGATTAGGGAACAATGATAATATATTCTTTTGTAGACAGAAAGTAGTTTGAGACGAGGTCTTCTTAAATTGGCACCGACAGTAGGACTTCTAATGATTTAGCCATTTTTGTTGTTATATGTATAATTTAAGTTTAAAGTAACAAAATCCAGCATGCCCTACAGTGTAATTCTGTAAAATTGTATGCCGTTCGGGCGCTCTGAAAAATCATCCTGACGTCATATTTAAAGAACTTGAATAGCTTGTTTGCTCGGTTTCAGTTTAAAATCTAACTTCTCCCCCCTGTATTTATACTCCTTTTAGCTACGAGGCCATATCAGGAGTTCGGGATCTGTGTTTATCTAGTAGAGTAGGCCATGGAACTATTGATTGTCAATTATTTCTAATATGGGTGTATTTTATGAAGTAAATTTCAGTTGATATTAATTTAAATGGATATGATACAGGATGAAATGGTGAGGATGATTCATGGTATGTAAATATCCAATTCGGCACTTGCCTTTACGACTGAGGCAACCATGAAAAATTGGCCGGCCACGGGATTTGAACTGGGACCTCCCGAAAGCGAGTCCAAGATGTTACCATCTCGGCCATCTCGCTCGGTTTCTCCACTTTTATTTGGATGAGGAAGTTATGTGAGTTTCAAATCATATTTTTTCCTCTTGTGGCAAAGATATCGACAAATTAATATGATATCATTGGTTATAGTAAAAAAAATCATATATTCCAGTGAAAAATTGTCACAAAAGCATCATTTTGGAACATGTAAGTAAATTTTCCCACATTAATTTTTGTAATAATGTAAAACGAATAAATTGTCAGAAATGAAATTTTTCATAAAATTAATTACACCACGAGTAGGCCTATGTGTATGAAAAATCAAATATGTAGCTTTATACATTACAGTAATGTATCTATTGTGTATTAATATCTTTTGCATCTTTTGTTTTTACGATATTTTATGAATGAATTGTATTTTTTGTCATGAACATTGTAATTGGGTTTTCTACCTGTAATGTTCATTACTATTACTAAATAAAAATTAAAATAAAAACGATGTAAAAAATTAGCAGGTCCCCTCGGCTTCGCTCGCGATTATTTATTCCTCAATGAAGGAGTGCGCATGAGGGGGGGGGGGGTGTTTAAGCCGCAGAGTGAGTCATTGAAAATTCTGAGGGGGTTAAAACTTTTTGCAAAATTAGCATTTTATTTCTTAAAAATAAAAAGGTTAAGTGTTAAGTGTTATAACTTCAAAAGGTAATAAACACCTCATCTATTTTTTTTTTTAGAAATGAACAAAGTAAATATGCTGTACAACTAGTAGGCCTAAATTTGTAATCATTGTCGGCCAGTCGTTGTATCGCCTGCATTGTTGTTTACTTACCTTTCTTATTGTTTAAATTTCAATTCTTCTCAAACTTGTCTTAGAATATATTCTGTGATCATTTTGTTATCATTTATGTCTAGGCTATATCATGTAAAAGCATCCTCATTAAACGTATTTTTTCATTTGACATTTTTTTATTACAAAAACAGCAATAACTTTTCCTTGGGAAGAAGTTTTAGAGTAAGCTACTGTCATTCATTTTTATTAAGGGGGGTTGCTTTTCATTAGGTTGGGGTGATAGGAAGTTGGGAGAGTTACTTTTCATGAAACAGGGGGTGAGTCATGAAGCTACGGGAAACGGGCAACTCTCCAAGGAAAAGTATTACCTAATATTGAGTAATTTTGCAGTAAGTCTTAGAATAATTTAAAACCCCGATATTTAGGCTATGTTAGCAACATAATTAGATGCAGTCTGTTTCTTTATAGTAACTCTATTTTAGGCCGTGAAATTTGCGATCACAAGGTAGCCGCTGGCTACCAGAAGGCGGACGACAAAGATTCAACTTTGAAATCTTCCTATTTTATTTACTTTTGTTATTTTAGTTTTCGTGAAAAAAAATAAAAATAGTAGATATTGCCACACATAGCTTCTTCTGACATGAACAAGTCGACTGAATATTCGTATTCACCCGAAAACGTTCGGAAATAATCGGAAGTTTTCGATTTTATTATAATTTATAATACAACATTCATTGGTTTTGGTTCTCTGTGTTTTAGTTAATGTTTGTTCTAGCTCCTCTAGTAACAAGCAATGTAGTTTTTGTTTGACTATTTATTTATTTATTGAACTAAGGATATTATAGGCTAATGCCCAATTACAATATTCTCGCTTAACTTATATTAATACACCAGATTCTAATATTAAATATTTAAAGTGATATTCGGTCGCGGCCCTGTAAGGCCAGGGCGGCTTGGGTCGCTTAAATCCTAAAAGGGAGAAGTAAAACTCAGAAAAAGAAAGAAAGAAAGAAAAAAAGAAAGAAAGAAAGAAAGAAAGTGATATTCAAAATAATTAAACTAATACTATAACTAAAAAATAAAAGAAACACAGAAAAGAAAACACAAACACACAATAAGACAATAACACATAGTATGAAAAACATAAATATTAATATAAATAATAATGTAATAGTTTTGGAGGAATTATAAATATAAATATATATATATATATATATATATATATATATATATATATATATATATATATATATATATAAGATAGATTCAAATAAAAAAAGTGACATGGAGCATATTTTAGTAAGTTTGTTGCAGTCGTTAAAGCTTACAATAAGCGAAAAACTTCCCAAATATTTTGTTTGTTTTAATTATTTGTTATAAATTTGTTGGAGCCAAGCAAACAATACTCAGTTCAGTCAGAAAGAGCAATGGAGATTAGGCTACATACCGTTCGCAGTCTAAAAATGTCACGGATGCTATGTAGCGTAACAATCATTTTTTTACTTCCTCTGCCCGTACCATAGGTACTATAGGTAGAGGAAGTATTGTTTTCGACCCTAAAATTCGAAGTTGAGTTTTTAGTATATATACACGTTTCAAGGCCCCCTGAATCCAAAAATACTATTTTTGGAAACATGTCTGTGTGTCTGTGTGTCTGTGTGGAAGTTTGTGAACAGGCTAGCTCCGAAACGGAGAATCGTATGAAAACAAAATTTCGTATTTCGGTCAGGTACCTTCTGAAGATGTGATTCGAAGATTGGCGACAAATGTCTCTTATTTTTAAGGGGACTTTACATGAAGAAATTTTTGTTTTTCGCGATTTTCTCGAAAACGGCTCTAACGATTTTCTTTAAAATTTGCACATGTGTTTCTTTTACTGAGAGCTAAAACTTTTATTTGAAACTTTTTTTCGAAAAAATTCTCTGAGGGTAGTTACAAGCCACCCACTGTTCACCCACTGTTTGTAGAAAGTTTGTCTTGCGTGATGAACAACTGAATACTCGCTCTTTCACGGCCTCTTATTCTATATAAGAATGTGAAGTGTATTGTTCGCCAAGTATAGAGTAAAGAAGTATCTGAGGGAAATATTCGATAATTTCGGAAATTATTCTTTACGGCGGAAAGTTCAATAAACGTCTGCAGTCACTTGTTCTTTTTTTTAAGTTTGTTATATAGGCTAGCCTGCGCTTTTAGTCGCATCATTGAAAGAAGAGGTATTTATAGGATAATAATAGCGTAAAATTGTGTTTTGAGATTCTGTAAAAGAATATGTGAATACTGCTTTTATTTGGGCAGAGGAAGTTATGTGACATTCACATCAGATTTTTTTTCATTATATTTCATGATTAGTGATACTTTTTCATTGAAGTTCAATGGAAAACACATTAACATCGGAATCCAATCGACGGCACATTAAACGAAATTTAAAAATTCACAAACACATGCTATTGAAAATTAAACCTTGCTTCTCTTCAGCGCTGTAGGCTATATTTCCAAAATATCAGCGGAATTATCAGAGGAATAATTCATGATTAAGCATTAAATTAACAGGCTTCTTGCCCAAACTGAATTGAATATACATATTGTAAGAACTGGATAGATGACTACTACTCGTGGAATCTGTAGAATGTGAACAAAGTAAAACTAAATATTTCTATAGTAGCCTAGACTTTTTATCTTCTGCCACTGTTCAGTAGTTCTATGCCGACAACCTTCTTTGTTAAGCCTAGTTCAAAATTAAGCTTAAAGGAAATCGTATGATGCAATAACGTAATTTTTTTTATACTGATTTTTTTGTTTACTCACTTAGACTAAATGCCACTATCTTAAAGTAAATAAAATCAATACTTACATTGGACTCTAAGCACAACCCTTTTGCTGATTGAAGGAGGCACTCCATTAGATGCTATGCATAGGTATGCCCCCATGTGTAGACGACTCACTCGTACGATATGCAGTACTTCCCCGTCTACAACATTCACTGCAACCATCAACACAGTACTTGATTATTAAATTGAAATCAAACATGATTCACTATCACTGTACTAGAGCAAATACCCGCAATCGATCATTTAAGCAAACCTAGGTTTTCCTTCTCATGGGAAATACACCCGATTCTCTACAAAACGCAGTTTAGAGTAGAGTAGTTTATCATCACGTTTACATTAATCAGTCGAAAGCTGGTAAACTAGTGATGAGATAAGATTGGCCTTAATTTTACTTTCTTTTATTTATGTAGCTGGTGGATATAATATAGTGTTGTTTCATTATTAACTTACCAAAATTACCATTTTCCTCATTTAATAAGACTTACGCTATAATTATCTTAAATTTTGTAGTCACTTAATAAAAATATATTTGATTGAAATGGTTAATTAGTGGTATATGAATTGTATTTCGCACTTTTCATCTGGATTGTCTTTAGTTTTATATACGTTTTAAACATAATCTGAACTGTTCAAATGGTGGGTTGAAGGAAACTGAGAAAGAATGAAGGGATAAAAGTGATTTAAGAGGAAAAGGTTAAAATAGTTTGTGGTTTGGATGTTAAATACGGAGTTATGGAAGGGTTTATGTGAGTGGATGCCATATAAAGTCATAAAATGAAATACAAATATGAAATAGTGAAGGAGTTCGCGAGAAGGAACTAAACAAGATAAAAACGGTAAGAGAAAAAGAGTCACATAGTCACAATCAGAGTAAAAGCGAGTGTGAATCAAGGATATAAAAAAGATAGGGAGAGATAACATTTCGCTGGTTATTCTAGTTATTCTGATGGAATGAGTAGCATAATATTGGTTTTTACTGTACAACACAGTTTTAAAACCTCATATTTTTTCGTATTCGGGAAGAATACCTAATTGAAATATTCTCGTCCTTCTTGTTAGAATTAATTTCTGCTCTCCCATGCGTAAATGCAAATATTTATCCTTTCCAGAAAGACGACTTAATTGCTACATTGCTTTAGAGAAATTGTTTATTTTAGTGTACTATTTTCGACTGTACCTAAGTTATGTTACTGCTGGTGATTCCAATGGGACCATTAGGAAGTAGAAAAGTTGCTAGTAATGGGTATGTATACACAAGAGAGAAGAATCAAGGAAGTATGTCAGTGTTTTGATAAAACATTTAAAATTTATAATTATTTTATCACAAGGTCGCTACTGGAACTCCATCGCTCTCCTAACAAAGCGGGCCCAGGTTCGATTCCTGGTCAGAACCTATAAGAAGATTGTCGAGGAATTTTAGGCCATCGTGGTCTCTGCAGATTTCATCTGAGCGTCATTATCACCCTCATCCCATCCGCGTCTTATTTCAGCATTAGTGTTGTGCGTGGCGGTGTGTCTCGTCCTATGTGTTCGTGTTGTCTCGGAACACTCATCCGAGGAGTCCCTCTATGCACTTGTCTTGTCAAAAAAAGTATTGCATTATCCATAGGAATTTCTTTTCCCGGCAGGTCGCGGTCCTGTAAGGCCCAGGTGGCGTGTGCCTCATAAATATCCCTATAAGGGGAGTAAAAACTCAGAAAAAGAAGAAGAAACGACTGGAAGACTTTCTGTTTTTAATGTTTAATAAATGCATCTCTTTGTGTTTACAAAACAAAATATCCTGAAGATGGTGCGATCGCATCGAGAAAGAGCTGGATAACGGTTAACAACTGACAATTAATTGCCGAGAAAGTAAAACAATTACCGGTAACTGTTATTTAAACACTTAGTTAATTTGATTCTTTTTAAAGTTATCTGGATTTCTATGTCAATTACCCACAGGCAGACAATTAATTACGGTTAATTCTGGGTCTATGTACTGAGTTTGTCATTCGGGCTATACAACATAACCAATCACCAGAAGCAACCACATGATTTCCCATCCACTCTAAAACATGATGATGATATAGGCCGTACTTGCCATCAACTAAAGTCTCCTTTAAACAGTTAATTGGATTACTAAAAACAACTGAATGATTATTAGTTACATTACGCTATTATCCAGTTACCTGGATAAATGTCATCACACTAATTGGATAAAGATCATGGCTAATTTAAAAGTTGTTTGTTCAGTTACCTTTTAAGCGGATAATCCCAAATCTAATCGAAAGACCTAGCATTCATGAGATGAAATTAAAAATTGAGCTGATTGCATCACTTTTTCATTTTATTTTACTGCAAATCCAGGCGAATTAGGGTTAGAATCGTTTCCAATATTATTCACATACTATTTGCATAAATTTGTTGATCAAATGTTACTCCGTATGCGCAACAAAGAAAGATAAGAATTTATTTATGCTCCAAGTCCGACCCTTAAGGTAGTTAACAGTTTCAAAATGATGTTGTCCTTGGCAATGTAATTTTAATTGTTCCATAGTTTTATAACCTTAGAACGAAAATAACATTTTCAGAAAAGTTTTATGACAATTTTTCATTATTTTTATAATAAATTAATTTGTTGCTATTTATACTGGGGTATTCAAAACAGCTCGGCTACATTTGTAGCCCAACCCGTACAAAATTTTGCAGAAACAATCTGCAATCTATAAGGAATTTCCCCTACAATTTATATTAAAAACTATTAAAGATAACAGTTTCAAAGATGCATTTACTTTTTTAAAGTAAAATAAGTAAAAGTGCTAGCCGAAATCCGTGTTCAAGAGCATAGGATAAAAAATTATAATTATGTGCTCAAAATATAATAAACATGCATGGTAATATCACCGTTTGAATAAATGTTCTTTGTTTAAAAACACATATATGTAAACTGAGAGGAAATGATTAAGTGTAAATATAAATTACTGCAGTGATTTAATTAATACACGTAAAAATTGTTGTAACGAAATACCCCATGTATCCATTCACTTCGTATAACCTTTCAGGGTTAATGTTGACAGAAGAGTAATCTAATTCACAACGTAACAAATATGAGATTCTTCACAATCTAATATTTCCTGCAGAATATTATTTGGTAACACACATGTATCATCAAAGACTAGGGATTTTTAAGAGTGTTATGTTGGCACTATAAGTAAAAGCGAATGAAATAACAACGTTACGCAGCCTGTGTTGTGAGATGCATTTCAACCTATACACCTCTTCTCTTTTTGCTTGGGCAGAGACTCTTTTCTTTATAAAGTCCCTCGAGGAGCTTAGCTAGTTACACAGTATAGAGAGTAGCTTATTCCTTGCGGCTGGAACTCTTATTCTCACCAACTTCGGCTGCATTGGGTCATTAACGAGATCCTCCAAGCTATTTCACGTGAACGAACCGTTCGGTTGGGAGATTCTTTTTTATATTATAACCCCTGTTTGGCGTTTCAAACAGTAGCTAGTTTCCTATACTTGGTAAGGCTGTTTTTTTAAATTCTGATCTTAAAAGAGTAGGCTATACCCACAACTACTGTTCTGCAACATTTCCCTTTCAATGCTGTGATGGTATAAAAATATGACAGAAGCTTCTTTCTTAGCGCGATGAATAAGTTCAGATTAACTCAGTTCATGTAATATTACGTAGACTGTTCTACTCATTTGCCGCGTGTTTGATATTGACCAATAACGTTTAGCAATTCCTCGGATATAGACCAATCACGATCGTTTATCTTATAAAATGTTTGCTATTAACTTAATATGAGGAAGGTGTTTTACCTGATAAAATGGACTCCTGGACAGGTAAGGATCAGTGTGCCGTGATTAATACGTCGTATGTTGCCATTAAACAGCACGAAAACTGATTATTTTATATAACATAACTACAGTGAGTCCCTCGCAAGAGTTGGCCAATGGTGCGGGTTTCTGCGTTGCGGCGGGCACAGTTCCAACTCCCGAGCGATCGGGTGAAATATCTACGCAAATAAAGCCGTGATCGGTGTAATAGATCACTTCTCACAGTTACAGTTGGAATTACAATGAAAATATCCATGTCTATGTTTTTTTCGACCATACTATAATTTGCATATGGGAACGATCTTGAAACCTTGAAACCAAGTTTTCCGAGGGTTCTCGTATATGAAGTTCAGTTTTTGTACGATTTATATTTTCGAGCTAAACTGTAGGCACACACACACACATACACATACACTCACGCAGATATATATATATATATATATATACGAAAAGTGAATTTTTTAATACATTGTACCTCAATTATATAATCAATGAGTGTGTATTAATGCTGCCAATTTTATGATTATCTAGTGCTGGACTAGGGGAGAAGCTGGACAGTGACTACCAAAATATTAAGTTTTAAGTTTTGAAAAAAGGGAATTGCATTTCCATATACTGTAATTCACGAAAACTATTTTGCCGGAATAGACTTCAAACTACACATTTATGTCAAAATGCCCTCCTCGCAAATTTTCATTTTTGTATATTCTTCTTTATGGAAGCTTACCATAGTAAAAGCGAGCCCCCCTCCAACAATACAACTTCACATGTTCTGTCTATAACCGAGCATTTTCTTTTAAATTTGATTACGGTGTAGAATCGTTATCTTTCTTTTCTGACACTGGTTAGGGTCTACTACCAAAATGTATGCCTCTACAAGTTTTCTTTTAACAGTTTACACAACGAAATCTGACCATCGCATTTTCTGTATTCTTTACTGTACTACTTTTTTATATAGCTAAGATTATAAAATCACGAAATAGAATATGTATGATAAAATTACTTACCGCTTTCGCCGTTGTAAATTATATCTTCACCATCCTCTCTCCTCCACATGACGTAGGGCTCAGGATATCCAGTGGCTTTGCAAGTGAGGGTCACATTAGCTGTCTCTCGTACAACCATATCAGTACTCGTATCGCGATCCACTATGGTCGGAGGAACTGAAATAAAATAACCACTATATTAATTTTACATTTTTAAAATTCATTTGCTTTAATTTTTGTCCTGGAATAAAACTGAATTCCGTCTTCTGCTTGGTACGCTGATACCGAGACCACACACGTCCCCTAAAATGTACCAAGTAACATTCAAGACATTTCTTATACCCCTTGCAACCTCGCTACAGATGTTACATCTTCATTAAAGCGAGGACGCATCTAACTCCGATGCCTATTCTATAAGATGGATATAGATGCATTCATGAACTACAGAGTATTGTCTCTATTGGACATTACATGAGAATATTATAGGAGAAAAATTCCTCTGACACCGGGATTTGAACCCAGGACCTTTGGCTATCCGTGCCACTACTCTACCAATTGAGCTAAGCCAGAGTTCCTTCACAGCGCCAGGTGGAACCTCTCTTCTATGACTGATTACCCTTAAATATGGTGTACCTCACTGACAAACAAGTTATGTCATATGCAGTACTGTGAGGCACACTAATTAGTGATTTTTGTGACCAGGCTTCCACTGTTATAGTACAGTTAACATTCAAGATGGATTTATGGTTATTATCCCGAAATATCTGCAATATTTTGAAGATTATAAATCGTGGAACGAAATTTTAAAAAAAGAAAGAAAGAAAGAAAGAAAGAAACTCTGATTCGGTTGTTACATATTTTACAACTTCGTACATATCAAAGTATTACTTAAGATTTATTGAAATTTATTTAAGATTCAAATTTCAAAACCTCGTGGTGTTGATAATTTTTCAGCTTATTAACAGTGATGTATTACTAGTAAACAAAAATCCCTTTGAAACCTGTCAAACGACAACTCGAATACTCCCGCCGAAATCCATCAACCACTTTGTAAAGCCAACAGTAATCACGAGCTCATCACAAAATTATCATGAAGTAATCGCATTAATCGGACTTTTCCACCGGTGGATTTACAGATTACTTTAAAAACGTGCCCTTTGCATCATACAGTATTATGATAATTTTTCAAAAGAAAGTTTTTATTTATATACTCTAGCTTAAACAAGAAATGGATAGAAATCTCAAGAAAAACAGTTTCAAAGACTGAGTTGTATATTTATTTATTACAGTGTATTAATTATCACAATACAACTGTTTAGTAATTAAACAATTTTAAAAAGAAAAGTATTCTCTATACAGGCCATGGAGGCCCAGAGGGTTCCAGGAGGTTGAGGCTCCCAGATTTTGAACATTTGGCACATGAAGATGGTATGGTTGTCAGCCTTACGCATCGGTCGCCTTTACCCCCAGGATTGCTCCTGGTACTCATTTCTGTTAGAGGCTAAGTCGACCCCAGGGCCATAGTGCCACCAGAAAGATTAGGCCAGTTGAAAAACTCCAACGACCTCATCGGGAATCGAACCCGCGACCTTCCGGCTTGTAGCGCAGCGCAATTAAACAATTAATAATTCACAATGTGCGAAAGGACATGGAGCTGAGACGACTTTACATTGAACCCCTCCCGAACAAAATTTCACCGTACGCCCATGCATGCTACAATAGAGCTTTGTAAATTAGATACTACTGACGTATGAATAAGTGACGTGGTACTCACCCACGACCTGCAGGTATCCCTGTCGACTGCGCATCGGGTCGGTATTCACTTGACACATGTACCAGCCACGGTCTTCCTCGTGAACGTTCTTGATATGAAGGTACCAGGAGCGATGGTCGTTGTAGGACAGAGAGATGCGGGGGTTTTGCGTGATCACGTTGTGATGGATCGAGAGAATGGTCTGTGTGTCCACGCGCACCCACGCCACCTGCAAAACACAAGAACCTTTGGTTATAATCAAAATTGCAATGTAGGCCTATACAGAACAGCTTTCTCACTATGTTTTCTGCCATTCAAACCTGTTGGGCGGAGCCGTCTAATTCAAAACATGTTTAGAAACACCAATTCAAAGGAAGAGCGAAAGGATATTTGGAATCAACGGGGACATTTTCAATAATTGTTGATGAATTATAATTACTAGGGCTCTGAGGTAGGGAGGTCTGGTACAGGGGCGGATCCACGGGGGAGGAAATGGGGGAAATTTCCTCCCCCAAAATTTGTAACATTAAGCACAGATTATTCAAACGGTCGGCCTTTTAATCAATTTTGTAAAGACAAAATAACCCAAATACTTAAATTAAAACGACGACATTCATTATTTTGAAATATATTTGTAATAAAATGCTGAAATGTTCATTTTGATCTCAACTGTGTACTGGGAATAATTAGTTTTTATGAGTAAAAACTTCCCTCTCTACTTTGGTTCCCCCACCAAAATGTCTCTCTGGATCCGCCCCTGGTCTGGTAGAGGTGCACTCAGCCTCGTGATTCAAATTGAGGAGCTACTTGACAGAGAAGTAGCGGCTCCGGTCATGGAAACCACCATTAACGGCCTTGGTGTCGGCATGCTGACCACATGTCTCCCAATCCTGCCATCTGCCTATGGTAGATGACGCAGCGGACGGGTGGTAGAACTTGTCCCTTCAGGGATGTAGCGTCACGGAGTTTAGTTTAGTTTAGGGCAAGGAATTTGATGATTTTGCATCTTTTGTGTATGAAAGTTAAAAGATAGCTTGAATATATATAAATGTGAATAATGAAATAGGCTAGTTGATTACGTAAGGGCAATTTGTTTTTGGATTTTTTTGCTTTACTTTGAATTTTTCGTCATTTTCGAGAGATAGGTCATTTATTGTCGATTTTTAGGTCATTTTCGTTAATTTTATGTCATGTTTCAGTGAAGGTAGAGACTAATTTTTCCATGTACATACTTTCAGAGAACAGACAATTTTTTTATTATTATTTTTCTAAGAATCTCCACCAAAATTTCATAGTTCATTTTAATTCAGGTTTATTGTAAACTTCATAGCAGTTTGTCTTCTTCTTCTTTCTCTAACTCCTTTGTGCTGTTAAGCGCGGAGTAAGCAGTTTGTCTTGTAGCAATAAAGAATTTTCTTTCTTTCTTTCTTTCTTTCTTTCTTTCTTTCTTTCTTTCTTTCTTTCTTTCTTTCTTTCTTTCTTTAGAAGGGCACATATTTGCGATGGGCAGTTTGATGGGCATGCCAGTTCAGAAAGAATTTACTTTTCGCTAAGGGTATCCAAGTAGTATGAATTCACTTACTTCTTTAGTAACGAAATAAGTGTGTTTTATATTGTAAATTCATATTCCATAATTGAATACCTTTTTAAATATCTTAAAGTTCTCATATAAATTTTACACATTATTTTAACCCATTTATCATATTAGAATATATAAAACACATTTTAAAAGTTGTGGTCAATTTACTCAAAACTTTGCCTGCTGGAGTTAAGGTTTTCTGGCTTAGCAGGGCAGTTACTGTATGCGATCGTTTTTTTTTTTTTCATTCATAAAAAAGCTATTGCATAGAAATTTTCCCCACTGATTTGAAACTTAGGCCTAGTGCCCTCAGATGATTTCACTTTGAGAATGCCTTACTACCAGCATATAAATTTAGCTCTGAAAAGGTTAGGTTTAATTCGTTCTTTTGGTGTCCCAGTAGATTCATAGGCATAAGCCACTAATGACTGATATGGATTATTCTTTAAAAAAACCTAATAGCCATAATTAGAAATAGCAGTAGCCTTTCTTCCTCCTTAGCCATAGCAACTGAAATTCTATTAAGTCTTTTAAAGGCAATGTAGATGTTATTCGTGAACTTAGTTCGCTTTTAACAAAATTAAGTATCAGGTGTTATTTTCATTCGCAAATTGATTGAATTATTTATTTTAAAATGTTACATAAAAACATGAATTATACATATATTTGTCCTGAAACCCCGAAAGAGCAGGAGCTCGTGATCGGGGCAGTTCCATTGTTACATTTACATAGGCCAATGTCTTACAATTGAATGTATTGTTAGGCCTTACCTAAAATCATCTTAAAACTAAGAAGTAGACAATATATTATGAAAAAGTGTTAGAGGAAAAGATAAAAGGTGAGAGCAATGGCATGACTCAAATGATATAAGTGATAATAATTATAATAAAATCAGGTAAACTGATATAACAAAGTGCCAGTATGCTTTCGCTGAATCCAAGACGTTACCATTCGGTTAACTCAGTCAATTTGACGATGTAGTTTGATAAGCTTATGTGAAGGAGTATTGTTATTTGTCAAATCTAAATATATTAGGTCTACAACTTGAAATTCTTAAAATACGTCAACATTTCACAAAATTCAGTGGCATATAACTCCGCTAATTATTTCACAGCAATAGTATTTGATAGTACTTATTTTCAACTACATCAGCCAAGTAAACAAACATCTGACTGCACTGCAGACAAAGCCCCCAAATGATTAAAAATGCGACATTGTTGTATGGATATGATTTTAAAAAATGTGACCTTTAATTAGTTGTTACTCTGGTACCGGTCAACCGATTTGGCCCAAAATAAGTAGGCTTCTTGCCACGTACATTATAAATGTATATACCAATTTTCATGAAAATCCGATAAAGCTTATTTGAGTTATCGCACCTTTTGCTATATAATACCATAAAAAGGCACCAAATTGGGTATTATTCCGGTACCGGCCAACCGATTTGGTCCAATATCAACAGACATCTTCCCATGGACATTATAAATAGGTATTCCAAGTTTCATGAAAATCCGATAAAGCGTATGTGAGTTATGGCGCCTTTAAAATATACACTAAATTGGGTTTTACTCCGGTACCGGTGAACCGATTTGGTTCAATATCAATAGGGTTCTTCCCATTGACATTATAAATGTGTTTTCCAAGTTTCAAGAAAATCTGAAAAAACGTATTTGAGTTAGAGCGCGTACAGACACACGGACGGACGGACGGACGGACGGACGGACAGACGGACAGACATTTTTCCTCCCCCACACAATCTCATAAAGTACCATACTGGCACTTAATAATGAAAGATAACTGTCATGATGGGGTACGCCGTAGCGTAGTGGTCGAGGCGCTACGCTACAGACCGGAAGGTCGCGGGTTCGATTCCCGATGAGGTCGTTGGAGTTTTTCAATTGGCCTAATCCTTCTGGTGGCACTATGACCCTGGGGTCGACTCAGCCTCTAACAGAAATGAGTACCAGGAGCAATCCTGGGGGTAAAGGCGGCCGGTGCGTAAGGCTGACAACCGAATGTCCAAAATCTAGGAGCCTCAACCTCCTGGAACCCTCTGGGCCTCCATGGCCTGTATAGGGATCACTTTACCTTTACCTAACTGTCATGATAGCAGTTCCAGAAAGACAAACAAAGAAATTTAGAAGGGATGGAAATTAAAGTTTATGTTATTTTTTTAAATTCTAGATTTAAATACTATAACTTATAACTGCATTTGGCTAAACCTGGATATAATTTCATTTCAGTACATAGTATAACCTTATATTATTTTTTCTTTCCCTTTGTCTTGTGCATAGTATAGGCCCGTGCGCTGGATTTTTTCTATGGAAAATGTATTTAAAATGTATAGCCTACAACAATAAAGATGCATTTTACCATACCATACAACTTTATATTATTATTAGCAGGTAACGGGCCTTGACATTATAAACAAACGAATTGACCAGGGTGAGCTCACAGAATCGAAGCGACCGATAATTCCATGCGATATATGGTATTGAAAAAATCGCGATGCATTTATTTCCAAGTTATGACAAAAAAAAGCAAAGCCATCTGCAATTTATTTGACAATTGAAATGTATAACCGAAAAATTATGCTTCGATAGCGCAAAAAAATCACGTTTTCTGCCAGTTTTCACCCGTAACTCGCGAACGAATTCTAAAATTAAACATCCGGCTTTGAGGTGCAATCGGTCACCCTTCAGTCCATCTATGTTTAAAATTTAAGATAGCTGAATGCAGTAGATTTTGCTAGGCATCGTTCACAGACAGACAGACAAACAAACAAACACTTCCTCTTATTATGATAGACTTATGATTTTAATAAAGAATCCTTTGCTACTTCCCAAGTTGAAAATATGAAATCAGTATCAGTACAAAAATGACTATTAACTGCTTGTAATATTTTCCTTTTAAGTAGGACTTATATAAGTTAATACAATAATTAATAGTGGTCCAGTCTACCACCCCATGAAATATTTATATAGTATGTTACAAGCTATTTACGTTAAGAAAAAATTCGATTTGCCCTCATATACAGAACAAATATTGAAAAATATCGGCTACTTCAAAATGTCAATAAATCGAAGCCTATAAAAAAGTAATTAGAACGAAGTTCGCGTACCAAATAGATTTAGTAGACATCTATACATATTATTATATCTTCATTAGTGAATATAAAAGTGAACAGCAGTAATGAAAAAAGAAAAAACCGTGAAGTAATATTAAGAATTCAGATGACAAGTATAAAAGAATCTACGGCTTCATCTTCAGCTTTTTGCAGCTTTTCACTATTTTTATCTCACTTCAGCCAATCGAGTTTCCTGTTATAGCATATCAGCGTGTGAAATAAATGACAATGACAATATTGTTGTGCGTTAGTTACATAACTCTTACTATTCCATTATACAAATAAAGCCGCTTTAGTTATTCAAATAACCCCAAATTGCCTTCAATCTTGTTTTCATCTGGTTCTATGAAAATTTCAGTGAAGGCAGCAAAATAAGCAACATGAACACTAATAAGATTTTACAAGATTTTGCTAAAGATGGGTTGCTCGACATTTTAATTTTAATCCTGTTAGATTAAGCAATTATAAAGAATCTGGTAAACGTTTTTAATTTATATATTGACCATCCAGTTTCACATTGTTTGAACACAATTTTTCCAAATTAATAGTCACTAGAATACAAGCACAATAGCTAAGGATTATCCAAAAATCCCCCGTATTTGGAAAGTTGTTGTCCACCTTGTTCAAGAGCTGCCATAACAATCCAGAAACTTCGCACAGGAAGTTTTAACATGAGATGAGATTCCCATATTTCCGTAATTCCAAAATCTTGTTTTATGAATAAATTATAGTGTTTAAAAAGTATTGTAGTTGAGTTTCTATTTAGGAAAGGAGATGATTATGGATGGAGTATGTACGAAGGAAATAAATAAATTCAATAAAGTGGAATGGAAGGCTTTAAACAGAAACGATTCCGAAAAGGAAACAATTTATTCAGTTCTTAAGCAGTTGTAACCTATATTCTCCTTCATGGACACTTTCCAAGAAGGCAATAATTTACATTAGGAGAGTCAATTTCAGTAGAAAACAAAAGTAGAATGTCAGTTAGAAAGAAAAAAATAGAAAAATAAGGAAAAGAAATACATATCAATCGAGGTCAATATCAATAATTCTTAGTTGGATTCTAAAAAGGAAGTGTTCATAAAGCAGAAAGTTATAGACCTTAAACGTCCATGTCATTTTTGGGGGGGGGGGGAAGACAAGGTCATAAAATGGAAGAATCCGAAAGAAATTGAAGAGACGAGCTCATAATAAATAGACAGTACTGCAATTAATGAAGACGTTTATTAGTTATCCGTACTAAAATTTTGTGGCTAAGACCATTCGGCTCAGTAAAGGCTACTTTATGTATGTTTTATGGAATCTCGCAAATTAAGTATTGATATTTTCTCATCAGAAAATCTATTATTTCAGTTACACTTACAAACAATTTCAACCTTGTGAAATCGTTATAAGAACAATAACCGATAACATTGACATATTGAAATTGTTAATTTGTATTATAATGCCGAGTACGATCAATAATTTATAAAATTAATAGGCCTACCAGTAGGCCTATTTACATTTCTCAACATTATTATTTTACTTCCGCCTAGACTTTCGACTTCAACCTCAACATTAAAGATGCCCTACTGATGAAGTACAGTTTAAATATTGAAAGTCCCAGGCACAAAAAGAATGTTGAGTAGAATAAGTTTTGTCTTATTTAAGTTCATATACAAGCCCATTTTGTGAACATTCATTACATTTTATATACTAAAAGCTATGAGTAAAACTGTAATGTAATTATTGGCATTTAATATTTACTTAATTAAATTCTAAATTTGTTTACTTAACACTAAAAAAAGCAATAAAATATTAAAATTCTAGTTTAAAATGTACATTAAATAATTAGATTCATAAGAAACATATTAGTCTAAATAAAGATAATTTAGAATAGTGATAAAATTGAGATAAAATGAATGAATGAATAAATGAACTGCTTTCACTGTTAACAAGAATAAACTATCTTTTTACATTATTCGTTGCATGAGCCCTTTGGCTGCCCATGCTTTAGCAAAAAAATATAAACTAAAATTATAAGTAATAATATACAGAAAAACAGTTTAAACTAACAAACACACAAACAAAACATCACACACATACCCCACCCAAAAAATAGCCAATACACCAACATTACCCTTAAACACACCAACAGAATTATCAAACAAATATATTTTACACACCATCCCATATAACGATGTGTAGCCCCCGCGGAATACTCCCCTTACTCCCTCGGTCCCACCCCTCGGCCAGTTCCAACGTAAGCTGTCTCACTTTGGACATAAATTTCCCCACCTCCTCAAAAAAATCTACTGTTAAGCAGCAGATCGTGTGTGGACAGATGACAAGAATCAGTGAAAGACTCTGGTAGACTGATAAAACAAAGTGCCACCTGGAGTTAATAGACCATATTTAAGAACCTATTGAGTTTTAGACCACAGCTTCTTGAGAAAGTTTGGTCAGCATATGTGAAGGAATAAGTGGGATTACTAGCATATTAACAGAACGAATTTATAGCAGATTCCTCACGTCAACAATATACCTCTGAAGGCGTATAAATACGCAGTCACCTGATTCTTTTCGGGGGTAAAATATAGAAGTATAAATATAAATATAATAAAAATATACATAATTTATGTATATATAATTTATTACGTCCAGTATCATAAGAACGAAAATTTAAGTTAAAACTCTTTAAGTCTTTCAGGAAACTATTTTTGCGTGATTGTAATGAACTCTGAACTTCTGCAATTATCGTTATTACTGTGAACCATTATGTTTATTCCAACAAACGTGAGGAATTTGTTGTGTGATTATTCTCTCTTAAATTAATTATTTACTATTTGTTATCAAATTAAAATTGATTAGCCTATTTTTGTATTTTCCTTTTATGGTATGATTAGCCTTTTTTAAAAATTGTTTATGTTAGATGTTTGGTTTCTTAGCTGTTTTAGATTATATTCTGACAAAGCCTGCAAATGGTATTCAAATCATTAAGTTGTAATGTGAATCAGTGGTGATTAAAAAATATTATTATTATTATTATTATTATTATTATTATTATTATTATTATTATTATTATTATTATTATTATTATTATTGCTAATACTATAGCTGAAAACTCGATATTTGGTTTATAAATATAGCAAGGACGTGTTAACTGGATGCGTATTTGAGATTTAGGTTTCAATGGGGAAGCAATCCAGTAAATTGATACCCTACATGTTCATTCAACGAAACAACAGAATGGGAAAATAATTGAATGTGATTCGTCACTGTCAAAATATATTTCAGAAAAGTATTAATGAGGGATATTAATAATATAAGCTTTTAGTTGGGGATAATGATGATAGATCGCAAAGTTTTGTTTGGTTATTTTTATTCATTCACGCACACCTTTTGTGCTTTCATTCCGAACGATTACAGGGCGTTTACTGTCAATATTTCAAATGACCTTCAAATTTATCAAAACGTTCATTTTTATGGGTCTTCTCTTTCTCTAGTACCCATTCCCATGAGAACAACACTGGAAGTCTTCAATATATTGGTTTGGCATAAAACAAAAGAGAATCCAATTCACTTTCACACGACTTCAGCTTACCATTAGAGTAGGCCTATAATTCACGTAGAGTAAAGCGGGGTAATTTGAATAGCGGGTTAATTTCAATAGCGGGGCAATATGGATAATGCTAAGATGTTGGCAATTCTGATAGAAAGAGCCCAACGACAGTGAATATTTTTAGATAGTTAAAATTAAGTATTTAAATCCTTTGTCGAAATATCGTTTAAAGTAAATACATAGATAAACAAATATGTAAATTCTTGATATTTTATTTCTACAAAACACTTTCTTTACGTAAAGAAATCTTGTGATCCGCCCACATTCATCGCCTTTCTTGTTTCTGTCTTCAGTGTCTTTTTTTCCCCCTAAATGAAACATTATTTACTGCAAGCGTAGTTTTATTTATATGTGTCTTTTAATTAACTTCATCACCTGTAAAAATGTAAATACATGAGGGTGGTGATGATAAAAATTAGCATTAAGACCTGCGTAGAAAGCTTCACAGACATTAGTAGTGTGAAGGGAAATTGTAGGAATGAGAAAGTAGCAATTTTTCAGACATTGTAGTAATTCACGTTTTCTTATTTCCCACGATTTTGTAGGAATTCACAGCGACCCACATAATTCAATGTTCGAAAAGAATAATTCGTAGAGCTTATTAAAGTCGAGCAGAAGACTATGAAAACCATTAGTGTAAAGCAACGTTTTTATGTACAGTAGGGCCTACATAATATCATGCGTTCCTGTTCGTTTTCAAAAAATATTAAAACCCTCTTAGGAATGAAGCAGCTAACTATAAAGTATTCGGGTTTTTTTGGGGGCTAAAAATAAAAATAAAAACTTTTGAATTTTCCTGTGGTTTTACAGCCTAAAAGCTATACGTGTAACAAATTCCATGTTTGTAGCTCATCTGGAAGTGAGCAAACATTAATGTCAATGAGTGAGTGAGTGAGTGAGTGAGTGAGTGAGTGATTGAGTCAGTCGGCCATGTGACTTTATATTATAGGGATTGATAGCAGTTGCCTATGAGTACATTTAACGATCGGCGTACATACGATATAGCTTTCCTAGTAGAATTTGAGGTCGGTGAATAAGGAACTAATTAGCTACTTGTAACATGAGACACTGGACAAGGAAAGGTGTCGAGCTGTATAAAGATGACGTCATCAGGAACTCCGTTCACGTTCACGCAGAAAGAATTCCCCTCACGGACAGACAAGCTCTGCGGAAGAGCAGCCAACCGTTCTTATCCCCCCTTCCTAATATTTTTCTTACCTCACTTTTTATTCAGCTTGTTTTTCTCTCACTTTTAAAACTACCTAGATACTCGTTCTTATTCTTAACTGTCCCAGAAACCTATAGGATTTTGTTGAAAGTCTTCTTGAAAATTGGTACACTTAAAGTAAAAGTAAAGTATTCCCTATACAGGCCATGAAGGCCCAGAGGGTTCCAGGAGGTTGAGGCTCCCAGATTTTAGCATTCGGCACATAAAGGTGGTAAGGTTGTCAGCCTTAGCCCGCCTTTACCCCCAGGAATGCACCTGGTACTCATTTCTGTTAGAGGCTGAGTCGACCCCAGGGCCATAGTGCCACCAGAAGGATTAAGTCAGTTGAAAAACTCCAACGACCTCATCGCGGATCGAACCCGCGACCTTCCGGTTTGTAGCGCACGCCTCAGCCACTACGCTACGGCGTACCCCAATTGGTACACTTGCTTCCATTAATTCTGACCAACCTCAGTACCATAAGATCCATCGAACATAATCAAAGGCAAGTTTTCATTAAAAAATTCCTTTTACTAAGCAGGATGATGATAATGAGGATTGTGCGGGATGATGATAAGGATTATAATAATTGTATTATATTGTTGCGCAAAAGGTATAGAGGACAAAGACAAATGCCGACATCACGCCACATGCCCAAATGATTGAGAACACGGGATGACAATCAATATGATAAAAGGAAGTATTTGTCTATCTTTTGAGTGCGATCTCCAGCCAAATTTACGACACGGAGATATACGAAATGTTTAACATAGGTGTACTGAAGGGGGTCGGAATGCATCTCGAAGCGGGATTTTTTATTTTCGCTTTCGTTCGTTTGTTATGAGCGAAAAACTGGCACAAAACGTGATTTTATCACCAAATTTCGTTGGTGATCCTCTTCTGGCGTCAGTGTGGGTGGAGTTTCTCTAAGTATTTCCAATTTATCTAGTGTATGTTCTCGAAGTAGGATAGTCAACTCTTTTTTTTATTATTATTAAATTCATATATTTCGTGAGTCACTTCCTGTTCTACTCTAGTCGGGATGCATTTTCGAATTTTGTAAGCAAATTCGTTTTCTTCGACTAGCAAGTCGGCTGTGATCGTCGATGTGCCGGAATACTGTCCAACAGGAATTTATCTACATATCATACATATATTGAACTGAATCATTTATGCAAATTTAGAAGGCATTAAATTGGACTTAATCGAACCAGCGAATTTATGAGCTAAAATTCGGTACTTTTCAATAATCCACCCAGGCATGAATTTCTAAAATAAAAGAAAAGAAAATGTGCAATTAAAACAATCAGCTCAGGAACCTTTATTTTAAGCTGCTTAGGCCTTTCGACACTCTTATATCATCTTCAGGGCATCTTACTGTGCTGACGTATTAACTGTTAAAAATTAAGATTGCGTTGTCTTGTAATTTTGTCATTCTAATAAAGTAATTAAAATCTTCAAAAAATTGAAAAAAGTCCAAACTTCAAGCTTCTCCTTCAGTATTCCCCGTTGTGAAGATTTTAATTATTTTATCAGCATGACAACGTTACATTAATTTTTAATAGTTAATACATCTACGCCAACAGAGCACGATGTCCTGAAGATGACCTAAACGTTTCCAAAGGTCTAGACAGCATAAAATATAAGTTGTTGAGCTGATGGTTTTAAGTATACTTTTATTTTATTTTATTTTATTTTATTGATCAAGATTTCTCTGGTGCTATATAATTGATTTTATCTCTTTTTAAATTTTCAAGTTAAGAAGAAATCCACATAGTTATTTGATACTTCGCCTCTCACGAAGTAGGCCTACATAGGAGTAGGCAACAACCAGAGGCTTATGTGTTTAACTTTATGTGGGAAGTCCACTTTATAGAGATTTTCGACGCAATCAGCAGACAGGATGAAGCAGCCATTGTTCTTCCATATCGATCTAACACTTTTAAGCTGATTGGGAGTCATTTACATGAAAGCGAATCAGACCACAGTATAAGTTGGAACTTGGAACGCATTAATTAAAGTAATTGGGTGAAATACTTCTCCTTTTTAAACACTTTAAAGGAGATTAAGCGTCAGAAAGCAGTGAACAGAGAGAAGTGGAACAATGTAGAATTGGAAGTACATTAGGTTAATTGTGTTTTAAAAAGCCATAGTCTGTGTTCATACGACAAGCAAGTTTCGTTCTACAATATGGTCCCGAGAGATTTATCCCGGATGGGGAAAATTGACAAAACAGGAAACATACTTTAATTTGACATAAACAGTAAGAATTATTCTCGATCACATGGTATTTATTATGATCACAGTAACAAAAATGACTAACAACGGAATGGTATTTCAGATCATGTCGAAACTTTGAAACATCGTGCATAGAAATACCATCCATATGGACGACATTATTAAGTGCCAGTATGGTACTTTATGAGATTGTGTGTGGGGACGGGAAAATGTCCGTCCGTCCGTCCGTGTGTCTGTACGCGCGATAACTCAAATACGCTTAATACTGATTTTAATGAAACTTGGTGTACCCATTTATAATGTTCATGGGAAGAACCTTATTGGTATTGGACCAAATCGGTTGACCGGTACCGGAGTAATTATACCATCTGATTTCCCAGCTCTGCAACCAGAGACAACAACTAGCCATCCGACATCAAAAATGAAGAGGCCGTTATCTTCTACCAATTCTAATACCACAAATTCGATCTCCCTAACTGACAGTGAAAATGAGACCTCTGGTAATGTGTCGGAATTTTCAGATTCTGATAAGGTCGCCGAAGTACTGGGTAAGCCAGTTAAAAAAGCGAGTAAACAGAGCAAAAAAATTAAACCTAACACAGATTATATAGACGAGACCATATGGAACGATACAAAAGCAATGATTGAGGCAAAGAGCTCAGAGTTTCCTCTCTCAATGAATCAGCTTTTGCATTATTTTGATATTACTAAAGGAATCACGGACATCACTGATATTACAAGAAGTGTTACTGATAATCCAGCTGCCTTAGCAGAGATGCTGAGACAGATCCACAGTACACTACCTAGTAAAGCTGTTAAAAATCAGTGCACTCGACTAATGAGGAAATTAAAAGCTGCTAAGGTTCTCAAAACCGATACTGAACAACCAACAAGTTAAGAATATTTATTCATACTTAATTATAATGGATCTTATTCAATGGAATTGTAGAGGGTTCTTTACAAGAAGAGCCTATATAAAACTCCTTCTAAATGACTTCAAACCAAACATATTGTGTCTTCAAGAAACGAACTTTAAAAACCAATATTGTGCACATCTGCGTGGATATAGATCTTCATTTTTAAATAGAAACAATGCACACATAGCTAGCGGTGGAGTTGCTATTTTTGCACGATCAGAAATTTTTCTTCAAAATATTCCTCTTCAAACCACCTTAGAAGCTACTGCAATGAAAGTTAAATTAAATTTTACTGTGACTATTTGTAATGTTTACCTTCCTAATAGTCAAGCATTAACTGTTAATGAACTGGATAATCTTCTCGCTCAGCTTCCTAAACCTTTCATAATTCTAGGAGATTTTAACAGTCACAACATGTTATGGGGATCGTTACATACAGACAGAAGAGGAAGAATTATTGAAAATTGGCTGGAAAACCATGATGATCTTATTTTATTAAATACAGGAATGGCTACCCATTTTAACATCAGTAATGCAACGGAAAGTGCTATAGATTTAAGTTTTTCATCCAGCGATATTGCAGCTAGTATATCCTGGTCTTCAGTTCATCATCTCTACGATAGTGATCACTATCCTTTGACCATAAATTTTTCTAATTCCCAACAATTTATGGAAATCAAGACTCATCAGAAATGGATCCTTAATAAAGCAAACTGGTCTCTTTTTCAAAATGTTCTCAATGATAATATCGACAAACTCCCTAAACTTACTTCTGTGCAAGTACCTCATATCAATAACATTGTCAAAGATTTCACCAATGCAATTATATCTTCAGCTCAACTAGCAATTCCTAAAACATCTGGGACTATACGCAAACGTCCACTTCCATGGTGGAATGACGACTGTACATCGGCCATTAAAAATATGAAAAAATCTTTTAGAAAATATAAGAAGTACAAAAGTGTGGAATATGGCATTGCTTACAAAAAAGCAAGGGCAAAAGCACACCTCATGCTGAAGTCTACAATGATTCAATCCTTTAAAGACTTTACTTCATCTATTACCAGTCAAACTTCGCCTTCAATCCTATGGTCCAAGTATAAATCCATTATTGGATCAAAAACATTTTTTACTCCAAGATATTTGGAAGATGAGAACGCAATTAAACATGAGGATCCCAGTTCTATTAGTACCCTATTCGCCAACTATGATCCTTCTTTTTTAAAGCAGTTCTCATGTAACGATTCCTCAAACGAAGATATTCAACTTCAAATGAAATATAATGAAGATAAATTTAACCAACCTTTTCTTAAGGAAGAACTCCTTCAGGTGATACATAAAACTAAAAGCTCCGCTCCGGGACCAGATGACGTACACAGTACTTTTCTTAAGAATCTCTCAGACAAAGGAGTAGATTACCTTCTCCAACTCTATAATTTTATATGGGAAACTCAATCCTTTCCCGACCAATGGAGAGAAGCTATAGTTATTCCAATTCCTAAACCTAATAAGGATCATTGCAAAGCTACAAATTTTCGTCCAATCTCCTTAACCAGTTGTTTATGCAAGCTTTTGGAAAAAATGGTTTGCTTTCGCCTCAGATGGATTTTGGAAACTAATTACTTACTATCACCTTATCAAAGTGGCTTCCGACCTTTTCATTCCACAAGTGATCATCTAGTGAACATCGACACTGAAATATGTGATGCACTAGTATTAAATCATCACGTAATTGCAATTTCTCTAGACATTGAGAAAGCTTATGAAATGATTTTCAAACCTAGACTAATAAAAATTCTTTCAGAATTAAAAATAAGAGGCAATACTTTAGCTTTTATCATCAACTTCTTAGCTCACAGATATCTAAGAGTGAGAATCCAAGATAAACTTTCTCCTCCTATGGAAATGGTGAATGGTCTGCCTCAAGGGTCAGTACTAAGTGTGCTTCTATTCCTCATTGCTATTAATGAAGTCAGCAGTTTGATTGAGAAGCCAATAAAAGCATTCCTCTTTGCGGACGATATCACTCTTCTCTGCAGTGGGAATAACATTAAGCTTACTGCTAATATTATTCAGAATTCTTTGGATAAAATCTACTCCTGGGCAAAGACTTCCGGCTTCACAATATCCAAATCAAAATCTGAATTTATAGTTGTTTCTAGAAGTAGAAAGCTTCACCAAATAGACGTTAACCTTAATATTGGTGGCCACAGGTTGCACAGATCAGATTCTTGCAAAATCCTAGGCGTACTGTTCGATAAAAATCACTCATGGAAACAACATATTACTTCACTAAAATCGGAATGTGCATCTAGACTGAACATAATTAAAACGTTATCTTCCATTAAGTGGGGTGCCGAATCAACATGTCTAATAAACGTCTATCGAGCTCTAATTCAGTCCAAACTGGATTATGGAGCTATAGTATACAGTTCGGCAAGCAAACGCCTTCTCCAAACGTTGGATCCAGTTATCAACACTGCAAGTCGTCTAAGTTTGGGAGCCTTCAGATCCAGTCCAAGTAGCAGTCTACTTGTGGAAGCTGGTCTTTTTCCCTTGGACCTGCGACGTAAACAACTATGTCTAAACTTTTCATACTCAACATTTTGTTCTCCTTCTAACCCGACCAACAATTACGTCTTTGGTGTTCCAAAATCAGAACTTTATAACTCTCACCCAAATTGTCCAAAACCATTAAGGGAAAGACTCCTGGATTATAACTCAGAATTCAACATTGAAAAAGCTAATATCCTCCCAAGGCGACTCCATCCCCTTCCTCCTTGGGAGCCTTTTATTCCCTCTATTAATACGAAGATTACACAAATTCCCTGCTCTACAACTATGCCTAAATCAGTGTTACAGCCTATGATCTCGTCACTCCTTGAAGAGTATAAGAATTGTCTCAAAGTATATACTGATGGCTCAAAACGTGACTCAAGATCAGGATGTGGCATAGTCATTTCCTCAAGTGTTCACTCCTATCGCTTACCAGATTACTTCTCCATCTTTTCATGTGAAGCCTGGGCTATTCTCAAAGCTATTGAAAAAAGCACTATGAGTAATAACTGCTCACAAATTGTTATCTTCTCAGATTCTATGTCAGCTCTCGGTGCCATCGGAAACAGATCTACAAGGAACCCAATCATCCAAACGATTCAGGAACGTTTGTTTTTCCACTCAAAAAATGGTACCAAAATCTCATTAGCATGGCTTCCCGCACATAAAGGTATTTCTGGAAATGAAAACGCAGATACAGCAGCCAAATCTGCAACAGTGTTATCACAAATTGAAAACGGTTTGGATGGTACATTAGAGGACACCAAAACAATGATCAGATCTGAAATTACGAAGCACTGGGATGAAACATGGAGATCCACTCCTTCAAAACTGCAGCTCGTCCGGAAATCAGTTACTGAGCCAGCCATTCCGAATTCTCTCCTCTGTAGAAGGCAACAAGTCTTGCTGACCAGGCTGCGGATTGGCCACTTCAACCTTAGCCATGGCTATCTTATGAAGAAAACTATTAAGGATCCATGCCCGAAATGTAATGGGGATGTAACTTCCTCCCATCTTATTCTGGAATGTCCACGGTTATTGCATGTAAGGCGTCTGTTAAATATCAAAGGAGACTTATACAATATATTTAAGAATAATGAAGGATGCCTTAAGGTTATCTCACTTTTGGAACTGTCACAGTTAAAATCATTCATATAATGTCAAATCAAATCATAGTTTGTCAATAGTTGCTAAAGTTTTAAGTTTAATATGTTGTTCTTCTTACTAAATTCCAAGTTGCATATGTTTTTCTTCATACTTCACTTCTTGTAGAAGTTTTAAGTTTAATATGTTGTTCTTCTTACTAAATTCCAAGTTGCATATGTTTTTCTTCATACTTCACTTCTTGTAGAACTTGTTCAATATATATATGTATTAATTATTGTGGTCGCTGGTGACCCTGGCAGTTAAAAAGCGACCTTAAATAAATAAATTAAAAAAAAAAAAAAAAAAATTTAACAAATGCAAATCTGTTATTCTGACTACATATTGTTTAACGGCCTTCGAATTTGCAATAGTGAGCCTTGACACATTGATTATCAATCTAGTCAGATGTTTACTTCATTCATCAAGTTGAATACTGTTATATACAGAAGATATATTACTCTGAATTAATTAGGCCTAAATACATCGCCTGTATCTTGGTGTATAATCGCCTGTGTATTTTGTGAAATGTTAACATATTTTAAGAATGTCTTATATCAGTGTATACGAGTATGAATTAAGGTTAAGTATGAAACTGTAGACCTTTGATTTTGATATTGATAGCAGCCTTGATTGATTCGTTTCTTCATAACGATGTCAGTGTAGGATAAATAATAATGTAAATAAAAGATTTAAAACAACTAGCCATTGAATATTCTTATTATATTGTGCATTCTATGGATATGTAGACTACCGATATTTACATTAGGCTGTATTGTAATATGAGTGTTTTTCTTATTCGTTCCTGTGCAGCAATATACCTAATGTAATTCCTGAAAGATAGATTTCATATTGACTTTTTATTCATACATAACCTTTAAGACTGCTTTAAACTTGATGCAGACATCAGCGAATCGTAGGCCTATTGCATCATTATTATTATTATTGCCAGCGCATTTTGTTTTTGGAGTTTAACTCGGAGTTCTATTACAAAAATAACTTTTCTGCATTGGCCTATCATAATTGCGTTTATTACTGATTAAAAAAAGCATACTGGCACTTAGTTATATCAGTTTACCTGATTTCATTTTCTATGGCTTTTTATCACTAGAATACTCTCAATTGTATTTACTCTTTATTATATACCGGGACTTTCCAACTAGAATATTACTGGCTGTCTAGAGTCTGTCTAATTTTATTGATTTTATAAAGTCTATGAGTTCTTTTGTATATTATTTCATCAATTTTTGTTCATTAAATGTCTTCTTTCCATGATTTATTATCATAGAGTTCCTGAAATCTGCCCGTTCACAGATACATTTTATATTTTACTGTACACAGTATATATTTACTGTATTTATAGCGGATAAGCTAGGGACGGGTAGTTTGTATTTGGAAAGTGCGCCTGGCGGAGTAGACTAGGCAACCACACAGTACGCGTATGCCAGAGAAGTTGCTTATCCACCTCCAGGGGCTGCTGCTATCAGTTTCTTTATCACTGCGACTAATGTACAGTACTTGACTTTATCGACCTCATTTGTCCTTGTTTAAATGTTATTACTGAAAGGTAGAGTTTAAAGTTTAAACTAAATTGTCCAGTTTTCTTATGTTTATGGCAATCATCATAACAATCAGGATTGCATCATTAGATGCTGATGATAAGCTTGATATTAATATTAATAATAATAACATTACTACTACTACTACTATTATGTGCCAGAATGGTACTTTATGAGATTGTGTGGTGGACTGGAAAATGTCTGTCCGTCTGTCCGTGTGTCTGTATGCGCGGTAACTCAAATTCGCTTTATCGGATTTTCATGAAACTTGGTATACAGGTTTATAGCATCCATGGGAAGAAGCCTATTGATATTGGACCAAATTGACTGACCGGTACCGGAGTAAAGCCCAATTTAGTGCCTATTTTATGGTAATATATTAGAATTTATCAAATGTAAATCAGTTCTCATGACAACATATTGTTTTACAGTGTTCATATACGGCTTTGGAAGTTGCAATACTGTTATCTTTGACAAATAACACTACCCACACATTCCTTCACATATGCTTATCAAACTAGACCTTTGTTCTTCCGCAAGCCCTGCTTAATGAATCGATCTGAAGGTTAACTCGGAAATCGATTAATGAATAACTTATTTTTTTGCATATCACAATTGCAATTATCACTGATTAAACAAAAGCATTCTGGCACTTTGTTATATCAGTTTACTTGATTTATTATTTTTTAAATTTCTAGTTGCAACAGCAAGGCCAATGGGATTATTCCAACAATATCAGAAAAAATCCCAATTCAGGGAACCTCAGTGCAACTCTTCAAATAATGTCAAATTCCCGTAAACTATGGCTTGTAAGCAATTCTATCGGTTTTACAGAAAAAAGTTATAAGAATAATGACCAAAAGCAATCAATTGGCTCATTGTAGACCTTTGTTTGTTCAATTAAATGTTTTAACTGTTATTAATTTTTATATACATGACTTAGTATTGTTCAGTTTTAACAGACGTGGCAATTTTATGACAAATTATGATGTTCATTGTTATCAAACAAGAAATAATGCAAACCTTATGATACCGAAGCACAGATTGCGCTGAACTGAAACAAGTCATATTATAATAGGACTGCGTCTGTATAACAAAATTCCTAGGCATTACCATACTTTACCCATGAATAATTTTAGAACGAGATTTTATCATTGGTTATCTATCCATCCGTTTTATACATTAATGGAATTTCTTGACCTACCACAGAACAGAAATTGTGATTTGAATAATTTATAGCTTCTTTGTTGTCATAATTTTTGTTCATGTTCTTATTAAGTTATTGTTAATCATTCTGTAGGTCTATAACACTGATATAACCGATTGTATCAAACTCAAAGGCTGAATAAAATATGTATGTATCTATGTATGTAGCCTAAGTTATGTACGTATGTATATATATATACTAGCTTAAAAGACCCGGCGTCGCCCGGGTTTTGTATTTTGTAATTGGAAATTAGCTTATGAAGGATTTTCAATTTTAAATTCTAGGTCCTTATATAGGCATTTATAATTTGAAATAGGAAGAACGACTTATTACACTCAAACTATTCCCTCAGAAAACGCTTGATATAGTTTTTTATGGCTCATAGAGGATCTAGAATTTTGCATCCCATCGCTTGTACAGTGCACAGCAAGCCTGGTAGAGGTTTAAATAAGAAGAAATAGAAATTCCTGTAACATAAAATTGTAATATCGAGGCGGCAAATTTCCCACTCTTATGTTACCATAAAGCCTTCATACTTTTCTCTCCAAAAACCTGCGATATAATATAATAATATACACATTACCATACCTCGTTTTGTTTTCTCTATGTCCAGGGTAGAGAAAGTTATGTGATTCCATTATTTTAGTGGATTTCATTCTGTAATATTTATTTATAACATGAATTATTTTGATAACTTCTCTTATTTGTCAAAAGTGCATTTCATTTGTTTTTTCCTAGCCCATCTGATACCATTTGGCAACAATATATTCTGTGATTTGGAATTGATAATTCTATGTAAAAAGGGATTAAGTATTTTCAAAAACATTTAATTTTTGGCATTTAGAATCAGAATTTTTCAAAATCCTTTCTTAGTGAGCACCTACATTATAAAACGAAGGTACTGTCAAAATTCCAAGTCTCTACCTGTTATAGTTTAGGCTGTACGTTGATTCCTGTCATTCAGTCAATCAGTCAGTCAGTCATTCATTCAGTCAGTCAGGACAAAGCCTTTTATATATATAGAGATGTATGTATGTATGTAATGTGGACCACGCTTCTGCAGCAAAAGGAACCTAGCTTAAGTCATGAAATGTGTATCCTGGACTTGCCATGTGTCGAAATCAATTACAGTATATATGCTGACAAAGAAATAGGTAAATTGTTTTCTGGATTGATTTCATTTTAAGAACGTTATAGACTTAGTTACTTTTCTGCACTTAATTTCTTCAGCTTCACTATACAGGATAGGCCTACTATATATTAAGTAAACACTTAACTTGAAATTCTATAAAATCCTTACGCGATACATAAAATCTGACTTCAGAATTATAAACAGGAGGTAAAAGTGCATCATAATCACCCTTCACAACTAAAAGCCTTGACAAAAAAGTTTTAACTCTGTGATTATTGGCATTTTTGCTGAATTATAAAATGAAGAAAAGATTTCCCATTATATGAGTAGCTAAAACGGGCTACCCCTTTTTAGAAGACCTTAGCTCTTCATAGGAAAAATAGGCTTTTTAATTATTCATTTATTAATTAATCAGAATTAATCAATTCTTTAAGAAAATATCAAGTATTATGGTTTATGATTTAATATCAGCGTTTTTGTGAAATGCATTTTTCTATAAGGGGTAAACCTTAAAAAATGTAGAAACAGAGTCAAATCATAATCATAATTTCCAGATTGATTACCAGTTTTTACCAAAACCCACATGTCAAGTTAACTTCTATATTTTCAGGAATAAGCTGATAGTTTGTGAGAAAAAGCGTATTAAAAACCAGTAATTTAATATCAGTCAAGATAGGAAGGCATAAAGAAAAGAAAGCATAATTTTATTTATGTAGACAATTATTTCTATATTTAATATGGAATGTAGTACAAATTCAGTTTGATTTTTAAAGATGGAGCAAATTTTAAGTATTGGTATGAAACTCTGTCATAGTGTACACTTCAATTTCCTAATTGAGATTCCCAATACAGTAAAGCAAGTCACTAGAGAATACCTGCTTTATTTACTGTATATACATTGCAGTGTATTACTGGAATGTTTGGAATCAGAGCACCAAGTTTAAAAAGGAAGTAAGCTATACATTAACAGCATAGTATATACCAAAGCTGATAAAAACCAAATACTGAGTAAATCACAAAACCCCTTGTGAACTTGTATGTGTACTTCAGATTAGTTCGCTTCTGTACAGCGAGGCAGGCAGCAATTACAGCAATAAAAGCGAGGAAGAAATGCGTGAATGGATGTGTAAATATGAGAAAACCCAGCAATGAATATTAACTGGACATGACAGTGTTTCAATCTTCATTGGCTTTATGGGAATACAAGTAAGAGAGATAGCAATATTTAGGGGAAGTTATGCAATGTGGATTCGTTCTCTTTGTTGACTATATCAATTCATGATATTACAGTCAATTCTCGATATAATGCCCCTCTTTACAGTGCCACCTTCGCACTGTGCCAATAAATGCAAATGAACGGATCTTCTCCCATATGAAATACATAAGAAACCTCGTTACTGTGCCAGTTCATTTAGTGCTAGTGAATATAAGATAAGATTTTTACAAAATATAGTTTGCACTGATTTCTTTTCACATGCAGAATTCTTTTAAAACTGGCGTGAATGTTAGGAAGGTTATTTAAGAAACATGCTGTACTGCATTTCCAAGAAGTGAGTGTTCCCTTGCCACTAAGTGCAGTGGAATGTGGAAGCTATGTTAAGAAGTTGGGCAGATACCCTGTGTGAGAGTGGAGCAGGTAGAAACAGTCCTTCATAGAATGAGACATTCTAAACTTTCACTTCCTTTAGTCCATTCAGCTGTTAAACACTACACTACAGTTACTCAGTTATAGATAATCACTTACATGGACCCACATAATTTTCAACCCCTTTGTGTACTGGAGCACTGGACATATATTATAATAAATTGAGTTACTGTGCAGTATTCTATTTTGTGTTAAAGTTCTCTATTTGTCTTTTATTTAATTTTTCTTTCATAATACAGTACAGTAAATTAATACAGCACCATATTATGCTATTTCGTTTTAGTGCCTCCCTGGCTTTGTGCCATTAAATGTTAGAGAACGGATGGTGGCATTATGTCGAGGGTTGACTGTATAATGGAGCATAGTGAGATGTACTAGCAGATAGTGAATAAGAACCAAAATTATAGTATTTTTCTATTGCGTCGTTAATTCATCTCGTCATATTTCGTTCTGCTATCCTCTATTTTATTTAAATAATCTACTGAAAAAATTTACATTTACTTTCGTTCTTCTGCTTAGAATTATTAAGTGCCAGTATGGTACTTTATGAGATTGTGTGGTGGACGAAAAAATGTCTGTCCGTCTGTCTGTCCGTCTGTCCGTCTGTCTGTCCGTGTGTCTGTACGCACCATAACTCAAATACGCTTTTTCGGATTTTCATGAAACTTGGAAAACACATTTAAAATGTCCATGGGAAGAACCCTATTGATATTGAACCAAATCGGTTCACCGGTACCGGAGTAATGCCCAATTTAGTGCCTATTTTAATAGATTATGGCGCCTTTCTAATAGAAAGGCGCCATCACTCAAATACGCTGTATCGGATTTCCATGAAACTTGGTATACCCATTTATGACGTCCATGAGAAGTGCCATATTGAATTTGAACCTAATCTGTTGACCGGTACCGGAGTAAAACCCAATTTAGGGTCTACTTTAAAGGCGCAATAACTCAAATACGCTTTATCGGATATTTATGAAACTTCGTATACGCATTTATAATGTCCATGGGAAGACGTTTATTGATATTGGACCAAATCGGTTGGCCAGTACCGTAATAATGCCCAATTTAGTGTTTTTATGTTAATATATAAGAAGTCGCGATAACTCAAATATGCTTTATTGGATTTTCCTGAAATTTTGTATACCCATTTATAATGTACGTGGAAATACGTCTACTGATATTGGACCAAATCGGTAGACCGGTACTGGAGTATAACCCAATTTAGTTTATATTTTAAAGACGCGGTAACTCAAATACGCTTTACCGGATTTTTATGAAACTTGGTATACACATTTATAATGTCCATGGGAAGACATCTATTCATAATGGATAAAATCGGTTGACCTGTTTCGGAGTAATGCTCAATTTAGTGTCTATTTTATGGTAATATACGTATTCGAAAGAATTTATAAAAAAAATGAAAATCAGTTATCTTGACAACATAGCCTATTGTTTTACTGTGATCTTGTAAGGCCTTGGAAATTAAAATACAGGTAGCTATGACAAAAAACATATTGATTTACATGCGCTTATCCAACTAGACCGTTAAAATGACCCAGGTGGCCGAGATGGTAGACCTTTCTTCTTCCGTAAGCCCTGCTTAATGAATAAATCTGGAGCTTAACTTGGAAATCAATTTAAAAAAAAAACATATTCTGCCTATCATAATTGCAGTCATAACTGATTAAACCAAAACATACTGGCACTTTGTTACGTCAGTTTACCTGATTTTATTCCTTACAAAATTATAAAAAATATATTTTTCGTATATCAATTTCAAATACTATTAGTTATTTTACTATAATAGATTAAAACCAAAATAATATATTACTATTTATGTTATATACATATATAGGTTATTATATGTTATTATATATGTCATTATTATATTATGACCCAGCTATGCAAGGGGAAATAATAATGAATTGCCGGTATTGGTTTCACCTTAATTTGTAAGTTGGAAGAAACTACCAAACCTAGTGGAAATTCTCAGAATTTTTAAATACCTATTAGTCAATTTAGTCTATTTACATATTTATCCAGCAAATGCAAATTAAACTTTCCTACATAGCAGGATACTATCCCGAAAGAGTAAAGAACTTTTAAAATTAAATTAGTTATAAAATATTTGCTGATTGCATAAAATAAATTTTTCCCAGTTGTAGACTACACAGATACTGAATTATTGTATATTTGAAGCTGTTCTTCAACATCCCATAAAATATACTTAATATTCGAGTTGGGCTTCCTTGCTTGTGAGTAAAATACAGTACTGTGTAAAATTAATGTAAAAGCCTGGATATTTGTTAGGAATATATCCGAGTAGCAATATCAAGGAGATTATTTTTTTCTTCTGGAAACGGCTCAGTGAGGAAACAATCCCTCACTCAGCCGTGATCTCGTGCCTCATATGCCATCCTTTATTACCCTCCATCCATACACGGAAGAAAAATCTAATCACTAGCTTTACTAGGGAAACCATTAAACGAGTCTATTATACAGAATGATCCTGTGCACGTAAGTGAAATCGGTGGAAATTGCAGCTTCTGCCATCGCTGTAAACCGAAAGTATCTAAACGACTGAAAGTATAAATTCCCAACACTATTTAAACGAAGAAACCTATAAACAAAAATAATAAATACAACAATAAGTATAAAGTGTACAATTATTATATTTCTGTGATGTAACAATCTGACTCAAAAAGCCATTAGGAAAGCGTAGTTGATCAACTACCTCCAGTGGTCGCCGTGCGTTGTAGGCAAATTTCAACACTTTTTTTTGTTTGCTGACTGAATGCATTGACCGGTTGAAACACGTTCAAGCAGGTTCGCTCAGTGATATTCACATCATCACTGTTATGCCAGAACCACGAATGTGCGAAAATTGAAATTTTGACAGGGCATTGCTGGCATGTATTTATATTAATCTTTGTTCTTTAAGAACCGTAAATGTTATATCTTCTTTCCTCGGCGAGTAATGGCTAGTTTTTACGCGTCAAGTTCCAACTCTTATTTTATCTAAATCTATAAAATTTATTATTGTTATTATTATTACTACTACTGTTATTATTCTTGCTGTGATGCGAATAAAGATGAAACATGGAATTCATGGAGTCCCTTCCTTTGCTATGTGATATTTTCCGTTAGTACAGGTAATGGTCCATGATTACACAAGATGGAAATTGGAAACAAGTCTGCATCAAAGCGTTTCTATTTCAGCATGGTGCGGTGATACGAAAAGGAGAAATGCGAGAGAAGGAGTGTATAATAAACTTCAAACAGAGTAACGAACAACAGGGGTAAACAAAGAATCATAAATACTGTTGGACCGTGAAATTGGCATCAGGTGCATCTTGCAACTTACTTTATAAATTAGGTCTCGCGGATAATAGCTGCGTTAGAAGTTGTAAATTCTTGTTTTGAAAATTATTTTTAATCTCCACTTCTAGAATGACATTTTATTAACTGTTTATTATGTATCAATAGGATAGGGATATACTGTGTATTTTTTAACATACAACCATCCAAAGTTTCGCATTCTGTATGGCTCTGGATTTCATTCCCCAAGGTTTTAGGTTCGATCCCGGCCCAGGTCGTTGGCATTAAATACCTGAATAAAAGTGAGAGGCCCATGTCTGTAGATTTACAGGCATATAAAAGAACTCTTCATGTACTGCTCTTGTTTGTGTTTCATGGTATTGCAGGCAATGAAAAGGTCCGACGAATTGGCCAAGATGGCTGCCATTTGATTATGATTTATGCTCAGTCCCATGTGTGAAAAAAGTTATGACAGAATTTATATTTAAAAAATAGAATGAACATTGGTTGAACAGCGAAAAAGGCGTTCTGTAAAAAGAACTATAATTTTCCGACCGTCTATAATAGAATGGAGTGTAAAATGGTTATTCCCTGATTTGTTCTGATTAACCTTTTGACGAGAAATGGCAATTTTAGAGTATATTTACATATATTTCATATCAGAGCTGGGGTACGCCGTAGCGTAGTGGTTGAGGCGCTGCGCTACAAACCGGAAGGTCGCGGGTTCGATTCCCGATGAGGTCGTTGAGATTTTTCAATTGTCCTAATCCTTCTCGTGGCACTATGGCCCTGGGGTCGACTCAGCCTCTAACAGAAATGAGTACCAGGAGCAATCCTGGGGGTGAAGGCGGCCGGTGCGTAAGGCTGACAACCTTACCACCTTCATGTGCCGAATGTCAAAAATCTTGGAGCCTCAACCTCCTGGAAACCTCTGGGCCTCCATGGCCTGTATAGGGACCACCCACCATATCAGAGCTAGTCCTGAATGCATCTGCGGAGAAGAGGTTCGAAACATCGCACATCTATTTCTTCATTGTTCGTTATTTTATCGAGAAAGATACAAACTTGAGTTATAGTTAGTAGAAGCTGTAGACTGAACATTTTCTAAACCACTTACAAATATTTTGATATACTAAGAGCCATATAAATACTGTATCTCCGTTTTAAGCACATTAGTCCTATTCACAAATATAAAATCATAGTAGATTTGTTTTTAAAAAATTGGATTCTTAGCACTATTTTTAGCTACTTCATGCAGTGTATAATAAATCTTCATATTATGCTTCGGTATATTTTAGAAACAAATTATATGTTTCTAAATAAATACAACCTTACATTGTCAGTAATTTCATGCACTATAAAATATTAATATATTGCTTTTAGTGTTAGAAACTTATTGTTTATTGATAAATAACAATAACCTTATAACGTAAGCAATTTCATGAACTATAATGATAATATATTATTTCAGTATTTAGAAATGTATTTCAGCATTTGATTGCTAACCTTAATTTAAGCCACCCTACCTTAAAATAAGGTTAAATTAAAATATTAATGATGGTAATAATAATAATAATAATAATAATAATAATAATAATAATAATAATAATAATAATAATAGTAATAATAGTAATAAAGATTGATTGTCCAAAGCGAAGGCAAGAGACTTTTCAGATTAGTGAATCTGAACCAAACCAGATGCAAAAATTGTCAAGACATTGACTAAGTAGAAGATATCGTACAAAAGAAATAAAAACGAAAGAATATTGCCTTATGTTTGAGGCTGGGCATGGACAATTCAAATGTGAGAATGATCTGTTGCAGGCATATCGGTCTCTGATAAGTATTCTTACACTTTACAATTTTTGTTATGCTTTCGTAAATTGAAATTAACAAATTCGCCTCATTAGGATAAAATTTTCACCGGGTAATACTACGTACCGGTATTCTATGTAAAGAATATAATAATAATATTTTTATTTTCTTTATTATCTCTGTCAATAAAAATATCCCATTAAAATTTGCTTATAAATAAATTTAAAATTAATTGCAAGAAACACATTTCACATTGATTTTATATTAAATTATTAGTTGATTAAAACATTAAAGTTGGAAATTTCATATCATTTTCTGATCTGCTTTCTCCAAGGTTTTCAAGGTTTTCATAGTCTGATATTTTCTCTCCTAGATTGGATGGATTCAGATGACATGGAACCCATAAACGTCTTCTAATATTTATTGCTTTCCTTCCTTGAGGCAAGATTTCAGTTTGTCGACTTCGTGTAAGGTCATGTTTTCATCATCCCATGTTTCATCAATCTCCAAACAAACGCCGGATTCGTTTTTTTCATAGCTAGTCATACTATTCAATACTGTTTCCTCACACATTTAAATGTATTACCATTAACTCACGTTATCTGTAGTTATAACCAACGTTGTCTAGTACCCATACTACGGGCAATATAGTCTGATGATTTATCCGGCGAATAAACCATAACTTTTTAAGACAAAGAAACCTACGCACTTTAACCTTTTCACTGCTATTGACGTATATTTGCGTCACCTCGAAAATTTTCTAAAAGCCAAAATACGTATTACAGTGCACGTCGTTTATTGTGATCACTTCGGGATTAAGCTAATCTGATAATATTAACGTATTGATAACAGTAGCCGAAGGAATTAAATTAAAATTGTTTATTCATATACATAAGATAATACACTACAAAAAGAATTAAAAGCTATTTATTCATAAGATAATGCATAACTTTGAACCATTAAACCAATCATAATATACTAATAGACTGCAAGCAACTATTTTTTAACCAGTAACAGAGTTTTTAATTTTTTTTCTTTCTTTAGGAGTCCATTAACCAATATTACACACTCAGTTATGAGTTACGTGTGTTTTTGGAAGTCCACTGATCTGTGGTGAACACCGCATAGCAAAACATCTGGCGACTGTCTTTTCAAGTCTTTTCATTTTACACTAACCATCATTGCAAGTCAACACTATTATCTTCATAAATCAAAAGCTGCAGCATAACTGAGGGGTGGAACATGTTTTATATCTTAAAAGAGAAGGTTATCTAATGTCATCCCCTCGAACTGGTCACCCCGTGAGCTGGGAACACTACCACTATCTCTAATACAACACGATACAGTTTAGTTAGAAACGAAACCCTTAAACACGAAATTTCGAATGGCGTAAAGGAAAATGTGACAACATAAACCGAATCTTTGATCACAATAAACAGCATTTCTTCAATGTATCAGTATTTATCCTGGGGGAATTCATAAAAATGAAAACATTATCGTGATTATATTAAGCGGCGTTCACTGTATATGAGGATTACTAACCACAAGTTAGAATTGTCATTCGAAGCAGCCACCTGATTTTCTAAAATCTTCCTCATTGATTTCAACTTAGTGTCCTCGGCTGAATTCACTTGATAATTGCTTATATTAATACATAAATTCAGCTTCGAAAGGGTTAATTAGAATTCCACGATAAATTTTATGTCCCGGCTTCTGTAATAATAGTTCGCTAATCGTAACCTCAAACCAGCAGAGTCTTCATGTCTTCTAGAGAGCCGATCACGCGGTTTATGACTCATAGCCCAAGAAAATGTGGAAGTAAACGGGCCCTAAGCCTGTAGGCAAATAAGAAGGGGAAGAAGAAGTTATTGGTTCCTAGGGACACTATCCTCAACCTTCAATAACTGCCATACAAACATAAGCTCAGAGTTTCCCTTAAGAACTAGTTTATTGAAAGGCGTTATAATGTTGTGATAACTATGAGAAGTGATACCCCACGTTGGAAAAATATGGAATTCGAGTATGTAAAATTGTTAGGCGTGGTTGAATTGCTGATGTATGTAGCGAATATGGAAGCCTGCATATAAATTTTACTTTAATGACTTACATAGGCTTCAAAAGACATTTTTGAGATACGTACGTTACAAGAAATTAAACCATTCACTATAATTTATTTCTTTACTGTTTCCTTAGTTACTAAGTAACTTTTATGTCATTCTCTTTCTAACCACAAATAACTATTACTTCAAGTCATTCTATTTAAAATCATAAAAGAATCTTATTCATAAAGAAGACTTATCTTCAAAATTCTATTTCAAATACAGTCTTTGCGTCAACAACTGTACTTTTATATTGTAGTATTCCTCAGGTTCGCGAGCGACCCCTGGTGATCCCGTAAGGGGATATTTAGAGCAGATTTGTTACCGGGATGCGCCAGTCCCCCACTAGTACCTACTTAAACCTAAGGACACACACACCCAATCCTGAACCTGGGAAAGGAATTTTCCACTATTGAAAAATCCCCAACCCGGCTCGAGAATCGAACCCGGGCCGCCGGAGTGGAAAGAAGGACTTTTATATACTTGATTCTTATTAATTCGGTCATTCCTTGCCAGATTAGCGAGAATGCCGGATTGCTGAGAGTTGGCTTATTATTTATTTTATTTCTTCCTGTAACAACGACAGGCTGCCTTACTACAAAGGTAATTGAAATATAAGAAAACAAACAAATACAAGCTTAAGACTAATGAATCAGAATATCTATCAGAATTGCATGTGCACACATAAGCAACGCAAGCATAGTCTATAAGATATTAAATATTTGGTCCATGTCCATGGTTTCGAAATATGGCCAAAGATCCTTTAAATGCTGCCAATGAAATTTATTCCAGAATGTTTTTAGGAAGACAAACTCTTGGAAGTCACAGGAATGAGGAATGGTTCCTCGGGCCCCTATCATTAAACCCATCACCATGAAAGATCATAAAAGTCAGGTTGTACTTCTGTTTATAAAAATCTTCAGCTGGTTCATAAATTTGTTGTTTTCTGCATTCACATCTTCTGGCTGTTTGGAACCTGATCTACCAATATGTAAATTCAGACATCCCACTGACAACTCTCCTCGCACCTAGTTTAATTTGACGAAATTCTCCATCTACGCAATATGAGGTTAAATGATTAACCAGTCTCAATGGCTTAATAGTTACCCTTTATATATACATACATAATTGCTTGTTATCCTTGAAGTGTATGAAACATAGAATAAAAAGCATTATAGGGAAATTCTTTTGAGTTGTCATACTATTTAGGGCAAGATGAGCAAAAATTAGGGTACTGAAATCTTAAACAACAATACATCAAAATCATCAATTAATAAGGGTATGTAGAGCTTATAATGCATTCCAAAACAAAACATATATCCAATCTCTTTTAAAAACTAAAAATGACCTTCAGTAATCAACAAAGAATTCCATTAATTTTTCTATCAGATAACACTTACATTATGCATTACATTTGAGTATAGGCCTGTATAGCATTTGGGGTCATACTAGTCATATACTCAGTAGAATCTTCATTAGAATGAAATCGAAAAATGCATTTTAAAAGACGTTAAAGAAATAAAGTTGAGAGAGAACAACAGCGTAACATTACGTCAAAATTAATCGCGAAAGGAAGTGAATGTTAAATTTCGCTACAACAATGTAGCGAAACAACAATAAATACAAATTCCAGTTCTCTTCTTATGGTTAGCATTCTATTGGGGACGTCTGGGAGATTTTATTATCTACAGACGTGAGGAGAACGGTTTTCATTTGACTAAGGTGGTGAAGACATAATACCAGGTACAGTAATATCGTCCGTTCCATGATCTGCTCCTCGGGTCGCACTAAATCCATACAAAATAATACTGTAATAGGTAAAAATATGATAAATGGGGACATGCGAATTACTACTATATCTGAGATATGCAGACATGTTAATTCTTACATGTTAGGAAGCAGAATTTAGTCTGTAGGATATTTCGCGCATGCGTATGTCAAGTATTCGATTTTTTAGAGTTGCTGAAGAGAATGCAAACCACGTGGAACTACGTGAGTAAATGATGTATCATTTAGAAAGGAAGATGATGATGAAGAAAGAAACATTTCTACAAGAGGCGATGAATTCACCTAACCCAAGCTACTAGGGTATAGGGTTACCTCTTATCCGCGAGGGAAACGTCAAGAAAGGCAGGAACAGCTCAGCTATTACAGACAATTTTTGAAGACTGAGAGAATAATCCTTTAATTCAGTTTTTCCCAGTATGAGTTTCGCAGAACATTAGTGTTCCGAGAAGCGTGTGTAAGTGTTCCGCGATAGTCTCAGTGACTTTGATGGTACAGTATTACTGAAATTCCTTTTAAATATAGTAGCTGCTGTTTAATTTTGTCTGGAACTAACCATTTCATTCCGCCAAAAGGGGAAGCAACAGCTGTATTGTCACCCCCGTTTGTTATATGGTATTTAATCCTAGTTTAAATTTAAAATGTCATAGCTCCTAATCTAAATGCCACACGCCTTGCTCTACATGTCCCTAACACTAATAACACTATTCCTAACCTCGGCCTAACTGCTCTAACCTAGAATCCGAGAATATTCGTCGGGATTGAAAAGTACGTGCGTAAAGCAGTTGGCAGCATCCTGCGAAGAGGACCATTGACATGCAGGGTCTTCGCCAGTCAATGGGAGCGTTGGTGTGCAAGCTACGGCCCACATAACAGTTTTATTAATTTCATTATTTATTATTATTATTATTATTATTATTATTATTATTATTATTATTATTATTATTATTATTATTACTGATCTCGTAACAATCAAAGATAGGATGAGAAGTCGTAGTGTAGTACTAGTTTTAAGGAAGTTGAGACAAGGATTGTCAACAGAGACGACATAAAGACGCACGAGAGGATATTGTTTAACAAGTGTAAAACAAGGCTGGTAGGTTATATGGCATCGACTTTCAGCACTGATGTTGTTGGTTCGATCCTTCCCCAACTTTGTTGTGGCTTTCCAGTTCCGAACTTTGGACGAACTACAGTAAGTTAAAATGAAGGGATCCAAGCCTCTCTCCACTATGAACCGTGGAAGTTATTAAACACTGTATCTCTCAACCAGAAACGTACCACCAACATCTTCAAAAATAGGACGGAAAGTAGTAGAGACAGAACCTTTTATAAGAAAGGTACAATATAACTGGAAATAGAATATTAACAAACTTTCAATTGTAAAAGTTTCATGACTGTATACAATGTGAATGCGTTTCCACCTTAACCTTAAAGAGTTTCAGCAAATTGAAAAGCTTGTCTCCAAATTCCATTTAAGTCATTTTGTTATGATTTTCATGAGAAAAATCTATTATTATATTTTAAGTGTTTTATATCCGTTAGGGGTTTTTGTATAGCAACATACAAAGTATGAAAAATTATGTTTTAGTGTTGAAGTCAAAATTAGATCTCCAATTAACTAATTTCTTCCATAAACCAGTTAAGTCAATACATTTAAGTGAAAAAGCATAGTAATGAAGAAAAATACTAGCCTATTTCGTGCTAATTGAGTTGTACAATCTACGTTCTTAGGGTGATAATTAACTGATACATGAAGTTCATTAACTTAAAAATTGAAAAAGTATTACCTTTTTAGACTAACACTTATTTAATACACACAAAATGAACTCAATTTAGTATAATATTAAAATTAACATGAGCATAATTGATTTTATTTTAAATACAGGATGTTTCTTACGCAGTTTCGTTTGCTGCTTTCAAGGCTTCAAAGACTGTTCCTTGTTCGATATTAATTGATACTACACCAATGCTTTAATGGAAATCTGGACTTTAATGTATACCTTTAAGATACTATTACTTTATATATAATAAGAGTATTACAGCATGGTCGAAAAAATAATCATCTTAGTCTCAACTATTAAGTGCTATTGTTTTTCCTGTGTAATTAATATTTTCTGCATCCTCATATCTTGTTTTGAAAATGTATAAGCGTCTAGGCAATAGCCTTGGGCTACCTTTGATGGGAGGCACTTGTTAAATAAAATATTGTATCCTTCCTTCGTGAACATAGTGATTTTATGGAAAAATGAGTTTTGAATAAAGTCCTATAATTGTTTACATAAGTAATGACAACTGACAATAATAATACTAATGATGATAATAATAATAATAATAATAATAATAATAATAATAATAATGGTTTATTTAGCCTGGCAGAGTTAAGGCCTTAAGGCCTTACACTCAATTATGTCATTCTGAACGAAAATGTCACTATTATAGCTATTTTATGACCAGGGCCCGGATTTTTAGGTTTTTAGAAACTGTGCATTAGTATGATAAACAAATAAAAATAATTATATTTTAGTTTTTTACCAATTTAAGATAAGATTTTTTAAATTTTTACTATCATAAGTACAATAAAGACGTTGCAACAAATATATTTACTTACAGCTTCCATTGCTCTGAACCTCAAAACTATAGGAATACTTCTTACTTAATTTTCAACAGTTTATGAAGTAGTTTATAAAACACAAATAATGTTAGAATTATCCCAGTCATTTCTAAGCCACCACATAAAGTCAGCAAGTACGTTTTTCAATTAATCAACCAACCTTTATAATACAGCATTTTATTTCCGGCGTCTTGCTGCAGCAAACCCATGAGTAAACTGCAAGTGTAATCTTCTTAATAATACTTTAATTTTCTTCTTAAAAATCGGGAATTTCGGTTCGCAAACTGTTTCCTTTATCAGGACAATGGGACTACAAAATTACAAAATCCAATGTCATCTTTTTTCTTATAAATGTACTGTCAACAATTAACAAGATGCAAAATGTAGACAAATATTTAAAAAGTAATTTTAGCATAACAGTAATAAAGCCCTAATATTGTGATCTGTGGGATAGAGGATATATTTCGGCTATTCCGCCATCTACAGGTCCATTTTGTTCTCCCAGACAATCCTTTTCTACTCGTTGATCTATGTTAAGAAAAGGTAGAAAAAGGACCTGAAGATATTTATATTGCATACTGTTATGATATTCTTTGTCAAACTGGCAGCCTCTGGATGTAGAGGAAGATTGTTAAAATAAAAAAGATCAATTACATTTTATAATTTTTAAAGTATTTTTTTGTATTTTATTTTTTTAAAAAGGTTTAGCCATTTTCAGTTATTAACGTTTTATTTCGCCATTTCTATTTTTTATAAGATTGAACTATGTGAGTGCCATGACAATGAAATGGATACATACATTAAAATACCCTAGTTAGCTAGCAAGAGACAAAATAGTTTAATACCTAAGAAACCAAGCCCTAATTATGACAATATACATTATTTATTATTCTGGTTAGAAGATGTTTATTCCAGTTTATTGCAGCGCGGATTATACTGCACTGAACAAAGTAGAACAAGTGCCTAGCAAGCAAGTTTTATTAAATAAAGAAGTGTTTGTGCACTGGGGTGCGATCAATAGAGATACTTTGTTTTTTTGTAGTGAAAAACAAGAGCGAGAATTGTAAGAAAACCAAACAACGTATACTGGTATCGGAAAATAGAGGAACCTCTATTGTATGGAGGTGAATGCGTAGGATAAAGCCGTATAAAGCCCCAAAAAGGTAATAAAGATACCGGTATACCACCCATGCTTTTGTGGCAAGAATGATGAAAGTAACACAGAAAAAAAAAAAAGGAAAAATCACAGAAAGGAGAGACTGTTGTTTCGGAAAGCGAAGCATTTAAATGTCTGCTTTTTAATATAGCAAGATACGGTAGTGGTTGATAATTTGTATGGAGTCGATAATATTTTTCTTTTATTATAATATTTACGTTCCATTGCCAACATATGTTATCTAATATATTAAACTTTAGGTTAAACTAAACTACCCCTACATATCACTCAAGTCTTTTTACCACCGTGCAATAATTTTCTTTGTGTCAATTTCAAAATTTGCTCCTGAACCAGGCATACATATTGTTAAACCTGGACACTTTTAAAACTAATAAAAATATTATTATAAATGATAAATCAATTTTATATTTTGGAAACTCTTAACACCTCTAAAAAAGGTAAAGGTAAAGTGATCCCTATACAGGCCATGGAGGCCCAGAGGGTTCCAGGAGGATGAGGCTCCCAGATTTTGGACATTCGGCACATGAAGATGGTAAGGTTGTCAGCCTTACGCACCGGCCGCCTTTACCCCCAGAATTGCTCCTGGTACTCATTTCTGTTAGAGGCTGAGTCGACCCCAGGGCCATAGTGCCACCAGGAGCATTCGGCCAATTGAAAAATCTCAACGACCTCATCGGGAATCGAACCCGCGATCTTCCGGTTTGTAGCGCAGCGCCTCAACCACTACGCTACGGCATACCCCCCTTAACACCTCTACGTTTTCCATAATCATTATGTTGTAAAGTTGTGTAAAATAATTCCCTCGAATTTGGCTTTATAAATGTTATTGTTATTATCAGCTTAATAGCTTTGTCATTGCTAAAATCTATCGTTGTCAATATTATAAAATATTAAAATGTTAAAATATTGTGATCTGTGGGATGGACGATATATTTCGGCTATTCCGCCATCTTCAGGTTCTTTTTCTTCTCCCAGACAATCCTTTCCTACTCGTTGATCTATCTTAAGAAAAGGTAGAAAAAGGACCTGAAGATGGCGGAATAGACTAAATATATCATCCATCCCACAGATCACACAATTTTAAAATGTTATTGTTTTATAATCTTGACAACGATAGATTTTTAACAATGACAGAACTATTAATCTTATAATAACAAGAACATTTATAAAACCAAATTCGAGGGAACAGGCGGAACTATTTTACACAACTGTACAACACAATTATATCCCTCGTAGGAAAAAAAATATGAAATTTGTCAACTCCATAAACATTAGCAAATTTGAAAGGGGGTCATGCAGTCTGCATACCGACTAGCACGATCGCTATGATGACTGATTTATGTTCAAACCTGAGAACTTAGTGTATCTTGTAGGCTACTTAACCTGACCAAGATCCCAGAACAGGGTGTGAAATTTTCGGTCGCCAGATCTTCATTAGCGACCAAAATTCTGCATGGGCGACAAGATTGAAATTTAAAAATATTTTTTATTTAGTTTTATCACTTTAGTTTCCGCAAGAACAACAAAAACAAGTGTAATGCTGCCATTACACAGGAGTTACTTTTGAAACGAAAAAAAATGAATGAACAATCGTACTGTGAAGCTTTCGGAAATATCGAGAAGTTATCGATATAATTTGAATTTTCCGAGCGACTTGGGTTGGTTTTGGTTTCCTGAATTTTAATCAGTCATTGCTCTAGCTCCTCTAGTAACAAATAATGTAATTTGTGTTTGGCGTTTGTTTGTTATAGCCTTAAAAAAACTTACAATCATTTAAATACTTCCAAATTATTTAGTTTGTTTCAACAATTTGTTACAAATGTTTTGCCACTATTAAAGAAATCAACTCTTATAATAATAACTAGGGGGCGGATTTCTATGACATGTCATATTTTTCCCCTTTGCATTAATTCAGCTTTCCGATTAATTTAAACCCGATTCCAAGCATTCTGGTGAAAATGGAACGGCTTTTATTGTGCATTTGTGCATTTAGGAAATGTTTAACCATTGCAGCATATTTAGTATGAATATGCATATTTAGGTCATATTATTTTCATACTTGTGTGCATATTAAAGAAATTTTGAAGTTTCGTATATTTTGTAAATTATGCATTATACTGATACTTTTTGAGAATTTACAGATAGTTTAAATAATTAACATTATATTTTAATAAAATGAATTGTAATGAAACTTAAAAAAATATACATAATGTGTAAGTGGTAAAGTCATATTTTAAATTTTAAAATTTTTTTTATTGGTCATATTTTAATGATTTTAGGTCATAAATGCATGCATATATCCTATTTTTTAGGTCAAAGAAATTCGACCCCTAATAATTACCTTTCTCGTGAGACTTACATGAACAACCGTAGTAAATTGAGTAAACTTCAAGAGGGTCTGAAGAAGCACTGTTGTACTAAGACCTACAATCTCTCTAGATACTTAACTTACCTTGTAGCCACGAAGGTTGTCAACGACACACGCTAGAAGAGCGTCTCTTCCCACACTCACAGTCACGTTGGGAATAGGCTCGGCAAACCTCGGGAACAACCCTGCTGAAACAATGGATACGTCCAAGTACTTGTGCTACTGAAACATTAATTACTCCCGACTTGTGTCATGCACTGTCAACAGGTTGTTGCATATTTACTCAATGTCCCCACATAAAAAAAGGAAAAAATATTCAACAAGTGTCTTAATATTTCTACTTTTGTATTACATATCCTGTAACACTGATACGTTAGGACATTTTACTTAACAGTCTGCATGGCAAGCTAAAAAAGAAAATAAAACACGAAATACCAAGAGGGATACCACAATACCCCAAAGCAAAATGTATGGTTAGACATGGCGAATGTACATAAACAAAAGTAATAATAGACAATAACAATGTAAAAGCCGGGTATACATTTGCGCTTCTCTCGCGTTCCGCTCCGTCCGCGTGTCGACACGCGAACCGTTCCGTTGAAATTATTTTCAGAGCGCTCCACCCGCGTTCCATAGGAAAGCGACGAACTTACTGCGAATCACCAGCAACAATCATTTGTTTTGACAACAAGAATAGGATATAATATTCTGGGAGGCCGTGCGCAAGATCAGCAATGAATAAAATTAGCACAGCCGCTAAACAAGACAAAATTATGATATTATAATAATTCTTTTAAGTGTTATTATTTTCAAACATTAAAATCTCGCGTCATATGAGAGCTATCAAGAAACTAGTTATTGGTTTGTAGAGTACTCATCAAGAGCTTTTCAACGATACCCCACAAGACGTGGTTTCAAAAGTTTCGAATTTTCATCCCCCACCCCCCCCCCACCCTCACTCGAACCCCCGAATCGTTGGTGTCACTGTGAACTCCATAGGGAGTACTCTAATTTATTCAAACAAAGTTTCCATCTATACTTCATAGGGGCCGAGATATACATTTTTCAAAATTTCAACCCCCTCCCCCGACCACCCCCTTGGGCCAATTTTGCTCATTAACGAACTTGTCCGAACTATTGGGCCTAGAAATAACATATTAAAATTTGGTTCAAATATCTTCAAAATTACGGCCGTTATCGTGTAAAGATATATATATATAAATATCACAAATTTTTTTTTGAACGGGCGGTGGTTTCGTACTTAGGGAAGCATGAAAGGTAAAGATATGAAAGAATTTTTCGAAAATCATGACATGGTATCCATTGCAATAGGTCGATTTTTCTTCGAAATCTACCTAAAAGTGTGTAATCAAAACTAAACTATTTTTAGACAAGAGTTGAAAAGTTAGTGTTATTATTCCACAGTAAAGGTTTTGATTTATAAATGTCTATCATCTGGAGTACTTTTTCCTCTGACCACTCTATGATTATTAACAAATTTATCTAGCACCTACAGTGAAGCTTGAGGAGCGGAGCGTAGGAGGAAAAAATTTCAACGCATGTCGACAAGCGGACGGAGCTGAACGCGAGAGGAGAGCAAATGTATACGCGGCTTAATGCACAGACGTGTCTCTTAATTCAGAGTTTGATTTCAGTAGTGAGTTATATAATTTTCTGTAAAAAGAAAAAAATTCGTATTTTACAATTTTGAAGATTACACATAGCCTATTGCAGTTTCAATCAATGCAGTTTTTGCACACTTTTTCTGTCTTCATCATTTGCATTATATGCATAACTTCTTCTATATCTTTTTCATTATCTAAATCATATTTCTTCTGTGAATTTAGTTTTTAGACATTTTCGTTTCACAACGCGAACTTTCTACAGAATTAACTGAATAAAATGACTAACAAAGAAAGGTATTACATTCAAAATTATTCCACACAGCATTATTTTAAAATTTAAGATATTCAATTCACACTTGTACTAATACAACTTTATATCGTATGCATTTATACTTGTATGCTTTCTTGTTCCACAGAATCCCAAGCGGGGTACCAGAGAACCCCAGTAAGCGTTTCAGTTATTATTCATTTGAAAAATTCAACAATGGTAGTGCTCAGTGGGGAGGGATTAATAACGTCATATAGTCTGAAAAATATAAACTGCGTGGGTAAGTCTAAGTCAATAAGTATTCGCACTTTTTGTTCAATCTTTCGTAGATTGGCTCGCGCACGTCGACATGTTGTTTGTATCCTCTTGTGGAATGATTGACCGCTTTGACTCCAGTGTGTGTCGCCCTGTTGCACATTAAACATGGCTGCACCGCTCAGCGTTTGCACCAAAGAAGAACAGCGTGCAGTGATCCGTAATGCCAACTAAGGTTATGAATAATGTCATATGCAGAAGCAAGGCTAATTTGCTTATGGTTTGCCACTCCATTTACAGTCACTCTTCGGTTAGTCTGAATCATGATAATACACTGTTCTTTCCTTCACACTTGTCCGACCATCTTTTAACTTTTCAATCCATTCGTACATGCTTCGCCGTGGTAAAACATTGCCCCCTATTGTGCGGAAAGTCTTCGATGGATTTTGGCTCTTGGAACACCTTCAGCCGACTAAAAAAAGATCACTGCACTGTGTTCTTCTTTGGTGCAAACGCTGAGCGGTGCAGCCGCGTTTAATGTGCAAGAGCGCAACATTCAGTAGAGTCATAACGGTCAGATATTCCACAAGCGAAAACAAATTAACATGTCAACGAGTGTGAGTACAAAGCGGTACTCTCTGTCTGTCTGGAACCCTAAAGCCCCTTATGTTGGGGCGAAGGGCCTCCAAGAGGAGGTTTCTGTTACCTATTTGAATTTTGTTACGCTTATTTTCTGAGAGAGGGCAGAGGGACAGGCCCATCGCCTCTCAACCCCCCTCAGGAAACTAAGGTATTACTTGGACGTGAAAGGGCCGAGAAATTTTGTCCAGAGGCTCTAATATAGGCTTGGAGTTATTTTACGTGCCGTAAATCTATGACACGGGCCTCCCAGCTTAATGTCCCTCCCGAAGGACTCCGTGGCCAGAATTTTTACGTCCTGAATAGCCCAACGACCGGGTTTGATCCCGCGACCTTCGGATCTAGAGGCGGGCAAGCTACCTCTAGACCACCGCGGCCGACACAAAGCGGTACCACCAACCTAAAAAGATTAAACAAAAAGTGCTGATACTTACTGATTTATCCTCGTATTTGTAACAACTACAAATAATGAAATAGTTATGTTGAGGTCCTGCAGTATCTAGCTTGGTATGCGGAAGGTTAATCTTGGATGCATGATCTGTGAAGATGCATGTTGACTATACATTAAGTCAGGACTCGAAATTTTAATCCTGAAGTAACCAAGAATTTAATCTTTTGGGGAATCACGACGAACAATCCCCCTCTTCTGTTTGTTACTTTCAAATATGCAAAATAAAAATAATAACACATCCTAATAATTAGGATTATTAGAATAATTACCGGATGATTTGAATTTCCCACGCGAATGTAAATGGTTTTGATTTTCTTTGTGTTTGGCTTTTGATTGTTACAGGCGATTACAATTAGTTGAAATACTTCCAAAATTGTAATAATTTGTTATAAATTTCCTAGTACAATGCCAAAAAAATAATACAAATTAGTACAATAATTGAACTACACACTACATACTAATTTGTATTATTTTTTGGCATTGTACTAGGAAATTGATATCAAATTATTAAAATATTGGAAGTATTTCATCTAATTGTAATCGCCTGTAACAAACAAAAGCCAAACACAAAGGAAATCAAAACCATTTACATTCGCGTGGGAAATTCAAATCATCCGGTAACTTCCGGATTTTTCCGAACGCTTCCGGGTAAATACGAATTTGACAGTCTATTGCAATATCTACTATTAAGTCTGAATCACAATACAAAACCTAAAATACTACGGAAACTAAGGCAGTAAAACTAAGTAAGATAACAATTTTTTAAAATCGAATCTTTGTCGCATGCTGCAGAATTCTAGTCGCCAATGGCGAATTGGCGACTGGAAATTTTGCGCGCTGCATTAAGTGTAGTAGTATTTTATATTTCACTCGTGCATCACTCTCGATTCAGACTAATAATACAAAAGAAAAAAATGTGAAATCGGCCAATCGTGGCGTTTCATTTAGACCCAGATAATTAGGTGCAATCCCTGTTATACTTTTTTCAAAATATATTTAAGAAAAGATTTCACCGTGACAAGCGATAGATACAGGGTTTTTCGGAAAAGTAATGTCAGTGAGTCAATTAGAGGATATTTATTAATCCGATCGGTACAATACATTTGTTCCTTCTCTATCGATACATCGCTTCCAGGGATTTCCAGGCATCAAAGGCATCGCGGTAGGCCTTTTCTGGAATGTCCTTTAGAGCCTTTGTGCAAGCCTCTTTGACTTTGTCAACTGTCCCAAATGATGTCCTTTCATGGTGTAACGCCAAATTCTACGTGGAAGTGCTCAAGAGATTCAAATGAACGCATCCGGGCCAACATTGTGGACAATCGGAAACTTCACCATGACAACCCAACGGCCCACACCGCCTTCTTCATGATCTGCTTCCAAGCCGATTCAAAGGTGCCAACGGTTCCCCAGCCGCCCTAAAGTCCTAACATGGCTCCCCCAACTTCTTCTTGTTCCCGCTCTTGAAAATTCCCATGAAAGGACATCATTTCGGATCAGTTGACAAAGTCAAAGAGGCTTGCACCAAGGCTCTAAAGGACATTCCGGAAAAGGCCTTTGATGCCTGGAAATCTCGCTGGAAGCGACGTATTGACACAGGAGGAGCCTATTTTGAAATCTTTTAATGCATTGTACCGATTGGGTCAATAAATATCTTCTAATTTACTCACTGACATTACTTTTCAGACAAATCCTGTATAATGTAAACGTGATAAGTGCTACTCTATCTTTACAGTTTGATGTAATGTTTGTGGAACACGATGAATGACTTTATTTTGAATCTTGTGAATGCTTACAAAGCCGCTTTCTTCACACTATCCAAAATGAAAGCTACTGCGGGCCTATTCAATGCAATTTATTTACTGTGCGACAAAGTTTTAAATAAAATCCAGCAGCTGCAGAAATACTATCTGAAAAAAAAGTAGAAATACACAGCATGTTAATTGGTGCTCGAGGCACAATACCACGCCATGTAGTTAATATCTGGAAGCATTTCCAATTAAACCTTCAGAAACGTGAAGAATACAGTTCTAACTTTGAAGAGATCACTCCATATTTCTAGAAACCACTGTTATAACTTGACGTAAAGATTTAAGATTCTGGCCATTTCTGCTATTATATATTACTAATGTTTATGAAATTTCAAAACACTATAATATGCTGTCCTTCCTTATGGTTTTTATTAGATGTGTAAGATTTTTACAATTAATCTACAGATAAGATAATTAAATAGTTGAAAAGAACACTTTCTTTAACGCACTTTATTTATCAAGGTAAATAAAGTGCGTTAAAGAAAGTGTTCTTATTCAACTATTTATTACACAACGCTAAAGTCGGACACAAGAATGAAGATAATTATGTTGTACAAATTATACTTTGTCTGTAGGCAGTCTAAGCGGTAGGAACTGTTAAAATAAAATATTATATTACTTCATATAACCATAGAAACATTCCATAATAGAAGGCATGCTCCAAGTTATGACGCCCAAAAATTCTATGCCTTTTATCAGACGTGAACCTGCAAAGGCCTATTATTGTTATTATAGGCATGAGAATTCTCGTAATGAGAATCCTACCAATACGTTCATTATTGTTACAATCCTCTATCTATAATAATGAAAGGAAGTTTTTGTATAGTTGTCTATTTTTCTGTCTGTCTGTCTATGCACGATGCCCAGCGCAATCTATTGCACGCAGAGATCTGAAATTTTAAACATAGATTGACTAAAGTGTGGCCGAATGCTTTTCGAAGCTAGATTTTTAATTTTAGCTTTCGTTCGCGAGTTATGAGTGAAAAACTGGCAGAAAACGTGATTTTTTTTTTTTTGCGCTATCGAAGCATCAGTTTTCGGTAATACATTTCAGTTGCCAAATGAATTTCAGGCGGCTTTTGCTTAACTTGGAAATAAAAGCATCGCGATTTTTTCAATATATATCGCATGGAATTATCGATCGTTTTGATTCTGTGAGGTCACCCTGGTCTATTTGTTTGTTTATAATGCCAAATACAATAGAGGCGCTTTTTAATCGTGGAATGCCGGATTTTTAGCTGTTTCATTATAATTGTTAACCTTTAGTTTATGATTCTCGCGTAAGTGTTAATAAATATATATATTTTAAAATTATTTTGCTCTTAAATTTTAATTTTCGAATTAATTATCGTGGACGAGGCCGCGGGCACATGCTAGTCAAGAAATAAAACACAAGATATTCCAATAAGCATCTGACATTAATACAAAACTTACGATAATTATTTCGATGCTGATTTCATACACAAGACCTATTTTTTTACTTCCTCTGCCCGTACCATAGGTAGCCTACTATAGGTAGAGGAAGTATTGTTTTCGACCCCAAAATTCGAAGTTGAGTTTTTAGCATATATATACACGTTTCAAGGCCCCCTGAATCCAAAAATACTATTTTTGGAAACATGTATGTCTGTCTGTCTGTTTGTCTGTATGTCTGTCTGTCTGTGAACACTCTAGCTCCAAAACGGAAAATCGTATGAAAACAAAATTTCGTATTTGGGTCAGGTACCTTCTGAAGATGTGAGGATAAGATTGACGACTATTTTCTCTTATTTTTAAGGGGACTTTACATGAAGAAATTTTCGTTTTTAGCGATTTTCTCGAAAACGGCTCTAACGATTTTCTTTAAATTTTGCACAAGTGTAGCTTATAGTGAGAGCTAAAACTTTTTTTCGAAAAAATTCTCTGAAGGTAGTTACAAGCCACCTACTGTTCACCCACTGTTTGTTAAAAGTTCGTGTTGTGTGGTGAACAATTGAATACAGACTCTTTCACGGCATCTAATTCTATATAAGAATGAAGTGGGAAAGACATATTGGAGGGAAATATTCGATAAAGTTCGGAAATTATTCTTAACGACGGAAGTTTCAATAAATGTCTGCAGTCACTTGTTTTTGTTTGCTATATAGTCTGCACTTTTATTAGGTGCATCATTTTCAAAGAAGAGGTTATCAGGTATTTATCGTATAATTAGCGTTAAATTGTGTCTTGCGTTTCTGTACAAGGATATATGAATACAGTGATACCTCGAGTTACGAGTTTAATTCGTTCCGTAACCTTGCTCGTATGTCAATTTGCTCGTATCTCAAAGCAATTTTCCCCATTGGAATTAATTGAAATGCCATTAATCCGTTCCAGCCCCAAAAATGTTACCCCCAATTGTTTTTTAATAAGAAAAATGTATTTATAAATGACAAATATTGTATAAAAACATAATAAAAGAGAATTTAAAGAAAAAAAACTGGTTTTATAAAGTGTACATACATATTTGTTACACTTTCTTCGGGCCCATGGTTATAAAAGGAAATGTGATCAAGTATGTAAATGCACAAAAAGCGCAAAGCCCTAGAAAAACTTAGCAAAGATGCTTCGACAGCGAGGTAAACAAGCACACTGGGGGAATACGTGGGATAATGCGCGAGACGCAGGCGCAGTAAACTGGTGGGCCGTGTGGAGCGTCGTAGCTGGCCGTTCCTCGTATCTCAAATTTCGCTCGTATTTCAAAACAAAACTTCGCTCGCTCGACAGCTCGTATATCAAATAACTCGTATGTTAGGGCACTCGTATCTCGAGGTACCACTGTACTCCTAACTTTTATTTGGGCAGAGGAAGTTATGTGACTTTCACATCAGATTTTTTTAATCGTTTTAAGTGCAAGCATGTGCTATTCTGTACAAAATATTCTAAATTTTCAAATAACATTTTGATAGCCTATATTAGTGATAGTGCTGAACCTCTCAAATGCATGTTAAAGCTTTGGACGCGATTTTCCAAAGTTTCATTTTCCAAGAATATTTAGGCCTATCTGGTTTCATAAATTTTGAACAGTTGGTCTGTGTTATAATCTTAGAGGGTAAACCACATTGTTTAATATTTGCTAAAAATGACTTACTTTGAAAGAAAAAAATATTTTAGAACATTTTATGAAATATTGTAATGCAGTTGAAACAATTATATAACTGATACATTCTTCAGAATATTTCAGATTTAAGGGAAAATTATTATTGGTAATAACTTCCTCATTTGGGGGAAATGGTCGGTATACTTTTTTAAAGAAATTCAAAATATAAATTACAAAGATAGTTATTTGATGTGTTATATACCAAATGAATGCTATTCGCATTCAGAACGGGTATATAATTTTTAAGAAATTCTGTCCAGTTAAAAAATGTGTACAGTTAATGTAAAATTATTCAAAATTGTGTTAAAAATGGTTTCGAAATGTATAATGCTCTCATACAGAATTTTCCACCCTGTTCATAAGGATTTATACATTTCACAGCCATGGGCGTAGTAAGAGAACGAAGGGTCGAGTGGTAATTATAACTCATTGGTTGTCACCAGGGGATAAAATGAGGCAATCTGTTATTACTATTTGCTTCTCTTTAACTTGCGTTAGGGATAAGTCCCTTTGTTATAGCGCTTTCGGAAGATATTTATTTTCCATTGTTCCGTAATAACTTTGATCATGGTCATCTGTTATATAGGCTGGCGAGTTCTTTCACCACAATAACCACTGTGAACCGTAAAGACCAAATTTCATTTAATACCCTCAAGTAGCCTCCGTCCTAGCAAAACACCCTTCTAAGCTGCTTGAGGTTAGAATCCGCTTTGTTGCTGGGCAGAAGCCCACAGACATGTACAGAGTGTTCAAAATATTTAACCCCGTTTAGATTTACATGTCATACGCTTTATGAAATTAAACAGGGCATTTAGATTTAAGGATCTTCGGTACTGCACTGGCAAAGATGAGTATCATATTATTATCAATATTTTCATTATTATCGTCAATTGTATTAATAACCTTCTGCTTTTTAATTAATTGTCGTATTATCAAGTTGTAAGAACCATATAATCCATCAAGCTGCAAGCTGAAATATTTAAATTCATAATTTTCTAAGCCTGTTATGCATTATTTTTTCATTAAAAAGATGTTGAAATAACTAGAAGTTTCACTTACCTTATACAGTGGCGCCAACGTTTGAAAAACATAGAGTGGGCTTAAAGATTTTATTATTATTACACTCCCACCCCAATTAAGGTTTATGAAATGGTTTTATAATGTAATATTGATGTGACTACAGATAAATATAGAACTGGCAAGAAACGATTTTAGTGTTTGTAATAACAAACACATTTTGTAATTCAGTCGCCAAGAAAGTGGTGAGTAGTTCGATTAACAATTTCTTTTTAAGTTTATAATATTGTATACACTTATTTTTTTAGGTTTTAGGGAACTTCTAAAATAAAATAATGTAGCACGGAGAGTTGCAATATGTATTTCTCCTGACTGGAGTTCTCCCAATAAATTCCACACAAGCATGGTATCATCATTTACTTTGTCAGTAAAACGGCATTGAGAGACTTGAATGAATTGAATGAATTCGACTATAGCAGCGTTTCTCAACCTATGGTTGGCGGACTACTGGTGGTCCGCAAAGATGGTGCAGATGGTCCTCAGACATAATTTTAAAATATCATAAAGCAAGTGGAAAGTAAAGAAGTAAAATTTTTTCACATATTTCGTTATAATGACCTATAATTAATACCCAAAATATTAAGAATATAGGCCTTCTTTTAAAAATGAGATGTAAAATTAGGGGTCCGTAAAATTTTTTTATACAATTTAGAGGTCCTCGGGTTCAACAAGTTTGAGAAACGCTGGAGTACAGTATTTCAAACGATCGTGAGTGATTTCGAGCAAGAGGATATCGTACTATATAAGTCAAGAATTGCATGATTTCCTCTTTATAGTGATTCAACAAAGAAACACAATTTTTAGTAATAGCAACAAATAATAAATTATAATAATATAGACAAATTATTGGGTCGACTAGAGCCCCATGGGCCCATATAAGTTGGCGCCACTGACCTTATATATCACTAGCTTAAAAGGCCCGGCGTCGCCCTGGGTTTTTATTTTGTAATTGGAAATTAACTTATGAAGGACTAAAATTTTTAAATTCTAGGTCCTAATAGGTATTTATAATTTGAAATAGGAAGAACGACTTATCACACTCAAACTATTCCCTCAGAAAACGCTTGATATAGTTTTTTATGGATCATAGAGGATGTAGAATTTTGCATCCCATCGCTTGTACACAGCAACCATGGTAGGGGTTCAAATAACACGAAACAGAAATTCCTGTAATATAAAATTGTAATATCGAGGCGGAAAATTTTATTTCTCACTCTCATGTTACCATAAAACTGTCTCTCTCCAAAAACCTGCGATATAGTAATATACACATTACCATACCTCTTTTGTTTTCTCTATGTCCAGGGTAGAGAAAGTTATGTGACTGCATTATTTTCGTGGATTTCATTCTGTAATATATATTTATAACATGAATTATATTGATAACTTATCTTATTTGTCAAACTTGCATTTCATTTTTTTTTTTTTTTCCAAACCCATCTGATACCACTCTGGCAACAATATGTTCTGTAATTTTGATTTGATAATTCTGAGTTAAAAGGGATTAAATATACTCAAAAACATTTGATTTTTGGCATTTAAAATCAAGATTTTTCAAAATCCTTTCTTAGTGAGCACCTACATTATGAAATAAGGTACTGTCAAAATTCCAAGTCGCTACCGGTTATAGTTTAGGCTCTACGTTGATTCCTGTCAGTCAGTCAGTCAGGACAAAGCCTTTTATATATATATATTGATTAACATTACTATAGTTTTCAAATTCGACATTGAAAGAATAAAGATATTAGAGTATATTAAATTGTGAATAAAAGTTTTTGCTAATTACTCGAGTGTTCTGTTCATTTCTTTCCGTTAGTATTCCTGTGCACGTTAAATAAAAATGTAGCTAATTGCAAGTTTTATTTTTCAGGACTGGTGCTTCATCCGTAGTCACTGCTTAGACATTCATACAGGAGGTATGTTGACAGATAATACTACTGCAATGAATTAATAATTTATTCTAGATTGTAAGATACCATACAGTAATATGTTCTCTGCATAACCAGTCCTTTTGTTACTCTGCTCTATCCAAAAAAAATGACCGTTACCATTCTACTTGCGGCACTTCCCTCGGTTTTAAAAATGAGCTCACCGGAGCCAAGCAGCAAGGTTTGACAGTTCATAAGATAAGATAAGAATCTTTATTTGCCGTTTAATACATAGTACAATTGGCTTCGTCATTGTTTTATATTTACAATATACTTAAAATTATTTACAATTATGTGTCTGTAAAGAAACAGTCATGGAGGGAATTGTAATGGACAGCATCATACCACCTGTTATAAATTATTGCTTTAACACACACAATTCAAATACGAAGGAGACCCACATCGGTCGAATCGTTCGAATACCTATACGGGAGATAAAAAAAAAGGACGATGATAGGGGAAGGAGAAATATAGGATGAATGGGAAGTTTCTGTATTTTGCTATAAGCATACCAACGGAGGAGGAACTTAATAAATTCAACCTGCTGGTTTCACTTATTTGCCAGAAGTGTTGATACATAGGGACAGTTACACAGAATCAAACAGTATCATAACTCCAGACCTAACTTATAAATGGACATTGTAACATTTGTCCATGTTGGTGCAAACCAACAAACAAAATGAACATTCTCGAATACTAACATGGAGGAGGTTAACAAAACCTGACATCTATAAAAATTGAAATTTTCAGGAGAGTTATTTTTTAATTAATTCACAAATTAATCACATTTCGCAGCTAATATCGGTTTTGACAAAAGGATATAAATAAAGTAGATTTTGGACGTTTTGCATGTTTTTATAACTAAATACTGTCCATATATAAAGCCTGAAAGTAACAAATTTTCACAAAAGTAAACACCTATGCAATTTTTTCATAATTTTCTAAACTTCTTACAGGGCTCAGTGAGGTCTCTATCTATCTATTTTCTCCCCGCGTAGGGGCAGAGACGGGTTGGGAACGACCCTAAGCACGTAGGCCACATGTGCGGGCCCAGTGAGGTCTCAGTGATTGCTCAGAATTAAGGGGCTTTTAACAATAAAAATACTTACAAAATGTAAAGTATTGTTGTTATTATTATTATTATTATTATTATTATTATTATTATTATTATTATTATTGAAGGGAATTGATCCCTAAATCTCTGCTTAACAAAGCAATATTCATACACAATCATTTTAGGTGTTTAAGGGTACATATTTGAGTCACTGCATCACAAAAATGTAACGAAATGCACTGTTAGGAAAATCTAATATATAAAATCGAAAGTGTGTATGTATGTATGTATGTATGTATGTTTGTTCCTTATACAAATCTACATTTCTTTACCAATTTACACGACATTTTGCACACATACCCAGTTAAGCCCGGGAAGTATAGCTGTCGACATTAAAATTCAAACAAAATACTCCTTCCCTTGAAAATTATATAATTTCTGAGAATTTTATACTGAAAAAATGAATTGCTGTTTAGTTCACATGGCAACAGTAAATTGTTTACTATGATTACATAGGGCCTTGGCAAGTATATAGCCTAATGCTTTAACGAATTATGATTCCATCGATGTAATATATTGGCGAAAATAATGACTGAAAATGAAATCCACGAAAATAAAGCACAGTGTGATGTAGTCACGTAACTTTCTCTACCCTCGACATAAGAAATATTTACTCACTTCACATTTTAATGTAGAATAAGAGGGACAACTTAAGTGTGTGAGTATGCTATATCAAAAGTATGTAAATAATCCTTTCCGCTGATAAGTTATCCATACCTGTAGGCTTTGTATTAGTTGAGAAATAGGGATGTTTATCATAGGCCCTAAGCATGGGATGGAACATTTTGAGTCCTATGCTCGCAGTATATTATGTCCCGGGTTCTAGGGGAGGAAAGTATGAAAGTGATACTGCATTTCTCTTTTATTTCAGCTCCGAAACGATTGTATAGTAACATGAGAATGAGAAATAAAATTTTCCGTCAAGTCAGTACAATCTTATGTAATTTGTGTTTCTTCTTATTTCAACCCCTCCCAAGCATGATGTGTAGAAGCAACGGAATGCAGCATTCCACATCCTCTATGAGCCATAAAAAGCTATATCCAGCGTTTTCTGATGGAATAGTTTGAGTGTGATAAATCTTTTTCTTCATTTCAAGTTCTACATACATAAAGTCCTTCATAAGTTAATTTCAAATTTAAAAAATACAAAGCCCGGGCGACGCCGGGCCTTTTCAGCTAGTATTTAATAATTTTCAACTGAATAACTTTGTAACACAACAGTCGCCTACATTATGCAACAAGCCAATATAAGTTAGAGTATGTTGCTCGTTTCATAATTTTTATACGAGTATCTTAATTAACATTATAGGCAAATTGCATACGTTTGTTTTTGTTCGACCATAATTAGTCTAAATGTTTAAATATTGAGATTTTATATTCATGCAAACGAACCGGCTACGCTTGATCGCGCTGACCTTCGCACCAGCTGGTTGAGGTAGTTCGTGTAATTTACGAGAGACGGCAGCTTACGGCGTCAGTCAAAACGAAACTTCCTTTTGATGTTTTCTTCAACCAGTTGATTTTTACAGCACGATATGATTTCATTTTAGTATCATATTAAAATTAACACGAACAGAATTGATTTTATTTTAAATACAGAATATTTATTACGCAGATTTCAGCTGCTACTCTCAAGGTCTCAAGTTCGTTCCGTGTTCGATAATAATGGATAGCACACCGGTTTCGAAATGATAAACACTGTCAAAATTAGTGTCATTATTAGGGGGCGGATTTCTATGACACGTCATATTTTTCCCCTTTCCATTATTTCAGGTTTCCGACTAATTTAAACCCGATTGCAAGCATCCTGGTGAAAATGGATCGGCTTTTATTGTGCATATAACTGCATATTTAGGAAATTTTCAACTATTGTAGCATATTTAGTACGAATATGTATATTTAGGTCATATTTTTGGCATATTTGTGTGCATATTAAAGAAATTGAAGTTTCATATCATATTTAGTAAATTTTGCATTATAATGATACGTTTTGAGAATTTACAGATTTTTTAAATAATTAACACTATATTTTAAAGAAATGTATTATAATGAAACTTAAAAAAATATACACAATGTGTAAGTGATAAAGTCATATTTTAAATTTTATTGGTCATTTTTTAATGCTTTTAGGTCATAAATGCATGCATATATCCTATTTTTTAGGTCATAGAAATCTACCCCCTAGTCATTATGATACCGTTACGTTACACGTAATAACAGTATTATAGTATGATTGAACAAAAACTTATTTTTAAGTTCCAACTCGAGATGTCCTTGACTCCCAACGGCTGATTAGGAAGACCTGAGGGAGACGAACTCTGCAAATCTGAATAACAAACCATTTTTATATGTAATTCCAGTATTTCAATAGGAGAATGGAAGCGGTTTAGAAGGATGAGGTATTCAGACAGAGAGACGTAAGGAGCGGGTGGAAGGGGATATTTCGGCGTTCAATATGCAATAAAGTTGGATTTCTATTCCGTTGTGACATAAAACTACGTCACAACAAGGAACTGGCAGCGAAAAATTCTTTTCCATCTATTCTTTGGATGGTCGTTAAATCTGACTCAACATGAATAAGTACTTGACTTAAGGGGCATGACATCTTTGAATCAAATATTCTGCTTCTTCAGATATTAGATGAATACGTAAAGATATGACATAGAGAACTTTGAGGTTTGTACGTTCCAGCCCTGTATTTATATTCTTCCAGTATTCTGATGTCAATACTTATATGCATGTTTCATTTGGGTTTTGAAGATCCATAATTCATAGCTGACAATACAGGTCTATACAATAGTGTTATTAACACTTTCATACTATTTCTTCGCTTTGCAATTAAAATATAAACAATCAGATAGGTTTTATAGAGTACAAGAAACGTCTTGTGAGTGCTGCCTAAATTTAGTGCTTTGTTAATGCTTGTTTGCATGTTTGCAATAAACGAGAAAGGCAGTATACTCGCTTGTCATACGCTAAGCCTATTAATATAGGTTACCTGTAGCTTTAATTTAACATACCTTTTTTATCTGTTAAATCTGTAGAACCAGAATGTATATTCACTTCTCGTATGCTATAGCCTACTATTTTAATTTTTAAATTAATGTAGCTATAATTTTACATACCTAAAGCTTACATTTACAAAGAACTGACTGCACTGTAGTCAAGGTCCTGTCTATTCGGTAACAAGAATGCAATAAGTCTACTGAGGCCGTGGTTTCATTAGTTTGTCCAGACAACGTATTTCCGTTACATGCTGTTTTAGTAAGTGCACCCCTCCCCATAAAACAGAAACGAAAAAAAACAAAGAAACAAAAAGAAAGAAAGAGGAAGGAAACGAGAAAAATAAAGGGAGAAAGGGGGCATTAATAAGTGTAAAAAAATGGGCCAAACTAGTAAATTCTTCACTATTGTAAAATAAAAAGCATAGATCTTGTGTGAATCACATCCCAGATATAGGATGGTCCACGCATGTAAGAGTAAGACAATAAGTTAGGTGTGGTTCCTAATCTCAATAGCTTTAACTGAGAACAGTCATTGAGTCCTGTAGTTATTTTTGTACGATTTCACATGCAAAGATGCTCATTCATAAAGGTATGTGTTTCCAACCAAAGACATGATTTAAATACTAAAATGTCTCAGCTGCAAAACTTGTCATTTGAAACAAGTTTGAAAAAAATTGTCTCTTTTTCTGTTCTGTTTCTTAGTAACGGACCAGCTTGAAAATCACATAGTATAAGTTGAAACTTCGATAGTTGATGCTGGATGTTAACTTTTAAGGGATCGTTTAAAAGAGATAATCATTTGTTTCCAAAATCAGCATATCTTGATTAATTATTTTGAAATGCTCACAACCATCTATTTCTTTTAACGACACTTGAAATATTGGAAAATGTGCCAAATTACTTTGTTCTAAATTTGAACTACACAGATCGCCAACTTATACCTATGGTAAAGGGCGCTGTTTCAACTTGTATTTACATGGTTTTCTTCTATTTTATTTGACGGGTCCGCCTATTGGATAGGCCTGAAATAATTTTTTTAGACGTCTAGTAACAGAATGCGATAGGCTTACTATATTTTAAAGCGTGTCTATAGACTAAATAAAAAATAAAAATTCATCCTTTCTAACCAAGTATATTTAGACATACCTATAGGCAGTGTGTTTTAACAGACTCGAGGAATAGTTAGATAAAAGATATATAACAAAAATAGATCATAATTATGAATACATAAATACAGGGATGGAAATATTACACATTACACATAAAAACCCGAAACTAGAACAGGGGATCCCAACCCTTAAATTTTTGACGCTCTCCTTTTGTGATGTGGCAAGATTTTTTTTTATCTTTTGCTTTTGAATCACGCTTCCGTCCTATGGCTTCTCCTTGCAAACTATCCGATAGAACATCAGTGTCAACAGCAAAAGAGAATTCCTGTTAACATCGAGGACCACTCATCAGATGAAGTTTCGGGGAAGAAGAGGTTGATTTTCAAAATGTACAATTTTTTCGAGCTTGTACACAAACATTTTACTGATTCAAAATTGTTCTGCGCCACCCCAAGACTGTTAAACGTCCCCCTGGGGGCGCGGCCCTCAGTTTCTGAACCACTTCGCTAGAACAATTTGAAATCTATAAACATACAAGATTATACCCAACACAGGATTTAAACAACTAATTTAATTTAAAATCACACAAGCTATTTGACACAATAATACCACATTCAAACCCAACCCCTATGACCAATCCCCACTACATCCCCATCACAATTACCCCCTCTCACTAACACCTTTCACAGTGCATAAAAAAATATCTCAAACTATACAGGTTTAAAATACACGATTTAAGCAGAAATAGTTCATGGAAAATTGTAAATTGTAAATTTGAATAACATTGCCAGTTTTTCGATAGCATTGATACTCCATAAGAAGAAGCCTGAACTTAGGGTTTACATACTTCATTCATTTCAAATTTCTATGAGAAGTAATATACTCTTGACTTTAATCTATTTACATATCCATGGTGTATATTTTTCTCTTTTCCTCCGAAATTCTGGTTCCGCAATCCGTTTTCATGCAGGCAGAAAATGTTATTTATTTCAAATAGCTTCGTAAGACACGCGCAATATATTTCACGTCCGCATTGTACTTTCCTTTTCCCTAACATTTATTCAATTGCCCTTTACACCATACGTTCATCTATCTTCTTTTTGTTCTAATGGACCATCCACGCATAGTCTCCTCACGTTTATTCTAGAATTCAATTGAATTTTACTTTCGGGATTTCTGATTTATTTCCCTGTCTTCTGTCTCTTTCCCTCTCTCTGTATTTCTCTTTGTCTCATTCTTTCTCTATGTGCTAAAAATCCAATCATGTGGGTAAAACAGGATATGCAAACTCATGCTCTATCTCTTCCCCTCTCTTTTCCTAATCCTCCGGCATTCTTTCTCCTCGACTATCGACATTACTTTCACTTTTTGCCCTCTCAAAAAAGAATCGATTCTTTATGTTTTACATGTATTTTTCTTTCCTTTTTATAAAGAACATAAAGAGAAATGGTAGTGTTAATAAGTAATAAGCAAGAAGAGAATTTCTTTATAAACGCATAACTAGTTTCGAAGGTAAAATTAATTGCATTATTGTGTAATAAGGTTTGTATAATTGAAACATGCTATTGTTAAATTCCATAACATACTAGAGATTAATACATATTGTTACATGCCTAATGTTGCATGTTATAATATAGTCCACAGTCAGTTTAGTTAAAATTAAAATATGAAATGTAACTCCATTTAATAGAACAATTTTCAGACATTGATCTAAACAACAGTGTTTTAAATAATATACTACTTATTTTAAAATGATATTAGCTCTTTTTTTAACTAAACTATTTTCAACAGTACGACATATATATATTTAACAACATTCTACGTTTTAATCTACGTACACCTCAACAAACATCATTTTTTTAAAAATGTGTTGTGATCAGCTGCATCTTGTTAATCATCAAGATTAGCAACAGTTTACAATATAAAGAAATTTCAGAATCAGTCAGTTCAGTTTCCCCCCTCTTAAAGCTCCATGTAGAATTCATATGTGCCCTCCATTACATCGCTACTTAAATCGATTCTAACCAGGTGGGATAAGTGACTTACTTGTTATTTGAGAGGGTAATGTTTAGTCCACATTTAACTATGTATTCGTTTTTTTATACTTATAAATAATTAAAATACTCATATGTTGTACATATTTAGTTCATAAACTTACTGTGGCAAAAAGTAATGTAAATTAGAAAAAAGATTCAAGAAAAGAACCATTACTGCTTTGTCAACGACATAATTTATTTCCCTCATATTAGACTCCCTAAGTTCATGTGCACAGGCTATCTGTAAACATGGTGGTGACATTAATACTGCTTTCATCGGAACTAGCAATTCGTTATAGAAGCATTTTTTCTTATCGGTTATGAATATCTAGGATGTAAAAGTAACAAGAATTGTAAACATTTTATACAAAATTGAATGAAATATTGAATGCATATGAATCTCAAAACGATGGACATGACTAACCAGTCCAAAGTAAGAAAATCTGCATTAAGTCCAAATATTTAAAAAAAATTGGGTTAAAATGTATTGGATGCCGCTCTCGTAAAATAAAATAATACTATGGTACCTTATTTATTATTTCTCTCAACCTGTGTCAATTATCAGAGAAATTACAAAAAAGATTCTAATCGCTAATTTAAAAAAACAATCAGCTTATCATTAATAAATTAACGTAATATTGCAGTTTTTATTACTGCGACCAATACAAACACCTTAATTTACCGTTGTAATAAATTATGGCATAAAACACAATGTACTGTACAAATAAAATTAAGAATACAAACTTTGTTAATTTAGGTGCTGCTGAATGATGAGATACTGGCAGACATACTGACCAAATAACTTAAAATTCCAGCATTTTCATTTAATTTAATTTAATTTAATCAATTGCAGTCATCAACATATAGAATATACGTTAAGGACATTGTCAAATAGTAAAATATAAAAACATAAAACAATTGAGTGATTGTACGTGTTAAAAATATCCGCTCACATCATAAAAAGGATTTTCAGCAAGCCATCTTGTTCAAAATATTCTTAAATTTGGTCAAGTTTACATTGTAAGCGTCTGGAGATAATTTGTTGAATAGCTTCAAAGATATTGAATTAAACCAATTTTTCGATTTTGACAATCTTACCAGAGGCTCAGACAAGAGAGAGTAAATCTCGTGTTGTAGCTATGCATTACCCGACCACGGTTATAATTTCCTTATAAGTTATAACTGTCATTAAACATTCTAATATATATAGAGATATACGACTTTAAAAATTTTATCTTCTTTAAACAAGAGTTTACAATGTGTATAATCACTTCCTAATAAATGATTATTCAACTTACAGCAGTCAGTCCTCTTATTTATGATGATCAGACAACCTTACATGAATTAATATAACTTTAAAAAATTTCAAATGATAATAAATATTTACAAGTAGCTTAAATTTCGGGGTGCACTCAGCATCGTTACAAACTGAGGAGCTATTTGATTGAGAAGTGTCGGCATGCTGACCAAATGCCCCCAATCCTCTCATCTGCCCATGGTCGGATGGTAGGCCATCCCCTTCAGGGATGTAGGGTCGCGGAGTTTAGTTTAGCTGAATCTTCCTATTATTTGTGAGTTTTGACACAAGCATGTTACCTAATAATTTTTCATGAGAAAATAATAAATAGTCTAATAAGTCATTTGCTATGCACAATGGTTTATCTTATCCTGATAATTACTTAAATAATTTTGAATTTTAGTGTATTATAAAATATTAATTAGCAGTTATTGTAAGAAATTGAATGTTTATTTTATATCATTATTGCTATGCCAGTACATTCCTACGTTATAACGTCTAATTAAGTACCCATTGTATACAAGAGTGTTTATATTAGTAAAAAAATACAAAAATGGCGTATTTTCTGGAGAAAAATAATGTAGGATATTTAGGAAAGAACGCTAAAGTTGGTAGTAGAAAGTAGTATTAGTTAAGTAGTATTGTCGTTCTACTGATTATTTTTTTACAGAAAAGAAATGTTAGCTAACCGTGAGTTTTTGTTGTTTCAAAATATGTGGATAAAGTATACCAAAAGTCTGCAGGAAAGATAAATCATATTACTAACGGTATTTTAATATGTCCTAGCTTTTTGTGAATCTTATTTCATATCAGCCCACTTTAAGCACAGGATGATGAAATTATTTATTAAATTGTTTATTACATTCATCTGCAATGCTTCTAAACTGTAACATATTGCGACAACCTTGTGAAAGAAGGATTTCCATATTCCCTAACATTCTATGCATATTTTAGTAAAGACTGACATCTTTTTTAGCGCATCGCGTCCTATTGAATCTCCATGTAATATCCAGTAAAATATAGAGGCAGGTATACTGAATTTCATCTCCCGGACAAGCCTAATAAAATAAGTCCAAAGCAAACAGCAGTCAAGAACACAGGTAGACAAGACATAGCCTCTTTCCTTTGTGTTAGTATCCATCCATCGTATTGTGAATCGACTGACCATTATTGGAAACGTTATGGTGTACCTTTATATAGATTCTTGAGAGACCTTACTCGGGGGGATGGGGGGGGGGGGAAATAACGTGGCATGAAAACGTATCCAGCACATGGAACTGCGACTATATCCACAATAGAGAGAAGTTTTGTGTGTGTGTGTGTTTGTGTGTGTTAGTGCGTGAGGACATGAGCAAGTCCCTCGGTGCAGATACAATCCTGATTTATCTTCTGCCAGGATTTTCTACCCTCTCTTTCTCTTTTATTTTCCTTTCCGTTTTTTCCTTGACTGCGTTGCAGATAGGAAGGGATATAGCTGAAGACTTTGGATCATTACTCAAGACGTCGATGTTGTGTTTCCTTTTACATTAGTTAGGTAATTTACCACTGAAGACATGCGTGTTCGGTTTCGTAAATTACACACCGGAGATGAAGGAAGTGAAGGTCCAGAGAGTTTAAAGAACAGACGATAGTTCTATACAGTGAAACCTCCAGTTACAGGGTGGGGCAGAGCAACTTGCTTATTTACAAACTCAATTAAAAAGAAAGTAATTCGGATATATATTTAATTCTTTGAGTAGCATCAAGTACAACATTTAAAATTTTATGTTTTATTTACACAGTTTTATAGATCTATCAGACAGATGGAGTCCATTATTCTCAATGCACTGCGTCAACTGAACTCGGAAGTTTTATTCAACTCTTTGCAGCATATCGCCGGGTTGCTTGACGAATGTTGCTCTTCAGGTGAGCCAGGGTCCTAGGACGATCGTTGTAAACAAGTGATTTTAGATAGCCCCATAAAAAATAGTCGCAGGGGGCTCAATCAGGCTGGTCAGTGCAGAGCGCTCATCAAGGAGATGAGGCATCCTGGGAAGTGTTGTCACAAAACAGTCATTAACCACATGATGTGCGTGGCGTGGCACCATCCCGCTGGAACCATACATCTCCCACATCCATCTCGTTGAGTGTTGGCAGGAAAAACTCCTGAATCATCAAACATAACGGTCAGAAGTAAAAAAAAAACCATGGACCAATTATTCTAACTTGCGATAGAGCACACCGAACAGTTACATATTGTGAAGGTTCTTCACATCACCAGTTTCCCTGAAGTTGTTTACCCATGAAACAATCGACTGCCGGTCAGGAACGCAATCATGGGGTGTAATATCTGTACCTCAGAGCCAAACGAGCGTAACTGCCAAAAACTAAATTTTACAGGAGGAGCGAAAAACAAAATTATGAACAATAAAGGGGAATGGAGTTACTACTTTTTGGCTCTCAATATCTTGGTTTCTAATGAAATTATGGATTTAATATTAATTGGTTCTATAGAGGTCAATAAGTTAGTACAGAATATGAAAAAAACAAAAAAATATGAAATTTGGAGTTACGTTCCTTTGGCTTGGCTCTGAGGTACAGATATTGAAATGGGTATGGAATGCATGTTGCATGGCAATGATTGAGTGACCGTTAGAATAGTATGCCTTGACAGCGAACTTGCGGTCCACCTTCGTCCACTCCATGATGTTAACTAAACCAAGCGGAGCTACAACTTCATGCCCCGCCCTCTAGAATGTGGCTACCCCCACCCTCCCATTTGAAATAAGCAAATTGCTCTGCCCCACCCTGTATTTGTGGGCCCTAGCAGATTGTATTGTTATATGAGGGTTATTGTTATATTGAGGAGCTGTAATTTTCAACATATTAGAAAGATTGCATGCAGAAAATGGGTAATCTAGGCCTACATGATAATTCATGGAACGCTCGTGTGAAGATGTAGAACGCTAATTTTGTTACTTAACTTACTGACTTCCGTTGAATTGTAACCATAGCTACTTTACACCCACAGCTAAGAACATTACTATTCAGACTGTTTTAACATCACAGATTATGGCACGCTTTGAGCCTAGCCATGTGTCAGAAATTTCAAGCCCGTAATTGGTGGGAAGAGAGAAGACAAAGACAAGCAAATTCAACACCTAGCTAAGTCAAAACTAAAACAGTAGCTCCTTATGTGTTTTAATTGCACATTACGTACATGTTGAAGTAACAACTTAACTCACAGTATGTTCTTTCACGCGTAAAGGATGATTTTAGCCTCAGTGATCCTATTTTCCACCCCTCATGAACATTTCTTTCCTGGGATTTCTAAGAAATGTAACAGATATCAGGCACCCAGAAAATAATATCGATGGCTGGGAAGGATACTGATCTGATACCATCCATAGGGCAAAGCTACTGGTTTTGCAGTAACAAGTCAACCTCCAAATATCGTTACAAAAGGGTGATTCTAAAATAGCTTCATCGTTATTATGAGTTACATGTAATATTAGTAAGATAGGAAATTCGTCGGGACCAAACAAAAATATTGCTATATGCGGTTTATCGTTATGTCGATCTTCGTTATACAGAGGTTTGACTATACAATAAATGAATTGAGACGGGCGTTATCTTCGAAACCCTAAAATCCCCAAGTCATGACAATGTTATTTTTTTTAATTGTGGTGTCTAACATATAGGCATTGTCTGACAGTAATAAGGGGAACTTAGGCCTATTATATCATATAAAAGTTTTTTTAAAAATTACCAAAGGACGTTGTGTTACGGGCACCATTTCTCACTCAAAATCAAACTTTTGTTAATACAGTATAGTAATGTATCTAAAATTCTGAAAACTTGTTTTAATAATTACCGAAATTACTATAAAAACTACTATTTTTGTGCATGCCATAAAACAAAGCACAAAGTACTATCTCCTAAAAAATGATCCTTTATGCCAGTAAGACCTAATATCTGAATAAATCAAATTAATAATTATTTACATGCTTAACGAAGTACAACTCAGTAACCTAGGAATCTATCACTCTGGTTTTACTTGACTATCTCTTACGAGATCGGTTCGATCAGTTTCCCTTATCGCATTACACGTGTTTTACGCACCACGGCTCCAGATCTCCGGAGTTTCGCATTAGGACAGTTATATTGTCACCGTTTTTGTATCACAGGGTAGAAGAAGTAAGAACCCCAATAGCGAACCTGAAAAGTTTATATTCGTAGTCTTCAGTTCATGGGTTTGAGTATACTCTGCATTATGTGTTAGCAGTTATATTAATATTGTGATGTAGCTTGTACAGGATGTGAGTGAAATATAAAGGATTAAAGTAAATACGATATTACTTGAGAATAGCCTCTGAGAGACCACTATTTTAACATATTATTTATTATTATTGATGAAGTTATTGTATTGTATTGTCCACCGTATGGGATGCGTTCGCTCGTGTCGGGTTCGATCCTTGGTCAAGACAGGTTTCTATGTGGGGTTTTCCCTCCTGTCTAGCCAAAGAAGGGAGTATTAAAATACTGAATAAGATAGCAAATGGCCAAAAATATCACAAGTAGATTTGAAGTAGATGAAGTAGATGAACATCAGTGAAAAACGCGGAATTTATCTTCCAACCGAGATCTACTTCAAGTCAGTGTACTGGGTTTTCTCAGTCCAGGTGATTGTACTCATGAGAGGCACTAGTCAAATATTTTTTGCAAACTTCTGCCATGAATTTAATTTCTAATCAGACTTCCTAAGAGAAGTAGTCATATCGGCATTGAAGGCCTCCTTATTAATTTTACGTCATCATTTATATGACCCAAAATGACTAATTGATTTTATATTACTAAACATCCAATCTAAAGATAATGTCTGTCTCGAATTTTGTATTTTCTTATTCTGTATCTTAGAGGAAAAGGGAGCTATATGTCCCTCAGATAGTGTAAATAAAATACAATTAATATAATTAAATTAAATTTCCTGGAACATCATTATCATAAATTATTTACAATGGATTAATGTAATATATTTAGGAACTAGTGTTTGCGTCAAGACTGAACACAAATACATTATTCCTGATTTGTTATGGTTACCTTACCTGCAATTTATAAGTTCGATATTTTTCGCCTTTCAGAGCGAACTAAAGCTACTTAGAAATTAGAACTCAGAAATTTGTTTCTGCGACATACCTATTTTTTAAATTTAAGCCTTCTGGGAACAGGTATGATACAGCTTTCCTTAATACATAATTTTCAGAAAAAATTTGTTATGTTTTCAACGAGTACAGGCACACATTGTCTCTGAAGCTGTTTTTTTTTCAGTTTGCACAATTTGTTGCCTCTGCTGCACCATATAAATGTAATCATCATTATTTTAAATTAAACCTGGACGTATATCGTTGGTATTGCAAATTGTCCTTAAGAAAGTAATATTTCCAGCAAAATCTTCCTTGTAGAGCGGAATTTTATTGTTAGAAACCATAAAGAAACAACAACTAAATGTAATTCATATCATTCTGGAGAAATAGCTGTTAATATAATACGTGATATCTGGTTCATTAATTTCCCTAGTTACCTAAACTAACAGTTAAGTCAAAGCGCAGAACATACCTCCTGGAGTTTAGTATAAAATAACAGTACAGTGAACGTACAAGGATTAGAGAAATAATTAGACCCTGCATGTTATAATGTCTGTCATAATACACATACGTAACCACTTCAACAATACACTGTTCATGCAATTTCCACTCTGCATATCCTAGGGAGAGTAGTAAATTATACAGCATAATTTGTACGTCTTCTGGGCATACTGTCCATTTGAATTCGTCACTGAATTAACATTAAGTTGTCCTTTTACTCTAAAATTTAAACATTTATCATTGTTCCTGTTGTAAATGTTGGTGTTCTTGTTGTTTGTATTTCATAAATATAAGATGAAATTCTAGAAACTCAAGTTATATCCTTTTTTTTCTCAAGCAATCTATAAGATATCTGTATAATTATCTGCAAATAATTATATAAATGCATCACAATATTACATTTTGACATTTTTCAGTCCACCAGTGTGGCGCAAGGGATGATTAGCTCCTTACACGCAGCAGGCCCTGGTTCGATTTCTGGTCGGGAGAATTTACTTAGGTGGAGTTTTTTCTCGCCTGATAGATAATGTCGGATAACTTTAGGCCCTTTTGATCTGGCTCTCATTATCATCTTCATCCCTTGCGCATCTTATTCACAGTGTATATGTGAGCGATTGGTGTATCTCGTCCTACGTGTTCGTGTTATTTCGGAGGTTGCTCCGGCATCACGCTGATCACTCACCCTGGGAGGCTCTCCATGTCCTTGTGTGATCAATAAAATTATTTATGTGATCCAAATTAATCTCATTCCAGACAGGTGGCGGTCCTGTAAGGCCTAGGAGGCGTGGGTCGCATAAACGGTTAAGTTTTCCAATTCATCCAGTGGCACTCTGGGTCGAGGGGCGACTCAGCTTAGGCTATAGCATAAACTTGTACTAGGATCAATCCTGGGGTTAAGGGAGCACCTGTTTTAAGGTTCTCAACTTCAGGTACCATAACTTGCTTACTTACTTATAGCACTGGGATGGTGAATGTGATGAAGAGAAAGAGGAGGATAAAATGTGAAGGAAGTTGAGGAAAGGTGTTCGGGAAGTAAATAACCTTTAAACAACTCCAAAATATCCCAAGCTTGCTCACCAGAGTGCAGCTTGTGTCTAGGTGAGAAACGAACTCAGTTCTCTCGTCAGTAAAAGCCCGCACTATGACAGGATCGGAGCACAAAATAATATGATGCTTGTGGAAAGTAGGAATCTTACTGCTAACAAGAAAGAATTTTACATTATGAAGTTTGTGCCTTTTCATTAACTTTTAATTGTAGTCTGTAAAAATAATAAGACGGAAACTCTCTTTATTTAATTTCTTAATTTAAATACACTTTAATTAATATTTCAGAACTAAAATATTTAATTATTAATGAGTTAACCTTTTCAATGCTACTGAGGTATAAGTTCGTCACCATAAAAAGTTGCATAAAGCAGAATTACTAGACTAGTAGAGTAATTATTTATTTTTAAATGTGAGGATTTTTTATTCGCGAGTTTTGTAAAAAAAGAATAAACTTGCGATAAATGTTCGTCGTATCGTAATATGCTGCAGAAACGTCCAGAAAAATATTTAATGCCTCCTCTGCTGCACTTTTCAAGTAATGACAACGTCATTCATAATTCCCTCTAATGTAATAGCATATCTACTCTTATACAATTCAACGGCCCTAAATAGCGTGCTTGCTCGCCCGCTTCGTGAGACATCGGGTATACTCGGCCATGTTCGTCTCTCGCAGTGTAAACTTTCACGACGAGAACAAAATTAGGAAAACCATTTCTTTATTTTATAAGGCCTAAGTGAAATGAACACAATGAACAAATATTCTAATTTTATTTTTACTTACAATTTTCATAGCTCTGAACCACAAACATTTTTAATACGCTGTCAGTATAAATTTCTTAAAAATCCTGGAGTCAATTAATAATGGCGGGCGAAACCGCGGGCACATATGTAAAATATTGATGGTTTAACGCTTGAAATATCGCTGATAATAAAAATAAAAAAACAAACCATTCCTTCCCTTGAAACATTACATAATTTCTTAAAATTGCACAGAATTGATCAAATAAAATTCTCATCATATTCATCTGTCAACAAACAGTTGAGAAACAATACGTATTATTAGTGTTTAGGTGGCTTTGGGACTGCATAAAACTTACGATATAATTAAGTTCTGTAATCTACATACTGATAGGAACGTATTTTGAAGGAAAAAGCGTAAGATATCCAGATAAGGAAGCATTAAAAAATGGTTGACCATAATGCCTGCGTTCCTTCCAAGAGGCCAAGATTAAATATTGGGGAATCGATTATAGAACAGAATGAAAAAGAGGAACAGAAAAGAGCTGCAGATACTGGCCTGCCATTTAAACTTACAAGAAGGCAGTTTCCTGTAAGGGTAGCCTTAGCGATGACAATTAATAAGTCCCAAGGACAGACTTTAGATAAGGTCGGGATTTATTTGCCTGAACCAGTGTTTATGCACGGACAACTATATGTAGCATTTTCGAGAGTGAGGCGTTCAGAGGATGTAAGAGTTAAGGTGGAAAACACATCAGAACAGGGGAAGTTACTCGACTATTCTGATGCAGTTTTCACAAAAATGTAGTATACGATGATGTATTTTAAATAAAAATTGATGAAGCCAGCGCTGACTTTTGTAAATGTATTGTCAGTGCCTTCAGGATTGTAGACCTGTAAGTTTCGTATTTAAGCATCATTTTAACCGTGGCAAAGCCACGGGCTATTTCCTAGTAATTTACAAAACTTTGCAGGTGATGAGTGAAATGACCACAACTACACAGTGTTACAAAATGAACTGTTTAGCAGTGCACATTGTAATGAGGAAGAAGAAATCTTAATCGCCCGAATTTACGATGGAGTCAGCAGTTCTGATGGGGACGGAACGGGCCAGTATTCTCATACCATGTGGTTGATGATGATGATATTGTAATAGGCCTACTGACGTCAGCGTGGTCTCGTGGTTAGCGTTGTTGGCTATAAATTCACAGACCAAAGTCCTATTTTCGATAATGCCTCAGATTTTTCTGAGATAGGGAGGAGTGGAACGATGTGCACTCAACCTCGCGATTAAGAAGCAGCGGCTCCGGTCATGGAAATCATCATTAACGGCCGTGAATGACGGCATGCTGACCACATACCCCTAATCTTTCCATCTGCCTATGGTAAATGAAGTAGCGGTCATGTGACAGACCTAGTCACCCAGGGATGTTGAGAAATGGAATATAGTTTTTTATCTAATTTAATATAATATTTTATATACAGAACTCAAAAGAGAAAACTTACGGTAAAAGGCATGTAATGCAACAAAAAATGAATGTTAAATTTTTCTTGAAAGAAGGCTAGTTTAATTTTAGGCTATATATATTTTTTTTTTCACCTTTGTTTTATATTCGTTTGAACATGGAGGTCATATCACGAGTCAGGTATACCAGACCGTGTAACTATTGATGTGCATCTGTTTTTTCTATTGTTGATGTGTTATGGCTTCTGTTAATTTCAACTGATATTAATCTTTAAGGGATGTGATACAAGATGAAATAGCCGTGGTGAGTTAGGGAAAATAAATATCCAATTCGGAATTTTCCTTTACGACTGGAGAAACCAAGAAAAGAACCAATCAAACTGGCCCGCGGCGGAGGTTTGAACCCGGAATATCAAAAATGCGAGGCCAATAAAATACCATCTCAGCCACCTTGCTCGGTTTTATAAATATTATAGACCTAGTAAAATGAAAAGAAAATTGTTGTAGTTGTTAAGATTCCATGCTGTAATGGTTTGTAACCGATGGAGTGAGTTTATGTGTAAATAATGTGTACTGAACGGTACAGAGATAATCTGTTGTTCCACAGTACGTTTAGCTTGCAGGTACACGTCTCCGTGTTTGGATTGCTCAACCTTGTTTGATTCATGAGTTGCATTATCAATTGTCATGCCAGTTGGCCGTACCTGTGTTAAACGCTGCAAGTACAGCTAGTTAATTTTCCTTGCTACCAGGTGCGATAAATTTAAACCTATCTATACTAATAGCGTGGTCCTAGGATCAATGATTCCACCTCACGACCCTCCCGCCAATACTAGTAATATATTACTTTCTATCAAGATTTATCGCAACTTTTTCATTCTCAGGTTCCCCCAAGTAACAAACTGCCGCTTTTGTTTGCCTATACCAAATTTACTGTAATTACTACAAACGCACAAATATAGTCTGTCTATGTGCTAAATTTACGACGAAAAGAAAATAATATAAAAAGTCTTTAGTTAAAGAAAAGTCGTAGTACTGGTAGTACTGAAATCGAAGTCTCATCTGGATGGTCAGATTTACAATAAAAGCATATTCCGAGAGAAACTAAACTCAGAATAAATAAAATCAGGTAAACTGATATAACAAAAAGCCAAAATACTTTTTTAATAAGTGAAAATTGCAATTATGATAGCCCCATGTAGAAAATAAGTTATTTTTTGTAATAGACCTGCTAGTTAAACTCCAGATCGATTCATTAAGGAGGGCTTACGGAAGAACTGAGGTTTAAAGTTTGATTCTTAACCTTAATTCATATTAGTATACACTGATGTAATAAATTCTTTAAATTATGTCAACATTTTACAAAATGCTCGGACAATAATATGAATTATGTAATAGGCCTACGATTCGCTGACATGTTTGTTTCAAATTTAAAGCAGCCGTATAGGTTATGAATGAATTAAAGCCAATCTGAAATCAATCTGTCAGGAATTGCATTAGGTTTATTTCAAAGTTTCATGAAATTCCGATAAAGAGTATTTGAGTTATCGCGCGTACAGATACAGGGACAGACAGACAGACGGACAAACATTTTTCCGTCCCCCATACAATCTCATAAAGTACCATTCTGGCACTTAATAATATAGGCGTAAGTTCATTTCTTGGCAGTGAAAATAAATATGCATTTTGCTTAGAAATCTGGGCTCTTGTTATTGTCTTGTACGAAAAGTTAGGTCTATTCATCCGCTTTACAAAATTTGGAAGTATGCAGGGGCATATAATCCAAAATGTTGACCAGAAATTCGTACCGACACGAGTGGTTTATTGTACAAAACTAAATGACCCATCGGACAAAGTAGATCTTGGAACAGTCTCCTTCCATGTTTTAAAGTAGATTACTTCTGAGGAGATACTGTCAATCTATAGAGAAACAAGATGGTCGGTTCTTTGATCTCTGAATCCAAGTAACATAGATGCCTTCGCGGAAACCCAATTACCCGCAGACAAATTAGCGAGTGGGATAAGAGCTTTGTGATACCAATTACCAAGCTTCTACTTATTTCTCAAGGGATGTACTCAACCTCAATATTCCTTTCCTGCTCTGTGTTTAACAGGACTCTAAAATGTAGAAATACTAAAATGTAAACATACGCATATGCGACAACTCTCCATATACATTTAACCACATACCACATCCTATGGAAGGGCTTCTACTGGAAAATTAAGAATAATAGGGGAACCACAATTATGCTTTACTTTGCTAAGAGTTATGTTCATATTTTTTTAAATTATGATTTAGTATGGTTTTCACATAAAATACAGAAGATTGATCTAAAATGCTGATTTTATGATTTGAAACTATATCCACCAGCTCCAGTACAAGTGTTATTGAAAATTTCCCCTTTTGTCAGTACAGTCTTCTTTTCACCGTTCTTATTGCTGTCCTCGCCTTATACTATTCTTTATTTAACTGGTACAGCTGTCAAAATTAATAGGAAAGCCCTGATAATTATTTATAATTTTATTTTTATACTGTAATATATTATAAAAATGTATTTATAGTTATATCATTTTCAAGATTATGCTTTATTTATGTAAATTTTACTTGATTGTGTTTTTAGAAATTGTATATTTCTGGGAATCTATTACAATCAATGATTTAGCAGCTATAGGTTTAAAATTCCGTTTTGATTTAATGCGTTATTGTTGCCCTGAAATAACTTTAAAACGACAGCTTTTAGAATTTTAATAACAGAAATAAATCAAAACGTTAGAATTTAGGAATTAGTACGGCAATGAGGTTAAGAATTTAGTTCGAATGTTGAAATTTCATTATCGATCAGTTTTTTCGTAATTAAAATTTACATTTTGTTACTGCATGAAGTCCAGTCACTAACTAGGCTACGCAATAAAATTAATTTTTTTTCTAAAGTAAAAGTAATTACGTTTTGCAAAAAATGTATGATTGCTATAGTAATTTCTTTTACAAATAATGGCAAAGTCGCATTGCAGCGGGCCCCTTCTCGCGATATGCAGGTTTGCACGTACGATGTGATTTTTTTTTTTTAATGTCGAAGAAGGATGGTTAACTATGGTACATTGCTGGCAGTTTGGTTCGGAACGGTGATATTAATGTTAGTGAAAGATTCTTTTGGATTATGAACAATGATCATATTAGTTTTTAGTACGGCATACTGAAGTCTTCCATTTATTACGATATCTCCCACGAGATTTATTGTGTTTATCAACATGTTGACCCACAAATCTAGCTATTCTGGCTGTGCGACGTCAAACCTCTAATGTACAATCACGATTTTCTTCACGATTTGGCGAAGTAAGTATCTCGGAAATTTCGCTACTTTTAGCTAGATCGTGGAATAAAGGAAAGTTTATTATTTAGCGGGGGTGGGCTGGACAAAATCATTCGTCAAGATAACATCTTTCCACAGGATGATCTATAACAAAATATGTGTGATATTAGGTGTATAATCTGGATTTTAATAGGGATCTCTACAATAAGATTTTATAACTCTAATATTATTTATAATCTGCAATATAGTCAATGTTTGAAATTTTAAGAAAAGTTTAATAGATTTTGTAATTTTAAAACTCACGCTAAATTATATTTAATTGTGTTCATATAAATGTGTAACTTAATTACAGACATATGAGAATGTAAAACTCAATCTAACATTTTTCATTGTTTCAAGTTTCTTTTAAATTCAAGTGACATAATGTTTATTTTACAAATTTTTCCCTGTCTTTTCTCCCTGTAAACTCATCTACAATTTTGTTTTTAAAGTTATATATTTTTCAGTGCATTAAAAGTAACTAGTTCAACTTATTATTGAGGAGAGACCATCTCTTAACATTTTTTTAGCCGTGGTTAAAACTGTGAATGCTCTTTCCGCACTACAGTTGGTTATTGCTAATATCAAAGACATTCTAGTAAGATTTCAAGATTGAGGAAATTGTTTGCTAAATTATGGTAATAATTATATACTTTTTATATTATAAAATAATTCCCTTAAAAAACTTGCTGCCCTTTCTAGGTTTGCCGCCCAGTAAAAGCCCAGTGTGTCCATTTATAAATCAGAGCCTACTAATTATTAAACCAATAATCATTTTGCAAATAGACAGCTAGATGTTAATAAATTGAAAACTGAAAGAGTAGGCTAAATAAAGGATAAAAACGTGTGTAAAAAATTTAAGAATTAAAGAAGGAAGAGGATGGAAAAGGAATTAAATAATTAGAGGAAGCAAGCAAGCAAGCCGACAAGCGAGCAAGAGAGCATGAAAGCATCATGAAATAAATGAACAAACGACTAAATAAAAAAATTAGAAAAATTAATGTACGAGGGAATGATTTAAAAATCTGTTGTGGAGAAATTAAACAATGAAGAATGAATAATTATTTTAAAATGGCTGAAAACAAAGAAAATAAGTTAATTATTAGTAGTAGAACCTATTCTGTATCAGAACTTTGTATTGTATGTTGATACATAATTTAACTACAGGCGAGTTAAGAAGACAGAAAGGTAACGTCCAGCTCTCACAATCAACAAGTCAAAAAAAAAAATCTCTGCTTCGTTTGATATCCTCCATTCCAATTATCTGGAGCCGGCCTATACATATATTACGCTGTCTCTGTTGACATAAAGTATTATACACTCCTATCTCTCCATTTCGATATTCATTTCAGGATTATAACTATATTTGGTTTTATTCCCGGAAAACATCGGTCGTACATGTGAAGTCCCTTGTGCTCTCGGTCCGCTGAGCAAACCTGAAATTAAACCTCGCTTCGTTCACATTTAAAGTAACATAACGTATGCTATATGTAGCACACGTCCTGTGCTTCAGGTCTAATTAAAATCCACACAAGATTCTGTCTGCCACATTGTTTGAATAAATTAAATTCGAAACAAACCATTACCAGCATTATAAGTTATGATAATTTATTTTTTACACAGCTTGAATTAAAAATAGAACTTCCAACACAAAACGCACGAAGTGAAAGTATCGAAAATGTTAAAATAAATTACGCGGTCTGTATAATAAATTATTTTACCTCGAGTTGCAGAATAAATTAACAGATCGTCGTATTACCGTAGTTTCTTGAGTTCAAATTTTATATTCCTGAGGATAATCTATCCTAAATTCTACCCCATATCGTTTGTGATATTAGTTCGTTTGCACGACTCACAGATTCAAAATATGTTCTATTAAAAAGTAATGTACCTAGGTATACAAAATTAACACTAAAATTACTTGTTAAACTCATGAAAATTAGAAGGAAAAATTATAGTGATAATGATTTTCCATTGATAGTGATGTATAAATTCGTCATCCCAAAAACTTGTATAAAACAGATCATTAGAATCTTGCTTTATGTAAAACTAGCTTAAAAGGGTTTAGTATGTTGCGTGTACTTCAAAATCAAATTACGGAGGGCTTTTGATTTTCAAGCTGTAAGTCCTTACATAAGTATCTACAGTTTGAAGCGAAGAAAGACATCTTATCACTCTCAAACTATTCCTTCAGAAAACGTTAGATATGGCTTTTAGCGTTCATATAGGACTTAGAATTTTCCAACCCATTGCTTTTATACACAATGTCTCGTAGGAGTTGAAATAAGAAGAAACAGCAATTCCAGTAACATAGGCTAACATTTTCAAGTTTCCTCATTAAGTGGATAAATACTAATGTTAGTGAGTGATTGAAAACGTTTAAAGTTTTTAGTGTGGTAAATATAAATGTTCAAATTTGTATGACTTATGTATGGAATACAGAAAATTGTCAACATATATGTTTTGGCAAAGACAGTTTCGCTTATAGAGTATTTTTAGCCTGCATATTAATTAACATACCGTATTTAGACATTTTTTCCTCAAAAGTGTGTTGTTTAATATCGTTCAAGCACATACATTCCTGTTGTAGATACAGCGAGCAAAGTAAATTGCCTATTAAGTGAGAGACGACCTCTCTGAGGGTGTTTAAACTCACCGCACGCTTCAGAATCCATTACTGTTTGGTGCAGAAGTTTAGAAACCACTCATCCCGACAACCAGCCATTCAAAGCAGTGCACAGTAAAACTGATAAAGCGGATGATGTGTACTGCATATAAGGTTAACTCTTAGTTTCAAACCCTGAATGGCCCAGGCATGTTCTGACACATAATACAACCAAATGGTCATTATAGAATAATTTGCCCCGAAGAATAAACCTACAGAAGTGCTTAAATCCAGAACACATCGTAAATTCCTAAAGCTGAGTAAGTGCAGTGTAGTTGGGGCAAATACTGGGTTTATGTAGTTACCTCTGCAGACAAATAACTAATGTTGACGTGGTAAGTGAAGAATATTTTCTTTATAAAGCAGGGATGGCGGAGAAGTTGGGAAGATAAAACTATCAAACTCACCTGAAGTAGACATTTAATAGACAATTCACCCGTCCTTCCCACAAGAAAAGTGAACCTTTTTTTCGTAAGGAAAGCAATTTTAGTAAACACTTCTGAAGGCCATTGTAGACCTACGTTTTATAAACCGACCCTTTCTTCTGTAAAAGTTGATTTTATTGCACTATTTATAATTTTTCTTAGTCACTATTTATTTGAATGTTTCTAAGCACAGACTAATTCTGCCATTAAGTCTTGTTAGTGACATAATAAGTACCAAAAAATGAGATTTGCGGATTTGAACAGATTTTAAAAATGCAAAATCTAAAATGAAGTTTGTGTTGGTTAGCACTATCTTCCCACGACCCCTTGAATTGTTTTGTCTATGAGTCCATCTTGATTGAATCGCAATTAAATATCATCCGATTGTCATCACACGTTGACTACTGCACCTTCCACATTACAATAGCTACCCTCTGCAGGATGCTGAACGTTATGTGGATTCACTTAGGAGTAACAAAAAGCAATTTGTTTAACTGCTGTCACAAAGAATATTCCCGAACTCCAGCAGAAATCACCACAACAGTAATCAAAAACTACAAACCTGCAATGAGGTACCATAAACACCTAACAACTCTATTTCTGTAAAATAGATATTGTACTTCATTTATGCACACACTGTATAGCGCATTCTTCTTATAATAGCGATGGGATATACATTTACTTGAATTCAACCAGACATCACTAAAGTTTTCCTTCTTAACAATTTGTGGCATTACTCAAACTATACTGTCACAGCTAATCCATACCCACAATATTGTATATACAGTATAAGCTGAGTGTATCGCCATAACAAACATCCTCCGAAGCTGAGGTAGGAATGCAAATAGGTTACCCATTACTGCATTGTCAACGGAAGGCAGGGGATAACACTGCCACCACATGAATGTATAATCCTCTTGTCATTTCAACGAGGAAATTGAACCACTGTTGAATGTAGGTTTGGGGTGTATAGAGGGAGGGAAGATAGGCGCTAGAAACAGTTTGAAATTCAGCATGTCTCTTTCTCTCCCTTACTCTCCCTTACTCTCCCTCGGATCGAGTTTTAAGACCATACCCTTGGGGGGGTTAAGCCTAGGTAATACGGTTCAGTCCGGTATAGCTCTTTTCCTCTTACCTCTTTTACACACTTTTTCACATGTACTATTCCATATATGTTCAATGAGTTGATCAGATCAGTGGTTCGTTGTAATGCATTGCTGTAGGCTACCTATATTTACATATTGTAATAGAAGTTCACCAAACGATATGACCTCAAACTGGCCAGAGAGTTTCTGCGAACAACCACAAATTACAATCTGAATGTAGAATATCGTATTACATATTTCTTATTGAATAACATATCCAGGTTTGCTTTGGAGATATTGAAGTAACATATATTTCTTTATCCGGGTTCACTTAATGCACCGTGTCCCTAAGTCTAGTAACGATGTTAATAGACAATTCCTAAGCAAGCTAAAGGAATGTAATCTATTTCATGGAACCTGGAGGTTAATTGCCGCGCTTACGTGAGCCCGCCATTCAATCCTTTTCTGTGCTAACTCTATCCAACCATCCCTCGCAAACCATCTATTCTAATATTGTCCTTCCATATACGTCTAGGTCTTCCAAGTGGTCTCTTCCCTTCGGGTCTTCCAGTCAATATATTTTAGATATCCTTTCCTCCCCATGTGTGCAACCTGTCCAGCCCATTTCATTCTCCGTGATTTAATTATCTTCAGGCATTCGGTGAACGGTGAACTACAGGTTATGAAGCTAATCATTATGTACTTTTCTCCAGTTCCCGTTTTCTTATCTTTTAGGTCCGAACATTCTCCTAACCACCCTGTTTTGGAGCACTTTCAAATTATTCTCTTCCCGAAGAGTAAGAGATCGTGTGTTTTACATCAACACAATACAAGCGGCAGGAAAATTTATTTTTATTTTTTATTTTATTATTATCATTATTATTATTATTATTATTATTATTATTATTATTATTATTATTATTTATATGATTATTATTATTATTATTATTATTATTATTATTATTATTATTATTATTATTATTATTATTATTATTATTATTATTATTATTATTATTATTATTAGATTTCTGGACGGAAGACGAGAAGTTAAAAGTTCATGAACTGCATAAAAGCAGGCATTTCCTCATTTCAGTCGATAACGTTTTTCTTAATTCATTACACAGAAACTACAAATGGTACAGCTTTAATACAAATGTAACATTAAAGAGGAACTCAAATGGTTTTGTTTTCAATGTTTGGTTTCACAATTACTCGATACTGGAACCACGTACATCTAATATGAAAAGTAAAAGTAAAGTGTTCCCTATATAGGCCTACAGGCCATGGAGGCCCATAGGTTTTCAGGATGTTTTAGACATTCGGCACATGAAGGTTTTAAGGTTGTCAGCCTTACGCACCGGCTGCCTTTACTACCAGAATTTCTCCTGGTACTCATTTCTGTTAGAGGCTGAGTCGACCCCAGGGAAATGTATAGGGTTCGGATGTTGATGAAATGTCATCGTTTTTTCTGAGATATCACAGACAATGCACGATGTAGTATAAATGAACAAAATTAGCCTACTTTTGTTTTTCATTTGTTAGCATTTTTCGCCTTTTAGTTCTCTACTGGAAATTTATTAGGAAATTTTCATTCTTTTGTTGCATTTTTCGCTAGAGTGAACTTTTCAACATTATAGACGTAGCGGTCTCACTGAAGTGCCGTTTCCCTGATAATTTTCATAAATACCAATATTCCTGAGTGATTATTTTTTCAATCTGTTTGTAATTATCATATAAACAACATTATGTAGAATCTTTGGATTATCTGCAATATAAATATTTTTTTAAAAATAAATTCATCACTTGTTAATTGTTTTTAGAAATTCTTACATCATAAATATATTTTTAAATAAACTATTAAAGTTACTTCAATGATTCTAAACAGTGTTGTTTAATAATATCAAATATACTCGCATGCAAAATTTCACTGCAATATGTTAATAAATGCATGAGTTATCAGGGAAAGGGCACTTCAATGCACAAAATTTGGCTGCCATTTTGTAATAATAATTACCCATTAACTGTAAAAGTTAAATTAATTCTGTAAATAATATGCAATTGTAGAACTAGTCAATATAGAGCATGCCAGGTTCCAAGGCTACAAAACAATTCATTGCTGGGGGAAAAAAATGAAACTTCACCTATTTTTCAGCATCGAAAGCTGTATGTCCCCCCTTAATCTGCAAGTACCCAGCTCTCATACTGTACACAGAACGCTTTGAGCTCTACGTACATTGTTGCGGTATGTTAGGCATGAAAGGTGAGTTCCTGAATGTTGTCAAGTTTCTACCACAACGTCACGTTGCGAGGCTCAAAGCTCACCCCTTCAACTCACAGCAGAGCTGAATATAAATTAAGCTGCTCTTAATCTCCACACATTCTTTCTTTCAAATATCTGTGCCTTGGGTTTGTTTGGCGCTCGTCTTCAACAAGTAGTCTATCCCACTTTGCAGGGAGAGCACATAGTCAAAGATCAGTCAACATCCACTTAAGTTTTAAGAAAGAGTACAGGTAACGTGAATTTTCTCCGGTCATAAGTCTGTGAATATTGGGTAGGCTCCCTTACTGAGTAGAGCCCCAGGCCCCAATCACTGTTGGTATCCCACTGCACAAACTTATGCGAAATTGACAGAATGCATGATATCGCCACATAATAAAGATATTTTCAACAAAATCATTTTTTTAAATAATTTACCCGAAAGCCCTCTTTCTTTGGAAACAAGTAAGTGATCAGGGTATTTCATTTCTATTATTACTGTACTTATTTATTTCTATTTTTCTTTTTTATATATATATATATTAAGATATCATAGAATTCACTGATAATGAAGTATTTTTCTCATTGTTTTCCTTTTTCCATTCTTTTTCCGATTACACACAGAAATACCCTTGCCCGAGGCAGGACTCGAACCCAGAGCCTCCTTACCCACGGTTCAAAGGCAGGACGCCTTAGCTACCGCGGTTTAGGAGAGACCGTTCCATTCGTGTATTAGCATTATTAACACACCTCGAGGATATTATTTTCCTGAAGGCTCGTAAAATCTCGTGATATTAACGTTAATAAGTGCAATTTTACGTAAATGGCGAAGCGACTTGTTGATTGTAAATAGCTTGGAGCTTATGATTACAAAACAACGAGGGAATAGATGGCTCTTTTGAAGGCAAATTACAATATACCGGTAATACACTAGTAGGGATTACAAATAAAAGGTTTTTTTTTAATTAACTAGTCCTACTTTATGTTTCTGCTTGAGTGATATATACTGTAAGATCTGCATTCTAAACATCAATTAGCGATACATTTATTGTTGTATGCTGTAAAACATACGTTCTGCTCAATATCATACCGAACACCCGAACACCCGAATCACTTCAGCAAGTGGAACTGCGCATATTAAAGTAGTATTTTGCAATACTCGTGTGGGAAGTGCGTTTAACTCAAGGTAAAGCTAGAAACAATTAGACGAGTTCCGAGGTTCTGTTACTTCGGACATATTTTTTCTGCGGCAGGGAAAAATAAGTGAAAATACTAACCTAAAGAAGTAAGATATTTAGTTAAAAATAGTTGTTCTTTAGTTGAATGCGATTCAGCAACAACCTTATAAACTAGTATAATTTTAACCTTGGTGGCGATCGAAACATCGAATACTTAAGGGCATGCGCAGCAGTCACATCATACCAAGGCAAGGTCTTGTATCGTAGGTAGCTGACTGATGAATCACCGTAAGTCAATATTAGGAAATAAAATGGAATAAAGGAGGTAAGATTGAAATTGTAAACTTCAACCAGGAAATATGATTATAATCGATGTCTGCAATAATAGTTATATACCATAAGTTACACATTTAAAAAAATATATAACTTTATTTACAGCATGTCCCATTACAAATGCATTACTGGTATTCCTGTAATTAGGGTGCAATTTAGTATTTACAATGTTTATTTTCATTTTATTGCTTTTATTATTACTACTAAACTCCTCACTTTAAGTATAATTAATTATTATTACCTTAATTATTACTGTTCACTTTTGTTATTACTTAATATTGTTCCTTATTTCCTTAATTTTCAATTTGTAATTGTGATACTACTGTTTACAATTTATTCAAATTTTACTGGTCTTCAATCGATTTTGCTTAGTTCTTCCAAATCTACTTTATTTACAAATGTTATAAAGCTTGTTTTGTGTCTTTTAAATATTTCTGCTTTATTTATTGGCCATGCCAGCCCACTTCTTGCAACACTTGTCTTAAATGGTTGTCGCTGTGTTTTTAATTTAGGACACTAAAAAATCAAGTGCTCCACTGTTTGGTCAGCTAACCCACAAACGCACTCGGCACTTCCAATTATTTTGAACCGATGAAAGTAGCTTTTTAGTCTGCCGTGTCCTGTCAAGAATGTTGTCAAATTTAGGGTCAAGTCTAATTTCAAGTTTATTCGGCTTTTAACGGTGGCAAAGAATGATTTCGTTACTTCTCTTTTGATATTTTGTTCCAGTCTTCCTCCCATTTGGATATGGCATTTCCTCGCAATTTTGCCAAAATTTCACTTTTTGGTATTTTGTCATAACACACCTCCGAGCCCCTGTCCCTTGATGCTTCCTTTGCCAGTTGATCTGCAAGTTCGTTGACATGGTGACCTACATGTACTTTTATCCATCTGAATTGAATTCTCCAATTGTTATTTTGTAATAGCCTTACTAGTTTACAGATTGTTTCTATTAGTGCTTTGTGGTTCCTCGGGTTTTTTTATGGAATCTATAGATATCTGACTGTCTGTGTATATTATTGCCGTCTGTTTACCTGGTTGCCGTCAGGAATATCAATGTAAGTTGCACATGTGCCGTAAGTAGTGCGGTAAGTATGCAAAAAAAAGACGCAGGGAGATTAGGTGACCGGGACTAAGTGTAGGAGTCGGCCGCGGTGGTCTAGAGGTAGCGTGCCCGCCTCTATCGTAGAAAAATGTGACCTACTCGGGTTCGGAATTGTTTTGTATTCCTATCAGAATTACTTTAAGCAAGGGTTTTCTTCTTAAGAAAACTATGTCATGCGGTCAAATCACTCCAACAAATTAACGGGAATATTGTATTTAATATTATTTCAGCCATATTCGTCTTTCATCTCTGTGTATGCCTATGCATTGGCTCAACTGTCTGCTTCTATCCTATAGGAGCATAATAATTAATTGATACCTAAAACCAAGCGTTGAATATAGCAGGTGGTATTGAAAAGGGATTCATTATAACATTTATCCTCGTCTGTGTAAATTCCTCGATGTATAATGACATCCCTTCAAAAGAGCCTTTGATAAATGAACAAGTCCATTGCACTTGGCTCTAATTTGGAATTGATGGATTAAATAATACATCTATAAGAGATCAAAGTGTAGCATCAAAAAAATCATCATTCTGACCTGACACATCAAACCTCTCGTCCTTATTTTGTTTAAGAAAACAAGGATTAGTATGTATGATTTAGGTTATTCAACCTGTGATGCTGAGGTTTCTTGGATAACCCTTTTGCAAAACTTAAAAGACCCAAAAGGCCAAATACACTATAGTCCCCAGCATTAAGATAAAACTATTTCTTGCAATCTACTATTGCTTTTCTATCGTGAACAGTAGTAAGTAATCTTTATTTTGAAAATGTTGGCACTTACAGTAGGCCCTTTCACATATTTCAGTCTTGTCAGAAGTGCCCTATAATGTCATTCATTATTGGAATGTATGGACGGCCAATTTCGATTTTCTATTTGCAAACGAATTCTACTAGTTAAGAAAAACTGGAATACAACGAAAAAAAAAATCTGAAAATGAAATCCGTATATAAATTATGAACGGCGTGGGTGAGATTGTGAATGTCCAAGAGAAGTTATTTGTGATGAGTTCAATAACACTTTTTGACTGGCTTAATTCTTCTGGTAGCACTATGTCTTTGGGTCAACTCAGCCTTTAAATGGAATATCCAGGAATTATCCAGAAGTGAATAAGGCTGGTCTTTAAGGTCTAAAATCCGGGAGCCTCAACATTCTTAAAATCTAAATATTTCCCAGACGTGTATGTAGGAGGTATTTTACTGTAACGCACTATATAACTGACGTTAGAGATAAAGGAATAAAGTTATTCACTGATTCCTCAAAATTTAATAACCGGGAGAGTTAGGAAAATTTAATAGCAGAATAAGGGAAAGCCCTGATTGTGATTTGTATAATAGTTACTGTAAGAGCTCTTCCTGGAATAGATCTAAATATTTTCCGCCTCCGTCATGTGGGTTCTAGTTACGGGAAAAAAACCCTTTCTTTATGTGATATATATTTGTCATAAAGGAAAGATTCATAGGAACTCAAATCATAATTATACCGTACGTAGGTGTACAGCATTGACTCCTTCACTGTGATCCAGAATATGTGAGGAAATACATCCTATGGCTGAAACAGTAGAATATAATATATCGTGACCATTTAACTCATCGGTTCCCAACTTCTGAAGTTTCAAGGTCCAGATGATTGGCTGGCCACACAATTGTTTGAGGATGAGATTAAGTAAATATTAAATAAAATCAGGTAAACTGATATAACGAAGTGCCAGAATGCTTTTTTAATCAGTGAAAAACGCGATTATGATAGCCCCCATGCAGAAAATAAGTTTTTTTGTAATAGATCTCCGAGTTAAACTCCAGATCGGTTCATTAAGCAGAGCTTACGGAAGAACTGAGGTCTAAAGTTTGATTCTTAATCTTAATTCATATTGGTGTTTACTGATGTAATAAATTCTTAAAATATGTCAACAATTTACAAAATGCAATGGCAATAATATTAATGATGTAATAGGCCTACGATTTGCTGACATGTTTGTTTCAAATTTAAAGCAGCCGTATAGGTTATGGAATATTTCAGCCCCGAAACGGTTGTATGTTAACATGAGAGTAAGAAATAAATTTTTCCCTAAAGACAATACAATCTTATGTAACCAGAATTTCTGTATCTTCTTATTTCAATCCCTCCCAGGCATGGTGTGTAGAAGCAACGGAATGCAACACTCGACATCCTCTATGAGCCATAAAAAGCCTCGGAAATAGTTTGAGTGTGATAAGTTGTTTTTCCTCATTTCAAGTTCTACATACATATTATACAAGAACCTAGAGTTTGAAAATCGAAAGTGCTTCATAAGTTAATTTCAAATTACAAAATACAAAAACCTTCTAAACTAGTAATTTATATTAATGAACATTGTTCAATTTAAAAGTTAAAAGTTATTGTTGGCCCGGCGGCTTGGTCGCTTAAATATCCCTAAATGGGAAAGGTGAAACTCAGGTAAAGATAGAGAAAAGTTATTGTTAAATTTAAGAGTAGGTTAATTGTTATACCCGAGCTTATTAACTTGAGAGTGTTACAATAATGTTGAAAATGATGATAATGGACGACACATACAGTAATTATACACGACAGAAATTTATGTTTATACAACAGAAACATAATATTTTAATGGTACCAAACATTGAGAATGTTATAAAAATCTACTTCAAAGGAAAATGTTCACTAATTACTTTACTTAACTGAATACAGAATGGAAAAAAAAGTATTGCAATATCCTCATTGATACTGAATAGGCTTTTACTGATTTAAATACTACAAAAACAGAAATCCTTCTAAATAGAGAAGCATTGGACCGCACGTAAACATATACTGCCATGGAATAGGTACAGGCCTACACCAATTAGCTACGTTTTAAAACATGAACCAGTCTTTCCATTTTGTGTTTCATTTCATCATTGCTCAACATAAAAAAGAGAGATTCAGAGATAGAGAAACAGGGACTTTCAGCACTGTGGAATATAAAGATAAACTGGAATGAATGTAAATGTGAATATTAGGTAATAAATATACTTCCAATTCAGAGTCTATTCTGCGTATCTGTTCAGAGAACGTCAGGCTATTGTTGACACTGAATAATTAATGTAAGTGTGAAAGGCTGCGCTTATCACATGTACTGAACATACAGCGAACAGAAGAGTTCATGCAAACAAACAGAAAACTTAATTTTCTGTAAAAATTTTAAAATAATGCCTTATTTTCAGATACCTTGTTTCTGATAAGAAACGTCACATTTTAATATACAGTAATAAGTAACCAGGGCTATCCGTAAAATAAAATAATACAATTCTCGCTGCAGAATCATAGTAAAAGCATGTATATAATAGAGCAGTTTAGATTTTTATAGCTCTCTTTCTTACAAAATCTCTCAAAATCACAAGAGGGATAAATAAACAAGGGAAATTGTTACGTGATATACATTAATCCCAATATATAAAAGCACAATTTTATTCACTAAGTTTAATGGTTATTGTATAAAATGGTGTCGAAAATTTCTAAGAGTGTTTTATTGTTGAAATAGCGATATTTGTTTGCATTTTTTAGGGGTATAGCTTTCCTGGCTTTTTTTGTCATTCTTAAAACTTTATTTATATGGCAGGGAGGGGTTATTCCAACATGAGGTTCTTTGATAAATGCCAAGCTATTATTCTTGTATTCAGTATGACTATTGATTTGAGATAATTTTGATTAGATATCGCGATAATGAATTAGCGCCCTTGAAATAGAAAATGTGACATTGCCTAATCAATCAAGACCTTTTTAAAGTTGGTATAGTGAGTGTCCCCATCCATAACGAAAGTGAAGTACACTTATTGTTCTTTAAGAACTATATATCAACAGTTTCAAAGTAAATTGCTATTGGAAAATACATTACTTATGTTTCCGTGAGTTCGGTCTTTCTACATTATCTGTTGACTTTTTGTACTATCCAATTTCAAGGACCCGCATGGAGATAAGGCTGTAAATCAATTTGGGTTATTTGAATTACTGGAAACAGGGCTATTTGAATTACTGAAAATAGTGCTATTTGAATAACTCGAAGCAGGCTTATTTGAATAGCTGAATAACATCAGTTGGTATAATTTATTTGCCTAATAAGGGATGTTAATTACCACTATGTCATCTATTTAACTCCTTGATGTACTACCTAGCGAATACAGTTGGATGGAGTGGGATTAAAAGACAACAAAACTATAAAACACTGTAGATGCCACTCTCCCTGGGTGCAGAAATCTACAAGGACGTTTAGAACGGGTCACATTAAATGCGCAGTTAACGGTTTACTTTAGAAATACTTCCATAACGCACAGGAAACGTATCTGGGAACACTCGAAATGCGCCCAGGTTACATTTCTGGGAACCCTTGAAATGCGCACATGACAAATAAAGTTTTTAATATTGATAAGAGTAAAACTTGTCGAAAATTTTAATATTAATTTTGCTGCAAGAAAGATTTATAAAAATAATAATAATATTGCGTAGAATAACTCCTGCCAAACTTACATTAATTTTTGCGCAACATTTTTAAATAATTAAATCTACAAACTTCTTCATATTTTTTTCTAATCTATGTCGCGAGCTTGTTCAGACTAAATAGATCTCTTGCTATTTTTTTTTATTTATTCGTAGAACTGTACGTGCCAACTTGAACATTTTAAAGAGCATTTTTGAATAAAAACATATGTAGAGGTGGAGCAATGAACATCTTAGTAAAATTTGAATGAAAAACTCGCAGGAATCTGTTCTATCTGACGATGTTATTGTTTATGCGCTGTTAAAATAGTCCAACAACACAGACTGCGTGTGGAATAAAATGGCCACTGGATGGTCATAATAGTCATTTCCTTGACCACTGCGCACTTGGCTATGCCCCGTTTAGAATACCATTTACAGATATCTATCGCGAATATCAAAATAAGTTCAATATTTTTGCAAAAACGTACTGACAGCCCCCAAAAAATTATCTAATGTACTCCGTCTTGATTGCTTTTCACCTTGAATGCATGATTCTATTTTTCCCTTATATCGCCACATTATAAGAAGATCGGGGAATATTCATTTTTTCAAACAGCCTAGACAACTACGTAGTGCCTTTTTCAGTCTTTGAGATACACACGTTCAGCTGATGAGGAGTTGCAAAACATACACTCCTCTTTAAAACAACACTTGTTTCACTCGGATCGGATAGTTAGTCTTGAGATAGGATCCCGTTTATGGACACGTGTCGAATCCGGAAATTCGAAAATCGTAGGTTCACTTTATGCGTGCGCAGTTCGCCAAGTCCGGCCTCCACGAATACCGGAGCCATACTGAAACAAACGTCTGTCCTTCTTCTTTAAAATGAGATGAAGATGGCGGTTGCTATGTCTATTTGTAGCCGAGTTATTTAAGTTTTAATTTAAATTTACAAAACGTGTATCTTATTTGCGCAAGATTGCCTTTCCTCACCCGGCATAGATTTTAAAAACGTTTTCATGTCACACAAAAAACAACAAAAATGTTATCATGAGATCGTGCTACGAGATATGAGAGTAATGAATGATATGTAACTTAATATGTTTCATAAGTTAAAGCTAATGATTTTTTCTTTTTTTGTAGTTTTGAATTATCTAGCTGTTTCTCTACTTTCTTTTCAAAAACAGTAAATGTCAAGAAGGGTTAATCGTCCAAAGGAAATACTGTGACATTAACCTAATGTTAATTTCTTTTAAAATCATTATTACCTTATACTCCTTAATAATAGTTCCAATCTATAATATACAGTGATGGGAAAAGTACAAAATGAAAGTAATTGGGCTAAATTACAATTACCTGAGAGACATTTTACTTAATTACAATTAAAAATTACTTTTTCAAAAAGTAATTAGTAAAATTACAATTACAATTACTTTACAAAATGGCAGTACCTAAAAATTCCTTGCTTTTTGTTTGTTTTGGGCCCAATGCCATAAACTATTGGGCCATCCAGCGATAAAGATGTTTGGGACGTTAACAAGTCTCAAATTATTAATGAAGAAACAAAACATCAACTCCAATATTCCAGACACATTGAGTAACGTTTTGTTAATATTACCTCTAATGATGACGATATAGAAAGTGAGAATGACACTACTACTAATGATTAATAGATTGTAACGATTACAATTTGATTTCCATAAGTAAATTACAAGTATAAATTACATTTTTCAAAAAGTACCGATTACAAGTAAATGGGGCCAAAAAAGGAATTATTACTGTAATCAGATTACTTTTACTCAAATACTTCCCATCACTGATAATATAGCCTACAATTGATGTTTTTGTTCAAATTCTCAAAACTAGACTGCACATTCTATACAAGTGAAATTTTAGGACAAAATCAAATATTATGGTGACAGATATTATGAAAAAGAAATAGATAATTTTATTTGTATCTTAACTAATTACATCGAGCGATTTGAAAAAGTGGCATCGCTGACAAAAAAAATTGCAATGTAATAATCTAAAAAATAACATAAACCTTTAGATATATATAAAGTTGGAACTTAATACATGACTTTACAAAAGCATTGTTCATGTGATTGAACATTATCTTCTTAAGAACCTTGCAGTTTGAAATTTTATTAGAAGTAATAAAAGTCCAATGGATGTCATGTCGTGGTCACATTTTATCATCGTTCCATCGAGGTAGTGCAGTGAGGATCTACATATGATAGCTCTCCTTTAAGTACATGAAGTATTCTGGGACCTTTGACCGCTATGAAACATTCATTTGGTTAAAACAGGACACCCTCTCTGTCTGCTTCACAGTAGATTTGCCGGACTTTGATTCCCTCAGCTTCCCTCCATACGTATAGATTAGTGAGACAACACAGGTGCTGTCCATTGCAGGACCTGCATAATCAATCTTCTCATGTATGCCCCGTCCCTTTATGTCAGTTCACGGAGTCTCTACGACCTTTGTGATGGTCAAGGATTAACATTTGCTCGTTATGCTCTCTGTAAACAAGAAATAAATAATGTACAGTACTTCTGTACGGTGTGTGTTTTAGGATGGCCAGAATTGAAGAGCCTACCAAAAGTAACAATTTTGTAAAAAAATGCTAAAAACAATTCAGTGACCCATATGAACAAAACTTTACTTGGTTAGTTAACGTTGTGAATTGCTTTTTTTACATTGGAAATAATTATTTCAGTCAAAAACAATTGATAAATAAAATTAAGTGTTGCTTTCTTTCCATATGTTTTTTCACTTTATAAACACAGATTCCTATAGAAATTGTGAAACCTCACATCCGTGAACTTCATCATGGTCATAAGGTCCTCCCTTTTCTCTTCGCTTTCTTTGTGGCCACAAAACATACTTGAAAGTTTTTCTAATCTACTAAGCCTTTTCTGAAAATATTAACATAACTCCTTTGCAATCTTAAATTTGATCGAAAGTCTCTTTTGTTTTGACTTGAACTGGCGGCTGTATGAACTACCTAGTCATCTGCTTTCTTTTCTGATCCCATTGAATATCATGTGGGCATATACCCCTTTCCATGAAAAAAGTGAAAATGTAATTTTTTGACGCTTTACCCTTTCCCATATCCTCTCTTGAATTTTATGTACAAAAGAAATTCACTTTTGCCCCAAAAATTGAAACATTGCTATGCTATAAATGAAATATATCTACCACATTGTTGCAATCTTTTGACTTCATCGTTAAATCAAATAATATCATACTTTGGAAAGAATGGACCTGCTTTAGAAAAGTAATCTTTTTCTTTCATGAAATCATAGATATCCATAGATGAAGACTCTGAATTGATTTTTATTTTAAGTAATGATTTTTCCTTATCTTTTTCGAGCCTATTTATTTCAAGATTCTAAATACTTGTTCACAAAAGAACACATTACACACATTACAAAAATTCGAAAACTTTCTCAAAATTGTTACGTCTGTTATCACTATATTTTAACTTTCATATAGACAAGGACACAGACAGTAAAAATGCAGTTCTCTAATATTTACCAAAAGATGTCTCTGGGCATTCTGTCACAATATGATTTCTAGTGAAATCGTAATCTCTCTGCACACTTGGTCACAATTCATTTTTATCACCGATATTAATCCATTTGTTTTTGGGTTGGATACTATTTTCCTTCCGAACTCTGCAGTATTCGCCATCTCTTGAAGAATGTAGAAACTAAAACATCTCATTTTCAGCCCGAAACAATAAATACAGATATTTTGTAACTTTTAATTTGTATGTCATGGACACGGGGCTCAAAATACAATCTGCCTATAGAGAAAATGGACTTCTGGCAATCCTAGTTTCTTCAATTGTTTTCCTTCGAAGAGCGCTAACGTTGGTGTCCTTTTCACACCACTAATAAGTCGAATGACGTAAAATTAATGTCACTTCATTATTTCCAAAAATGTACTTCTTATAAAATACATATAACCGTTCATGGCAATATTTATATTTATATATCCGTATTAAATAGCTTTTCCTTTTAATTCAGCTTCATTTACACTCCTTTGAGCATACGGGTTATATCAGGACTTCAAGTTCAGAAGGTATACCAGACTACGTCATGTAACTATTGACGTGCATCTGTTTCCTATTGTTGATGTATTATGACTTTTTAATTTAAACTTATATTTAATTTTAATGGACATGATACCGGAAGAAACAGCAGCTCCAATTCGGCTTTTGCCTTTAAGACCAATGAAGAAACCATGAAAAAGCCGAAGTCAACTTGGCCGGTCACGGGGTTTGAACGCGGGACTTCCTGAACGAAAGTCCAAGACGCTACCATCTCGGGAAGATTTTTTTATGATTATTTATTTAGTATTTGCAAATCCCACTATCAATTCATTATTACTTACCTCTGAAAGTGCTCAAAAGGACCTTAACTCCACACATAAGGAAAATCTAAGTGTGATTTATTGAACACAGTTACAATTGGGGATAAGAGGTAGAGGATGTTATTAACGTAATTATTGCCTGGATTTTTCCTCGTTTCAAAGAGTCTGAAAGCAAACCTTGGTGATAGTCTCTCAAACAATGTTCATTTTTAAACCTATCACATTATTCTAAGATTACAATATAGTTTATGTTACATTATTACATATCTATGTCACAGAGTAAGGTAAAACCTTTCATTACATTATGCATATAATCAAATGTAAAGTATTTACTATATTCCACCATTTAGAGTCTTTATCATACGTTTTGTTGTAGTTGTAATATGGATCCTTAACTGTTTTATGTATACGTTGCAATTATAAATGTCATTTCATTAATACTACAGAAGAAATCGTAAAAAAAAAAAACTTATTTGGGTTAGTGTTTGGATATGGAGAAGTGAAACAATCCGTCAAACTTCACAACCTTAGCTTGAACATGTAAAAATCCTAAAAAAATAATGATGAAATATCATTGTTTCAAAACTTCCACCTTATATTGCATACTCATTTTTAACTTCTTCTACGTTTTTGTCCATTTGCAGTCTTTTATTCCTGTTTTAAAATAATTTTACTTTGAATAGTAAAAATTTATGTGAATCATAATTGATTCATTATGCGAGATTTAAAGTTTTGATGCTACAATAGGCCATGTGCACTTATTGCCCGCCATTTCTTTCTTCCTAGTCACAGATGTGATCAAAAGTATGTGTCGACCATATGTTTTATGATAGAACTATGTCACAGAAGTGATCTTACATTGTAAAAGATGTTATCATGTTATATATTTTATTAAGCTTCTGTGACTCAGAAATATGATAAGAATATTATATACCTAAGTGGTTGTTTGTTGCAATATGAATGTAACCTGGTTTACGTTTATGTGTAAAATTTGGAAGCAAGCAGATTCGTGTAGAGAAAGTGTTATTATTAAGAGATGAAAAACGAGAGAGGAGGTGGTTTGTTTGAATTCTAATGTTCCTAAACTTTTTCTGACTGTATGCAACATTTGGGAAGCACAGATCAAAGCATTAGAATTATATAGAGAATGAACCCACCCACACATTTTCAGTTTCATACTATTCAAACATTTCACTTATACTAAATATAAACCTCGTATTTTTCTCTGTTTTTTACAGTTATCATAACAAATCCATAATTACATGGTGTCCATATTGTTACTGCAAAAGATATAAGAATTTACTTGGTTAGTGGGATTAAATTCAGACTCTTTGAAACAGAAGGTAGGCCTAATGGATTACATCGTAGACAAGGAACAAATTTTGAAAGAGTTGCTCGTTCATGAGTACAGTTTTCTGAATCGAATGACGCAGAATACATTGTTGAATGTGCCGACGTCATCAGTTTCCGGTAATTTGAATTACATACCTTGTTTGTGCTTAGCTAGGGATAAGACCTATTGCGGTGATAATGGATTATTTGTAAGAACTGACCAACAGTGTATGGATTCCTATAAATCTTAGTTTTAACTTTTATGTAACATGTAAAGACTGATTCCTAAATAGCCAACAACTCTGTAAATCCTTGGGTGTTTTCCACAGGAAGTAAAGCAACATTTCTCAACAATTAACTGTAATTAAGTTTGCAGGAAGCTTAAGTCTTTGTTGAAAATCCAGAGAAATACAGATTTCCTAGAATTCGTTCTAGCAAAATTTACTTATTTTTCTATCAGCCACTGATATTTAATCACCGATATTTAAATAAAGAAGTAATAAGAAGAGTATTTTCAATGATTTTTTTTGTATCATAGCAGTATGCCTTAAGGGATTCAACATAAGGTTGGGATGAAAAAATATATAGGCCAAATATATTTTTAAGGCATTTGTAATAAGAAAATAAGTAACCTTGGCAATACAGTCTGTTTAAATGAATGTCGGTTAATACCGGAGTTATGGATATTAAAATATCCTAAGAGTGGCACTTAAATGTCCTCCAGCAGAAAATACGTGCAGGTAATTCGCATTTTCCCACAAATTACGTGTTCATGTAAAACGTATTTTTCTAAAGTACTTTTCCATTGGTTTTAAATGAAAATTTTGTATGAACACTGTCATTAATTAATTTATTTATTCATATTAACGTCGCTTTAACCAAAAAGTTATATCGAGACTATAACAATACACGAAACTTTGTAATGATATCTAGTTGGTTTTTTTAACACTGTTCAATAACATAGCTCGGTTTTCTCACAGGGAAATAAAACGCATCAAAATATTTTAATTTTGAAAAATTCAAAAGTTTTCCCCATTACAAGTAAATATTAGGCCATGTTTAAGATATTTCCAGTTCAGTTCATTTGCTTTAGCTTTTTTCGAATTGTCAAAATTCATACCAATCACTGCTATATGTTCTGAGAAAAAGAAAACTTTACTTATATGCATGAATTTCAATCAAAATCACAATGGTTGTCATTTGAAATATATGTCAATTCTACTACCAAACTACACATACGTTCAGATATTACTGGTAAATAATCAGTTAAAATTTCAACGGAATTTATCAAATAATTTTGAAGGTATTAATATTTATGTACAACCCTATATGAACTGGTCTAACCTTTGTTCACCCCTCTTAACTCATAGACAACTGCAGAATATAGTCAGCGATTCTGTTATGAAGTGTAAATTACCCAAGCAGCATCTTAATCTGAAAAAATTAAGTAGGAGATTAATCATGAAGGGCGAGAAATGTGTATCGAACCCCTTTGAGAACGTTGAGCACCTAGTACGCCATAACGCTGTTCCTTTGCATGAGTATACATGATTTAACTCGCTTTGTTGCAGCTTACACAGACTGTATTATCAAGCACAAGTTGCTGACCCAAGTTAATCTAGAGCACAAACATCTCCAAACTTGAAACAAAGTTCACAGAGTCCTAATTCCGCACCCAACCTACCCTAAAAATTAACTTCTCCCACAAAGTGGAACTAATTCCTACAAAATTACAAACTTGTACATACCGTTGTTGAATTCTTCAATCGTTGAAGGAACTTGGTTGCCATCTAAGTTTCGGACTCTTCGTCCTGCAATGAAAATTAAAACGCACTACATTAAAACTGATAAAAGTTATTTATGATCCAAGTGATAAAAACGCGATGAATAGGTTATCTCATGAACATAAAATCATTTTACCACGTGTATCATACACTATCTTTTAGACAGACGTTAATATTTGTGAAATAATATTACATTTATTTTAATACAATCATATCTTGTACCAGGCTCTGGCTGTGCTCCCGGTGCTGCCATCTAGTATGCAGTGTGCAAACAGAGGTTATTGATTTTCTAGGATGCTGCTGTCAACATATCGCACACTTGCTGCAAAAGTGACACAACTCAAAAATCGTAGTTTTTGAGTTATCTATATGAACAAGCTCCAGAAATGCTCCTTCACCGATCATAAAAAGCGTATCTATCTAACTTCGCAACTTGGCCGTCAGATGTCAGTTATGTCTCTTTTATTGCTTGAAGTTGTACCACGATTACATCTACAACAATGACTTATTTTTAGTTGAGCTGTAATTCTCGTAGTGAACGGATGACAGTAAGAAAATACAAAATAGTCTTATTTTGAGTTGTGTCGCGTTTATGACTTGAAGTCACAAGGAAACCGTGTTGTATTTCAACTTGTGTCACTTTAATTGATCAAGGTAAAAACATAACACTAATTTATTTAGAGTTATGTCCATTTTGAAGAATTATTTTAGGATATTTCGAGTTACGCCATTTTTTATGACTGAACCTAAAAGCTCTACTTCTGTGCATTGATGATAAAAATAAGGCTCTTTTCTGTCGGAAGTATTTTCAGCTGTTCAACGTGAACAGTTCATTATTGATTACAATTTCAGCTGACCAATAATGACCAGATTATTTCTGGTATTTCTAGTTGTGTCACTTTAGAAGAAGTATTTTGTGATGCCTCGAATTGTGTCGTTTTTGTTGAATTATATAAACATAGTTTGAGTAATGTCACTTTTAATGATTGTACTTAAGTGGGTTTTTTCTCTCTCTTTTTCATAGAGAATAATTATGTTTCTATCGATCCGTGCGGTGAAAATGTTATCTATGGCAGCTAAACAGTACAAGGAGAGTCAAGATTTTGATATTACTCTGAATAGCTATCATCCTATATGTACAGAATCAATAGTTATTGGAACCACCTCTGAACCAGATGGGAATAATGTTGATGTTGTTACAAGTAGTACAAGTAGGTCTGAAGGTCCTATTCGTATGCGTTTGAAAAAAATTTAATTGAAGAAGTACTGTGCTTCTCCAATCAATACACAGTAGTACGGACGATACTGATGAATTAGATGACGACTCTGTAGATGATCCAAATTTCAGTGCCAGTTCTGACAGCGCAAATGAAACTGGTGTTCAAACAGAAGCTGAAATGCAGAATTAAAAAGGGAAAAAAAGGAAACAGAGACCTGAAACTTGGCAGTCACAAAAGCAAAAGCTTTGAGAAATTCTGGAAAATCATACGTGTCATCCTCTAAAACGAGAAAGGAATTTCAAGAAAGAAAAGTGCGTCCACCATGTAGAGAGAATCGCAGATTACGCTGAATTTCGACAGTAATTTTTTTTAAGTAAAACTTCTTTAGTGGCGGTAGAGGGTATCGGGAAAAATCAGTCACACTAAAACCTTCACGAAATCAGACACAATCAGTCACACTAAAACCGTCACGAAATCAGTCACACTCAAAACCGAACGAAATTACTTACTTGTTTCGGTGCGGACTGCACAGAAAACAATCAACTCAATGATTAGGAGTAATCAAAGGAAATTTTTCCGACCTTACTTCCTCAATGGCAATAGACAATTCCTAAGCAATCTAATATATAATATATCTAATATAAGCAATCAGTATATTATCTATTTTATATATCCCGGAGGTTCATTACCGCGCAAATCCAAAATTAAGAAATACAAATTTCCAAAATTAAAAATACAAACAAAATTAAAAATTATAAAATCCAAAATTTAATAAACAATAAAATTAAAAATTTAAAAATCCAAAGATAAAAAAATTAAAAATTTAAAAATCCAAAGATAAAAAAATTAAAAATAAAAAAATAAACAATTCAAAGATCGAAAATTAAAAAAATCCAAAATAAAAAATTCAAAGATCCAAAATTAAAAAGACCAAAATCCAAAATTAAAAAAGTCCAAAAACCCAATATTAAAAAGTCCAATAATGCAAAATTGAAAATCCAATAATCAAAAATTTAAAAAAATAAAATAAAATAAAGTTTTACTTCTGTCACGTGGCGTTCCACGCACTCTTTTTTTTTTTTTTTTAATAATTATTGAAGTATTGCAGATTTGCAGAGGCAACGGGAATTTATAGTTGCACACACTCACCCTATCAAACCCAAGTATCGCTATTCAACCACGCAGGAGTTTAAAAATTTGAATTCAGCATTCTATTTTGAGGTAAGTAAGTCACGAATCAGGGTTTGTAAGACATTTTTAAGGCCTCTCCTGATATAAATGACAGACCTATTTGAACAGCTTTGAAAAAGATAAATGAAAGAGGATTCGTTGAGGGTGACAAGAGAGGAAAACATGGAAAACACCCCACGGTGGATCGTGAAATAAAAGACAGTGCAAGGAGGTTCATTGATGCTATCCCCAGAATTGAATCTCACTATTTAAGGGCTCAGACTACACGTGAGTTTATTGAGGGCGGAAAAATTCTAGCAGATCTCAATCGGGATTATAAAGATTGTCGTGAGAAGCAATTCGATTATGTTTAATCGTACATTCAATGGGGAATATAAAATATCTTTCTATGTACCCCGGAAGGATCAATGCGACATATGCGATTCATTTTTAGTAATTCAATAGATATCTCCTATAAGAACAGTTTGTTTAATATGGAAGTGCTCTAAAGCTGCTATTATTTTCTGTAGTGCAAAATAAGCACATTCGTAAGACACTGTAATCCCAGTTTTGAGATTTCTTCAGTATATTTATCTCTAATTTCCAGAAACTGGTTGTGTAACCTATCCCGAGAAACAGAGTTATGCATAGCGTCATAACTTTAAATAATACTATACTAAAACCTATAAGTCAAACATCAAAAGTGGCACATATCCAGCTTTAATTCTACAAAAATGTCATAATTCAAAATAAATGAACACCCTTTCTTTGATTATTGCACTAAAAGTGTCACAACTCAAAAGAAGGGTAGTTCTTTAGTTATGGAACTGAAAATTAGTAAAATAGCACTTGATCTTGGTTTTGTGAGCTGCAATCCTTTTGCTGACGTAGCTCATTGTCAAAATATATTCTTATTTCCTTCAGAATTAGTTTTTTGCGTTTACTGAAAAACTTACTTTTTTGGATTGTGTCACTTTTGCAGCAAGGGTGCGATATGAGTTTCAGTGGAATCACCAAGTACGACTATTTTTGCGGCCACCCTGAGAAATTTAGCAATTAGGAAAACATTATAAATTTTAACATTTTCAATTTTTAACAAACTGAGAATATTTAATAATCATATGCAAATTAGTTTTAACATGAGACGGATAACAAAGTTGGTAACCCTGGAGTGTTACACTTTTTATACCACCATTGGCATATTTTTTTAAATTAAAATCATATGCCGCCAAAAGAGCTTCTTTTACCTTCGACTGTCTAAAAGGAACTTTACGTTCTTAAGCAATTTCTAAAGAACCCCTTAACACATAGTGTCTGCACGGTAATATCTTGGAGGCTTCTTATTGTAGTTTTGAGTAGTAAACGACAATATCTGCAAATAGGCCTATTAATTAACAACACATCTTACTTTCTTTACTACAGAAAAATAGTTAGAGGTTAGTCATCTCTGAATTTAGATTTAGAGTATTCGGCATTGATACTACAATTTGTTAAGTTCAAACATGTAATTTTCTGGTGCGTGCGAATGTGTGTGTGCGTGTCTGTATAAATAACATAGCTTAAGAACGAAAAATCATATAGAAACAAAATATTACCGGTATATAAATTGTATTGAAGTAGCTATATGTTAGTGATGTATTTTCTACTGCACATACTACCATTTCCTTTCTTTATAGTTCCTTACATACAGGTGTAGGAGCCCCAAGGGTTTCTATGGGTTTAATCATCCGTACTTTTAGATAATCGGTAACGTGCATCGGCTAACTTTGTTCAAGTTTTGCTCCTGATAATCATTTCTAGTAGAGATTGAGTCGATTGTAGGATTCGCCGCAATCCACATTAAACATGCACTGCTACTGACATAATATAAATGCATTACTTCGAACAATTGCTTAAAGCAGATATTTATTGAAGAGTAGAGTAACGCTTTATGTAAAATGTGAGGATTTTTCTTCACTTATTATGTTTATTATCGATGGAAGCCAGCTATTCCATTGATTTTCTTTCATTTATTTCAAGCTTAGAGCTCACTAATGGTTTCAGTTGACAACTGCTTAAAAACCCGTAACGAATTGAATTCGGAAAGGGCGAAAGCACATTCAGTAAAGTCTACATCTATTCTGTTGCTCACAAAATTATTTGTTGTACGTTCCAGCGTTGCCATACGTACGACTATAGTCGTACACATACGACTATTTCATAGATTTGTACGACGTACGACGCAACCATGTGTCGTATGCCTATTCATACGACTATTTTTAATGTTAGCATTTTATATTGCCATTTTCTGTTTATTTCTTAGCCATCTACTGCAGAATTTTCAATTTGGATAAGCATGAAGTTTTTGTTTTTTCGTAGTTTATTTTGAATATGCCTACATGTCGCTATATGAATGGCAATATTATAATAGCCATTGTTAAATAAAACTCAGTCCATTTACAGTAATATTACAGGCTTTCACTGGCCGGTGCCGCACCTCGCTTAAGTGGCATTGTTGTATTGTTGTTACTACTCCTCTCATTATTCTTCTCCAAATATTTTATATTTTAGCCGCACGTGTGCAAAACGAAGCAATCCAAACCTCTAAAGAAATTATACCGATAAAGAGCAGCTGGTTTTATTGTTTTTGTTTTATTTTGACCAAACATAATAATCATAATATGATTGTTATTATTAATGTAATGTAATGTAAGTGTTTATTACAGTAATTAACTTTTTACAAATTCCAATTATGTTATTATTAATAGTATAATATGTTGACACGTGCATATCAAAAGTGGCTGTATACTTTTCTTTAAATAATATTTGGAAATCTTTACTTTCTTATGGTTTATAATGTATTAATATTTTATTATTATTTTAATTCTTCCTGCAACATCTGCAGGTAGCCGATGACAAAGAGTACCAACAACAATGGGTATGTGTATATACAGTTACGAGAGACCAGTTAGTTGAGTATTAGCGGTGAACAACAAAGTCAGCATGCGTGAGCGGAGCAGTAGCACGTTATAGACCTTACAAAAGCAAATTTTACCACCATTTATAGAAAAAATGTCTGTCAATCATTATTATTATTATATTATTAATATTATTATTATCATCATCATCTTGACAATTCGCAAAGTGTACGACGATTTTAACTAGAGTACGACTATTTTCAGTTGTTGGTACGACTGTTTTACGTGTCTGATCTGACAACCCTGGTACGTTCTTAAATTTCAAAATTATGGATGAGCATCGATAGTTAAAATCTGCAGTAACCTTGTGATGATATTATTGTCCTGAAAACATCCGTGTATTAAAAAAATATCATGGTATCAGGAAATTAAGCAAAATTCATAAATAAACTTATATATTTCCATGAAAACTGTCGATGTAAAAAAAAAGTCGACGTTTTGTGAAATTTGGCTGCTGTAAATAAAATATTATCTTTGAACATAAATGTCGGGGAAAAACATCGATTTAGCAAATACATCGGTTGTTTTCCATTGATCATCGACATGACATTGTTGCTCAAACCTAGTCAAAATATGTTTATTTATTTATACAGGAAGCCCTTGGAAACAGGAACTTAACGCAAAATAAGAGTATGATTATTTCAGCTCAGTTCCTGTGATCGATAAGCAAATCTTTCTTCGAATTGCTCTATTGATACTAAACGTGGCCTTGCATGAAGTTTCCACGTCTAGATAATAACTTAACTGAGCCGGTAATAAGAGATCATAACTTTTAGAACAAAATAACTGATGGTGAAATATTTGTTCGGAGGTTTCCCCTGCTTTCATTTATTAGGTAGTCCTATAACCAGTAACGAACGTGGCAGTCGGCATGCTGACTACAAGCCTTAAACCTGCCACCTACCAATGATATCGAAATATTGTGGTTGATAACGCAGTAGTCGGATGATGCGCCCTATCCATCCATTGTATGTAGTGGCATGGGGTTTGCTTTGGTTTTATATTTTGGTACCGGTGTTTAATTTGGAGTGTCATGGATAAAATAGGAGTTTTACTTTTGCGAGACTGGTATCGAGGGCAGGATTAATTCATAATATTGAAATTGATTAATTAGACTATAAATGGAACAATTTGAGTGAGAGAGGAGTAAGTGTTTAAGTGCGCGGATATATTGAACGGAAAGTAATCACGCTTTAAATAGCACGCAACCAACACTTAGTAATTACTAGGTGGAAATCACGCAAACTCTGTGCATTAACTTGGAAAGTAATTGATGTTTCCGCTTCAGCACTCACATCATTTTCCTTATTTTCTTAGTCGGCAGTAATGTTTCATGCATAGAGTGGGCTTATCTGACGTAAGAAATGAGATTACAAAATTGCTGTAAATATTTAGGCAACCCGGGATTTGTAATTGGAGATAATATTAGTACTGTAAGAACAACTAACTCAAGGAATACATTACACACAGCATATTCCGTTTACAAGCGTTGACAAAGGGAGATGAATTCTTACGTAATTCGCGATCTAATTTTAATGCTTTGTTACCTCCTCTGCCCATACCATAGGCACTTGCAACGTAGAGGAAGTACCGTACTGTGTTCGACCCCAAAATTCGAAGTCGAGATTTTAACAAACGCGTAAGTACATTTTTTAGGCTCCTGAATCCAAAAATGTTATTTTCTGAAATATGTCTGTGTGTGTATGTCTGTGTGGCTGTCAACAGCCTAGCTAGAGAACGAAAAGTCGCATAAAGAACAAAATTTTATATTTGGCAACGATTTTCACTTACTTTTAATGTCACTTTACATGAAGAAAAATTCGTTTTTCACGAATTCTCCGAAAACGGCTCTAAAAATTGTCTTTAAATTTTGTATATGAGGTGTGTACATAACAGCTAAAACGAAACATTTCTTGTAAAAAACTCTGAAAAGCAATTATAAGCTACTCCATTATTTTAGAAACTCAGACTAGCCAAGTGAATAAAAATGCTTTGCATCAGTTTCAAACAACTGAATACGCACTTTTGTTTAAATCACCTATATGAATTCCATAATATGCGTAATATATTATATGTATATCATGCATTGTAATATATTGTGCTAAGAGCCAAACTTTTTATTGGGTAAAGTTAGTTATGTGTATCACAATAGACGTTTTTTAACTTATAAGCCTACTCCGCGTGCACTGTTGACAATGGTTACACTTGCGCATCACTCTTTGCTCTCTTAAACATGAATTATTAGACTGTGCCTAGACAAACTCGATTCTGGTTACAAGTACATTTTAGAGCTTGCCTTTGACATCGAGGAACAAGGTGATAATATAAGTCGGTGAATTTCTGAATAAATTGAAATGTCTCTTGTACAAAAATGGATATGTATTTAAAAGAATTATGAATTAAGTAATGAATAGTAGCATACAAGCTAGTGATAGCAGAACTTTGTGCTCAGTGACTTCATTCCTGAGAGTATCCTACCTCTAGCTTTTGTCAAATTAACAAGAACTATAGATAATAAATTTAATAAGAATATAGGATACTATTTAGGCTAAAATTATTTGGGTGGCAAAAACAAAGTTTAGGGTAAGAGAAAGGTTTCAAACATTGAATATTGTAAGTTATGAAAGTGTATGGTGGTTTGAATCCTAGACAAAATACAAAAATATATACAAAAAAGTTAATATATAAACTGAAAACAGTTCAATTGTTACAAAATAAATTTTAAATAGCGAGTTCGAAATTAAAAAAAAAAAAAATCTCCATTTTACAAATGAGTTTATATTTATATTAGTCGCTTAGAAATAGAAAAGAGGCGGAAGAAATAATATGAAATAAATGAAAGGCAAAATATTATAAGACGATTTTATTAATTATTAAAATAAAAGAGTTTATAATTTAATCTTGAATTGCCTGACACCACATTTTATAAGGGTTTAAATTATAATTCAGAGTATTAGCCCTGAATTTTTGTTTCTTCAAAACGAAACATATTTGAAAAAAATACATTTTGATCAGTTTTTTATGATAGCCTAATAAGGTAATAATGCAATCTCATAAAGCTGTTCGATTTTAATAACCTTGAATTCAGATTATAAACATTTTGCAGTGTAGTCGATAGGGTTTTTTCTAAACAAATTTTTATTATTCTCTTTTTAAGTAAAATTGATTTTAAACGAATGGTCCTAAATACGATAACCCAACCAAGAATTCCATATTGGAATGGATTCTTTTCACAACTTCCTTTACCGTTAAAGTAATTTCGAAACCTAATGACTATTGTGTTATATTTTGAGTATTTGCTCTTGAATTTTGTTGTCTCTCGAATTGACAAAGAGCTATTAAGAGTCATGTTATATAGTACGTTTCTCTTATATCCTCTTTAATTAACCTTTATTAGTGGGCTGAAGTTCAGTGTTGCTTATGTAAAAGAATCGAAAATGTGTTGTTAGTAAATCACAGTCTTTTATTTTCACTCCATTATCTATAGAGAAACTGGAAGATACTGTCATAAGTTGAAGTTGATTTCATATAGAAATGTGTCCAGTAGGTATTGGTTTTATTTTTATATTAAAGACATAAATAGGTACAAATTGTAACAAGAGGAATTTAACTAAGCCGTCAATTCCTATCAAAAAACTACTTCCATAAAAAGTCGAAATGTCCCCAGGTTCATCGAAAATCTGATAACCCTAAATTATGGGTTACTGAATCGTACTCTTACTAATATTATCTCTCTTACTTACTTACTCGTTTACTTACTCAGTGGCAATAGATAATTCCTAAGCAAGCTAAATGAATATTATCTATTTTATGGAAGAAGGAGGTTCATTTCTGCGCTTACCTGAGCCCACCATTCAACCCTATTCTGTGCTAACTCCATCCAACCGTCCCTCACAAATCCTATTTCCTTTAATATCCTAATAGTGTCCTCCCACCTACGTTTGTGACTTTCAAGTGGTCTTTTCCCTCGGGTCTCGCACTAAATATTTTTTAGATACCATAATGTCTTTTCTCCCCCATGCGCGCAACATGTCCAGCCCATTTCATCCTCCGTGATTTAATTACCATTACTATATCCGATGGAGAAGACAGGTTATGGAGCTCGTCGTTATGCAGTTTTCTCAGGAATATTATTTTTCTACTATAACAAATTAAAGTATTAGAAGCGCTAGTCATAATGGAGATGGCAATGATGCAATTCACGTCGAATGGAAACAGGCTAATATAAACATATTGTGTATGATGTTTATCAAAGTTAGCCTTTTATACAGATAGCAGGAAGCTCGGGTGCTTTAAGTAAGAACTTGGAGAACTTTATGTTCCTGACATTTTCACTTACTGAGAAACTCAGCTTGACTGTTTAGCAAGAGGTTTTTATTTCCCCTTATCCCTCCATCTCCTCCCGAGACGTCTTTATTACCTATGAGAACGCTGTAAAGCTGAAAATTGCTAAGAGACTGACCTAATTAGCACAGATTTTCTAACTGTATGAAATGTCATTTCTCCGCCTTGGAGGCAGCACAATCGCTGGTTATTGTCACTCTAGGCTAGTATCAAATTACTGAAAGATTTGTATCACTACTTTAGAACGAGTTAACCTTAGTACGAATCTAGATAATATGAATGAGTCAACAGACCTAGCAGTTTTGGAATACTAAATATCGTAATATCCTCTCATTAACCCTAGTATATCATTAGTGTCATTACCATGACCATCGTTACCATTTTATTGGTAATTTCACTTATATCTCTCTTTTGAATTGGACGAATGCAAGAATGAACCTGACATTGGGCAATCATAGTGATTTATTTCATGGTAAGTAGCCTACCGACCCTGTTATCACACCTTCCGTTTTACACAAGAAATACATTGACCATAACGAGCGAACAATATAAATTTTTACATTTATTTACATTTTTTATTAACATTACTTACTTGCATTACATTATTTTCATTATTAAATATTTAATACAAGTAAAAACAACTAAAACCAAACATGCCCCTATATGAGCAACGCTCGTGTTTAGGGGATATAGTAGTAGATTAATATAAATATAATTACATATCACTGCACAGTATACTATACACGAAAAAGTTCTAAATTTATGAGTACATGTAAATAAAAAAAATCTGATGTGAAAGTCACATAACTTCCTCTGCCCAAAAAAAAAGTTAGCAGTATTCACATATCCTTTTACAGAATCGCAAGACACAATTTTACGCTATTATTATCCTATAAATACCTAAATTTTTACAAACAGTGGGTGAACAGTGGGTGGCCTGTAACTACCCTCAGAGAATTTTTTCGAAAAAAAGTTTCAAATAAAAGTTTTAGCTCTCAGTAAAAGGAACACATGTGCAAATTTTAAAGAAAATCGTTAGAGCCGTTTTCGAGAAAATCGCGAAAAACGAAAATTTCTTCATGTAAAGTCCCCTTAAAAATAAGAGAAATTTGTCGCCAATCTTCGAATCACATCTTCAGAAGGTACCTGACCCAAATACGAAATTTTGTTCTCATACGATTCTCCGTTTCGGAGCTAGCCTGTTCACAAACTTCCACACAGACAGACAGACACACACACAGACACACACACAGACATGTTTCCAAAAATAGTATTTTTGGATTCAGGGGGCCTTGAAACGTGTATATATGCCAAAAACTCAACTTCGAATTTTAGGGTCGAAAACAATACTTCCTCTACTATAGTACCTATGGTACGGGCAGAGGAAGTAATAATTTTTTAGCATTAACCAGTGGTTAAAAATAGCATTTACAACAAGAAATAGAATAAATTGGACTGAAACATTGAAAGACCAAACAAAGTTAAAGTGTGTTATTAATATTATCTAATAACTTTTTTTTTTATTTTCCTTTTAAAATGTTTAATTTACATATTCAGGGTACTCATCAATAATATTGTTATACAATTTCAAACCATAGTTTCGACCATGTAATTGCCCCTTGGTCGTCTTACATTTTGATTCAGCGAAACGTGAATCAAATAACATGATAGTGTTAATGTTATACGTTAATATATTGAGGTAACAAGGAAAAAATAGTTTAAATAGTGAAGCGGTAATATACAAACTATCATGAAGTGTATGTGGAGTCGTTTTAAGGAATGTATATTATTATGAACTCTCTTATTCACAAATAACCACCATAGCATCATTGAAATTACATTTGTTCTTTCATGCATAATTATTTCGCTTGGAATATATCATTATTATAATTATAACTATTATTATTAACCTATTATTTATTTATTTATACTGGCGAAGTATAGGCATTCTCTTCCACTTCACCAGTAAGACTATATATAAGTTATTACAAATAATACAAAATTTTATCAAGATATAGAAATTATTATTTTGACGGCTAATATTAATATCAGAACTTCGATAGGCTATAACTATTGGCTATCGAAGTTTAGAGATTCAGTCGGTACATGTATTACTCCAAGATTTATTATGATATTATTATTATTATTATTATTATTATTATTATTATTATCGTTTTAAAAGCGCATTTCTTACGCCCTTCATAAGTAATATCTCTCTAAATGAATATTTCCATAATTACAAAATGATACCGGAAATAAATACATTCAGATTTCAGTTTTCAAACGTTTCCACCGTCTAATAAGTGACCAATTTTTAAGTGATGAAAATTTCTTTGAGAGGAATAAAATTTAAAATTATGTGCAGTGCAAAGTGCTACGAACAGTATATATTTAAAAGTGGACTACAAACAGTAGTTCGCCTTATTCATGGCTGTGATATTGGTTACGGTACTATAAAATGGGAGACAGATTATTGGAAGACATTGTACCAGCAAAATGACCATTGGAGAAGAGTAATTTATAGAAAGCTTTTTAAATCAATTTAAAAAGTATATGGACTGGTAGACTTTAAAGTTTGTACACTCGCAATTTTAGTTTTCATATTGTAGTGTATATTATGTAAAAACATTTAAAGTCTTAATATTTTATAGGTAATACAAAAATAAAAATATCCTCAGGTAAAATAGTTGATTTTAACAAGACCCTGCGACCTTCATGCAGTTACATCCAAAAGTTATATCACCTAGAAGTATGGGCGTCGGCATGGGAATTCATTTATTTTTGGTACTCTTTGTCAACCTGCAGTTTTTGCTTGGAGAATAAAAAATGTAAATGTTTTATATTGAGATTAGCAAGTGTTAAGTTATTCTAATAACTGCCTCAGTGTAGTTATAATAATTCGTCACCAAGGATGTTGCTCAAAAGAATGTAATCTGTTAATTTAAAAACTTTGTACCCTCGTCGAATTCAGCTGGAGTTCAAAACTACGGGCCGGGAAACTGTGTGAATATTCATGTATTTAGCCTAATCATTTCAAATTGAAGTTCGAAATTGATTTTCAGTCGATCCTAATAAAAAATCATTCGTATCACTTGAACGTTCATTGAATTAACTAGGAATCAGCTAGCAGTACACTTATTTAAATATTTTTGTCGTAATACCACTAATTGTTCACGATATGTTATTTATTATAGCTTACTTATAATTTAGCCTAATAAAAAAGAATCATTGTGTTTTGAATTAGGCCTACGTTAAGTTTGTCCCCCTTAATAAGATTTCTGGCGACGCCCCTGGCTTGAAGACTGAATAAATGTAACCTTTTTCTTTTTCTGGAAATTAAAAAGAAATTCAGGCCTGAGCTAATTCTTTATAGACCAAGCTATGCTGGTAATTACCTGTTTGGTCTTATTATGATGCAGTTTTATAAAATTAAATATACTTTTCTAAAATTACTTCCTTAATCTTAATATTTCCCGATTAATGTGTACAATGCTAATTCTGTACAAGTGTACACTGGAGAAAGAAAGCGATAGAAATTTTAATAAAATTGTCGCCTGGCTAGGGCTTTCTTTGGGTACAGTAGTGCTGTCCCTAAAATTGTTGTAGGCGATGAAGGGGAATTAAGTTCTCCAAGAGCAGTCTCGAAGGAATTAGGATCAACTTTATTTGGAATAAGACAGCAGTTGTTCGTTAGCATTACAGTATCGGGTGGAGTACTGCTCCTTTTTTATTGCAGAAAGACAATTGTAATGTCTCAAGGGGTATCGTACTTCATGAATACCATCTACCAGTTCTCTCCGTGTTTTCTAGGATTCTCCATGATTATTAAACGGATATGGAATACAAAGTTATTCAATTACTCATACTGATACTCTTCAGTGTTTACAAAATAGTGCAATATGCATTGTTTGATTTCCTGTGAATCTCGACCTGACCTTCACATTTCTCTTAAAATTCATGATTGAGCGGCGGGTGTACGAACTTGCCACACAGGTCATAATCAGTGATTTTCAAAGTAGCCTACGTCCCGCGGACCAGATGCAGCCATCAGACAAATTCATGCGACCCACGTTGAGAAAAGAGGAGAAAAATATATTTCTTGCTTGATTGCTTTACATTTAATTGCATGACTCCATTGTTAATTTGTAAAAATTATGTCTATTTTATGTACCTTGTGTGTCCGGATTAATGTATACAATATCATTGAAAATAGTAGATAATAGGCAGATAATGAATTCCCAATAAAAATAAATAAATGCAAATTCTATCTAGAAGCCTGAGAGTATTTTGTACTCAGATTATTGATTCAGTAAAATACGGTAAATCATAATATCCTATTATTATGGGATTATAATGTAAGTTATTAACATGAAATTGCAAAAGACCATGGTCTGCAATCATTGTCTTAACTCTTAGATATCTTTCCGGATAGGAAGGAAAGGACGTAATTCTTTTAAAGTCGGCTTTCATTTTTGTATGTATGTCAGTCTATGTATCTGTCTGTCACAATGACAATCACACCCGAATATGTAAACGTAAATTAACGATAGTTCGTGTACACACGTAAGGTTAGACGTTGATCGATCAATAATTCCATGCGATATATTGAAAAAATCGCGATGATTTTATTTCCGAGTTATGCCAAAAGAAAGTGCAAAGCCACCTGCAATTGATTTGACATTTGAAATATATTGCCGAAAACTGATTCTTTGATAGCGCAAAAATTCACGTTTTCTGCCTGTTTTTCACTCATAACTCGCAAACGAAGGCGAAAATTAAAACTCTGACTTCGAGGTGAATTCGGCCGTCTTTCAGTCCATCTATGTTCAAAATTTCAGATCCCTGCATACAATAAAACAAACAAACAGACTAACAGTTCCTCTTAGTATTATAGATCACAAATGGTGATGGGCGAATTAGTTATTTTACCTTTTTTTGTTTATTAACGTAAATTATTGCATACACACCTGAGAGGAGGAAAATTGCTTGTTCTATGATTCTATAAGTTTTTTAATCAATATATTGTAATGTTCAGTAAATAAGCATGCCATACAATAATCTTCCTAAGATCGTCTGGAAGCCACCTTATAACTACTACAAGACTATGGTAATCCCAGGGGACTGGTGTTCAAATCCCTAGGTCGCCCTTGAGTATACTTAACACTAATAGGAAGCTAACTTTAACATTTGAGGTAAGTGGCAGGTCGTGGAGCATGGAAATTACCTCCATCCTCCGAGACTTCAACTCCCAGCCACGCTTATACCATTATAAGTGGCTTTAACAGCGCATCACCTCCCAGAATTCAGTTGTTTCGCTTGCGTATAATAGGATTATTTCATCTAATTAGTGTATTATAATCTCACTAAACCTTAGAATAGGTAAAATAACAGTATTTTGATTTATTTGTGTCTTACTTTGATATTGTTTCCCACAGCCATCTTTCGTACTTTATTATTCTTCATTATATATTGGGAAACACTGTTATAGACCCAAATAAAAATTAGTAAATAAAAACTTAAAACATAATAAACACACAAAACTAAAAAGCCTTGCAGTTCTATTAAGAATCATTAACACATTACATTTCATTTTTAATTCAACCTGTTGATATGATAATTTAAATGTATATTTTAATTACATCTATAATATACTTCTAACAACATAAGCTACCGGTACTCTAATATGCGATGCGTTATGCTTGACAGTTAACCAGTACACGGAAAGTCTTATACAAATTCGAAAGAGGCGAATCCAATAGGTTCTGGTATCTAATCCATTACGTAGTATTGTATACGCATTACCAAATTTTGAACTATGATGGCAGCAATATTAAGCGATAATTTATTATCCGTCAAAATAGACTCTATTGTGCAGAATAGAGTTTACCTGATACACCATCCAAAAGCTTCGGTTAAATTTATGACATATGTTCTATGTTATATCGATACAGTTCCAAAATCGCACTGCCTCCTTCAGACTATGTAATGTGACCACATCCAAACAAGTCACCAAAGGTTGTCTGCAGGGATCGATAGCTGGCCCCACTCTATGGAATATTATCATCAGCTGCCTAATTGAACAGCTCTCAGGCATACCTGACCGGGCATCGTAGTATGCGCAGATGACATAATGTTCATGATCAAAAAAAATCTCACACGCACATTCTCCACACTCTCCAAACAGCTTTCCAAACCACAGAGGAATGGTGCAAAATACAAAAATTAGAAATTGCACAAGAAAAATCAACACTGATGACAATCTACGTCCAGAAAAAGGACGAATACAAAACCCATCCCACAGTCGTCAAGTGGGGTATGAACGTCTCAAAAATGTAATACTCGACAGCAAGATGGGCTGGTTCTCTCATTCACAGTTCCTAGAGAACAAAATCCTTCACCTTCGAAATAACCTAATCCGATGTTCCAAAGCAACTTGGAGCATCTCTTAGCACCACCCCCCTACGATATACGTATAACAATGTCATTCTCCCAGTACTCTCATACACCTCGGAGGACTGGAGCCAATCATTAACCAAAAAAGCTAGTCTCTAACTAGCGCAGATCCAAAGATCCTTCCAAATTTTGATTAAAGCATACAAAACTGTCTCCAATGTAGCAATGCAAGAAAATCATGTATAATGCCAATAGCAAGCACTGCATATTGACAAGGATATAAAAGACATTAGAAGAGGCTTACCCATCAACGCAGTTCTACCGAAACTTGAGTGGACAGAACTTCCAAAGAGATGTGGAAGAATCCATGCAAAGGAGAACTACATAACTGTAGATGAAACAGGATCAGTTTGCCCAGCCAACATACAGATCTTCACTGACGGATTAAAAACTTATATAGGCCTAAAACTAAAAACTAAACTCCGTGGCGCTACATCCCCGGAAGGACTTGGCCTACCACCCGACCGCTGCATCATATCCCGTAGGCAGATGGCAGGATTGGGGGGCATGTGGTCAGTATGTCGCCACCCACGGCCGTTAATGGTGGTTTTCTGGACCGGAGCCGCTACTTCTCTATCAAGTAGCTCCTCAGTTTGGAATCACGAGGCTGAGTGCACCCCTACCAGACCTCCCAACCTCAGAAAAATCCGAGGAGGTACCGGGAATCGAACCCGGGCCGACGGATCTGTAGTCAGCAACGCTAACCACAAGACCACGCCGGCGGACTATATAGGCCTAATCGCGTTGTAGCTGGCCTAGTTGCAGTAGAAAACACCAAGGAGATCTGTACTGAAGTGCGCAAATTCGGTATTCCAAGCAGAAATTCTTGGCATCCAAATGGCAGTAGACTGGACCGAAAGACAACGTAAAACAAGCACATCCCCATCATAAGCTATACATGTAGACTCGCCATCAACTTGTTTCGCTGACAAAAACAAAAGAATATCACAACCAATCGCAGAGTGCATCTTCTGCGCTCTATACGAAAACGATAAAAGGATAATTTATTTACATTCATAAGCATCATTGGTCACTATTTATTCCTACAATACAAATCTGAAATAATTTATTTGACCATGCCTTCGTTATAAAAGCAATATGAAATGTGTTCACGTTTTATCTCTACCTGATTATGCCTGAGGGCATTCTTGTTGTCATAGCTTGTCATCGCGTGAAGCACTCCCCCACCTCTTCCTATAGGATATGCTTAGTGAACCTTACCGTTCCTTGTATGAACATTCGATGCCTAGTTATAATAATCTGTGTTTTTGTTATTTATTTATCCTACTTTCTATTCTGTGATACTGGCTGGAAAAGTATTTGAGACTGGATCCATCGACTACTATAAGAGAGTGCTCAGCAATACACTAACTAGTTTGTATCATTTTAAATTAGTGCTGATTCGAATAAAGCCAATCAGTAAAAAGACTAAATGTACTATGAAGAATTCATCCATTAATCCTCAGAAAGTATGTTTTGATGGAAGGAAAATGGCTCTTTGAGTAGATATTTCTCTCCAAACGGTTTGTAATATAAATGAAAGCTTTGGATATGGGCATCCATGCACAATTCTTTGTAACGATCCTCCCCTCTTGACTCATCAATACCATTGTCATGGTAATACATAGCTTGTTTAATCCCTGGAATACACACGAACATATTTATGCTATATAAAATACCATTTCAAAATATGTACTTTGCCATCGCGAGCTTCATTCAATATTCTGATTCATAAAAACAATAGATTAATCCTTTTGCGTGATAAACATTCAACAGAAATGGAGGAAAAGATTATACACATATTATGAAATTTTTCATGGAAATGTGAATTTTCGAATTGACCGGCATGTAATCCTTAAGCCCGTCTATCAATGCATTCGTAAAACATGTACGAGTGGTTTGATATTATATGTTTTGAATGGTAGGTAGGCCTATATATCGATATCCAAATGCTTTAGAAACAAAAGCTTTACGATTTTACGGACTATTTAGCTTTTGCGGCTATGCTGTTCTTTACGCCTCATCTCCGAAAACCTTCGAAGATTGACGCTAAAACGATTACGTTAGAGAACCTAACAGTAGGCCTATGCACCATTCTATTTGTACAGATTAAACTCATTTAAACAGCTGAACCATCAATGCCAATCAAATTTTTTTTTTATTCAAAATTATCAAACATTATGAAATCTTAACTTAGGTACTTTCTTTGACTTAAGCTCGTGTTTAGGGGCTGCAATTATCACATCTATTAATAAGATAGAACATTAAAATTTACAGGCCTCCATACTATATATTAAAACATTAAAAATTAAAATTAAAAGAATAAGTACAAAATTACAAAAATAGAAATTCATTTTTAGAAATAAATTCATATCTAGAAATAGAAATAGGTGGAAGAAATTAGAATGAAATAAATGAGCTATATCGTATAAAATCAAGATTCTCAGCAATAAACTTATTGTTTAGTTTCAAACCATAATTTAGAAAATGTAATGGCCCAGTAGTAGTCCTGCATATTATTTCCGCAAAATGAAACAATGGTGTCTCTTTTTCTATTTTGATAACAGCCTATTTGAAGGAAATAAATTTTGAATTTTGGTTTAGCAGCAAATTAGTTTTTAAAAAACGCTAGATACGCTACCCCAACCAACAATTCCACATTGGATTAACAACTCTTCTACTAGCTAAATATATTGTCCGAAGGTAGAATGTGGAAGAAAATTGCAAAGGAAGATAAACTGATGAATAATGTTACGCATTTCATAAGTAATAAATGAAATACGCTTATCTCATTTAAAATTCTTATCAGTAATAATAGGCCTACCTAAGCATTTAACTTCAGAAGATTCGTTTCAACGTGGACAATTATGAGAAGAATAACAGGATTCGTGCATTTAAATCAGGTTCGGGGTTTGTAGTTAACAATGAAAAAATTAGAAACATAATTATGTTTTCGAAATATTAAACGATAATAAATTTAATGGTATGTCAACATCAAAATTATTCAACTGAGAACTTTCAGGATATTAAATAGAAAATTTAATTTAAAAACTTCAGTTAAACCCTAGGAATTTTCAAACGTGTATGAAACTCCTATTTTCATATTTGTATGCCTGAGAGTGACTTAATCCACGATCATGTTCAAATAGCATATGAATCAGGTCGGTTTCATGCTTATTAAACTTCGGGGATAGGCTAGGATGCTACTTAAGCCTGTGACTTTCGCCGGTGTGCCGGAATTTTGTCACGCAGGAGTTCTTTTACATGCTCGTAAATATACAAACATGTCACGTTTATGTACACATAAATGCCATCAATCTGGGCCGGTAACGAAGCCACGATCTTGGGTAGTTAAAGCTAGTGCTACACGATTGCACCATCCAGAAACACGATTGATATAGTGGTTTAGTCTCAGGACTGCAATAAACAATAGAAAATAAGGTGAGGAAAAATAAATTATATACATAATTTTATATAATATTTTATTATATATTATATTTATACATTTATATATATATTATACATACATTTTATTATATATTATTATAATATTTTATTTTTAATAATATTTTATATAATTTTGTATAATAAATTTATAATTCCATTATACTTTTATATAAACATTGTCTTGCACCTAGGCTTCGAAAATCTTAACCCTATCATAGGAAATGTTGTGTTATTGACGCTCAAGTTAAAAGTATAAGAAATATACTAGCATAGTTGTTCATTATTTCATCATAAATGCTCTGTAAATTTCATGCAATTAAATTTATAGTGCCTTGGTTACTTCATTTTGAAGTCTGAATGATTTCAAAATTTTCCTTAAGAGAAATAGATAAATAAATTTCATCGTGAACTATTTTTTCGGAGAAAAGACTATTTTTAATTGGTTTTCTTTCAGCTATTCAGAGTGGCATTTCAATGCAGTTTCTAACAAATATTTAAGCTACATTTACGTTATGATAACCAACATTTAATTTATGGTATATACAGTACTTTAAGTCTTTTTGAATTTAATGTGTAAATACTCTATGTACTCTATGTACGTACAGTAAGTATATCATTCTAAATTTCAAGCATAGAAAGCAGCTTCAAAATGTCTTTATGCTCTTCTTTTATAATCACAATACCAGAGGCGCTGACTTGGAAATATTTCTGGGGGGGGGGGCAAGAACTGTATTTTCAGTAGCTATACATAGGCCTTACATGATAAAATTTTAAGTCTTGGGAGGGGGGGCAGAAAGTACCTTGCCCCCCCCCCCTACGTCGGCGCCTATGCACAATACAGTCACTACTTATCTCTCTTTTAAAAGACAATTTAGTAGGGGTTTGATATTGAATGTTTTAATACTTATTGTATTTTATTATAGTAGGCCAAGCTTATATATTTTAAAAGTATGAGATTGTAAGCTGTAACAGCCATGATTCATACTAACGTGACGGCGTGATATTGTTCAGTCTATAAAGGAGCACTGAATGCTTCAAAAAGATATGCATAAAAATAAAGATTGATAGCTTAGTATAAGTGAAATTTACATAAATGAACAAGGAAAATGGTTGATAAAGACAAGAAATATGTAAGATGAAAGGCGTAGAATGAAAGAGTAAGGGTATTCTTAACCAACATGTAGACATTCTTATCGGGTATGCAGTAACTTATATGAAGAAATAAGGTTTCATATGTATGCCAACAGAATGGTGCTTAAATGTGATATGTGACTGATTAATTTGTGTTTTCTGGAATAAGTCTTTACATGACAAATTAGTAAATCACTAGTAAGAAATCACTTTCTTGTCAGGTTCTTCGAGTTAATGAAGTGTCATCACTAGAGTTTGGAAAGAAGTATTGCTTTTTTCAGTGGAGCAACTTGGGAACAGAATCTATATAAGCATTGCATATGACAAGAGACGGTAGTAGAACTGGCACACATAACTGGATGATGTAATTGCAGAATCAATTTTAGAAGGTTGATAAAAATTAACTTTTATCTGGACACGTGGTTAACTGAACATTATTTGAAGTTATCTGAATTTTTATCTCGATTAACAAGAGACAGACAGTTATCTATAGTTAACTGTTACTATAAATTAACAACATGTAACAGGAAATACATTACAATCATCTTATCTCTATCTTATCTTTTAGTTCTTTCAACATGTACCACACATACCGAAGTATGTAGACAGCTTTTCAAGAAATCCTTTCCTACATTCGAACCAATAGTTATGTAGTACCTACAATCAATTGACATTAATTAAACAGTTAATTGGATAATTGCGAATAATTGGATATTTAAATAAAATGACATCACTATTCAGTTATCTGGTTTATCAGTTATCAGAGTTTGCACCAAAGATGAACAGCGTGCAGTGTTCCTTTTTTTTCTCTCGTCTGAAGGTGTACCAGAAGGCGAAATCTATCGAAGAAGTCGTATCGGTAAGTCAATAATCCACGCACTCTTTTTTAAGTTTGTTGTAACAACAATACAAAACTTTCAATTACCTCATTTTTTACCCTCAGAAAAAATCGACTGAGTAGCAAGCCATGTGTGCACCGCTTCCTTCAGTTCAGCACGCTGTTCTTCTTTGATATGTTAAATGTGCAACAGCGCAACACCCAGTGGAGTCATAACGGTAAAGCATTCCATAAGCGGAGATAAATGAACAACATGACGTGTGCGATCACAAAGCGGTACAGTCAACCTAGAAGAGATTAAACAAAAAGGGGGGGGATACTTGTTGACTTACCCTCGTATATTTATGTAACCTATAAATTCTAGCCTCGCGTAATACATTTGCAGTGTAATGCATCAGGTAACTTCCAGCAGAATACGCTATGAAAAGATCCCCATTAAGAAACACAATGATAGCATTTCCACAAACTCAGTAATGAGACAGCGTTACATAACGATGGTACACATGACAATAGTGACATGACCACAAAGTCCAGAGCAACATACGGCGTAATTAATCCAGGGAATACAACTAATAGACAATCAACTGCGATGTTACACACTGCTCCCTTTTGACAACACGTGGATATTGGTTAAGGAATTCCACTGGAAACTTAAACTGGGATTATGTTGCTAGGTTACACTCATGCATGCATGCTATAGTAATACGGATTAGTCCATCAAACACAGTCGGTGTTCTCGTTAAGCATGTTAGATGTTTTCATAGGTAATGCTACGAGAAGTCCGTAATTTTCTAGGGTTGTCCAATAAATAAGTTTCCCTATTGTTAAAAAAATATTAAACCAATTGAGGACCGTTTCGACAAAACTCAACATCTTTTTTTGCCAAATTCGCTTTTGATGGTTTTAGGTGCTTTGAAATGAGATCTTTAAGATGTTGGAAAAAGACCATAAGAAAATTCAACATAACTAATTAATTTTGAAGCCTCAATATGAAAGGTTTCTACCTTCTATATGTTAATAAAAATTAAAGAAATATTCTCCTGAACAATTTATGTTTTGGCACATGTTGAGTTTTGTCAAAACTGCCCTCAATTTATTTGTTGACAGAACTTTTATTTTACAAATTACAACTCTTCAGCTTACTTTTCCACATAATCACCTTTTTGAAAACTGTTTTGGTAGCGTGACACCAGTTTTTCCAAACCACTGTTGTACCGTGCCGTGTCCTGTTGCCGAAGCCAACTCTTTATTTCTGATTTCACTTCATCATCAGTGTAAAAACGCGTACCTTCGAGATACATCTTCAGTTGGGAAAACATGTGAAAATCACCGGGAGTAAGATCTGGAAAATATGAAAGTTGTGAGAAAATTTCCCACTTGAATTTCCTGAGCTCCTCCTATGTCCGTCAATGAATGCAGAGAGAGACTGTGGTGTCCTGAGGAATCCCCGAACCGTCGTCAAAAGAAAATGCCCTCGACTTTTGTCTCGCAAAGCAAAGTCCTCCTGCTTCATGATGCAACAGGACACGGCATGATACAACAGTGGTTTGAAAAATTGGTGTCACGTTACCAAATATGTTTGAAAATCATTTTGAGATTATTTGGAAAAGTAAGAAAAAGAGTTGTAATGTGAAAATAAAAGTCTTTCAACAAATAAATCATGTTTAATACTTTTTAACACTAAGGAAACATATTTAGTTGACAATCCTCGTATCTTGAGAGAATGTGGACCTCGAATTACATTTATTTTGATTATTTAGCGATCACTCACAGATTTAAGCATGCAATGGATATTATTAAAACAACGAAAATGAATTAAACATATGCAATTATTGTTATTGTAAGAAAAATAGCCTGTGGCGGGATCGTTTCGCCATATCGGCTGCGCTTGGTATCACTTTTCATCAGCTACTTTAGTTCTCTCTTCTATTAATATTGCATTCAAGAGATTTCAAATAATTCTTCTTTTCCTTCGTTTTACCTCCTCCGTTTAAGCGGCCTATGCCGCCCGGACCTTAAAGGGCCGCAACCTGTCGGTAGAGAAATTATCTATTGGATCACATACATCCTTTTTTGACCAGACAAGGGCATGGAGGGCCTTCCCGGATAAGTAATCATCCCAATGTCGGGGACACCTCCGAGACAACACGAACACATAGGACGAGACACGCCGTTTACACACACTCACTCTAACGAGGCGTGGATGGGATGAAGGTGATAATGACGGCCAGATGATATCCGGGGATCACAAGGGCCTAAAGTTATCCGACATTCGTTTAACAGTTGAAGAAATACCCCGAAAGAAACTCACCTAGGTAACTCATCCCACCAGGATTCTAAATCGGACCCCAGCATGAGGGGATCGAAAAGACCCGAAGGGAAAATATCACTTGGAAGATTTAGACGTAGGTGGGAGGACAATATTGGAATATATTTAAGGGGAGTAAAATTTGCAAGTGATGGTTGGATGAAGTTAGCGCAAAATAGGGTTGAATGGTGGGCTCATGTAAGCGGAGCAATGAACTTCCTGGTTCCTTAAAATAGATAATATTTCTTTAGCCTTCTGAGGAATTGTCTATTGCCGTTTAATAAATAAGTAAGTATTATGGCCATTTTCGTAAGGGCGTGCACTCGTTTTCAGAGGAAGAAAAGGAAAGAAAGCAAACCCAAAGCGTATGTCTCAGTATACGAGAGCCAAAGCATGTTCACTGAAAGAAAGGTAGGCTGTAATAGATCATTTCCCGCTCCATTGTTTCCATTTTGTGAGATAATGAGGCAAGCGCCACTTTCTTACTTCGTTTCCAACGGAGACAGACTCGTTTTCTAGTTTGAACAAAAGCTTGTTGGATTGTTAATCTTCTTCCTGTTAGAGGTCTGTCCTATTCTTAAGGAAATTCTCTGCTTACAGTAACGTGAACAATCAGAGCTTTTTAACACAATGTATTTCTTAAAAGTGATACATAGACTTGTGTAATCATATAATATTTTATCCTTTTTAACTCTTTCGGAACTGACTTTATTGCTATAAGCATCTACCACCTTAAATTACCAGTGCAGTGGGTACAAATTTCAAATGAATTTGGAATAATCCAGTAGAACAGCTGGCCTCTAAAAATGACAATTTGTAACGGAGGATAATTATTTTCAGTATTAATGAATTTCATTTCACTAAGTAAACATTCATTCTAAGTAAACTGGATAAAATATTCAGCCAGATAGCACTGGTGCTTTCTGAGTGCTTTCTGGCTGAATATTTTATCCAGTTTAATTATTTTCATGTTTTAGAATAAAGTATTATGCTACTAACGATATATTTCTACTTTTATTAACTTTTTGTGGCGACACATATGTAGCCTACTTCATTAGCAATGAAAATGTAAATTGACTTTCAGCCATAATTTTGCATGTCAATAATATATATTATAAAGTTAATGTGAACTTGCGGACAGAAAGTAAACAATGGTTTATTCATCAATAGATTAACCAGGGGTGCCCACGGAGGGGGGTTAAGACGCAGAGTGCATCATTAAAATTTCGGGGGGGGGGGGTGAAAACTGTTGCAAAATTATATTTTATACGTTAAAATAAGAACAGTCAAGTTTTGTAATGTCAAAAGGTTATAAAAAACTATTGAACTTATTCAGGAGTGGGTAAAATATACTTTAAAAACTAGTAGGCCTAAAGATGTAGTCACAGCGAAATGAATTACCTTCTTACCAAGTGCCGCGCCGATGAAATCAAATATAACAAAGAACATTGTATTTGACTTAATCGATCACTGAGTTTCGGCCTGTCGTTTTCTGTCCTGCTTTGTTTACTTACGTTTCTTATTACTCAGCTGTTAAGAAGTTAAAGCATTCAAAATGAAATTCTTCTTAAACTTATCTTAGAATATATTCTGTAATCATTTTGTTATCACGTATCAGTTAAGTATATATCATGTGAAAGCAGTCTCATTAACCATAGTTTTCAATTGACACTTTTTAAATTACAAATTCGCCTTTCCTTGGCATGAAGTTTAGAGTAAGTCTACTGTTATTCCTTTATTTGTAAGAAGGTTACTTTTCATGAGGTTGGAGTGATACAAAGAAGGGGGTTAGTTTTCATGAAACTGGAGGGAGGGTGTCATGAAGCTACTAAACGGGGGTAGATTAACTTAATAATATATCTGAACATAGCATCATTCACACTTCTGTTAATGTAATCAAAATTTTTATATTCGTACAGATGTAAAGATCTCGCACGAAATCTGTGCCGATGAGACCGTTACTCTCTAGAGAGAGACATGCTATTGTGCGAGAGAGAGAGAGAGGTAGCTTGGCCTTTACAAATAAAAAGGAAGGTACTGTTGTGCGAGAGAGATAGGTAGCAGGCCAATCGACGCTACAGTCCCCACGAAAACGTAATGCAATGACTTAGGCAATCGGCACAGATTTCGTGCGCGATCTTTATCTGCCGGTGTCGTATTTACGAACTATTTCCTCCACAGTGATGTAATCCCACTGTGCAATACACTTAGTCGCCTATAACCTGATGAGTTGTTATTGTGTCGTGCTGTAGACAGCATCATTAAGTGTTAGTATACGTAACTCATCAGTAGCTCCAATTCAGGATTAAACTGAAGTATTTCTAAAACACGGCACACTACTGTGAATGACATTCTACCACAGATGGTATTTACTTCTTCTTTCCTCCTCTCACTCCCTGCAAGGATCTATACGCGGACGTAAACATCGACAGCAGCGCACTTTGCCCAGCGGCCTTCCTAAATGTCCTGGATAATAGGTGTATGAATTTTTGTCTTCTTGACAATGGTGGAACGCGTGTGAGAAGAAATAAATTCAGAGGTAGGAGTTGAATTCAGAGAGACACACCATCCTCTCTTACCGCCAGTGATGACAGCCGTAGCCGTATACCTTAGTTAGCGAGATGTGGCTCCCTTGAAGATTGTTATACGAATGAAACATCACCCCTTCAAATGACAATATTTCGATAGTAGACTTGTCCAGACTACTGCGCACCTTTCTGAGCAGGTTCAAGTAGAAAAAGTTTACTTGTGGATGTTTAGTTATAAACTTCAACCCATCATCATCTTCTGCATATCATAGGCCTACTAAGTGTAACGAAATTATTGACTCAATACGTATCCACAGGAACTAAAGAAAATATGAATGTTGGTATTACGTATTCGTTTAATGTTAATTTTTAGTCAAAAAATTAAAAAAGTAACATAACATCGATAAATTCTGGTCAGGACAAGTTACCTGGGTGAGGTTTTTCCCGGGGGTTTTCATCTCTTGTGAGGCAAATGTCAGGTAACTTTAGGCCCTTGTGGTCCCCGGATATCACCTGGCCGTCATTACCATCTTCAACCCATCCTCGCCTTGTTCGGAGTTTGTGTGTGAGTGAATGGTGTGTCTCGTCCTATATGTTTGTGTTGTCTCGCAGGTGACCCCGGCATTGGACTGATCACTCATCCGGGGAGGCCCTCCATGTCCTTGTCTGGTAAAAAGATTATGTCTTTGTTGTGATCCATAGTTCATTCCTCTCCCGACAGGTCGCGGTCCGGTAAGGCCCGTGTGGCGCGGGCCGCATCAAGGTCCCTATAAGGGAGAGGTAAAACTACGAAAGAGAAAAAATCGATAAAATATCGTATATAGGCTATCTGGTTCCAATTAGAAACTTGATGAAGTTGAAGGTGTTTCTCATTTGCAACTAGATAATAAAGGCTACAATTTTATATTGGTATATTTCTGTGGACCTTATATTAAGGTTCCCCCAATCCTGCCGTCTACCTATGGTAGATCACGCAGCGGTCGGATGGTAGGCATTGTCCCTTCTGGGATGTTAGCGCCACGGATTTGGAAGTTATATTAAGGTTATGAAAGGAATTTCTGCAATATTTCATGTTGCCACCAGCGATAAGCACTGCTTAACGGAACATAGCATATTTTTATTTTAATTAAGTCAGAAGTATATGAGGGGTAAGTTTTTTTAAAAAATGTGAGATTACCTAGGGAATGAAATTGTTATCAAATTATTGGTTATTGAAAAAAGCTCTTGAAACAGGAGGTATCATAACGTTTCATCAAACTGTATGCTTCTGAGCTGGAGTCCATTAGAGTATAAAACGCACACGTTGTCGTCACTTATTTGCTGTGTCTTTTTCCCAATAAATCAATACTATTATATCTCTCAATTTCCAAACGTTATTTATTTACCCTCAACACATCGTAGACCTACCAATAGCTCAAATCAAATCAATTTACATAGCATTTTAACATATAGTCTACCCTTGTACAAAATATTTAGCCATAGCCCGCTAGTATGCAGCAAAATAGAATATTGCTTTATTAAGCTTTTCACTGTTTACTAACGTATAGATTCACTTTAAAAATTGCGTAAAGATTAAATATAAGATCAATAAATAGAGTAGTGCTTTGTATAAAATATGAAGATTTTTATTCATTAGTTAAGATAATTTATTTATGAAAACCAGTTGTTCTACTGAAATTTTCCTCATCCATTTCAAACTAAGAGCTCAATGATGATTTCACTTCACGATTACTTATATTAATACATAAATGCAGCTCGAAAAGGATTAAATTAAATTAAAATTGGTTTTGTAAGCCTATAGGCTGTGTAGCTTACTTTCATGAACAACATGATTGTATTGACTTCATATTCACGGACACGAGAAGGAAAGTAGGATAGTTTACTCAGAGTAATGGATTTCAAGTGGCAGTGTTCATCGTATTTAACCACGACACAACAAAGCAAAATATAATTTGCACTATACCTAAACAAAAGAAAACTAAAGAATAAAACGTGTCCCTTGCATGATTGACCGTAGAAATAGGCCTACCATGTCACTTTTTGTTATGTACTTTATTTAATTTATACAAATTAGTTTTTTTATTATTCTTATGGCTTCACATACAAATCAAAATATAGACTATGTAGCCTACTAAAATTGTCTTAAATAATAACCCACTTTAATACCATGGAAAGATATAATAGTAATACTACTGTCGATAGAAACTAACTACTTGGAATATTTATTATCAATAAAAAAAATAGACTTGAATGTAAATAAAAATGAGTACCGGTACATAAATGGTTAAGTTTCCAAAACGTATTCTCAAGCATATAACAAGCTATTTTAATTATTTTAGCAAAACCATTTTTAAACTCCGTGAATCTGTTATTATACATAAGCAGAATATCTTACTGACTACAATTTAATTTCTTTTATTATTATTATTCTTTTATTATTTGAAAAAGTAAACAAGAAAATAAAATTTTTGGCCCCCTTGGTAAAGTGCGTAACAAAAAATGGCTTGGCATTGATAAAGTCTGGCCATTCTAAGAAGGAAACCTGAAGTAAACAAAAACCAGTATGCCTGTCCCATTCTAGCACATTACTCGTATGACCTAAGAGGGCGACAGACATACTGGTTTTTGTTTACTTCAGGTTTCCTTCTTAGCTCGTCTCGGGTATAGGGTCAATGATTTTGTTTTATTAAATCTTTAATAACTTTCATTTACGTGTTTCATCTTTTTGAAGTTTTTTGCATTATATCTTTACTTTTTTATAGTAATTATAAGAATGCCGTATAGTACACTGTGAATGAAAGTAAGTGAGCTAAACGATTTGTGTATTCCGTTTTACTGAATAAAGAAGAGGTATTAGGGGAAAAGAAAGTAAATAATAAATATAAATAACTTACGTCAAGACAAGTACAATAAATGTGACACAAAGAAAGCAATAGGCCTACAATACATTGCGATAATATATTATAGCCTACTTATACTAGTAGTTATGTGAACAGAATACCTCGCTTTACGAAAAATCTAATAAATGGAATAAACAGAATAAAAAATAGGAATCCTTACACATTCGTTGCTGACTTCAAAGAACATTTTTGGAAAATCAGAGGAAAATCAAACAACTTGTTTGGTGGTGACTGCGTAACAAAGAAATTTAATTACAAACATACTAAATGTCAGTAAACCAATAAGTTACCAGTACGTCAAAAATATACTGGAACAAAGTTGTATAAAATTTTACACTAGAGGGTGGTAGTAGTCATCAGCTTTTTATAGCATGATCAGTTTGGCTAAAATCATTGAAAGAAGCTGAACATTGCATGAAACGGGATAACTAAAGCGGTCACGATCTTGAAATCATAACAAAATAAAATTCCTTACACATGCGTCGTTTTTTATTATTTCAAGGAACATGCATGTGAAATTGGAAGAAAATTTAATAATGCCTTTGGTCGTAACTAAATTACAAAACAAACTTATAAACAGACAAAATGCCGAATGGTCGAGTTTCAACAGAATCTCGCTTTGCTCCGTCAATTACTAGTATTCTGTGAACAGTAGAACTGGTGAACAAAAAAAATTCAAATACCGGTTTCGTAAGTTAAAACGGAATAAAAAATAAAAATCCTTACAAGTACGTCATTTAATTGACTTCAAGGAACATTCATCAGAGAATAATTGTAAGAAATTCGAACAAAGCGTTTGGTCGTCGCTTCGTTACAAACAAACTTAGGCTTCGTTCGGTCAATTAAATAAAAGATGAATGACCGGTACCGCTTTTACAATTCAGGTTAATTTTTTTATTTATTTATTTATTTTATTTATTTATTTATTCATTTTATCATATTTATACAAATACAAATACATATTTATACAAGTAAAATAAAACAATTTTCAAATTTCAAAAGTAACTACAACTACTATTTAAAAAGAGGAAAAGAAATATAGGCTATATCTTCACAAGAAGTATTAACATTTAGTAACACACCCGAATGAGCAAGACTGCTCGTGCTCGGGTGCAGTTTCAAAAATATCAAAGTGAAGAAAGAGGAGAGACAAAGAAATATGAGTGTATAATGTGATTAACTAAAAAAGAAAGTAAAAAATATTAAACATGAATACAAAAAAGGAGTGAAACAAAAATTACTTAACAGCTAAAAAATTACAAAAAATTCTTTACATATCTATTAAATTTAACAGTGGAGTATGCTGAGAGATCAGGATATTTTCTGACAATTGAGTTATAGAAGCGTGGTCCAAAATTAATGGAATGCTTTAATTCTGCCCATGTGAGACATTTGGGTTCTAATAGGAGTAAATGAGTATTTCGTCTGGTTTTGTAGACATGATCACTGGAAGAGTATTTTATACGATGTTTGTGAAAATATTTTAATATAGAAAATTTGTAGATTTGGTCCAAACTGAAGTCATTGAATTCCGAAAATATTAGGCTAGTTGGGTAATCAATGTGTTTTCTTAGACAGATTTTGATCATTATTTGATATCGAATATTAGCAACTGTCTGAAAATCCAACCAAATCTTGAATGAACATTTTGGGAATCCCTGTGCAAGAGGAATTTAATATTGTGTTTACCAAGGCTTCGCTACAGTTTGTAATGTATTCCCGTAATTTTAAAGTCCATCCAGTCATACTTGAGCTTTGATATTATTGAAACTTTGTTGATTAAGTTGATTCTGTTCCTTCGGGGCTAGTGTATGCGTCCTACATAATTTAATTTAGTTATACAAGAAGTGCAGTGCTCATTTTTATTTGAGTTTGTAAAGTTGGAGTGTGCTATGCATTCTCTTCACTCAAGAGACTTATCGTCGTTTTCATTTTCTGCTACAAGGGAGAAATGTGTTGGGAGAATTCGTGCTGAAATGAGCTTCTCACGTTCTCCTTTTGTTGTTCGCCCCGGCTATCATGTGATGTTATACCACGTGCTTCCAAATTTACATCTTAAACAGCCAACCTTTTTATTTTATGCCTGTGACATATAAGAACGTATTGCAGTATATACGAAGGCAAGTCAATATGTATATGTAAACAATTTTATAATTTTCCACAGCAGCAATAGATGCCTTACAATTGTATTTCTTTTCAACTTAGTCTGTGTGCTATTCAGTTCATATTTTCCTTGAGATTTTGAATTAGTCTACATGCGCGATCAGTGCAGATTGTCAAAATATTAAAACATATCTTTATCTATATATATATAAAAATGAATGTATGTGTGTGTGTATGTGTGTCCTTTATGCATTACTACACCATTCTTCCGATCGCCATGAAACTTTGGGAAGTTGTTGGGTAGATTCCCGGGAAGGTTTCTGTCATACTACATTTTTAATTTTAGCCTTCGTTCGCGAGTTATGAGTGAAAAACGGCAAGAAAACGTGCATTTTTTACGCTTTCGAAGCATCAGTTTTTAGTTATTCATTTCAGTTGTCAAATCAATTGCAGAAGGCTTTGTCTATTTTTGTTATACCTTGGAAATAATATCGTCGCGATCGCTATGGAACGCAATGGATATCTCATGTTATTATAAAAGCTAGAGATGTCGATAAGGTAATGTTAAACATATTTTATTTGACATGGAATATAGTTTACAGAAAATTCCGGGGAAGTTGCTTAGTTCGGGGTCCTGGCTACAACGTTTTTATATGTAATCGTAATTAAAATATCTTATGTAGGGTCGTTAAATCTGCCTGAAATGTAACGGAATTATAAGTCTGGACAAATTAATATAGAAATCACGGCCTCAGTAGGCTTATTCCATTCTTCACCTATATAAATACAAACTAATGTACTATGTCTGTCTGTCAAATACATTTACGCACTTTTTTTTATCGTGAGTTTAATCGATTTTAATTCTCATAATCTTTCGAATACTGCATTTTTCCATTTATTTTATAATCGTGAAATTCAGTTCAAAGCCGGATTTATAGCTGTTTCATTATTTAGGCCTATCAATCGTTTAGTTTACACCAGGTATGGGCAACCTTTGGAATGATACGGGCTAAACTTTACGATATTTATGAAGTCGCGGGCCGGAGATAATAGGTAATTGTGAAAAAATAATCATGATGCGGTTTTTTATGTTTATAAAGTATAATGCTGAAGTTACATGAATTAGAACAATATCGAACTGATTAGGTATTTACTTACAATCAGCAGGAATTAATGATAAGCTTGAGCTTGAATTTGAGAAACAAGATAATCAATGTTGGCATCAATCCGTGAACCGAAAATATTTATTTTTTCGAGTGCAATTTTAAAATGTTCCGCGGGCCGGATCAAAAGTCGGGGAGGGCCACATCCGGCCCGCGGACCGGGCGTTGCCCATATATGGTTTACACCTATGAATGTTTCGCGTGCAAAGTGTTAATAAATATAATATTTTAATTATTTTGCCCTTAATTGTTAATCTTTCGATTAATTATCTTGGGAGAAGCCGTGGGATCTGCTATAAGCTATAATAAGCTATAGCCTATCTAGCGTTTTCTGTGGGAATAGTTTGTGTGTGATAAGTCGTTCTTCCCCATTTCAAATTCTTAATACCTATATAAAGACCTTAAAGACCTAGAGTTTGAAAATCGAAAGTCCTTCATAAGTTATTTTCGCATTTACAAAATACAAAACCCGAGCGACGCCGGGCCTTTTAAGCTAGTGCTTTATAATTTATAGTCTGAAAATTGGAAGGAAAATGTACATTTTTTTGGATATCTTCTTGGCACGCAATTCGGATACCTCCTGGAAAGCCTACGCACGCCAACTCCAATGCCTCCTGGATATTGCTGGCACGCAATTCGGAAATTGTTCTCTCCACATGCGCTTTGCAAGCGCAGCAAGAGTTCCTTTCTATTCCGGACGCCTGTAAAAATAATACTCTTTTAGCTGCAAGCCGTACATGCGTTCCCTTTTTCACACAGTTCAAACTCTTGGTGAAACTGGAATTCTAAGTATTGGACCATCCTTTATAAAATACCGATCTCGCTCCATCGGACTACATATATACTCTTTTGTAGTCTATATTACGTTGAGGGATCTTCGATTCTCCTCTGACAGGCAAGTGAAGGAAGCAGTGCATGAATGGTTTGTTGCTCAGTCATATACTATTTTTAGCAAGGTAATTCAGATCCTAATAGAACGCTAAAACATTGAAATACAAGCTGTGTGCTGAAAACACAGGTATTATTTTGCAAAATAATAAAAAATTGTAAGACCTCTGCTGTTGTTTGAGTGAATTATAGTATAAAAAAGCCTGGAGATACTTAGTGGCTTTCTATCGTACTTATAGAAGAACATAGTGATTCAGCTTAAACTAATATTCATCTTTTTGTGATAAAGAATTACGAATAAACCTTCCTACCTGCTTAATGCTATATCAATAAGCGGAAACGCATTGCTGTTTTCTATCAATAATGATTAAAATATGAATGAAAGGATTTGGTCTACAAATAATCGTTTCTAGTTCGATTCCTGGTCGGGACAAGTTACCTAGGTGGGGTTTTCTCTGGGGTTTTTCCTCACCTTTGAGACAAATGTCGGGTAACTTTAGGCCCTTGTGGTCCCCAGATATCATATGGCCGTCATTATCATCTTCATCCCATCCTCGCCTTGTTTGGAGTGAGTGTGTGTGTGAATGGTGTGTCTCGTCCTATGTGTTCGTGTTGTCTCGGAGGTGGCCCCGGCATTGGGCTGATCACTCATCCGGGGAGGCCCTCCATGTCCTTGTCTGGTCAAAAAAGTATGTATGTGATCCAAAGATAATCCCTCTCCCGACAGGTCGCGGCCCTGTAAGGCCCGGGCGGCATGGGTCGCTTAAATCCTAAAAGGGAGAGGTTAAACTTCGAGAAAGAAAGAAAGAAAGAAAGAGATAATCGTTTCTAAACAGAAAACCTTCTTATATTAATGTTGTAATTTTTCATTAGTAATTTCACGCGATAGTGGGATGTGTTCTCAGGGTTTTATGAAGTCCTGAGTGTACATGAAGAAACTGTTGTTGAGGTCTGTTTATTGCAACTTTGTTGGTAAAACTGAAAGTAGGATAATGCTACAAGTTGGTGCTTAGCGATATCTACATACTTTACACACATATAACTTAGGTCACATTAATTGGTGTTAGGTTCCCATTACGTGGCGGAGAAGTGCAACCATCCGTGTATGCTTGTTTGTGAACTTTCCCTTCGACCCTGGTAGAAACGTTATAAACTCAACCTCAGCCTTGTCCGTCTCGCTAGCTGGACTTACTCCAGAACTATTCTAGTTTCACATCTCACAACAGTTTTCTTTATACTAGTCTTTTCCAACACTTCTTTGTGGTGGAAGAAGTGAAGTCCTCCACTTCCTTAGAGTTAAAGAACGTTTTTGTCAATAAAATACAGAACAAATTGTTATCCCTTTCTTTTACTTGTACTTCGCTTCTTATTTTTTTCTACGATAGTGTTTTAAGCCATTCCCCATTCATCCTATTCTTTCTTTCTTTATCGTAGTTTTACCTCTCCCTTTTAGGATTTAAGCGACCCAAGCCGCCCGGGCCTTACAGGGCCGCGACCTGTCGGGAGAGGGATTACCTTTGGATCACATACATACTTTTTTGACCAGACAAGGACATGGAGGGCCTCCCCGGATGAGTGATCAGCCCAATGCCGGGGCCACCTCCGAGACAACACGAACACATAGGACGATACACACCATTCACACACACACTCACTCAGAACAAGGCGAGGATGAGGATGATGATGATAATGACGGCCAGATGATATCCGGGGACCACAAGGGCCTAAAGTTACCTGACATTTGTCTCATAGGTGAGGGAAAACCCCGGAAAAAACCTCACCTAGGTAACTTGTCCCGACCAGGAATCGAACCCGGGCCCGCTGCGTGAGAGGATTGGACGCATCCCCTGAGCCACAGCGGCCATTCATCCTATCATGGCGAAAATTCGAATTTTCTACACCCAGTCCTGCTAACCTAACTTACCGCACTACTTACCGCACAGGTTCATCATTATATCAAAGCCTGATTCTTTTGATATATCCAATATTGCAGACATGGTAATATAATAATATTTACTAGTTAGTAAGTTTACAGCTTCAACCTTAAGGTGCCCTTATTTTTTTTTATTTCTTAACACTGACTTACGCAAATACGCCATTCACATCGAAATAACGTAAACTTAAAATTTTGGCGTCATGTTTTTCAATGAGACAATTCACAAAGCATTACATAAACTTTAAACGTAAAATTAAGCGTTAACTTAGAACCTTGCAAACTCGGAAATTTAAAAAAACTCGCATGTTCAAAACTTCTCGATTCTTCAATGATACAGTCGGCCTGGGTGGCGCAGTTAGTATCACGCTGGCTTTCTGTGCCCAAGAGTGCGGGTTCGTTCCCGGCCCAGGTCGATGGCATTTATGTGTGTATAAATGTGACAGGCCATTGTCAGTAGATTTACTGGCATATAAAAGAACTCCTGCGGGACAAAATTCCGGCACACCGGCGACGGTCACAGGCCTAAGTTGCAGTACATCTCCGTCGTTAAATAACTTATACCAACCAATCCAATGATGCACTTACGACAGCGGTAACGCAATATAGGCTTATAATTGTTTTACAATTTGTGCTTAATATAGGCTTCACGGAGAAAGAATGATCATTACAAGTATTAAAAGTATTTTTCATCCATTTTCCCTTCATGCTATCACAGCGGACACACTAAATTTCCTTCACCTAGTGCCGATTACTGAACCTGCCTGCGTCTTTTGATCACTTACTAGCACAAATGCGTTATTATATCATAGACTAAAACTTTTGATGGAACAATTACATAAGACATGGAACGTAACTATAATAATTGCTAGTGGACGTTTACAATTTCAGTCTTACTTGTCTATAGTTTCCTTTTTACATCTTCATAATGACTTTTTATAATGACTTACGATAATAACCATCACACACAGTTAAGTATGATGCAAAACCTTCTACATCCTGTGATGCGACTACGTGCGCAAGCGCTCAAATAATTGATGCCTCGATCGCTACCAAGATTAACATACTACTTTAAACTTGTTACTCTTGTATCTTGACAATCGTTATTCTAAGCTATTAATCATTTTTACATAAGTAGGGGAAGGCTGGGTGGTATCGGACCTCCTTAGGTTTTTATGACGTAACATTTTTTTTTTAACTCGAAAAAGTTTGTAATCCACTTTATAAATATATTTACTCTTATACCAAAATGTTTATTTGAAAATATTTAACTGAAACTACAAAATGTAATCAGCATAAGAAAGCTAAAAAGTGGTCCATTTTTGTACATTTGAAAAATGGAGGGTGGTATACGACGTCACTCTTACCAACAAAAAACTTATCTCCATGTCTTGCTGTCTTACCTTTCCACGCAAATATCACACTTCTGAAATAAAGCGTTTTCCTCCAGATTAGTATAATTGTCATTTGCCCACCCTTTATAAACGCTACTCTGAAGGAAAGTACATCAGAAGATATGATAAAAGCTCTCTGATAGTCATTTTGTTGTCCCTGTCATCATTTACGGCTGACATACTGTCCTCTTCCCAGTTTCCTCTTATCTACCTCACATTTACTTAAAACAAAAGACAGAACCATCAATAACCACGTTAGATGAGCAATTATGATGTCCGATACCACCCGACTGAAACTCCTCAGAAAAACACATCTGAACCAAGAACCTTCAAATGGAATGAAATTCTAAACCCACAGCTTATAGCCTGAAGTACAATGGTTCTGTTAATGATAATACAAGTGATCCTTCTTCTTGTTACTGCTTTTTGAAGTTATAGTCGTGCAGCCGATATACAAATAAGTGAACAAAAAACACCACTACTCACAAACAACACTGTCTCTCGACTCCGTGAAATGTTCACTCACGTCAGAAGGTTTTCTAGTCTCCTTAGCCGCGGTAGCTTGGAGACGTATTGAAAGAGGCTGTTGGTTCGAGTACCGCCTCGGGCATGGGTGTATGTGTTAAATAAGTAAAAAGAAATACAATTAAAAAAGGAAAAGGGAAAAAAGGAAAAAGTTTTTTAAAAAACATATAGTCACTGTTGACAATCAAAAAACTGGTCTTGTAAATACTTTCCAGCAGGCTTATCCCTTACCAACCCCTCTTCCTATAACATTTTTATCATCCCCTAAATTGCTATCATATAAAAATGCTGTAGCCTATACTATACTCGGAAAATTCAGAAATACTCGTCTTTGACTTTTCTTTTCAAACTCTTTCTCGTTTCTTCGGTGGCGCACTTACCGCACTTCTTTTGCAATATAACTTATTATTTCTAAATTATAATTAGTACCATTTCGAGAGGATTGTAAATATTATTTTGTTTTATTTTGTTTTATTAATTTATCTACCACACAGCCAAGGGAAATAAATGAATAAGAATAATTATACAACTTAGTCATAAAAGAGTATACAAACGATCTAAAAATATAATAGAAAAAGAAGAATGTAGTACGTATATGAAATTAAAATAACTGAATACAATATTGACTATGAGTCTGAAAAAATGTTAAAGTATTTACTTTTTAACATCACTCATAACCAGCTAAGTATCCCTACATACTAGGTTGATTCAGTTGCGGTTGAACTGCCATCTCGTTTGGCAAATATAACTATCAGTGGTGCCGGCCTGAATTAAAATGAGCCCACGAAAAAATCCCTCAAGATGTAAAACAAGAAAAATAATCACTATTATAAAATTTATTTTACATATGAAGGAAAATCTAGGGATAGAGGACAAAAATTAGTTTTTAAAGAAGTCCACGACCGACTAGCCTGTTAAGTATAACTATGAATTTGTTATGCAAAATATATTTTTTGGTGTGTGAATAAAACAAGATAAACCCATAAATATAAGACTTACCGGATAAGTGATAACATAAAGAGAAGTTATTTATTTTACTACTATGATAACTTAGGTTAAGGTGGCTTAGCAAATAACGCTACTTGAATAGAGGCAGCTCTGTTGTTTTAATTCCCATTGACTCATGAGTTTTTTTTAGATAATCGGATTTTCCAGGAAGTGAAAATGCAGTTAGAAGTAATATAAAAAAGTGTATTTATTGTACACCATGGGGAAGGGATGAAGCCCTCCCTCTCTCCTGGCAACCTCAAATATAACCCGGAAATTCACTGTAGAGGGAGCGTTAGCAGTAATCCATATTTTCAATTACTTACTACCAATCCTATTTATGTTGGACTTTATGGCAAAAATATTCAATACCCAAATGCGTGTTTTTGCTTGTCAACGAATTCCTTCACGAGTGATTAGACTTATTTACCTACATAATGAAATTTAAAAGACACCTTTATGCGTGAGATGAAGTTCGTATTTTAAAGTAATTAGTAACCATAAAAAATGTTGCAATGCTACATCAGAGCCTACATGACAGGTCATGAAATGTAAACATTAATGCCACTCAAACAACACGAGTTGAAGGCGCTGTTCCTCTTTAAGTAAAATATGGATATTAAGCAGAACTTCCGAATGAAATTTACTTATGAAATGATTGATCTCTTCAGATCAATATTTACATTTTCTTAATTTATCTAAGATACAACAGATTTACATCTCAGCTCATCAGTTATCATCAAAGCTCTTTGTATATTCATTAAGACTTACTACGGATTAGATATCGAAACAAATGCCCATGATTGATTTTTTGTTATCAACCGGCTTTATTCCCCTTTTGAAGGGCTTACATGTCAATAAAGGAGAAGCAGAGCTCTAGATCAACACTAAGCAGGACGTGGAAGGACTCCATGGTCTGGAAAGCGTACTGGAACATTCGAGTTAGATGAAAATTAAATTGTAATCTACCTAGGTAGTACCTCTTCGCCTTTGTGAGTGGTTAAAACCTCAAATATACACTCACTCCCATTGACTTACGGGATTTGAACCCGCGATATTCCGAAAGTGAGTTTTCTCCGTTAACTTCATTCAGTAGACCTACGCGTGATTGCAAAAGTAATTCATGACGACCGAAGGGGCTACTCAGAGGTCAAATAAATATGTAAAGTCAAATTATCTGGGTAAAAATAATACCTATAATCAAATTGTTACTTATAAATAGCTTTTGTACTACGAAATATATCTTAGATTTCCGTAACACTACATATCATGTGGGAGCAAACTATAGCCTTAATGAAATGAGATTTAAAGATTTTTTCACCATTTTATACTCTCAAAAATAGTCCTATATCTTACAAGGATAAATAACCTTCAAAAATGTCATAAGATGTTTTTGGGATTGTTTCGAAATTACATTAAAATATAAGATTTTATATAAAAATTTGATTATAATGTCCTGTGCAATGGATATAATGTTAACATTAAATGAAAAACAAATATTTACGAAACTCAGATATGCTTCTTAATTATATTCGTCGATAAATCTATCATTAATATATTAATAGATATGTCACAGTTTTTTATATTAATAATAGATTTATCGGCGAATATGATTAACAAGCATATCTGATTTTTATAAATATTTTTTTAGTCTTTCAATGTAACATGTTAACATTATAGCCATTGCACAGGACATTACAATTAAAATCTATATTAATAAAAATGAATTTACAAAAGGGTTGTTGCCGCATCACTTCAGAACGGCTAGACCGATTTGGCTGATTCTTTTTTTTGTTGAGTTCGTAATTGTCACGACAAGGTTTGTATGAAAGAAATTTTTTGGAAAATCCACGGGAAAAGTCGGAAATGTGAAATGAGGCAAAGTTAGAGTTTTCTGATGTCAATTGTTTACATAACGAAAGTATTGTTTACGATGTTTACATTGGGCTTTGGATACTATATTATAATACTGGGCTTTAACAAATGCTGATACTATCGTTGTATTTAATATATAATTGTGAAAATATTCTTGACGAATAAAATCCACGAAAATAAAGCAGTCACATAACTTTCTCTACCCTCGACATGGAAAATATCATTTTCTCACTTCACATTTTGATGTAGAATAAGCGGTCGTATTGCAGGGACAACTTACGTGTTTGCCAGTGAGTATGCTATATCGGAAGTCGGTAAAAAATCCTATCCACTGATACGTCACTCATAGCTGTAGGCTTTGCATTAGTTGATAAATAGGCCTAGGGATGTTTTTCAGAGGCCCTATGCATCTAAAAGAAGACAAAAAAAAAGGAATGGAACATTTTCAGTCCTACGCGCGCAGTATATTATGTCCCAGGTTTTTGGGAAGGAAAGTATGAAAGTGATATTGAATTTCTTTTTTACCTCGGCCCCGAAACGGTTGTATGGTAATATGAGAGTGAGAAATACAATTTTCTGTCAAGACAATACAATCTTATGTAACCGGAATTTCTTTTTCTTCTTATTTTGCACTCCTCCCAGGCATGGTGTGTAGAAGCTATGGAATGCAAAATTCTACATCCTCCATGAGCCATAAAAAGCTATATCTAGCGTTTTCTGAGGGAATAGTCTGAGTGCCATATGTCGTTCTTCCTCATTTCGAATTCTACATACACGTTATATAAGGACACAGAGTTTCAACATCGAAAGTCCTCCATAAGTTAATTTCATGTTACAAAATACAAAACCCGAGTGACGCCGGGCCATTTAAGATAGTAATAAATAAAATAATATAAAAAATCAAATATATTAATATAAAATAAAATAAAATAATATAAAATATAACAATACTCTATAAAATAAAACATAATAATAAAAAGTAAAATAATATAATATAATATAATATGAAATTAATTAAAATAAATAATAAATAAAAACATAAAAATAAAATAAAACAAAATATAACCAAACCACTAAATTTTCATACTTAAATATGACGATGAAACTAAATATATGAAATAAAATTTGAAACTCACGAGCCGGGATTCGAACCCTGGTACCAAATAGCAAAAATCCAGTCAGAGGGCGCTTATTCAGCGCCTGGGCGAAGGGGGACTTCGAGTGGTAAGGCTTTAGCATGGGGAGTCATTATATACAGTGTTACAAATTTCACTCACTGTAAGGCGACAAGCCCACACCTTACAAGCCCAACCTCTCACATCAAACCGCCTTTTAAACCGCATGCCCACTCTGACATTCAAAAAAATTTAGTTAAAAATGTCTTCATTACATTAATTGTGATACGCGTTACCTGGCAATACCTCACGCTAGGTGTTAACACTACGGACGTGGTAATATTGAACCGGTAACATGTAATATTTTTCATCACATGAGCCTTAAGTTTTAATGTGAAATAAACCAAAAATTGTATTTTGGTATGCGAAAATACACCGAAAATACGCCAATATTTGTACCCAAATTTGACGTTTTTATTCACCATAAAATGGGATTGATAGTGATGGTATATATCCTGTAGAAAATGTTGTTGCATGGTTCAGTGTAGTCTGTTAGTGAATAAATTAATGAATTTCATATTGGTCCTTTGAGGAAAAATTTATATTATGAAGTTCGAAATTACCACCCCTCAAAAAGTCAGCTTTAGGATCACATGGGATATGGGAATGATATCAAGATAATTCAATAATATTAATCTACTATTTTATTAACTATATACAGGATATAAACGTCTTTGTGACTTGAAATTGTAGGCCTATATTAATTTCCAATATTTGATCTTGAATACCAATATCAGAATATCTGTATATGAGTCTGTTTATAAGCGGAGTCAATAATGATTACAATTTAAAAGACGAAACTTGTCTATATTAATAAAAATGAATTTACAAAAGGGTTGTTGCCGCATCACTTGAGAACGGCTTGACCGATTTGGCTGATTTTTTGTTGTTGTGTTCGTAATTGTCAGGAAAGGTTTATATGAAATAAAATTTTTGGAAAATCCACGGGAAAAGTCGGAAATGTGAAATAAGGCAAAGTTAGTGAGTTCTGATGTCAATTGTTTACATAACGAAAGTATTGTTTACTATGTTTACATAGGGCTTTGGATACTATATCATAATATTGGGCTTTAACAAATGCTGATACTAACGAAGTATTTAATACATAACTGTGAAAATAATTCTTGACGAATAAAATCCACGAAAATAAAGCAGTCACATAACTTTCTCTACCCTCGACATGGAAAATATCATTTTCTCACTTCACATTTTGATGTAGAATAAGCGATCGTATTGCAGAGACAACTTAAGTGTGTGCCAGTGAGTATGCTATATCGGAAGTCGGTAACAAATCCTATCCACTGATACGTCACTCATAGCTGTAGGTTTTATACACGTATTAGTTGAGAAATAGGCCTAGGGATGTTTATCAGAGGCCCTATGCATCCAATAGAAGACAAAATGGGATGGAACATTTTCAGTCCTACGCGCGCAGTATATTATGTCCCAGGTTTTTGGGAAGGAAAGTATGAAAGTGATATTAAATTTCTTTTTTACCTTAGCCCCGAAACGGTTGTATGGTAATATGAGAGTGAGAAATAAAATTTTCTGTCAAGACAATACACTCTTATGTAACCGGAATTTCTTTTTCTTCTTATTTGCACTCCTCCCAGGGATGGTATGTAAAGCAATGGAATGCAACATTCGACATCCTCCATGAGCCATAGAAAGCTATATCTAGCGTTTTCTGAGGGAATAGTCTGAGTGACATATGTCGTTCTTCCTCATTTCGAATTCTACATACATATTATATAAGGACATAGAGTTTCAACCTCGAAAGTCCTCCATAAGTTAATTTCATATTACAAAATACCAAACCCGGGCGACGCCGGGCCATTTAAGCTAGTCTTATATAAAATCTGATATTTTAATGTAATTTCAAAGCAATCCCAAAAACGTCTTATGATACTTTTGAAGGTTATTTATCCTTATAAGATGTAGGACTATTTTTGAGGGTATAAGGTGGTGAAAAAATCTTTAAACCTCGTTTCATTGATAATCATCCTCAAAAGGAAAAATTGAAATTTATTAATCCTAAACTATCTCTTTAGTTCAAATGATCACAAAATAAAACGTGATAAAAAAAAGTCAGAGAAGTCTCATGAGAAAATTACCATAAGGTTCTTGTACAGCGGGGGTACGCCGTAGCGTAGTGGTTGAGGCGCTGCGCTACAAACCGGAAGGTCGCGGGTTCGATCCCCGATGAGGTCATTGGAGTTTTTCAATTGGCCTAATCCTTCTGGTGGCACTATGGCCCTGGGGTCGACTCAGCCTCTAACATAAATGAGTACCGGGACCAATCCTGGGGGTAAAGGTGGCCGGTGCGTAAGGCTGACAACCTTACCACCTTCATGGGCCGATTGTCTAAAAATCCGGGAGCCTCAACCTCCTGGAACCCTCTGGGCCTCCATGGCCTGTAATAGGAACACTTCTTGTACAGCAGGGATGGAAATCCTGCTCCCGATCTATGAAATCTGGTGCAGTTGTCTGCTATCCATTCCCGTCTGTGTCAGTCTGTTCTATCTTTCATCCATAATAGTTTCGACATAGGTGTGTAATGTGAATAATATTCATCAGTCACTTTTGATAGTATAATGACTGTGTCTGCACATTGTCTCTATTGTTTTCAAAGAATAGCAGACAGGAATAATAGGTAGTGAAGCAGAGACTTCAAACTAGAGAGTAAAGTTCGTCTACTCTGTTGTATAGACTTTGCATGAATATTCGCATCATCCGAGTATTGCTATGAAGTAAATAGTTTGAAGAAAAAGGAAGTTCAACAATTTGAAAAATACAGCTTTACTGGTAGTGGGGAGTTCAATGGTGCTCGGCCAACATGTACCTACAATGTTACGTAGTCTACTGTTCAGATTGTTCAGAGATAATATTTTCATTTTTATGAGACCCTGTAACACTGTTTTCTTGGTTATTTTAATAAATGTTGGATTTGTACATGTAATGGAATCTTATTTTAAGAGGAAATTACTGTTATTAGTTTATTTTATAAGTTACAATGATTATTCAGTTCTACACATTTTTTAGAATATGTAAAAGCTCACTCCAACACCTGTCTCAGTTACATGAGATTAATTATGAAAAGGCGGAACATATTTCAAAAGATCATTAAAAGCCCCCAGTTTATTTGTATTTATTTATCTTGGTTTTCAAAATTTTTATTGTAGGCTACTTATACAAGAGTAATTTTGTTCCAAGGAATAAACACACGTAATTGGTCCAACCTCAATTGAAGAATAAATTCACCCCCCCCCCCAAGTCGTGCAAATAGCATCACAATATCATTTTCCATGTCGGAGGGATTAGACCACTGTTGCGCTGACCCTTTCAATTCCTAAGAAGATATAAGGAGATATACCTGTAATGCATGCACTTATACATCATTGCAATAATATAATTCATTATTTCATCAATAATAATAATCATCAAGTTTATGATCATTTTCACGTACCATTCACTATTGCAGAATTGAAACAAGAATATATAACTGATCCCTACAAGCCACAGCATTGTCACATAAAATGACAGGAAATGATAGTTCCGCAGGCCAGAAGTTTCGGGTCTACTACAACACTCTGCACAAAGTTTGCTCGATGTTGCGGTGAGAGTTACGCGGCCTATAGATTGCCTCCCAACCCTCAGAGTAGCTGGTTTTGATCGTTCGATTTATTTCGATTGCGCCACGCAATACTGCCAACAGCTTTACACGCGAGAAGAACAAGCGCAAGGTTAGTGTTAGGAAGCACGACGTTTATGACACGTGCGAGGTGTGTGACGTAATCAAAGTTTGTGACAGGTTGATTAGGTTAGCTTAGGTTAGTTTAGTTTAGTGACAGGTAAATCTAGCGGCATTATCATAACCACTGTCAACATCGTCAAGTTTCCTTCACTGTTTAACGATGAGATCGATTCTGCAAACCGTTTTCTCGCCTCCCCCATGCCAGCCCACCTTCTGAATCTTGTAAATAAACTGGCCACTTCTTCACTTTTTTCTTTTATTTCCCATATGAAGGGTTTAGGGGACAAACATGACAAACATCAAAACTAAAAATGTTAAGGAGATCAATTTTAAACTTTCCGGATTCAGTAATGTTATAGGCCTATAAGGGATTTTATTTTTATACAATTATATGAAATATGTTACTTCAATATATTTGGAATCACATGTTTATTAATAATAGAAACAAAATTATTTTCAAACGAGAAAAATAAGGAAATACAGATTTAAATGCCAATTTTCAAATGAAAAAGTTTGTTAAGTTTGTTAAGACATACGTTATTTTATACGAACACCTAGTGTATACTCCTTATAACCCTTATGGTACTATTTATTATATTAAAAATATACAATGATATTTTAACTGTGTATTTAGAATAGTAAATGTTATCACAACGCTTTTAACTTCATTGTATGCACTTAGTCACGTTGAAAACACAGAGCAAGATTGATTGTCTTGATTGACTATAATATTAAAAACAGTGATTGTTAGCAATGACCTAATCAATGCTAAAGCTTTATTACAGAGGTATAAAAATTAGGCTAGGCACTTTTAAACAAATATACCATAATTATTTTAATTATCATGGACTTGTCTAGTTTTTCCTCGTTTGTGTAAACAAGAAGTGTTGTACCCCTGTACACCGATTCTTTCTTCGCCAGTATCTTTGAACTGAACAAGTTTTGCCCCTCTGTAAATACACCCTTTGAAAGTACGTATGCTCTAAAAGATGGCACCACTATCTCAAAATGAAAAAATGGAGCTTGTCATGTTTATCCCCTGGATTCTTTATATGCTATATTTAGGAACAAACAGCTTATATGTGATTCTATAAGATTATGAACGTTACAACCTCAAATTTGACCGATTTTCGTGTTTCTAAAAATAAAAATAAAATAAAAACATTGTGCAGGGTGGTTTTCATTTATCATACGTTTAGGAGCAAACTGAGTTTATATTATGAATTCTAAAGGTTCTAAAGAACAATTCAGCCTGAAATATGGCCAATTTTCGTATTTTTTTAAAAGAACACAGCATGATGAGAGACGTAGCATTCCCCAGAGTCCTTCATCTTTCTGTCAATAAAATACGTAAGCTTTACACACGACATGTGATATAGGTCTATTATTTGTAACTAAATTTCTTGGTTTCTTCTGCCGCTGCTTACAGCTTCTCCTTCTACTATCACCGAGGAAATATGGTGGAGCTTGCAGTGCGGGATAGAAATTAATCGTTACTGCAGACTATTAAGGGATGCTGAGGACGGAACGTTAAACAATTTGACATTACACGCCCCTAAGAGGATATGCACGAATGTTCTGCTGTAGGCGAGTATTACATGTGGAGGTTTGTTAGCCATTCAAAGCGGTGTTTGAGCAATTGTTTTCACAACAGCCATGGGCAGGTTGGAAAAGTTTTCAACCCACGTGGCTACCAAAAAAGTAAGGTAGGCCTATAAGGTATAGTAGGCCATCGGACATTATACTAACGAAAATATATTTGAGACCTCCACCTATTTCGAAGTGTTTCAAACATTTTATTTAGCTTCAAGAAACGAACATTATACATAAAATGTCACTGTCATACATCAACTACCTGACTGAATCGCAATAGGAACAATCACATGTTACTTTCAAGTTCAGTACTATTAAGTAATCATCGGAAACAGTGGAGAGGTCTCCAATTATACATGGGAAAATTCAAGTTAATATTGAACACTGAAATATGAGTTATAAGTTACTCAGAATAAACTATGAATTATTAATCAATCTTAAGCTCTCTACCTCTCTCTCTACTTCAAGAAATATATCTAACTGTACACATTTTGCAGTATTCAGTACAGTACGCAATTACGGGATTTATTTCCTTTCGAATTTTCAGAAAAATGTATTCAGAATTCTACTAGAACAGTATTTTTTCATAGTAAACTATAAAACTGGAGCGAAGCCACAATTAATTGCACTACCATCAGCTTTGAGCAAGGTTATCGTGAAAGTCCACACAGAGAAAGTTAACATCTACCAGCCTACCGAAGAATATTTTAAGATCAAACATCATCTTCTGGATCTTAAAGTGTATGGACTTTTGATTGGTGCCCGTGGAGCTATCCCGAAGTTTTTTGAGGATTTCAGGAAGGAATTCGACCTACCAGCTTCCTTGAGGGACAGCATTGTGCTTTCGGTCCTACACAAATCATGTCAAATCCTTTACAACCATTCTTCTCATTGATGGACTACGTATTTTTGGACTTTTCTTTTTTAAACTTATTTTTTGTTATTACTGTTATTTTGCGAGTTTATTGAGTCCACTATATTACCTCCAATAGGAGGCAGTTTGTTTGTTTGTTTTTTGTGGCCCATTTTATCCTCTACTAAATGAAAACTAAAAATGTTGAGTACCGATAGGAATATTTTGAGATCTGTACTAATTTGGAATTTCTTGGATAATGCAGACCAACTCTTATAATTGCAGTAGTTAATAAATTTCTAAACTTGTCTATTGAAATTATTATTCACAGATATCTAGTATGAGGATATTCATAACTGAATGCTGAAGTTGGCACTAATAAAACTAACACGAAGACAAAGAAGAACTTTAATGCAGTTAGAAACTACGTTAATATCTAACATCCAGCCAGAAGTCAATGCATAGGACTACACTACAACCATTTCCTATAAATTGGCCCATCGTAGCAATAAATTAATTTAGAAGCCCTTTTAAAGTCATTATAATTAACTCATTGGTCTTTTTCTCTTCTTTCCAGGTGAGTCGAGTTCTGTTCTACACAATTCTCTGCCTAGTTCTTCAGTTCTGATGTAAGTAAGATGCAAGTTCAAAGTCTTACATATCTAAGAATATTCTCATGTGATGTCCAGCAGAGACAATAATCTGTGGTTCATGAATACTTACACTTACCTATCTAGTTTATGCACATGTTAGTAATATTTGAAACTGATTTCATACTGAAAATTGATTTGTAAGGTGTTCCTCATCGTTTGTTCATATGAGTTTAAGTAAATAAATCTAGATTGGTTTCAGAAGCATATTGTAGCCTGAAAGTACACTAACTTCAGTTTAGCTAACGATTGCAACGGATGAATTACATGTTAAGTTTCGGTCGCGAAAATACTTCCTTCCTTCATTAGTTTTGTATCCTAGATCTACATCCTGCTAAAGAATCCCAGATATTTGATAAACGTTACTGCCATTATGGGGCCTACTTTGTTTCTCCCAAAATCCTTCCATAGTTTCCTCCAGTCGTTAACTATCGGTACGGAAGCAAAGGAACTGTATGACAATATTATCCTAGTTCACATCTTTTGGTCCCAGGAATACAAAAAGCAACATTATAATCTAGGGTTGAGCATCGATGGTCGATGTTTTCATGTCGATGATCGATGTTTTCTACCGGTGTTTTTGTTACATCGATGTTTCTCCCCGACATCTATGTTTTTAAATATTTACAGTACTAAAATAAGATTACTAGGCCTACCCTGGTTCTAAGATATAATTTTATTTACAGTAGCCTAATTTCCCAAAACATCTATGTTTTTCATAGAGAGTTTTCATGGATATACTTGTTTATTTATTAATTTTCCCTAATTTTCTGAAACAGTTACTTTTTAATACGCTACACATCGATGTTTTTCGTCAAAATACATCGATGTTTTCAGGTCGATATTATCGTGACATCGATGGTTACCGTCGATTTTAACATCATTGGTAAACGTCGATGCTCATCCCTACTGTAATCCGCAAAGATATTAATAATATTACGACTACATGATCGTAGGTTAAATGGGACTCCTAGCATTTCCATATTCCATTAATATTATTCCTGGGAAAAAGGATTTTATTTTAAGAGTAGGTAACTACGAATAATGTAAGATCATTTTTGCGATGTGTAACTTACAATATATTTAGACAGCCCTTAATATTTTTGAAATAGTAATCACTATTAGAGTTATTGTAAGCTATTACGTACCGATTAGCCATATTGGAGCTTTGAATAGAGTGGACAGCGCTTTTCAGCCACCAAGTATGGCGGTTTCTGCAACCACCGTGAGAAATTTAATATTTAAAAAGGCGTAATAAATTTTAACATTCAATTTTTATCAAACTGAGTCCATTTAATAATCGCATACAAATATTCTTAACTAAAAGAATATTTTCCGTATGGCTGAAACCATAGTTGGTAATAATGGAGTACTATAAATATTTTATATCACTAGTGCAATAATCCGGTCATGGAAACCACCATTAACTGCCATCGGATACTATTCTTAAAATAAGTCAAACTGTTACAATTATAGGTAATTATCGTTACAAAATGGCAGCCACATTATGCCGTTCCCGTGATAATTTCCACAAATGGCAATATTTTTTAATGATTCTTTTTCTATCTATTTGCAAACATCATGTGAACATCTTCATCTACAATTTTTGGAACATCTGCAGTATAAGTATTTTTAAAAATTACACAGGGCATGCTACTCCATTCTGGAAATAAATAAGTAAATAATAATAATAACTTTTGTGAAGATGTAGACAAATTAATGCAAAACTGTAAAGTGTAAATACAGTCAGTTGATTTATACCGTCAGAGTCTAGTAGGCAAACAAATTTGAAACTATAACATTGATGAGTGTTAGCATTCAGAATTCAATATGTCAACTTCTGCACTTTCTTCTATTACATCAGCATACGCGGAACATGGATATTTCATTTCGAGGCCCTTTAACTTTTCAACGTTGATTGTTTGAATCAATGAAGTTTCACCTTTTTCTCCGAGCCGAGATTTGGCAAATGCTCTTTAGAAAGGACAATGCGGAGTGAGGGACTAGAAAAGAATAAAGAAAGAAAGAAACTTTGAGGTCAGACCTTGAGCCAAGTTTATTAACTCTTGTGGAGTTGCACGCTGTTGGAATTCAAATGTTTCTCACACTTTCTTTTGAAACTTATGGAAGCTTAGAAAATTGGGCTTCAAGAGCAGCATAATCAGGATATCACGTAAGAGGTCTCATGTGCGTACAATACATTGCCACCGTATTAGGATATCCACGTTCCTAATGAAACCCCATAAATTAAATGAGTTTTTATACTCTTTTGTTTCGAGAAAACTTCATTCTCGTGTAAGAGGAATGTGGTGAAAATACTCATACAGCCTTCAGTTACTACCAAAGGAACGGGTATGAAATAATGTAATCATCTTTAAAATATATAATACCCACTGAACTTACTGTTCCTTGTTTTTTTTTCAATTTTTTGTGGGCTAAGGTATTATAGTAATATGTTGGATGTTATATATCATTCTATATAAAATAAATGCACATAGTACATTAAATTCATTTCTGCCAGTGCTTTGGAATTATTATGGAAGAATAAGCAGGAAAAAATGTGTACAATGTCTTCAATGACACCCCCAAGAGCTGCTGTCTAAATTTTACTGAAAACTTTATACGGGGGGGGGGGGATTTGAAATGGATAAGATAGTGCTCGCTTCGATAGCCCGGTCATTTAGCACACAAGTGACTTTTTTGTTAGGTATTTTTTTAAGATAGAACATTTACAGTAACATGCATTTTTGTTTCATTAATTTTCGGTCAACGGCCGGCCAAATTAGAAGAGTTCTGATTAAAGAGTTTCGAGCAACAAGTACAGTATTTTTTTTTCCTGACAGAGTCGGAACCCGTGTGAGTGGAAGGGTATTCAGAGATGGGTGTTGAATTCAGAGAGAAAAGCCATCTTCCCCTCCCGTCTGCCATGACACCGTGGTCGTATATCTTAGTTAGCGCGATGTGACTGCCTTGATGACTGGAGTTCGAATGAAACATCATCCCTTCAGATGACAATATTTCGATAGTGGACTCATCCAGACAACTGCGCATCTTTCTGAGTGGAGCTGTGTAAAAATGGCTACTGTTGTAACTACCGATACCTTAGTCTACACATGGCCAACATGAAAGAATTATCAGTCTACCGATACTTAAAATTGGCAGTCTACCAGGAAAATGTAACCTGTTTTCTTTCCATATTTACGAATGTTTTACAATTAAATAATCTTTTGTGAAATATTTTTTATTGGAAAGACAAGTATTCGCATATTGATAGAATATAAACATTCGAATTAACGTGTTGCTTGCTCAGATGAAGAACGATAAAAAAAACCGTTAAGTTTAATGTATTAAAATACATCAACTGCAGCTTTATTGGTTACACTATTCAATAGGCTAGTTTGTTCTCGGTAGTACTTGTAGGTTTACATTCACATTGGTAGCTCTGTATAAACTCAGCTGTGAAGATTTATAGCAGTAATAAAGTAAAACGTAATTCTTGTAAAGTAGCACGTAGACATAAACTGCATGCGGTAAGTCAAGTATGCTTGAATTATAGTCATCAGCATTTTCGTTTAATAAAAACAACTCATCAGAATTTAGAGTAAGCGGCATTTTTTAAAACCGTGGCAAGAATTCAAGGATCATAATGCTGCTGAATAATATATTGATACGTGGCATAGAATACTTCTGTGAAGTCCATAGTTAAGAAATTTCGTAATTCTATTTTTCTGTTTAAGACCAGTCCTGTTTATTCACAACGTCTTTCCTGCTATAATTGATTCTCCATAAATGTGTAAGCCTACAATAAATGGAATATCAATTTCGTATGTCATATACTAAATATTTAATATAATAATCGTGAAATTATTTAACATACCGGTACAATCCACCTTCTGTATCGAACAGTAAACCATGTACTTTTCAAATCTCCTCGGGATGGCAATCTTTGCCATTGGCATTGTATTTTTTCGTCCTTTTAGCAAGTTTACCCTAAGGCGGACTAACTAAATTACAGCGATGGTGATACGGGGATTTATTTTCTTTAGTTTAGAAGGGAGTTTAATGTATATTGTAAATGAGCTTTGAATTATAAATTTTAAGAGCAAGTTGGGAAATTTTAGATATGTGAGGGTTGGTCGTTTTTTGCATAACACCATTCAATCGTATTATGAGGTGTGGAATCCTAATCTTTATAAACGGACGGCTCACTGTCAGAGATGTCTAAGAGACATCAAGGGAAGTGTTAAGATTTGTGTTATTGACAGCAAAGATCGTATACTATCTACTGTGTCTGCTACAGTTAAGGGTGTTAGTCATGTTTGGCACAGATAGAATACGATCTTTGCTGATCAATAAACACAATATGAACATAAGAACATTATACGAGAGAAATTCCTCTGACACTGGGATTTGAACCCAGGACTTTTGGTTATCCATGACAGAGTTCACTTAACAGCGCACGCTGATTGCAATCAGTCATAGGAGAGAGGTTCCATCTGGCGCTGTGAAGTGAACTTCGGCTTAGCTCAGTTGGTAGAGCAGTGGCACGGATAGCCAAATGTTCTGGGTTCAAATCCCAGAGTCAGAGGAATATTTATCCTATAATATTCTCGTGTAATGTCCAACAGAGACAATTATCTGTGATTCAGAAATGCATATATAACAATATTTACACTTCCCTTGATGCCCTTAGTCACCTCTGGCACTGAGCCGTACAAATAACGTATGATTAATGAACTTATTTCTTCTAAAGATAGACCACGAGTAAATCAATAAGCCTATAATTTACAAATATGCTATGCGGGTTTTCTAGTCTTAAGTTGCAGGCGTTCTCGATTCTCCATGCCATTAATGATTTAATGTAGTAACGCAATTTGTGGTTTAGATTTTTTGTATTGGGAAGATACAGATTGGGTGCTTTTTTATTAATTATCGTGGGAATGTCCATTAGCTATCCGCACAACAGCATAAACCAGGTTTCATGTATTTGAGGGTTGGTCGCTTTCTGCAAATCCTATTATTAGGTATGGAATCCTAGTCATTATAAATAGCGTATGATTAATGAACTTGTTTCGTCTAAAGAAAGACTTCGAGTAGCCTACATAATGCACAAAGAGTCCAATTAACGTGTATATATATATATATATATATATATATATATATATATACATTTATACACATATATAACCTTTCAATAGGCCTATCAATTTGCATGGGGTACATTAACAGCTACCTTTCAGGTAAAAAAAGAACTTACAAAAACAGAAATGCTTTTGCTGTTCCAGATATGATCCCAAGACTTATTATTGTTATCGATTACAATAAGGTACTTCTTATTCTATAAGTTGAGACTTAAAGGTTTAGAGTATACAATCTGCACATGAAGATTTTAAAGCATAAAATTAATACTCCCACATTTACACTACAATAGCAGTATGGTATTAATTACTGTCAGAAGTTGAGTCGACCCCAGCGTCATAGTGCTAACAGAAAATTAGGCTTACTGAAAGCACCCGACTTCATCGATATCGAAGGTTTGCGATCTTCCGGATTGTAGCGCATTGAAGTTAAGTGCTTTCTATTACAGTCCGTTAATGCCCTTTGGGCTGCTTTAGCCTTTAAATACTCATACTTTCAGAAAATGACAAACATTCCTATATTTCATAACATTAGACCTATATTTCTTTTAATACTTACCTTGTCTTGATGCAAACTAAAAGATTGTTTTCGTTATGGTTGTCAAAAATGTAACAATAGCAGCAGCTAATTCCAATGTTTAGACTTTCCCTCACACATGAGAGCAAATCACATTAATAATTCAGGAATTTAGCTGTGATTATGATAGTGTTATTATTCTGATTTAGCCCATGGTTAGGAGTCATACCTTACATTAACTAGACCCATTTGTTTGCATTTTATTTTTGATGCTATAGTAACGGACGGCCAGCTTTTACACTTTTCTTTAAAATACAAAGAACACAGCTAGTATTTAAATCTGTAATAAATAACTTGTTTTCTTCGTAGATGAGAAATAAGTTTTTAAAACTGTTCTTTAATATGAACATTGAAACATTTACCGTTCGTTATCCAGATTAATTTTTTTCTTACGGAAGCTTTTTGCAACGGTTTATCAACACTCGAAACCATCTCCATTAAGCATTCACACACATGAAAAACCATTTGTCTTTGTCAACGTTGTCTTGAATTTTACATCAACTGATAATAACTGAATGGAACAAATGAGTCTCTTGATGAAAGATAATATTACAATAACACGATATCAGCTGTATTGATCAGTTTGTATTCGCATAACAAGCTATTTCAAGCAAATGAACTTCAACTATGATGTTATGTCAATTAATTTCGACTTTTCAGTATAAGAAAAGATTAGAAAGGTTTAAAATATATCAAATATATTGCATTATATTATAGTCTAATGATATTTTGTGTACAGGCAAGACAAATTCCGCACAACATTTTAGGTTCGTAAATACCGCACAAGATGTTATCAGTAGCTTTTGTGCCACAGATAATTTCCGCATCAGGTGGTTTGTCCTCTGTGGGGTCAAAGTTCGCATCTACATAGGTGGTAGTCTATTGTTTCATTTGCTTATCCTAGCCAAATACAATCTAGACCAATACAGGACACTTTGCGATATATCGGGGGACAATATTTTGAGCACCATCTAGCGGCCCAACCTGCTACTACTGAATACAATTGCAGTATCTAGACACATATATGTTAAACAGTTTTTAATAGAAGAGCCGAAATAGCCAGACTCGGCATGTTATGTATAAGGGGTATCTACCTAATGGCTCAGAATAGCATATTACAGTTTATATATGTTTTGAATATATTAATTTTGCCCCAAGTTTCTAGGTTGTGCCACCAGGAGTGCTGCAAAATCTGTCCCCCATTTCTCTACCAGTAAGTGTCCGGTATTGTCTCTATAGTATTTGTCCTAGCATTCTGTGTGGCAATCGTCTTGTCGTAATGGAAGTGAAACATTAAGTAACCGAAAAGGGGAAGGACTTGCTAATCATCGATGGTTACAGTTACTGTAAAAAGAATACATTAGAAAGTTGTGAAACTTTTTGGAGGTGTAGTACAGTAAAAATACGCAATGCGATACTGTACACAGTTTCGGAGAGCAATATTATTTCGCGTATCGATACACAGCATTGTCATGAACGTAATGATAAAAATATGCAGAGGAAGCTTTTGAGTGGTGCTGCGAAAAGAATGCTGCGGAATTGATCTATGGTGTTATCGTAAAGGCAATCTTTCATACGGATCTTGCCTATGTAAATGCGGAATTTGACATCGCCCGTTGTGTAAGGCTTAATCCAGAAGAACAGCAGAAGCACAGAACTGGTTTGAGGAAAATAAATGGTTTCAAACACAGGAAAAATCATAGCAATGCAATCCCATCCAGCTCAAAACAAGAACGCAACAAAATCAATAGTCAGATTTATAACACAGTTAATGAAAATGTTGACCATAGCAAATTTCTTGGCATCTAAATTCAAAATAATATAAAGTGGTGATATACACAAGGAAACCTTATTGAAAAAGATTAATACAGTCTGTTATATATTCCGAAGATGTACAAACATTTATTGTGAACAACTTACTTCCGTTAAGCTCTTTTTTTCTAACATGACTGATTCGATTTATATATATATACATATACGAGTACAAATACATATATATTTAATCATGTTTTGGATAAATAATATTAGCAATGTCCTGGAAATTACTTGCCATTGCTCCAACAATTATTTTCTTTAATCTTTATGTGTTTTAAACAATTTCTTGTTAATTGATGAATTTCACCATAGCATATGCATTTGCATATTACCTCTCCCAAACATACTGACTGTATATATTTTTGAATCGATGATGTCAGCAAAAAACATTACTTAGTGCAAATAATTTATACAGAACAAATGTAAACATTCATGACTAGTAAGCAGAGGTCAGATATACAGGTAAGAATGAAAACAAAATTCTGTAGGATGGATCCATGTTTTCCAGTGCTAAATTGTGTAATGGTCTTCCAAATAAAATTGAAAAATAAAATAGAATCTCTGAAGTCAGGATTCTTTCAAGGCGAATTTATAGGTAAAATCTGAACCACTCGTTAAGTCACCCATGGTAAATGAATTAGTATTATATCGACAAGAGCTATACTATACCACACTATACCGTATCCAATGTTGTATGCATGTACAGTATCTTTTAAAATTTGTTTCATGAATAGGCCTATAAAGGAAAATGAGGAGCTGAGCAATTTAAATAAAATAAAGAGTTATACAACCTGAACAGATTACGTGAAAAGAGTTTAGCTTTATAATTTTCCATCTTTGATTTCATATGAATACGAGGATTTTCAGTTCATAGGCACAATTGTATGTCATTATATATATTCCTGTCATTAAGTCAAAAATACTAGAATGTTCATCTTTAATTCAGATATGTAAAAAATATAATTCTCTATCACTTCAAAATGCTTTTCTGGAATTTGACTTATCATTAAATCAGTACATAGGATTTCTTCATAAAATGTAATATATTCCATATGATCTGGCTTAGTTTTTAGATTGTCTCGTTAAATTCTTTGTAGTTATTACAAATCATTCATGTATTTTCTTCTTTATCCTCACACATCCATTCATTTATTGTACTGTATTTTTATATTACACAACACGTATTGGCGAAACTACGCCAACTGTAATTGGGATTTATTCCTGTAGTTGGCAGAATAAATAAATAAATAAATATACACAGTACTTAATGCCAACTTAGGTTACTGTCACTTTCTAGTAATGATGCTGCAGTTTATAGGATGGAAAAGAGCACGTACAAATAACATATACCCTATGATATCAAGTAAACATTGGACACGGTTTGTTTTGAAAGCGTGATTACACCAAACATGGGCCTAATGAGGCATAGATCATATGCCAAGCGTTACCATAGCTTTTATCTTTATTAAACAGAATATGTGGCTTGTGATCTTCATGTTCCGATTTCAACTCCAGGTTTAACAACTCTCCCGGAATGATTAGAACGGGTGCATCCGAATTGACTTTCATTTTTCGGATTGGCTCCTAGATTATAATATTCTAAAATCCTGATTTTCTCAGCAGTTTACTTCCCAGTTTACCACGCTTACGACTGTCTACTTTTCGTAGATGTGGTGGAAAATGTTGCTGCATTGAATCGGTACTTAAGTCAATACATATATACATAGATTCATTAGGTTGTTTTACATTTCTGTTAAACACTTATAGTTCACTTTTTTTTTTCAAAAACTTTATCCATGAAATAACACGTCTATATTCCTCAACAGTATGCCTAATTTCAAGAACGTTTCTTTCCCAAATTGTGATTTATTTCTATATTACTTCTTGCTGTTCAGTTTCTTATATAATGTTGTTTTGAATACTAACTAAAGCATCAATAAAATTAAAAGTATTAGGATGAGCGGAATAGAACTGTGAATTCAACTTTGAACGGAGAGTCTCACAGTAGAAATTCTTACGGCAAATAAAAACAAAAAAATCATCCCAAATTTTAGGCGGGAAACTAGAGAACGGATATAAGTTGGTAAAACATGATCACAAAAGCATCATTTTGTCTGATTCACTGGTTTAAGAGACATTGACTATCTTTGACTATCTTACATCCGAAAATATTTGGAAACCAATTCGGATGTCGTATTTTAATCTGGGAGCCAATACGGAAATACCTAGCAATGTAATCTTCCGTCTTCCGAGAAAATCCAACCTGGATATCTCGGTGCTGTCACATCTGCTATTAACTTTATTCATGTTTTATTATGTCTTTATTTATTTTTTATTTAACTCTCTTAACAATAGGCCTATACCCATACTTTGTCACCGATGACTTGCAGGTTGATATTGCGAGAAAAGGGTGGGAAGCAAAGGCCTCGAGTTTGGAGGCAAGGTATTTTCTGCCCTCCAACATTAAAGCTTTTATCATATAAGGCCTATGTATAACTTTAAAAATCCTATTCTTCTCCCCAGTAATATTTTCAAGTCAGTGCCTCTGGTGGGAAGTGTGTTTTAACAGAATCAAAGGAAAATTATTCTGTTATACATTTCACACACACACGTACTGCATACTATTCTGTCTGCGCTAGGGAAAATCACGTAAAGATACTTACGTGAAAAATAATTAAATAAAAACAGCTGTTCGAAACGTAGACTCGTTCCAAGAGTAACAACGTTAAAAAAGTACCGGTAGTATCCGTCTTGATGGCGACCGATACTTGGTTACTTGTGTGAAGGCGCAACTAATCGCATCATAACTTACTTGCTTTATGAATGAAATCGTAAGTGATTAAGAAATAAAATTAAAATAAAGACACCGATAAGATTGAAATGGTACAATTCAGCTAGAAAAATATTATTATAGTCCATGTCTTCAATAATAAATAGTAACGCTTCGATATAATGATGAATGTATGTGCTGCAAAGAAGGCAAAAAGACACAGGAAGGTTAGGTTGCCACCACTGGGTGCAGGAAGTTTGAGTTTCCACCAAGATAACATGAACGGGAAATCAATCAAATACACCATCGTATAAAAAATGATTATCATGTCTGGAGAATTGAAGTCCGATACCAGGGTTTTGCCAGAAACATGTTAGTTGAAGTTTGTCCTGTCAATTTGGAACGAAAATCTCGACCTGTTTGGTAAGATTTCCTCTGCTTTATCTGAAACTTGTTAATATTGTCGATAAAACCGAAGAGTTGGTAACTCTGGCTACCGCACATATAATACCGTCATTGTAAATTTATTGAGAATTGATACTTAAGTTTAAATAAAGTGTAGGCTATGCCTATAAAACACATAGATTAGTATAGGCCGGGATGACGCAATCAGCATGGCATTGGCTTTATGTTCAATGGTTTTTAGCTCCATCCCCTCCCATGTCAATAACTTTTATACGTGCATAAATGAAAAATACCATGTTAATACATTTTCAGGCTTGTAAAACAACTACTATTGGATAAAATTCCGGCATACCGGCGAGAGTCATAAGTCCACAACCGACGTTAAATAAGCCTAACAACCAGTCACAGGCCTGTGACGATTCAAGAGTGACTTCAATACAGTTATCCCGACTTTCTTGTAAAGACTATGCCTAACTCGACCCGCAAACCTGGCGGACAAAAAGATACAATGTTTGACATGTAAAGTAATTAATTTATTCATAGTGTCCTGCCCAGGGGCAAGTCTTTTACTGCAAACAAACCATTCTCCACTCTTCCCTTCTCTCAGCCTTCCTTCTTTTATGTCTGCATATAGTCCATTTATTTTAATGTTGTCTATCATCTGGTATCTTCTTCTGCCTCAAACCTTTTTCCCATTAATCATCCCTTCTATGTCATCCTTCAGCAGACAATTTTTTCTTAGCCAATGTCCCATCCAATTTCTTTCCTCTTTCTGATGATTCCCAATAAAAATCTTCTTTCTCCCACTCTGTCTAGAACATCTTAATTTTTTTTTATAACATAAATATCGGCTTTGACAATTCCGAGAGATACTGTCTTTTCCGGGACAGGGTTAGTGCATTTAAACGAATCCATGTCCCGAAATTTGCTATTGCCGGAGTATTTCTTGCTCATTTAGTCATGGAAACGATCATACCACGTGAAAAGCTTCAAAAGCTTTCATTATATTTACATTTTCCACTACTGTATATCTTATCCATTACACGTTCGTTTACCATATAGCCTAGATAGATAGCACCTTAAAGGCGAAGTTGCTAGAAGACGATGGCAGTGTAGCACAATATTATCAAATCTCAAGTAGTGATAAAATCAAAAGAGTAAACTTTTGGAAACGCTTGGTTGCATGAACCATGAACGGAAGAATGAGTGCAGACAGAGGGAGGTTCATTTTCCACTTTGCTGCACAACTCATTAAGTATACAGAGCCCGGTGCTTTTAAAGCTTCGACACTGGACTTCCATGGGGACAATCCTTGCTGTCCCTCGTTCAGGTCTTAGCTTGACTGCCACGCGTCCATTGCCATTACTGTTCAGTCTTTGTGCTCTTCGGTATAATACCTTTGGGGGTTTGAACACACTCCAATTTCAATCTAGAGAGGTTTGCAGTGATTTGCGTTTGCAATGTTATTTTATGCGTAATGATGCCCGATTCATATAGCCTAGCAGTATTATAGCATGACCTAATTATAGTTTTAAAACTATATGTACAGTGATACGTAACATTATAATTGGATTTAATATATTTTTACTAGTTGAGCGTACCTTACTGTAAAATTACTGTTACAAAGCTCCTGAATTTAATGGGAAAGCAAAATATAATTGAATATACAGGTACAGTATTAATGTTTATTAAATAAATTTCACTGTGCACCGATGAGGCAAACTCAGAAAAAAAATATGGTAGACTACAAGTGGCATCAACATAAGTTTGTACTTCTTATGGTATAAATACTCTAGGTTGTTTGAAGAGCTAAAATAAAAGTGGTTCTTTTTTATATTAGATATTTTAATTTTGTTCCATTCAGAAATAGGAAGAACAGTTTTCATGAGCTACCTGTATTCACACAACTGAGAGTGCTTCTACCATACGACATAAAACGTTCAGCGGTTGTCACTTTTGTTTTACGAGTCCTTCATTATGAATATGCTATTTACCATAAAAATACTTCTTACACTGGTAGTATAGGACTCTTGAGAAGGCGTGCATTCCATTCAGGCCATTTCCTCTGTTAGTAAATTACTTTAGTTAGTCACTCTTTTGGTAACGTATTCTTTTAGTAAGTGTTGAAGTTTTTAGTTAGTAAGTGTTGTTGATATAATTGAAAAATCGATTTCGTGATGTAATAGGCCTACAAGTCGGAATTACAACTGCTATTTCGTGCCTTATTAATTAACAAATAATTTGTAAAATATTCTTTAAGAACCAATCGTGGCTTTATTTCTTCTGGATAAACTACATAAAGCCAATAGCAGTATTGCTCAACTTCACTGTGCACCCTATACCCATTTAGGCATTCTAGGTCTAAGAAAATCAGAGTACCTGTAAGTTTCCAAATGTGTATTATGTTTATATTTTAGTTCCAAAGTTTCATTACAAAAAAGTCTTAATAGAATTAATCTATTGCAGAAACAAAATGTTATACCTCTGCAGGCACCAAACTTAGCATTAATTTTGGTCCATGACTGTACAATTTTATTACTAAATCTCACGCAGAATTTTCTAAATTAAGCATTAAAAGCTTGAACAGTAAATTTAAATGTTTAGAACCTATAAACTTTCCTCTTTCTTCTTATTTTGATTTTTACTTTGATTTCTTGTTCTTTCTCTGTTTGAATACTACCTTTTCATTATCTGAAATGTTAATTTATTTTTCCATAATTTAGTTTAATTTGATCGTCTTTTGTAGGGTATGTTTTCTATTTATATTTACATTACCGGTAGCTTACGTGTTAAATTCTGTTGAAATTGCCTTAATGTTTATTTTCAATGTATGCATTGGTTTTTTTTAACTTGTCCTGAAAACGAGCTAATGCTCATTAGGTTACATATTTATATAGGTTTATGTAGGCCTACCGGTATTTGAAAATATCTGAAAAATTAAAATTTGAAATATTTTAAAAGAATGTTCTGATCAATCATATCTAGCTTTGCGATTCACAGACATGATTACATGAAATACGAGCTATTTTGGAAGTACTGTATACAGTAAGTTCTATTCAAAAGTTAGGTTGTGACTGTACTATATGCCACTGGTGTACGTAACTGTGATAGAAAGTGATCGTACTATAGCAACGCTCGTAAAGGCATTACTTTTTATACCCGTTCCTCCCTAATGTTGTTTGTTTAACTCTTTCGAATGCGAAATCTCTGTGGGAACGATTCTGGAAATGTAATAACAATAAGAAAGCTAAACACCTTAAAACAACAACATTTCTCGTGCTATTCCGTACATGCGCAATGTTCTCGAAATAACAATTTTTTTAATGCAACAGAAACTCTCTACTGAATTCCCTTTCAATTTGAATGAACTATATTTAACCTTAACTTCTCTCTCCACGTGTGCTGAACCTTTTGGGTTATGTCAATTTGGCGTATAAAACTGACGTCGCGATATATCATATCATTAGGGGAAATAGTAAACTAAATTAAATTCCATGGCTCTACATCTCTTAAAGGGACCAGGTCTTCTTCCGATCGCTGCGCAGATGGCAGGATTAGGAGGCATTTGGTAAGCATGCCGACTCCCACGGCCGTTTTTGATGGCTTGCTGAACCGGAGCCGCTACTTCTTTATCAAGTAGCTCTTCACATTGTATCACGAGGCTGAGTGCACCCCGTTCCAGACTTTCCTAACTCAGAAAGATCCGAGGAGGTACCGGGGATCAAATCCAGACCTGCGGATCCGTAGTCAACAACGCTAACCACTAGAACACGCAGGCGGTCACGGAAATAGTATTTTAGTTAATTATGATAAAACTGAAGAATGGCCTATGGATATGTTGTCAATTTATTATTAACGTGAGCCTAATTCTTTGGCTGGTAACCAAAACTGGGATTTCGTATTCAAAGACACATATCGCACAATTTTATACTAGGACAGTTGCATCCTCGTATAATGTTGTTTTCAACGTTAGAAATAGTATAAAAAAAATAAAAATTAAAAATCTTCCTAACGCTCTGTAAGACTGGTTCGAAGATCCTTATTTGCCATGTTTTGCAGTCTAAGCAGCTCAAAATACGAGTATGTGTTGTCTTATTGAAGCTGAAATCGATCACATACTAGGAACAAATTACGGGAAAAAGTACAGTTAATAAATTCGTGGGAAGCTTTCTCACTTCTGTCCCTTTCGACACTTACCCAGGGAACCTGGACATTTTAGCTAAGTAATTAAATACATTCTTATACATTCGTATACATTCTCATACAAAATGTTTAAAATCATATACACATACGGCAAAGTGTTAAAAGTTTACAAAACCTCTTTTCCGTCTAGGCCTATGTTATTTCTGATGTAAAGATCCCTTAATATACGTGAAAACTGACCCAATAATGTGAATGAGATAAGAATTGAAACGTATTTGTAGAAATATTTGACAGAAGGTATCGATGAACCTCAAGATTCATATGAGCGTAATATTAGGACTGCTACAGCCTACAATACAAGGTTTGACTAATTAATGTAAATAAAGAAATAATCATTCTTCGTGCTGTTAATCCGATATCCATCAACACTAAGGTTAGTTAAATGTAAGTTACGAAACAATTCTGGGTAAAACTTGTGTGCACTTATATTCCAAAAAGCTTTTAAGATATAATTGACCCATGGATCATGTCACATGGCTTGGGTATAAGACATCAAGATAATACAGCAATTTATTTCTTCCATGAATGTAATGTTTTTGTTAATTCCTTGTAAGCAGCTGTCCATTCTTTTGCAATTATTAGTTGAAATTATTTTTTTGTTTCACATATCTTGTTATTGTGGTATTTTGGATCCTTGCGTTCTTCTGATATTTCAGGCAGAGTCAATTGATTTTTAGAAATGTTTGAAATTGTTATGAATCAGACTGCAATCTAAAGCTGCATTGGTATAATAAAATAGGACGTTTCACTTTTAAGTAGGGCTGAAAATCGATTAAAATTTCTAATCGAGTTAACGCTTGACTTTAATCGATTAATCGACCGATTAATCGACAAACAGGTCGGTATTTTAAACGAAACCAAAGTGTACATTTAATATTGTTTTACACGTTTAATAACTACTACACTACAGATAATCAGAGGAAATCCTGAATTAATGAATACCATTATTAGTTAATTAGTGAAATATTTCCGGTTACTTTTTCAGCCAAAACTTGCAGAACTAAACTACCCTTCAGGTTTCTGAATAACGGGAAATGTTTGGACACAATAGGCTGAATGGCACATGATGTGCCAAGGCCGGAGAAGCGAGAGAAAGGAGCTTGATCATTTGACCCATTTCTCGAAAAACGTTTTTCAGAATTCGACTAAACCGATTAATCGGAAAATGTAATTGATCGACGATTAAATGTTTAATCGATTAATCGAGCTGGTTAATCGATTAATCGGTACAGCCCTACTTTTAAGGTTAATTATTTAGCCAAAATATTTATTAAAGTACAGCAGTAGGCCTATAAGCATATAGACAAGAGTGGAAATTTCTTTCCTTATGCCTCATTCATTCGTAATGACTAAATTTTTGCCAAGATAAAAGGATAATGGCAGCAGAAATAATACATAAAATATTAAACAGGAATAATCCATTAAAAACAATGTTGGCTAAATTCTTCTCGCTACAAATATTTCTCTTGGCCCGCATTTAAAACATATCATACTGCACACGTGAAATGGAGAGAGAAAAACGTGTGTGAAATGGAGAAGAAGAGTTAAGCCTTGCAGAATGTTAAATAAAGCTGTGTAGCATGTATGAGTGAGTTTTACAAAAGAAGTAACATGATCCCAACCAAAGCCCCCATTTTGAGAATTCTTGTGTAAGACTTGGCTCCATTGAAGAAAGAGCCGCTATGAATGGTTAAACCTAAGCGAACAAAGGCAGCTAGGAAAAGGTCATCCCTGGAAAACATATTACCGTTGAGAGTGGATTTAGAAGAGACGTACATGACAGACACTTTTCTCATGGTCCCTGCCCTCGACGTTACGTTGGTGGGCCTGTTCTTACATTTCTGCATAAACTCTAGGTATTATGCTGTACAATGAACTTTCCACTGTATATGTAATTCTACAGGGGCGTATCCATATTTTTTAGGGAGTGGCTATGATAAGTCTAACATACTATAATCACACATAGGCTACAGTTATTTTACATGCCAGTAAATCACACATAAATGCCATCGACCTGAGCCCACTGAATCATATTGTTAATGACGGTTACAGGGAAAAAAAAAGATCAATTTGAATTCACCCATTGAAACATCATAATATAGCCGATTTTAATATAGGCACAGAAAGCCAGCGCGATACTAACTGCGCCACCAGACTGATATTAGCAAGTTTGAGAATTGTAACAAACTTATATAAAAACATGCATTTGTATGGAAATCCTGTTAACTAAAAATGCAAAAAATACAAAATAAATATAAAAAAAATGGAGATGCTTCCTTTTTGCTACTAAGCATCGCTCAGCACCCACACTAGTTTTTTGTTTCCTTATCATCGGTGACACTAGGTGACACTACAAATAGAAATACATGATTATTTACTGATTTCTGCCGTCTAAAATTTGCACAGCAAGCAAGTTGCAGCACAAAACCTGTTTGCGTAATCCTATGTTTGTACACAAGATTGATCGTGTGGGCTGCTTACTCCCGTGATATATCCCTTGTAAGTTCGCGTTGGTACAAATAGTTTGTGAGAACCCATTGTAATAAGAGGGCACCGTTCTACACCCCTGTACGTGAAGCTCTTTTCGTATGCTGTACGTGTGCGACATTTGCGTGCAGCGCGCTAAATATTGACCATTCCCGCACGATTCTATGTAATTGTCCATGCTATTCAGCCTGGTAGTTTACCACAGGCATCCACCTATGCTATTTTTACTTCGTCCGCAATTATAGTTTTTCTTATTTCCCTGCAATTGCACTAGCTGATTTGCTATTGTATCAGTAATGCAAGTTGTTAATGTAGCATGCGAGCGCTAAAATAATAATAATAATAACAGTAACAATAATAATGGCAATAGAAAATTCCTAAGCAAGCTAATGGAATATTATCTATTTTATGGAACCCGAAGGTTCATTGCCGCGCTTACCTGAGTCCGCCATTCAACCCTATTCTGTGCTAACTCCATCCAATCATCCCCCACAAATCCTACTTCCCATAAATCCGTTCTAAGATTGTCCTCCCACCTACGTCTAGGTCTTCCACGTGGTCTTTTCCCTTCGGGTCTCCCAGTCAATACTTTTGATCTATAATAATAACTGAAGTTAAAATTTTGATATACAGTATGTTTTTAGGAATTGCCAAATTTGGAATGGTTTAAGACATTTTTCATTTTCCATATTCGTCCATATTTCAAGATATAGTACATATTTTTAAATATTTTAGAAAAACTCGCATAACTTTAAAAAATTGAACGTTTTATTTTATGTTCCATACTTTATGGGTTCAATATTCTTGTCAGATAACTGTTTAAATTTTATTTCACTGGGATCTGTATTATAAAGCTGGATTTATTTTAATTCTTGAATTTCTAAAATGTTGAAAACCAGATTTAGAACTAGATCTGGATTTAGCTCCTGAAGATGTTGAAAGGTTTAGGATGGTCCCTGTTACTTCTTGTGATGTTGAGCAGAGGTTTACTGAGAACAATGCAATTTTCAGAAACAGTACACGCAGTTTTAAGTTTTGAAAATTTACCCCCACAGCTTCAAAATATGCCTTAATGTATTAAGATATGCCCCTCCCCCAAATTGACGCAGCAGTTAAAAAATTATAATTTGTATGGAAGATGTTATATAGGCTAATGCTTATGTTTTGTGATTCTCCTTTAAATTGTTTTGTGGCAAGTAGGCCTATGGGTATTCTATTTTTTCTTTGGCTTTCATGTTTAAACAATAAATCTTTAATTGTACTTACTTACTTTATAATTACGTGTTGACACTATACAGGCGTTCTTAATATTATTTTGCACCGCTTAAAAGCTTTAGTCTATATTTTACTCCATAATTTTATAATTTTTAGCCCATATGTATGTACATATTTAGACATTTTTATTACATATAACTCCTAGCCGTGATGATGATGATAATGATAATAATAATAATAATAATAATAATAATAATAATAATAATAATAATGATGATAATAGGATAATAATAATAGTAATAATAATAGTAATAATAATAATCATCTTAATAACAATAACAACAACAATTTGAGATTCTTCTAGAACCTTTCATAGTAGGCCTACTTTGTGTGTGTGGGTGTTTATATATGCCTACAGGTACTAGTCTAGATGTTGTATAGCAGCTCCGCCGCACCGTCTCTTTATTTACGAGAACTAAGGAAAATTAGATTTCAAATTTTTACTTCAAAGTCACATGAATACATAGATAATATATAAGGTCCTGAAATCCCCAAAGAGCAGGAGCTCGTGCTTGGGGGCAGTTCCATTTTTACATTTACATTTTTAAATTTTAAATACTTTAGTTGGATACCTTAGATTAACAACAATTACATTAATTTTACCGAGTGGGATGATTCTGGGAGTAACAGTAGTATGATGACGTTAATTCAAGTTAGGAAAATTATTACGGGATGAAGCCTGCAAAACTTCATAAATATTAACATAAAAAGAGACTAAGATTTCTAAAAAGAAATTAAAACAAGAGAAGCAAATATTCAGTTCTTTTATTCGCTCCATTTTTCTCCCATTCTTTCGTATTCGAAAGAAGTTTTATCATATAAATGAGTTTACTAAAAGATCATCTGATTATTTATTAGGTGATAATATTATCCAGTGGAGCTAGGGATTATACTGTTGTGAAAAACGGGCTGCTATAAGGTCTATCGTTATTCATGAAAAAATCCTGCGTTCATGCGTAATTAATAGCTCTCTCTCTCTTATAAGCCCTAAAGCTACAGATTTGCCGGTAACTTATATTTTTCGGATTAGCCGTAAGCTCATAATGAAGTATAGTCTCTGCAAGTTGTATAAAATATGTTATCCAAGTAGAAGTGGAGTAATAGTTATTCACATTACCTGGAAGGAAATGAGATTTTATGTATGAGTTCAGATATCCGCAATAAATAGACCTACGTCAAATAGTTTCGTGGAATAGTGAATTAAGCACTTTACACAATGCAATTATTAATAGTATTACTATTCTAAAAAATTAGAGAGCATTAACAATGTCAAAAAGACTTGATCTTTAAGTAAATCGAGATATTCGTTAATTTTAGCCTATATAAAGAAAACTCATAATGTTTACTCATAATATTTAATACGCTCTGGCAATATTCTACATAATTAAGAGGACGTGTTTGTCTGTCAGTCAGTCAGTTGTCTGTGTGGAATTCCCAGCTAAATCTAGGACACGCAGAGATCTGAAATTTTTAACATAGATGGACTCAGCCGGATTTTTAATGTTCCTTTTATTCGAGACTTACTGTACGAGTGAAAAACTGACAGAAAACGTGATTTTTTTATCATCTGTTTTCGCTATTACATTTAAATTGTTATATTACCCGGGGAAAAAAGAGCATCGCTAAAATAGGCCTATATTTTTTAAACATAACATTGAATAGAATTCTCCATCAATTCGATTTCGACAATCTTCTCTGTTTGATTAATTTATTTGTAACATTTCGGCACGCAAAGATCTGAAGTTTCTTACATAGGCAGACGGATGGGTAATTATAAATGTAGTTCTAAATGGGAAAGCATTGATTGATTTGGACTAAACTCACTATGAGGGGTTTTCGGGGGGCAGGGAACTCGAATCTGAGGTTTTTTCCCATAGGCGACGCTTTCTAGGCGTGAAATGCACCTCGAAAGCGGATTTTAAATTTGTCATTATTAATCGTTTTAACTGTTCAGGCATGGTTGACGTGCAACTGTTATCTGGAGTTATTATTATTATTATTATTATTATTATTATATTTTCAAGTAATCCAGCATAGAATATAATTTATTATGCTCAAATTAACTTTAAAATGAAATATAGGCTATTACAAAAGGGAACAGTATGCTATTAAGGTGTACATAAATAAAACAAGTAATAATAATAATGATAATAATAACAATAATCGGAACAGGCATATGGCCTAATCCTTATAATAATAATAATAATAATGAAAATAGCAACCCTAAATTCCGATTACTGTATTTATTTAACATATCTGAATACAGAAAGTAATAATTTTCAGATTCTCTACTACGTAAGTCCATAAAAGATATCCCTACTTATAAAACGGCAATAATTAAAATAGAACCTGGGCCATGTACTATATTCACTTTGTGTAATTCACACGTCTCTATTATTTCTTTTCTTGGCTTATGAAATCTAAACAGATAGCCTGGTCAATTATTTATTAAGCTAATCATTATGTATGATGCGGTAAGAACAACGTTATATTATTTATTTGGTTTGACCTATAAATCTATTTAATTTTGGAGGTTAGGTACTAATTTTGTTTAAGTTTCGTCAACTTTAAAACTTTAATAATACAAATCTTAACATTATGTGTGAGAATTCTTTTGCAACGTATTTTGCACCATTTATTTAACATGGTAGGCTACAGATGGTCGCTGATAAAATGGATGTCGCTGATGACGATTGCAGTGTTCTGGTGAAGGTATCATCATTGCCCTGCACGTGACGGAAGCAATAATATTCTTGATGATAAACTGTTAACGAGAGTGAGGAAAATCAAAATTAAACTACTGTTTGCATACAAAATTCTCTGTTATTATGCTGTCTGAAATATGTTTCCCCGCTGACCATGTTACTGCGGACTAATTAGCATTATTACATCACATTTAATATAATACTGAGAGTTGTAATTATAAAATGATATTACTGCACGCGAGCGGAATGTATTTATAATAAAGTTAATTAGGTTTCTATGAAACAAACACATTATATTACACTTTACCAACTGATTGTAGTATGTTGATTGGATGGCGGAATATTTTATTCTCTGAAAAAGACTCAATGTTGCCCTTCGGAAATATTTAGAACTACGGAATCCAAACTGAACGGGGAAAACGCTATTTTAAGGAGTTCCCAGTTCCAGTTTATACATGAAGATGAGAATCTGACTAGCCGACTCCAAAATTTACGGTCAGAAACTCAAGGCTCTTAGCTTTCTTTTGGATACTACTTCAAATTTTGGCTACTACTTCATGGAATTAGGTTAAGGTTTATGTTTTATGTTTAATATTTGTATTAACACTGTGTCTGTAATTATTATTATATTTCTAATTTATTTGTAATTTTTTCTGTCATTGTGAGCGGATTGTATGCATAAAAGGAACATTTAAGTTCTACGCTTACAATCCTTAAAATAAAATAAATTCAAATCAATTCAGGTTTTGAGCTAAATGTCGAATGAATGAGGACTGCAGAACTTTTAGCGTTATGAGTACCTCTTTTCCTAGAACTGCTGCTTACATTATTATACCCTCTTCCCTTAGATCCGTCAACAGTGAACAGCTACTCGTTTAGTTTTAAATAGACAAGTCGTAACTGACATAGTCCCAGGAAGCATCTGTCTTATTTCAGCTACAGTACAAAAAACCTGGTCGTCATATGGGACGGACACAAATTCAAAATTATTCCAGCAGTGTAGTGATTGGTATTATCCACATAAATACTTCAATTCAGAATAGAATAAAATAAACGCAAAAAGGCTACCTCAAAATCTATAGGCCTACATATTCAGTGTGGATTTGCGGATTAGGGCACAAAGCTATTGTATTATTTTGTCGAAAAACGATGGTATGGAAAAAAGTCGTCTTAACTTGGAATTCGCTTTACTTTGGTTTTACACGCATCTAACAATAAGTATAGGCCTAATATTCAACGACAATAAAGTTGCCCTATTATTGTAGAAACGAAAATACTCTTATACGGCGCAGCAATAAGGATCTTTGCACTTAAAACCTCGTATACAATCATAGGCGTAACCAGGCCGACCAAATGGGGGGGTTATAACATCCGCGGGGTCTGGGGGGTATGAAATACCCCCCAGGGAGAGGGGGGACCGGGGGTCCTCCCCCGGAAAATTTTAAAAATTAAGACGCAAAATAACGAGTTTTAAGCTTCCCACGCTTTATACTTGTATTAAGTAATTTATGGGCAGACTTTAAAAAAATATACAATTTTCCTTTTTTTAATCAATGGGGGGGTTCAAACCCCCAAACCCCCCCCCCCTCGGTACGCCTATGTATACAATTACACTAAAAATGGTATTATACATAATACACTTACTATAATCTGATAACTAGGCAATTTTTAGTCTTCAAGAGTAAAATTATTTGCTTTATATTCATACTATTATGGACGCTGATTATCAAATAGGCCTTATATTGCGTGGAATTTGTCAAGTGTTGTACCATTTATAACAAAGAAAATGTCGGCCTACCACTTACCTGAAAGGTTTTAAACGAAGTTTGCATTAAGAAACCTTACAATGTTTAGTGGCGAACACGTAATTTAAAAGGTATTATTTAAGAGACCATAAATGTAAGAAAATATAATCTGAGAGTGTTCGAAAACAGGGTAGTTAAAAAAAAATTCAGACCTAAGAGAGATGAAAACGAGGGACAGAAAAAACTGCATTATGACGAACTTCATAACCTGTACTTTTCACAAAATATTATAAGAGTAATTAAATCAGAGAGGATGAAATGGGCTGAACATGTTGCGCGCATGGGGGAGGAAAGACATACCTAAAAAAATATTGACTGGGAGACCTGAAGGGAAGAGACCACTTGGAAGACCTAGACGGAGTTGGGAGGACAATATTATAATAGATTTAAGGAAAGTAGAATTTTCGAGTAGGTTGGATGGAGATAGCTCAGAATAAAGTGGGCTCATGTAAGCGCGGTAATGAACCTCTGGGTTCCATAAAATATATAATATTCCTTTACCTTGCTTAGGAATTAGCTATTGCCATTGAGTAGGTAAGTAAGTAAATGTAAGAAGTGACGATATTTCAGTCGCATTTTACACAAAAATTGTTTTTATTTGTTTTTCACATACGTGACTCATTACCACTCTTTCACCTCACGGAAAGAAAATTATCTCGGGAATTCATCGCCAGATACAGTTCACACATAACCTATAAGGCGGCTTAGTGGCTTCCGTGCCCATAATGCCAGAGTTGAGGAGTCATGTAGCCATTCAGGGGTAGGTTGTTTGGACTTTCTGGTTTGATGAAAACGTGTTCTCATACATAATCTTGCCCTGAGAAATCGGTCAGAGCAGCTTTCTGCATTCAGAATCCTGCATTACCATTTTATAAATTATCCCCTCATCGGAAAATTAAATACATAGACATTATTCGTGAATGGACTTATAGACGCGAAAATGAAATAAAATAAAGACTTCATTGGGTTAGTTGTTTGGTTGTTTGTCGGATACAGGCAGAACCTAGCCTCTCTGGAGAGCATTCCATGTCAGAGTCCCAAGTTTGGGACATCGCATCAGGCTTGGTATAAGGCACGTAGTAATAGGCTACAGTAATTCGTTTCATTTCTCCCACTTTCAGTAAATGGGTTTGTTAGCCACATCACGAGCTTTTAGTAAAACAAAATAACTAAAAATAAATAAAATAAGAATATGGGTAAGGTCGGTGAAATAGCTTCGACCATAGTCCATACATGGAAGTTCTAACTTACCGTAATGAAATAATCAGAAATAATCAGGATAGGCCTGTAGACTTACCTATGAATATAAAGGAGGCTAGAAGCATTTGACATCTCGTTTCTTAAATAATGTTTTTTTTCCCCTAGAAGGAGGGAGTCAGAATGGATAGTCGCTCAATTTATCTCGATAATGAACACTTTATTCCGAGATTTTCCGAGGACTGCAGTATTTGCTTAAGTTACCCAACGGAGAAGTAATTTTTCTATTCCTTCAGTGTGGGAATAAGCCTTATCAAAGGGAAGAGAGAACAGACGTAGGAAAATTTTCGTTTCTAAACCGGACTATCAGAGACTGGAATGATTTACCTGAAAACGTACTAGAGGCTTTCCCAAGTAGCAATAAGGCGTTTAAAAATATACTGAAATCGCTCCACAATAGTATTTAAATGGCAGTTAACAGAGGCAGTGATACGGAAGTGACGTGTAGTGACAGTGAAAAAGATGGTTAGGTTGTAAGAATGTTTTATAAGTACGGTACTATGTAAATATTTAGGTTAATTGTATTAAGATAAGAATATTATAGGAGAAAAATTCCTCCGACACTGGGACTTGAACCCAGGCCCTTTGGCTATTCGCGCCAATGCTCTACCAACTAAGCTAAGCCGGAGTTCAATTCTCAGCGCCAGATGGAACCTCTCTCCTATGACTGATTGCCCTTAATGATCTACCTCATCTGGATACAAGTCCCAGTGTCGGAGGAATTTTTCTCCTATAATATTCTCATGTAATGTATAACAGAGACAATAATCTGTGGTTCATGAATACTTGTATTAAGGTAGCTTAATATTAGATTTAAGTACAGTACTAGTAAATAGTATTTAGTATATAATTAATAAACTTTGGCTATGTATGCAACATAGGATGGAAACCCAATTGTAGTTAATAAATATTCAATCAATTCATGATTCATTCTAATACCTTACATTAACTTATTTGTACTTAAGAGAATATTAAGCATTCCTACAACCTACAATGAACGACTATTATAGACTAATTAAACTATCTCTGGTGACCATCCTAGTTAGATCGACGCAATACAAGTTAACGTCAAGTTTCTTATTGCCGGAGGAAATACCGTACAACATACTAATGGGAAAATCTTATAGAAAAGACCCTGTTAAAGGATCTAATGTAGATGAGAGGACAAGCTATGGTCGATCTTAGGGAGACTGGAATGGGTCAAGCTACTTTGATAGAAAAAGTAGGGATCGGAAAAAGATGGATAATATTAATTAATTTGTTGGTGCGATGCCGGTGATATACTCTATACCTCTGCATTAGGAAATATTCGTGTAAGGAAAATAAAACTGAAACATTACAAAATCATTATAAAGTCTGATGTTCCTTCATAGGTGATAGGTAGGTCGTAATTGCGGTACAAGTTGGCAATGCGCTGCGGTGTGTGGCGGGGAATTTCTTATTCACACCGCGTACAGAGAATTATGACGCGAGGATGAAGCTCGCGTTCATTGATTGAGGCAACTTCCACCCCTCGGCCGCCTCTTCTGCAGCATCCAGGCTCCAACGCCACTCAATTTTAACATAATTTGTGTGAGTTCAGTATAACTGTGATTCAAACAATTAGATATTACATAACTAAGAGAAAAAAGATAATGGAATATGCTAGCAGTTTGTACGAATTATCATACTATTATTATGTTTGAGATTAGCGGAAAACTTGATAAATACAAACTACATCGAACTAAATTTATACAGGAGAAACAGTAATTTAAAAAAAAAAAAGTTACTTGCAATTTTCTAGATGATTTTATTTTTTCTTTATCTATAAGTACCTATGTAATGTAATTTAGTTTATTCATGTATCATGTAATCATACAAATATACACCTCGTGTTACAAATAATTTTTCATCATGAGGTGTACTTGATACATAGATCTACATCATGTAGTTGACGTGTTTACATTTGTGGTATTTATACTTTACTTACTTTGCCCACAATTATTGATTTTTTGTATACATCCAATTACTTTACTAACAGCGTCTGCTATTACTGTTCAAACTCTTTAATTTGCTTTTCCCATTTCATTTTGGTTGTATAAAAATGTTTCTCATTTCCTTCAATATTTCTTGTCGTCGATGCCTTTATATGACACTTCTATATCTTTTAAAAATTTTATTCAACAATTTGTGTCTAATCGTTTAGGTTTCTATATATCTTGGGATCATAATAAGTGGGTTTTGCGACAAATCGAAACAGACAAGAATCATTATATTTTTATGTAAGTATATGGGTACGGTTATCACTAAGGAGACCATACAATAGATCAATAAATCGTTATGCTTGCATTTCGATCTGTTAGAGGAATGGAGAAAATGGTTTATTTCATTATCGTCGCTCTTATCTTTCGTGAAGGCTTTTATTTTTATTGATTTTATAATGTTCTTGGTAGAACAAGGTTGCTTCTTTGTTCGTTTATCGTTGCTAACATCTACGTTGCCTTAGAGTCATGGGAAATTTTATTAAGTCATATTGATTTAACAGAATCCCCTTGTACTATAACGAGATACAAGTTGAAGTTGACTTTCCCTTCACAGGACCATTGAGTTATCAGAACTTAGCCCATTACCACATATCACTACCCTTACTAGATGACCTGCAGTGTAGGGGGGAATGCGATCTGGATGCTTTCCAATGTGGAAATTCGCCAAGATAAACATGGTACACATGCTGCCCATGCAGAACATGACACTTCAAGACATCGAGCCCTCTGCCATATCAATAATTCCCACTGTTTTCGCGCCAAAATCTCGTGGTACCCGCACACAGTATTCCAAGAGATGTTCCTGATAGGAAATCGGCGAAAGCATTTTATCTCAACTGAATAAAGTTCTACCCTTACATAGCAAGCAAAGAAAACAAGATAAGAAATGTATTGAATGCAATATTTCTTTAATTCAGCCTTGTTTAAACTCCTTTGAACATCGAAGCAATATCAGGAGTTTAGTTTCTGTGTTTATAACAGTGCGTCACTGTTTTCTATTGTTCATGTATTTTTTGTATCTGTAAATTTTAGTTGAGATTAATTTTTAATGAATGTCATTTTAATAGCGGCGATGAGTTATGTTGAGTAAAACTAAATCGGCATTTGCCTTTACGACTGGGGGAAAAATGAAAAAACAGTCAAATTGGCCGGCCAAGGTATTTTAACCTGGAGCCTCCCCCGGGCCATCTGGGCCACCTAGCTCGGCAATAAAATATTATATGGATGCTAGATGTCGTATTTTAGGGCAAATGCCTATTTTGTTCCTTTAGGAGAAAGGAGAAATAATTATTAATATTTGTTATATGAAAATTTAAGCTATTCAATGAAGTACCTTAAAATTTCTAAAATGATTATGAGCGCCTAATTTGTTAATATTCGGCTTGAAATGTTTAAGTCAGTGTTAAATTTTTCCTTTTCCTTTTCCTTTTCAATGTAATTTTTTTAAGGATGTAAAAAAAACTTATGTAGATCAATCGCTTTCAGCGCAGCTACAATTATAATCCCTTATTGGAAATCACTTAATAATAATAATGATGACGTTGATGATAATAAGAATAAGTAGTAGTAATTATTATTATTATGTAGTTAATTGTGAATTAACTATAAACTATTGTAAAAAATTATATTACAGAACTGTCATTCTCGTCTCCGAATAAGCTAATGATGAACTGCGACATAATGAATTTGTTAATCATGGTCACTAATCCAAGCATTAGAGAGTGTATTTAGAGATATTACTTGAGCGTCAGGTCACACGACTTCCCTAATGTGCGGGATTTGCGGTGCACCAGGTGGCTATGGGATGTGATTTTCCGATAGCCTGTGTTTCCCTACCAATCAATCCAAGAGCTGATGCATCAGCAACATAACCAATTATAAATACTTATTAACGTAATCGTATAAATTAATTTTAATATAATTTGATCACACCTAACGTACATGTTATCATAAAGCCTAGGCTATGTGTCATAAATTTTTTGGCCTACAAATTTCACAAGTATTTTTACCTTCCGTTCACTACAAAAGTTTCACATATCTTGTCGTGTAGTTTTCGAATGATTTCTTTGGAACGTGGCAAATATGGGTACGAAAACGTTTACTTAAAAATAAAGGGTACTTAAACACTTTCAAATATTCTGCAAAATTACATTCAAAACATAAAATCATGGACATTCAAACCTATCTCTAAAACTCCGGTGGCTTCACAGAAAACCCTAAAACGGCCATATTTGACAACTTATTAGAGTAAAAGGAATATAGGGGTAAGGTCTTAAAACTTCTATCATAAATAAGGCGGTAATTTATTTATTATTCTTTATTAAATCCACAATATTAATTAAATCTCTAATTTTTCTTTCATTAACTAATTTTACGTGTGCAGTAAATTTCTGCATTTCTGTATGCCTTTAAAATAAGGTTTCTTTTGATTAAACTGTTCCGAATTACGATGTAAATTGTGGCCAGAGTGAAATGTGTGCAGGCTACTCAGGTCAATGTGTTTGGTACACGCGTGAATGGAACATAAATTTTCATCACGTGGAAGATAAAAGCGCTTTTCTGCTCGCAAGATAGCACAGTGTTTTTATGGGGAAAGCACAATAATTAAGCAGTTTGCAAGGCTATGTTGAACACCCACATCGTAGAGGGAGTAATGGAGTAAGCGGGGAATGTTAATTCATATGCAGGCAGCTTTATAGAAGAGGCAAGTATCTTGTTTGTACACAACACCTACCAAGTCCAATGTGAGCAGTTTTACAAGAAACGCATGTTCCCATTACAAGATATATACAACTATACTTTTCATATTCAGCTGATATAGCCTAATAAACATTTGCGTTCGTTATAGTATATTGCGATACAAGTGCCGTAAGGCACGTTTACGGGTCGAGGAAACAGATTGAAAACCCGAGGCGCAGCCGAGGGTTTTTAAGTTTTCGAGACCCGTAAATGCCTTTACGGCCCGTGTGTTGCATGCTATTTTTTGCACGATGATTATTTATATCAATTTAATTGTATTAATTGTGATATTACCTGAAAATATTATGTAAATACATTCTTGAAAATAGATGTTTATTTCAGAAAGTGATTCGCATGTGTTTGTTGTTATGGGAACCGAATATTTGTCCTGGGCGCCGTGGCCATAAAGGCTTGTATTATGAAGTGTATCGTAATGAATTATGACGTAGCGCTTGGACCGTAAGTGTTTTAACCTCATCGCAACCGGCCTTAGCAACAAGACTGTGTGGGAATGTCAACTTACGATCCATGTAAACAAAGTTCGTAAGTACCACTTACTAGCTAAGGAGTGCAAAAAATTATATGTTTACAGTGTTGTGATTAATACGACAATTACAAGAATAGCTTAGCAGTAACAGTAATACTGACAAAATCGTAAGGTGGGATATACACATATATTAAATCCTCAAACCTTTTTGATCCCCATTACGCTTTTGTTTTTTTGATTTATCAAGGTTCTGAAACCTTCAAACGACTTCTAAATGGCTACGTTTATAAGAAAATATATCGTTATAATTAATATTATTATCAATATTAAATTTAATTTTAGTTTTTCTCGAAAACATGTTTTTCTTTTTTTTACATTTTTCACAGCTCAAAATGTTCCACATTTTAAATTTTCAATATATTTTCTGAAGAGACAGGTGAAGGAAAATGTTCATTATTTTTTGTACTAAAATTTTGGAGTTACAGTTTAATTTTTTTGAGAAAATGCGTGATTTCTTTTACAAAAAAATGAAATACTGCAATATTAGAAAACTGTTTAATATTAACATTCAAATCTTATAATTTTTTGCCTTTCATTTGTTTCGTTTTAATTTCTTCCAAGAATTAATATTTCTAAATATAAACATATATTTTGTAAAATGGATTTCTGGTTCTGTAATTTTGAATTCCCTACTTTAATCTTTTTAAGTTGTTTAACTGTTTTTAGTTTATGTACAAGTCTTCAATTTGTATGTATATTTGTAAATTTCTCTGTTCTCTCTTATTTAATAGATATGATAATTGCAGTTCCTTAAACACGAACTTTGTTCATCTGGGAGCTTTTAAAGAAAGTACACATGTTAAAATAAATGTAATAGTGCAAGCTTGCAGCAAATAGAGTAGGCCTATTAACAGGTAGTTTTCCCTGTAAGCCTATCAAAGCTAAAACTGCAGTAAATCCGTAATGTAAAAAAAAAATTCTTAAAAAATCAAATATTTCATTGCATTTAAGGTTCATCCTGTGGGCCATAAGCAATATCATGAATAAAAATATCTATACATTTTAGTTGCTTATCGCATGTATATGTGCAGGTAAAAGGGAAAAAAACGGACCGACTAAAATACCTAAGATGCCGATATGAGCCACTGCGCATGCCTAGCGGCATTCACAGGATAGCAGGGAATGTATTGAAATTTGTTCTAGTGTCGACTGTTGACTTAGCCCATTTAGAAACCCAGAATATGGTTTCTAATGGTATTATTTTGTTACTGAGTATATTAATTATTAATATTATTATAAAATCCTAACGCAAATTATATTATATTCAGCTACAAGAGTCGGTCCGATTTTTTCCCTACCTGTACATAATGCAGTATAAATGCATGGCAGTAGTCGTAAAAGGTACAATATTCTTTCTGACCATCTTTTCATTCCCATTTTAATTCTCTAGTAGAACCTCTTCATCATTTAATTTAAATAAATAGAGTTTTCTCAACTTTCCTTTCCCGGCTCCTCTATTGTTTCACAACATGTGCTCGTTTCACAGTGCTACTTCAGTTTTGTGTGCAACGTGCAAACGAAATTCTGTTCAAAGCATTGTGAGAAACCATTCTTTCGGAAGCATACAAAGAGCTCGTTTGAACGCTGTGGCACTCTTCATAGGGTGAAATACACTTCTGTTTCTAGGAGTAATGCTATTTAATGAGACCTATTAAACCAACTAACTATATTTTAGCATGCAACCTAAATGCAGTAAATGAAAACTTAATTGCGTGATATGATCGAGAAATTGTTTAAAGGGAAGACTGTGTGTGTGGTATCTTTATGTTCTCATCTGCATAATAACATTATGCGCCTAACAGGCTTGTCTTCGCTTTGGAATGGTAAACATTCAAGAGAATTGCCTGTTTGAAACGCAAACAGAGGCTTTCTACTGTATCTATACAATACAAAAGCAAATCGCCCTAGTTTGTTTGCTCGAATGCACACTTTATAAATTAAATTTTTTGAATTAGTTGACACTGGAATCTCTGACGTATTGGCATTGACGTATCAGGCATAATATTTCACTTTGAGTTTAAAGAAAGATGGAAATATTCCACAAAGGTTATATCAATATTTTCCCTGATTATTTTTAAAATAAAATACACAATAATACTTTTAACCCGATATGTCAAATTATAATATTTTAGGATAAAAATTCCTCTGACACCGGGATTCTAACCAGCTACTTGATGTGATACTATGAGTAGGAGCATTTTGAATGGACATGCACTTCAGTAATAAAGTGTAGTCCAGGTGTTAAGCGTATGGGAACGTGAAACACTGTAGCATAAAAATTCTCTGACACCGGCATTCGAACCCGTGACCTTCGACTTTTCGTTCAGATGCTCTCCCAACTGAGCTAACCAGAGTTCGATTCACGGCACCTGTTCTGTTCTGTTCTGTTGAAACAATATTCTGTGATTTTATGAACACTTATCTACATCTAAAATGTAACTGTCCGGTCACAAAATCACTAAATTAATGTGCATCACAGTACTGTAGGCCTATATGACATATATCATAATGTGTTTCAGTTAGGTCAACTATTAAGGGTAATCAATGGAGCTGGGACAAATAACTGGTTAACGGTTAATTTCGCAGACAATTAATTGCAGAGAAGACAAAACAGTTAACTATTATATGAATACATAGTTAACTGTATATTATATTATTTACAATTATCTGGACGTCTATGTATTGTAAGCTTCATTGTCTTGTCATGCGCCTCCATATGAACAAAACCATACATACAGACACCAGAAGCATCCACATTACATATTTTCAAAGGCATTCTTGCAGTGGAACTGAAAGTTCAGGCTGTACTTATCATCTACAAAACTCTTTTAACAGGTAATTAGATAACTACAAACAAATGGATTATTTATTAAAACATACAGTTATCTAATTAATCCTTTACGAATTATTCTTTTACATTAATATGGGCATGAGGTCTGAATGACCGCTCAAGAAATAAGGGGCTTTTAACAGTTAAGAAACTTACAAAATATGATCGTCCATTATCAATTTATCATTCACGCAAATTGACTGCTAAATGCTTAAAATAACGAAGTATTATTCTTACACAATCATTTTGTGGGGGTTTTCAGGCCATACATTTGAAACAGAGTACCATAAATGTAATAAAATGTATTGTTTCAAAGATATCTTAATATTTGTTTTCAATCGAATAGCCAAAATACACAAGAAATGTACTTGATATCGTCATTCACAAAACTCCGAAGGAGATATTAATCACAGTCCACCATAATATGTGGTTAAGGTAAAAACTGCAGTAACTTAAACTTGGACCTACTACTTTTCCCCCTTAGATAATATAATATGAGACATCCAGTCATTCTGCCTCAAAACATTTTCTGCAAAATTTCACCGAAATAATTTAATCATAGACCTAATTGTCATCACATGGTCTTAAAACTCTCTGCCTAACAGTTTTCGGTAGTCCCAGCCGTTCATTCATTCTTACCCACAAAATAGTTATCTGAAAAAAAAAATGTAACAATGGATGTATGATCTTACAGACCGCCACAGACAGCCTAGCATGGCTCCACTAACACTGATGGGTAAATGTCACATATTGGGTGGTAAAATATCTCGAGTAGAGAATATAGTGTGAGTGTGGGAAGACGATGTCTAGACAGCAGCGGTGGTCTATTGTTTTTACTGCGGTCTCACAGACCTCACATCTATGGTTAAGGTTTGACTGTTATCCTGTTAATTGGATAAAATAAAATGGTTATTTGAGCAATTATTTTTTCAGCTAACCAATTAAATTTTATCTAGATGATCTCAGCCTTAGTAATCCTAGGAAAGAGATTCCATCTGACGCCGTGAGTCGAACTCTGGCTGCTTAGTTGGGAGACCATCGGCACGTAAACCCGAAGTTCAGGGGTTAGAATCCCGGTGACAGAGGAATTTTTCTCCTAAGTAACTGAATATTTGCTTAATCAGGACTATACTTTGTTACTGAAATGCATGTCCATTCACCAGCGCACAACACGAGCCTACTCATGAAGGAACTGGTTCTGTGTTTTTTTTTTTACTTCATAAAGATTATAGGAATGATCAAGGATCTATCATGGAAACCTTTCTAAAAGAATATAAGTAACTCTGCATGCAGACGACACTCCATATCATAGTTGGAAGTCAGGATCGATCTTAGTACGTGATGCAGGTATTCTGTTGATTCAGTCTGAGACTTCCAGTAGTGACGTGGAAATATAGTGGAGATTCAGTGGAGCACTTCTTGGGGTTACCACGTACTTTATGTATTAAATTATTACACACAGCTTTGAAAGCACGTCTCCAACCCTTACATAATTTAAACCACGGCACGGAGAGAAGAATCTATCCCGCCTTTACTTTTACATTCCACAAGATACGATTTTTTATTGAAAAACGTGATAAAATAGCTGCTCTTATTTCAGGTTCTTATGTGTATATTCGTTACAGTCTAAACGTGTACGTGATCGACGCTTATCAATATCACCATCTACGAGTAAAAGATATAAATAATGTCACCACCTTTATAACGCGAACCCCTATAAGAATTCGGGAAACATTTAGTTCATGGCTTGGAAATAACTTGGCATAACTTGGAAATATAAATCGCCACCACTAAATGCCACAATATAATTGTACAATATAATATGCACAATATATTATGTACAACTAAGTACATGTACATGAACACTTGCATAATCATGTTGTTATTAATACTGCGCATACACATGGGACTCGGTATGACCACAACTTTGTTATTCCTAAATTTAGATTAACTAAGACACTTCAGTAAAATAGTCGTCATATGGTTGCACCATGGACATTTGTGATTTTACACAGTCAAAAGGTAAAGAGTAAAATATTTAATTATATAGAAATCCCAGCTGTGGTCATCATATGTGTACGAGGGTGAATCGAAAAGTAACGCACAATAATTTTTTTTTACAGAAACTTATGGGTAGCCTACAATTATAAACATCATACAATTATATAGGTACAATTATAAACAAGTGCACACATAAAGATACATATTTTGTCTATTTTTCTATATAGTCGCCAAGTTTCTCAACACATTTCTTCCATCGCGATACTCCAACCGAACGGATTTCTATGAAAGGGTATTTTGAAACTGGTATCATGATAGGAAAAATGTGTTGAGAAAGTTGGCAACTATATAGAAAAATAGACAAAAGATGCCCCTTCATGTGTGCATTTTGTTTGTAATTGTACCTATTAACCTTTTGTAAAAAAAAATATATATATATATTGTGCGTTACTTTTCGATCCACCCCGTATAACAAAATAAAAAACCTCTCCAAGACTTTTATGATGATTATTAAACGAGCGTAAGGGAGTTTCGTAAGTATTCTCGTGTTTTAATAAACGTCATTATAGTTCGTTCCGTAGTATCTATTAAATTAATAGACCTACAAACCACTCTATATTGAGCTAAGTAAAAGGACACCTTCAAATAAAAGTGATAACCAGGGCTCGGTCTAGGGTACCCAAATCAAGAAAGTTAAGAACGTCCGGACCATTGCTTTATTAAGATTGAGGCGAAGTAGAGATTGAGCGTGGCGTTACTGGTTGCCTCAACATGTAAACATTCAGTCACAGTAGGGCACAAAATAATTGTTCACATTTACAGTCATAAATATTTTCATTACATTTCTAGTTTAGAAATGATTTGCCTAGCATTATGTGTTTCAGTTTACGTTGTAATCTATATGTTTTAACAATCTGAAATAATTTTTGGCTCCTGAGAAGAAACCCATATTTACTGGTCTTGCACCACTTTTCTAATCTGATTCAGTGATTGTCACAACAAGGTATTAAGGATTTTTTCTTAGGATCGATTCCCGAGAAATGTTTTTAGCCTTATGTTTTTTCAAGAAACTCATACAATATTTGTTTTCGATCTTGAAAGTGTTGTTGGTATGTAAAAATATGACACGTAAAATTCAGTTTGATCTTCAATGCCTAATATTAAAGGCCTGCCTTGAATGTGTAATTTATATTTCCCATCTGCAGTTTGCTATTACATTGTTTTTCAAACAATATATTTCTACCTGGCAGTATATATTTTGTGTGCAATTTGAAAAATGCAGTGTTGTTTTCTTTCTCATCCAAATATTCGGTTCCGAATCTCTCTCAGTTTCTTCTGAAAAGAACGCTTTGTACTCTCAATTTTTCGGCATGTTCCTCTGTACTGTGAATTCCAAAATAATAGAATTAACACTAATATGAAACCTAAAATAATTAATTATATAAAAATATGACACAGTGGATTCTTTCCTTACAGGATCGCAAGTAACGTATGTATGGACACAAGCCAAGCAGCAATGAGGAAGTAATGAATTTTTTTTATGAAACCCCACGATTCAATACGTCATTTATACTCCGTGCTTTCCAAACCTAGTTCTCGTAACTTTGTGACCCTAGGCCGAGCCCTGGTGATGACTTTTCCTTGGATTATAATGAAGACATTAACAATTCTCTGAAAAACAGCCTGCCGGTACCTGAAGTTGTAGGTTAGTAGGGTTAAAGGCAACTAAGAAATGTAGGGGTCATATTGCTTCAATGTTATTCCAGCTGTACATTGTTCTTCTTCATCACCCTGGTTACTTCATAACTGTAACTTATTTTTCAAACTGAAGAGTTTGAAATTAAAATAGCTGCTCTTTACACAAGAGACTCTGCATATGCTAATTCATACCTCGTCTAAAAACCACCAGGAAAAAATAGACGTGGGGAAACTGGCTGCCATATGGCATGCGAAGTTAGCTTTTCTTGCTCAGCCCAACAACATTAACATAGTTCAGTGTCTTTTATACTCGCTTATTTGCCCTAGTGGATGAATAAACACAGGGGTGTACAAAATCAGCTTTGCAAACACTCATACAACTTCTCCGGCACGTACAGTAATTTGCAAGACAAAAATCAACTCCATACTCATTCTTTTTAAATAATACATTTAACTTAAATTGATAAGCTGCCACAACTCAAATATTGGTGTCACAGAAATAAATTATTATTAAATACTAATAAAACAGTCTGTATAAAGTTCCTTAACAAAACTAATAACACTGATTTTAGCTTTTTCTTCAATTCTTCAATTACTCAGGATCGAAAGAAATCCAAATTTCTATGCATAACAATTGGCAATTTATGTTTAATGATCATTCTGATTTTGCTATAAGTAAAATTAATAATGCTAATTTTTCTATACTGCAATTAAGAAACATATCTCATATTAAACCTCTGACAGATGTGTATTATGCATTACTTTTCTCTTATTTACATTATGGTGTGTTTTTATGGGGAAATAATGTTAATTTTAATAGAATTTTTATTGTTCAGAAGAGAGTTTTGATTACTATTTTTAATCTTCGTAGTAGAGTATCATGTAAACAATATTTCATTAGGTTCAACATCATGTATATACATTTTTAAATGCTTGACTCTGTTTAAATTACATGAACATAATTTTTATAAACAATCTCACCATCATACATATGAAACCAGGAATTGTCATTTAATCACAATTTTAAGTCACAGACTCGCGAAATTTGAAAAGTCCCCAGCGTATGCTGGTATAACGTTTTTTTAATAAATTACCTCAGGAAGTTAAAGATCTTATAATAGTTTTAAAATTTATGTGAAAAGCATTTTACTTCAAAAATGTTATTATTCTGTTACTGAGTATTTGAATGATTGTTTGTAAATTGTAATTTCTGTGTTGTTTTTACTGTGACGTGTATGCCCATATTATGCATACACGTATGGCTGTGTACAAAATAAATACTCTACTATACAATAGATTTTAGAACGTTTAAAGCACAGAGAGCGCGCATATTTAATCACCAATCACATTGAAAAAATTTTGAGTTGGGTCATTCCACCTCAATTCATCCAGGGCATGTAACCCTCCGGTCTCAGATTTTGATGAAAATTTGTAGTGTGGTTTCCATATGCATGAGAAACAAAGATCTGAATTTTTAGCTTCCTGTCTGTTATAGAGTCGGAGATACACTTCTTTGAAAACATCGTGTTTTAGGAAGAATAGAGTCAGGACAGGAGTAGGTTTTGTGTGCAGACTGTTACATTTTTGCTTGTACCATGCCTGTGAATGTTAGCAGAACCATAACACATGATCATTCCAATGCAAAAATGACTGCTGAGTTCAAATCTGGTGTCAGAATTTGTTTAACACTTACAGAAATGTTGTTATGGGCATGTAAACTTAAAAATTCAAACTATAAAAAGGCAATCGCGCCTCCTCATAAAAACCACGATATCTCAAAAAGTAAACTAGATACAGCTGAATGCTTTGCACCATTGGAACGAGCAGGAAATTTCCATCTAGATCAAATAAAAAAACTTGTGGGACTTTGTTAGGTGAATTTTTTTTCTGCACATATGTAAAAATAGAATATTTGAGTATGGATTACATACATATGTTGAACAGAGTTTCCAGATAATTATGGAGCTACAGTCTTACAAGCCAAAGTAATTCAGTGTTATAATCAGTTCTTACCATTAAGTGCACAGAAATCCATTACCACAATTATAACACTTTTACACGGTAAGTTAAACATAATATTTTTGGAGCAGACCTGATACATGACATTATATTAATTTGTTAACAGCTCAGTACCCAAATTATTAAATGTGCTGCCAATCCAAATACATGAATGTTGCAAAATTCCATACACAAACTGCTATGGATTGTAGAGGAGACCAAAACAAACTTTTTTGTTAAATAAGCATAGGTCGGAAACCAATAGGTATGTCAGTAGTCACCTTCGAAGACAGACATCGTTGAGAAGAAACAAACATCCCTGTGCATGACAAACACATGACATGTTGCAGATTGTACACAGTTGCTTTTATTCATTCTACTTGTTCTTAGGCATTGAGTAAGGACGATGGAAGATTACAGTTTTGTTGAACTCGCGAATTTCCACCTAGTTTATGGTGACTGCAATGGCAATTCCACAGCTGCACAATGTCTCTATGCTGAGCGATATCCTGGTCAGCGTTTACAAAATCCTCGCACATTTGTTTCTGTTTCAAGTTTGAGGGCATCTACGTGACACATTTGGTGAAAATTGGATTGGCCGGGGTGTACCCATTGCATGGCCTGCTCGTTCTCATGACCTTACCCCACTTAACATTTAAAGAGTTTAGTGTATGAAACACCAGCTGTGTCAGAGGAGGATCTTGTTGCACAGATTCTTGTAGCTGCCAACCAATTACAACATACCCCTGGAGTATTCCACCATATGAGAGAAGCAGTATTGTGTCGTTGCAGATCGTGTATTGAAGCAGGAGGCCGCACATGTGAACAATATCTGTAAATAAACCTCACCACAACCAGCTCAAATGGTCACCATACCTTCATTGTGTGTCAGCATGTTTCCATTCGAAGGTGACTTCTGGTGTAACTATTGGTTTCCGGCCTATGGTTATATAACAAATGCAACTTCTATGCAACAAATTCCTTCCCGGCCCTCAGTTGGAACATCAGTGTAGCACCCCCAGTTCGTACTACTAAATGTGATGCGTAGGCCTACTACTTCATGAAGACGAAGTAGCCTAACTCTTATAGAGTAACAGATCATTATAAATCAGTGCAACAATCTGTTAGCTCCAATTTAAATTGTCCTTACAAATGTAATAGGCATGTTATTATATCTATTAATTGTGAATATTTACTTATCACCACTCATAAATATCTTTTATAATCAATACTTGATGTATAGCACATCTATAGGCCTAAATAAAATGACGTCTGTGGTCTATTTTTATATTTGGATTGGCAGTACACTTAATAATTTGGGTATCGAGCTGTTAACAAATTAATGTAATGTAACAGGTCTGCTGCAAAAATATTATGTTTAACTTACCGTGTAAAAGTGTTATAATTGTGGCAATGGATTTCTGTGCACTTAATGGTAAGAACTGATTATAACACTGATTTACTTTGGCTTGTAAGACTGTAGCTCCATAATTATCTGGAAACTCTGTTCAACATATGTATGTAATCCATACTCAAATATTCTATTTTTACATATGTGCAGAAAAAAAAATTCACCTAACAAAGTCCCACAAGTTTTTTTATTTGATCTAGATGGAAATTTCCTGCTCGTTCCAATGGTGCAAAGCATTCAGCTGTATCTAGTTTACTTTTTGAGATATCATGGTTTTTATGAGGAGGCGCGATTGTCTTTTTATATTTTCAATTTTTAAGTTTACATGCCCATAACAACATTTCTGTAAGTGTTAGACAAATTCTGACACCAGATTTGAACTCAGCAGTCATTTTTGCATTGGAATGATCATGTGTTATGGTTCTGCTAACATTCACAGGCATGGTACAAGCAAAAAGGTAACAGTCTGCACACAAAACCTACTCCTGTCCTGACTCTATTCTTCCTAAAACACGATGTTTTCAAAGAAGTGTATCTCCGAATCTATATCAGACAGGAAGCTAAAAATTCAGACCTTTGCTTCTCATGCATATGGGAACCACGCTACAAATTTTCATCAAAATCTGAGACCGGAGGGTTACATTTCACTTTTTTTCTGGATGAATTGAGGTGGAATGACCCAGTTCACAACACAAGTTCAATTTTTAATGCCCAGTTTATATGGATACATGTAACTAGCCTTGTTCAATTTTATAATTAATAAAGTGTATACAATAAAACCCTATATTTCGCTTACTACTTTTCACAACTGAAAATGAATTAAATTATTATTAATTATTTAAAATGTTAACTTTATACCCATAGCGTTCAAAATATTTTCCTATGGTATGTTTACCATTGGACATAATAGAACACTAAGATTAGTTTAAGTTTCCACTTCCTAAGGGAATTAGAATGTTCTGTATTAAATGTCTTCTTTCTCGGAGTTTTACCCCTCCCGTTGTAGGGATGTTTATGAGACCAACGCCCCCAAAATTTACAGGACTGCGACCTGCGACCTGTCGGGGAAGGAGTTCAAAGTGATCATATGAAGGTTAAAAGATAGCTCGAATATATATATATATATATATATATATATATATAGATAGATATTTATATATATCTATATATATGAATGTGTATCATGAAATAATTGATTAAATAAGGGCAATTTGTTTTTGCATGTTTTTGCTTTATTTTGCATTTTTCATCGTTTTCAAGTGATAGATCATTTTCTGCATTTTTAGGTCATTTTCGGAATTTTCAGGTCTTTTCGGCATTTTAAATCATGTTTCAGTGGAGGCAAAGAGGAGCTTTTCCATGTACAAATCGTTACTTTCAGACAACAGACAATTGATTTTATTTGAAAATCTCCGCCAAGTGTTCATAGTTAATTTTAATTCAGGTTTATTGTGAACACCTTAGCAGTTTGTCTTGTAGCAATAAATAATTATAATTTCTTTCTTTTTAAATGGCACATATTTGGTAGGGACAATTTGATGGACATGCCAGTTGAGAAAGGTTTTTTCTCGCTAAGGGTGTCCAAGTAGTATAGATGTACTTAATTTTTTAGTAATAAAATAAGTGTGTTTTATGTTCTAAATTCATATATAACGCACCGTCATCCGTTAAATTCCTTTACTTTAAAAAAAACTAAATATAAGTAAAGATGGAAAATTTATTGGTCATTTTTTTAATTTTGTGTCTTTTTTCAATATTTTTAGGTCATAAAGGCATTTTTTATTTTGCATTTTTTCACTATTTTATAGTCATTAAATGCCATTAAAGTGATCACATACATCCTTTTTTGACCAGATGAGGATGAGTGATCAGCCCAATTCAGTCAAAAGTGACACCTTCATAACAAGAAATGTGAGATATGCGTGGCATCAAATTGTGAAAAACTAGCAGGTGCCCGCGGTTTCGCCCACGATAAATAATTGAACAATAAGAAATTAAGAGTATATTAAATATTAAAGCATTATGTTTATTAACACTTGCACGCGAATCATTCATAAACTAAAACATTAATAATTAATGAAGCAGCTAAAATTCCGGCTTTAGAGTACATTCCACGATTAAAAAGCGCCGCCTTGGAAAACGATCTCAGATTCGATTATGCAGTTCCAAAGCTGCCTGTGAACAATGATAATACGTATTGTTTCTCAACTGTTTGTTGACAGATAAATATGATGTGAATTTTATTTCATAAGTTCAGTGTAATTTTCAGAAATTATATAATTTTTCAAGGGAAGGAGTGGTTTGTTTGGATTTTTATTGTCCGCGATACTTCCAGGGTTAAACTATCAATATATTAAAGCTGGTACCCGCGGCTTCACCCGCCATTATTAATTGACTCCAGGAATTTTAAGAAATTTACACTGGCAGTTTATTAAAAATGTTTGTGGTTCAGAGCTATGAAAATTGTAAGTAAAAATAAAATTAGAATATTTGTTCGTTGTGTTCATTTCACTTAGGCCTCGTATAATAAAGAACGGTTTTCATAACGGTATTATATTTGTATAATATTGTGAAAGTTTACACTGCAAGAGACGAACATCGCCGAGTATACTCGATGTCTCGCGAAGTGAGGGAGCAAGCACGCTATTTAGGGCCGTTATATTGTATAAGAGTAGATTCAAAATGTATTATGAGGTTAGTACCATTACTCAGGACATGACTTTAAACATTGTACAGTGCATTACTGCTTCGTTATAAAATGAAAATAAAACCTATTTCAGTGACATAAAAATCATGCGGTGCAGTGTTGTAACAATAGAGCCATAACGAGGCAAGAATTCTGTACACGAGAAGCTGCTTGGATATTCTCGTTGGAGTTAAATTAAATGAGAAAATAAAAACCTGTGGAATAAGAAAATGAGTAAAAGCACCTTCCGGTGAATCAGAGCATGCGTTAATACAACAGGTGAAAGAGCAAGAATATACAATGGGGCTATGAATTCTTGGCTATTAGAGAGAGAGAAAAATGAGGAAGAGAGGGGAGGACAAAGAGAAGGGACACAAAAAATATGGAGCTGGAGAGAGAAATAAGTTCACCTATTAGGTACTGAATAATATTTCACAACATTAACGCATTATATTCTGCTTGATAAACTCTACTTTATAAAGATGGGAAGCTATGGTAGAACAAAATATTATAGAGCATATAACTTTGTCCAGTCTGATAGCGGTTGTAGAATACCGGCTGAATATGTAAAATAATATTATAATAAATGATAATAATAATCATAATAATAAAAGTATTTAGGTTGGTAGAGATAAGGCCAGTAGGCTTAGATTCCAAGAGCTACCATCTAATACAAAAATTACAAGAAAATACCGTAAGAAATGCGTTGAGACTAAAGATATAAAATTACAGTAATATAACTGAATTATATTATAAACACTACAGAATAAAATTTGAATTTAGTAATTATGATCTTTTTAAATTATTTGCATCCTTTAACCAGCTATTTAAGAATAATGATTTTAAATCCTTAGACTGTAATAGCATTAGCCTATACATTTTTACTTACTTACTTACTCAATGGCAATAGACAATTCCTACGTAAGCTAAAGGAATATTATCTATTTTATGGAAGGTTCATTGCTGCGCTTATCTGAGCCCGCCATTCAATCCTATTCTGCCCTAACTCCACCGAACCTTATCTCTGAAATCCTATATATATAACATAATTTGTAATTGTGTTGTATTTTTCATAATTGTTTGTGATTTTGAATAATTTAATTGTAATAATCTTTGTTGAATGGAAGAGAATGCCTAATGGTAAAATAACTAGATTCTAATATTAATACATGAGTGGCTATAAGTTACAGATACCCATTCTTAAAATTAAGTGTTTTTTCGCTAGTTACGGTTGTAAAGAAGCACCATTTTTGTGTCGTCCGAAATAAATACTGATATTGTTGACATTATTCGCTGCGCAGATGAGGATGACAACTTATCAATAAAGCAGCAATAAAACCAAATGACACCTAATCAAGCATATTTCTTTATGAATTCTTCTCTTGTATCATTCCACAAACCTTTTTTTTTGGATGTCTCTCACTACACTTCTCCTTTGGTTTTGCTTGTGCTAATTCCATCTTTTGTTTCTTCTGCATTGCTTTTATATTCGCCTTCTTATTTCGATATTTCTGTATTGAATTCTGATAAAATCTCCATTCATTACATTTTAATCTTTTTGTGTTTTTTTGTGTTTTCTTTAACTTTGTATTTTGTTGTTACTTTGTCATTGTTTTTGAGTGAATGGCTAGCTGTCAAAACTCTCTGCATGTAATAAACTAAACATTCTAGTTAAATTTAAACCCCGAAATGATCCGGAGGTTTCAAAAGAATTCAAAACTCAATCCAAGTAGCGGAAATTATTGCATGACAATTTTACTTCAACACATTTAATAGATATGAGAGTACTGTAAAATGGAACTTATTAAGGTGGAACTTTTTTCCTTATAAAAGTAACTTCTACCGAGATTCTTCAGTAAGTTTCATTTTTCCGATTGAGCTTAAGTCGGAACATTTTTAGTTACCATCATTAGCTCAATTAATTAATATAGGTTAAAATCGCAATTCGGTCACAATAATGCTCGTGTATTCGTATTATAAAACACAAGTCACCTTACATGTAAAATATATAAAGCTAATAAAACTTTAAAATATAATTGTAAAAACTTATCGACACAAGAGAAATTTTTACAATTATATTTTTAAGTTTTATTTTTAAGTTTTAAGTTTAAGTGATTTGGATTTGATAATTCTGTGTAAAAAGGGATTAAGTATTCTCAAAAACAGATAAATAGTCTCATTATGTGAACTTTTTTTTTTAATTTAACTCTGTTATATTAGCGTCAAATGTTACCACGATGGCTACTTTGGTTGTAGATGACTGATGATAATTGATCAATACAAGATCTAAAACATTAGGCTTACGTTCTAAAAATGTAACCATAATAGGCTAAATGTTGCGAATAAGCCCATTAGGACTACGCAAAGTACTTTAATGTGTGTATTTGCCTTCCTTGTGCCCATATCTCTTTCATTCTTTTACTATGGGCTTCCTTTCTCTCTTTAGACCACTTTCTTCCAGTATTCTTCTTTGGTTTTTCCTCTTGGTCAATTTTGGTTCTGAAGATATCCCTGTTTTTAGCAACTTCTGGTGTAATATTTTCTGCCAGTTTCAGATCAGTTTTGATTTCCCCGGTCCACTTCACAGTGTCTGTTTTCGCTTTACTCCTGTTTTCGTAGAATTCGACTATTTGTTTTGTAAGTCTGTCTGGGTTCATTCTTTTAATGTGTCCGTAGAATCTCAATCTGCGTTTTCTAATGTCACTTTGAATTATTATTATTATTATTATTAGAAGAAGAAGAAGAAGAAGAAGAAGAAGAAGAAGAAGAAGAAGAAACATGTAGGGAACTTAACTTAGGGTCGATTTCACAGAACACTACTAAAGTCTCTTAGTTAATACTCTGTTGGCCTGTGTCGTGTATTTAAATGAGGCTGCATTTCATGTTAGGTTAAATTAAGAGACACTTAACTAATGAAATATTCTTGCTTTCGTAGCAACGCAAAACATTCTGCTATAGAAGCATATGATCATTTACATATTATGCCGAACAGGCAAAATTGATTTTTAATCATTTTGGTTTAGCCGATTGGTTCAGCGAGTTGGGATTTCTTAAACTTCAGTGTTAAAGCGACTTAAAAGTTATATGCATTTTTAGATTCAGAGAACCTCCAAACTCGTATTTATGTTAAAAACTCCACGAGAAATGTCAGGGTGGAATACAATATTCTCCCTACCTTTGGTACGGGCAGATCAAGTAGAAGGTAAATTCTGACAAACGCCTACATAGGACTGACTAGGCAGCACGCAATACTCCTGTGCTGGAGAATTTGCCGGAGCGCGACAGGGGTTCTATGCGAAAAGCGATATACAGTACTTTTCTCTTACTATACTTTGAAATGCATAATGTGTCATGTAAGATACAATGTTTGTCACGAGTTTGTAATTAAAGAAACGGAAAATAACACAAAATAAAATAAAAAATCTTCCTTTGCCCAAATAATGGTTAGCAGTATTCACATATCCTTGTACAGAACGCAAGACACAATTTTACGCTAATTATACGATAAATACCTGATAACCTCTTCTTTTAAAATGATGCGACTAATAAAATTGCAGACTATATAACAAACTAAACAAAAACAAGTGACTGCAGACATTTATTGAAACTTCCGTCGTTAAGAATAATTTCCGAACTTTATCGAATATTTCCCTCCAATACATCTTTCTCACTTCATCTGTATATATATATATAAAAGGCTTTGTCCTGACTGACTGACAGAGAATCAACGTAGAGCCTAAACTATAACAGGTAGAGACTTGGAATTTTGACAGTACCTTCATTTCATAATGTAGGTTCTCACTAAGAAAGTATTTTGAAAAAAATTGATTTTAAATGCCAAAAATTAAATGTTTTTGAGAATACTTAATCCCTTTTTACACAGAATTATCAAATCCAAATCACAGTTCACTTGACAACAGTGTTGTTGGCAGTCTTCACATGTGACAGCGGGACTCTCAAACTGTGAATATGTCACACATCTTTTGTCACACTTCAATTTTTTTAATATTTTTTTATGTAAACAATTGACAGCAGAACTCTCTAACTGTGTCTCATTTTACAACTCCGACTTTTCCCGTGGATTTTCCAAACATTTTCTTTCATACAAATCTTATCCTGACAATTACGAACACAACAAAAGAAAAATCAGCCAAATCGGTCGAGCCGTTCTCAAGTGATGTGGCAACATACATTTTGGTAATTCATTTTTATTAATATAGATATTTGTGGTTAGGTGGACAATCTTCTTTATGATAACAAACATTTTCCAAAAAAGGAAAAAAGGAAATTTATTAATATAGTATTAATATGGTTCAGGGCTTTCTCATTGATATTAATTATACCACAAATGCATAAGCCTGTTATTTACTAAAAAATGCAGTATTTCCCTATTCCCTTACTTGAATTCTACGGTAGAGGAGAATAGCATTTCGAAACGACAGAGAAATATCAGTAAGAAGAAGAATGTGTAAAGCTTTTATTCTCTTTCGGCAGAACAAGAAGACAATGTTCGCAAACATCAAGAGGTTAAAAGTATTGAAAGCGGTGGAAATCTGATCAGGAGCTCCTACAAAACAGAATCAAATATTTATGGGCGAGGACCGTCACATTGATTCATTGATCTCGGTATTCGCTACACTTCTGTAGGCTTCAGTGGCGTATACGAATTTAGGGAAGCTGAGGGCAGAAATATAAAAAACGAAAGTAGAGATTAAGTTTTAGCTTACATTTTTGTAGAAAACGCTATTTTTTCTGCTTTTCTTCAGAAAAATGTTATTGTTCATAGGATTTTCCTCCTCCGTTCAGGATTGCATTTTACGTTAACAGCGCGAATTACTGCAATACACAGCCCAACAAAAAATAACTTTTTGTTTCGTGTCTCAGATGATTTACCGGATTTTGGTTGTACTTAGAGTGCTTATTCCAAACATGTAAACATTTTTTCTCTACCAGCTCTACTTTTATATAGATTTTATTCGTGAACTCTTAGTCTAGCGAAACAAAATCTTGCTTGATAATATAGCTAGGGAAGGAAATTGACCATACTTTGGACATGTAGGACGAAAAATAAAAGCTGGATTATTTTTTTACTCTCATAAGTCATAAGTCATAAACGACCCTACAGACCCCATGTTATATTGTTATTGTAATGTTAATGTAATGTTAGTGTGTTGCGTTTTTCTTCACATGATTTACAAGCTAAAAATAGGCACTGGTTTTTATTTATATCAAACGTAAAATGGGATAATATGCATAATGGTAATATCATGTCTCACAAAACTAAAGCTGATAGGGCAAAACTAATGGCACATTTGGCATCAGCGACTTAAATATACCAAAGAATAAGTATAAATTCTAAGGCACCAAAATGGCTGTTGGTCTGTGATATGAAACCCTCTAATATTCCACAAAGAATTTCTCTAAAAAACAAAGTTCTCGGCCAACACAACCATATTTGTGTTGTCTTACGACCACACAACCAAACCACACGATCATGTACATTGTACAAGATCGTAACAAAATCTTTAACCCGTTTTGTCGAATCAATTGCGAAAAAGGAATTTTTCTTCATGCAAAGTGGTGGTAACAGAGAAAATCGTCACCATTGTTCGTGTCACATACTCAAAGTGTATCAAATTTTGTTTTTGTACTACTTTTTCTCCTCAAGCTTTGCTGATCACAGGCACACACACACAGGGACACAGTCAACCTTCTGTTTTTTTTATTCAGGGGACCTAAAAACATGCGCTTCTGTGTTAATGAATTATATTTTCCCTATAAGGGTGTACTAGATATTAAAATCTTGATTTAAAAAAAAATATACACACACAACTTTATACCCTTAACTTAGCTTTACTTATGGCGGAAAGAAGATATTGACTATTTAGGTCATAGGTCTTTCTTGCGATTTGGACCTATAATATATATATGAGTCTGTAATCACTCAATCTTTATCGAATTTGCTCTATCACATTCTACAAAAATGATAAAGATACGTCCTCTTTAGCTTTATATTCTAATCAAGTTTGAGACTCTCTAGACACCAGCTAATGCATACATAACCATTGTCACGGTACGTTAAGATTTACTCTGGAAATAACGTGAATATTAAGCACATATCTGTTCAGGAATCAGCATTATAATGCTTTACGAGAAATAGTTCAGAAACGTTGGTATTTAATATTTTTAATCGCCTCTTGTAAACATTATAAACACATAACCTCAACTTAAAAACTCAAAAGAATTGCAGAATGCATCTTAAGAATATATGACACGTCTGGGATCCGTTTTAGAAGAACAGAACTTACAACTAGTTTAATAAAAAGAATTATTATTTTAAAGATTGTGGCAGCATTATTTTTAATTTGTTTTACATGTCTACTGATTTGTGAATTGACTTAAGGGTATAAGGTTGTATCCTTTATCAAGAATTTAACGTGTGTTTCTGTTGAAAACTCGACATAGAATTTCAGAAACAAACTCAATACTTCCTCTAACTATAGATAGTACACATTGCACGGATAGAAAAAATATATTTCCATAAATATCCGTTTTTGTGATACATAATGAATTTACGTATGTATGTAATCCGTTTCATTCCACATAGGACTTTCAGATGGAGGTTTCATTTACCGAAGTTATGCTATTTTCCTGTAGAATACAGAGTGACAGATGGTAAGCTCATTGCCTCGATTACCTTCTACAGGAAACTAAGGTGGACGAGAAAGGGCCAAAGAATTCGGTCCAAAGACTTTTAACTTAGACTTGGAGTTCTTTTACGTGCCACATGGGACCTCCGTCCCGGAGGTCTTCGTCCTCACCTCTGAAATTATTGTCCGGAACTCATCATCCCATCCGAGCCTTGATCAGAATGAGCATGTGTGTGCGACTAGCTTGTGTTTCGTCCTATGTGTTAGTGTTTTCTCGGAGGTGGCCTCGGCTTTGGGCTGATCACTCATCCGGGGAGGCCTTCTATGTCAGTGTCTGGTCAAAAAAGTATGTCTCTGAATCACAGGAAATTCTTTCCCCAACATTTCACTGTTCTGTAAGGCCCAGGCGGTGTGGTGGGCCCCACAAGCATCCTTCCAATTGGGGAGTTAAAGCTGAGAGAAAGAAACGAAGAAATAAATAAATAAATAAATAAGTAAATAAGCAAACAAATAAATAAATAATATAAAGTAATATCAGAATTTTCAACCATGTGTACAAAATGTTATGAAAAAACTGAAACTATGTATTTTGTTTTGTATTTTGTTTTGTTTTACATTTATCACAGTTCTCAGAGTTTAGATATTTATGGAAATACTTTTTCGTATTAGATTGCAAAGTTTCACTGAATTTAATGCATAAAATATCCCATTTGTGATACGAGAACACTATGTAATATCGTTGTGAGAATAATACGAAATGGTCTGAAGTAGTCCATAGAGACGTCATAAAATGAACTCGCTATATCGTTTGTATATTGAAACAGTTTAATGACATAGATAACGGTACAGCACGCCAAGTATACCTTGTAAACTTCATTTCGTTATAATGTTGAGAGCTAATTCTGTGACGCAAGTACTGGAAAACTTGGGATGTATATTGCGAGAGTTCAGGGTTTTACAAAACTGTGCTCTTTGCTAAAATTTTAATAAAGGGAACAAGGAAGTGAATTTTGACAGATAATGTTTGACAGAATTCTTGGAGTGTTAGGCGTTCCTCTGATTTAAGGACCAGTTTTATATCATTACTGCTTGAACACTTAGTAATTTTAAATATATAAATACTTTAGTTTATCGATTAAAGCGATTGTAATTTCATTTTGGGGTAAGTAAATTGTTTATTTATTTATTGAATGATTTCCTCATTTCTGAGGTTAAACTCCACCAACACAACAACTCTATTACAATAACATTTGTATAAAAGTTCATTAATTTCTAACCAAATTTTAGATTACAATTAACCCAAATTTTTACATATTTTAATAAAATTAACATATTTCCAAAGAATGTTCAACGTGTTGCATGGTACCACTTATCCCTGTCCATTGCATCTTCTGGGTTTAACTGAAAATTTTGTAAGGAGTCTCGAACGCAATGATCCCATTTTCTAGCAGGTCTTCCCTTTTTCCTTCTCCCCTCTGGTTGCCAATTCATTATAGCTTTTGGGATCCTATTCTCCGGCATTCTTTGTAGATGTCCATACCAATTTAGTCTTTTTTGTCTATTGTTGTTATTATTGTTTCATCTGCTTTCATTATCTTCCTTATTTCTGAATTTCGAATTCCTTCTATTCTTGATTTTCTTGCAGCTCTTCTTCAAAAATCCAGATAAAGTAAATTGTTTACCATAATAAATCAAAGAAATGGAAAGTAATGTAGATTTTTCTAAATTCCTTTTTATTTAACATTTATTACACAACAGTCTTTAGCGTTTTTTTTTTCAAAGTCGTCTCTCCACTATAAATACAATTCGGAACTCCCGACTGGTTTAGAACTTGCGTTTCTGAAAAGCATAATAAATCATCGTCGCCATCATTGTCTACACAACTAAGTTGTTAACATTCATTTTTAACATTCGTAGTCATAAGTTCATTACGCAAGGAAAATAAGGGAAGTATTTATCCAAATGACAGTATTACATTAAAAAGAAACAAAGGAAATACAGACTTTGCGAGTCTCTAAAACACACAGCTAGTAATGAAAGTCACACCTGCCATAAAATAGAATAAAAGAAAAGTACAATCGAAAAAGAGATAAATGAAACAGTTTTAAAAAAGAACCTTTTAACTCGACCTCTCATTTCCATTGTGTAATATGTTGTGCACTTCCTCAGCACATTTCGGAACAAAGAAGACTGGAACTCGATCTATTTATAAAGAATAAATAAAAAAGAAAGTTACATTTAGTACCAAGCTCTGAAACACATTGGTATACAATAAACCATAACTGACTAGCCGGGGATAGGCGGTGCCCCTATTCCATGACGTTTGAAGACGAATAAATTTATTGCCCTTACCATCATTTGGAAGTAAATATGAGGCCAGCATTGGTATTGATCCTGCCGGAAGACTTGTGTTTAAACTCTATTACATGTTATCGAGACAGAAAACTAGGAACGAAAATTATTAAAACACTTTATAGGCAACTCTGAGTCATGAAGAAAGGGATTCGTCGTAAGAAGCAAATACTAAGTATGTTTTCTTTATTCTCTTATTTTCAGAGTGTATACTTTTCTCCGCTAACGACGATCTGAAGTCAATCCAATAAAAAGGTTTGGCGTATGTTTTAAATTATTTTGTACTTCATCTCGGTTAATGAAAAACGCCCTATTCAGGACGAGTAAGCAGAGAGTTCAAAAAATTTTAATAACTATTTTGAAAATTTAAAGTGGTAATAGTGCAAGAGAATACTATCATCGGAATAGGACTAATTTTCATACATATAATATAGATTTTTTGTAGTTTTCATCATTTTGGAGTTGTTCTGTTCACAGACAGATCATTAGAAAGGCAGATCATTTTTCCTGAAAAATTATATTTTCAAAATCATGGTATCTCGGCACATTTCTTGTCCGACCTTCACAACCTAATCCATCACTTAATAAACCTACCTCTTGCATTCTCGTACATTAATAATAATAATAATAATAATAATAATAATTCATTTAATTTAGGCACCACTGAAACATGGATTATTATAATGTGTAATTTTGAATGAAAAAGTACGACCACTAACTTTTCGATTAGTATAAAATATTATTTTATATCCTAAAATAGAATACATTGGACAATGAAGTGTTTTTGTCAAGTCATTGGTGTATTATACCTTTGTATATGTGAACAAACATAACAAATAATCAATTTTATTATTTCTCCCTTCCCAACCTATTAGACAGAATACAAAACCAGCAACATGTGAGAGAAATTATGCGACGGGCATGTATTTCTGTGTGATAAAACACGCCACAAAAATCAGTAACACTCTTCTCTGTGGTACTGCCAGCGATTGGCTTTTTCCGCTCAATCTCGCTTCATGTTGAAGAACCAAATTTTAAACAAATCATGCCGTCCATAATGGCCTATACAGCTATGCTTTCCCTGTATTGTATGTATTTTTATCATTGAAATGTAAAGCACAAAACTATCATTGTATTAATGCTGTTTATTATTATTATTATTATTATTACTATTATTATTATCATCAGTATTATTATTAGTATTAATAATAGTCTAATAAATCCCGTATTATCCCCAGTTGAGCTTTGAGTGAAGGAAAATCACCTTGCAGCCATACACTTAAATAAACAAATAAATAAATTTTAAACCAAAGATAATTAAACAATAATGTATTTATTGCAGGAATTCACATAAAATAGTACAATTTACAAATAATATAAATAATATTGTAGCATTTGTGACTGAAAAAGAAAACTTTGCTTACGGATTAGCTAGAAAAATTGGCATTTTATTTCTGCCACCTGGTAAAAACAGGAAATGTATGACGTTTTTCATCACAGTTTGTGTAGATTTACAAGTCAGAAGTTAAAGCATAAATAGTAGCTTAAATAACCTTTTGCACTATAAAAAGGAAACAAAGACGGAAATTCTTATGTAGAATAAATGCTAAACCAGCTCCTTCAATGAATATTAATACTACCGGCTCTGCTTACATTTCATTAGGTTAATGCCCACGGATTATATAAAAGGAATAAAATAAATGAAAAGAGTAAAATCAAAAATATTTTATAAGATGACAACGTCTAATCAAATTGCTAAAAATATTAAGGAATAACAGAAGTGTGAGCGTGATTTTTTTATTGTAATGCAAAAAATCCAGTAAACTCTATAAAAGGCTTTCTCTTATATTTAAGAAGAAAATTTCGTTTTTATAAAATTTCTCAAAAACGGTTCTAACGATTATTTAATTTTTTACATGAGGTGAAAAAATTTACAGTATTTGATAACATTTTTTTTTGCCTAAGGTCTCGAAGCTTAGCCCTGACTGGTGAATAATAAGCTTTGTATCAGGTTGAAACAACTGAATACGCACTCTTTGCAATACGACCTCTTATTCTATATCAAAATGTGGAGTGATTCTTATTACCCATGCTTATAGTAATGAAAGTTACAACCCAAATAAAATCTGATTAATACAATCAGATTTTATTTGGGTTGTGTATCCTGCCAGGATGCAATGCGATGTGTAAACGACATCCTCTTCATTTATACAAACAATTTAAGCTACATAAAGGTAATGCCATACATAATATATTTTAGATTATATATAAATGTTAATTGGGCAGCAGATCTTTTATTAGTTTTATTTGTATATATATATATATATATATATTTATTTATTTATTTGTGTATATATATATATATATTTATTTGTGTATATATATATTTATTTGTGTGTATATATATTTATTTATTTGTGTATATATATATTTATTTGTGTATATATATATTTATTTATTTGTGTATATATATATTTATTTATTTGTGTATATATATTTATTTATTTGTGTATATATATATTTATTTATTTGTGTATATATATATATTTATTTGTGTATATATATATTTATTTGTGTATATATATATTTATTTGTGTATATATATATATATATTTATTTATTTGTGTTATTCCTAAGAGACCCTGCTATGCAGTTTAAATGTTATTTTTGCTCAAAAAATAAACCAGCAATCAACATGCAAGGAATCATATTGTTTTTCTCTTAATAGAATTGTGATTTAGAATTAACCTCTTTGACATTAAGCCATCTAATGTGCAGACATGAAGAGAATTGTGAAGGGGTGGTGTCATCCAATGTCTTGTAACGAAGGACGTCACACTTCTAAATCTGCAGAAATTCAGAAAATGTATAAAAACAATAGTGAAATAACGTGATAAGTAGAGACCGGATTTCAAAGGAAATTCCTTTTTTTTTATATTTCATCACAAAACATGATAAAATTGAACAGGACATTACTGAGTAAGTTTCATCTGCAAATGACCTGGTTTTAACGTCCCTTTTTTTTCCTTTTTTAGGCTCATTTTCCTTTTTTTCAGGAACTTTCCCTTTTCAGTACCTTTTTTGCTAATTTATTTTGAAAAATTCGTAAATTACCCAGTATTTGGTAATATGAAAACATTAAAAATTGTTTTCACTGATTCACCATTGAAAAAATAATTCCTCCCAGCAGAATAGAGCGTTACAGGGAAATCACAGGCTTACCATTGCCTAAGTTTCCCATTATAACAAGGTGGGGAACATGGATTTCGTGTGCTATTTTCCTCTGTGAGAATTTCAACAAGATCAAAAAATTTCTTCAGTCATTAGATGTTACAGAATCAGCAGCTGTAGAGCAAGCAAAGGCTTTACATAAAACAAACATGTATCTTTCTGTTCAATTTTTACACTCTCTTACTTTTATATCCCTTTTTCCCACCATTTTTGGCAATAATTTTTCCTTTTTTTGGCAATAATTTTCCCTTTTTTCGTCCTTTTTTGGGTGAAAATTTTCCCTTTAAAATCCGGTCTCTAGTGATAAGCTCTGATTTATAAGTGGGCAGACTGGGCATTTGCCCAGGGCGGCTAACCAAGAAAGGGCGGCAATTCTTTTAGGAGGATTTGTTTTATAATACAGAATTAAATTTGCATTATATAACAAAATATTCTCTCCCAAGACGTCTAGGGCGCTGAGGTTTTTCAACGATCGCGAAACAGCTCTCTGGTGTGGTGTAAAGAGAAAATCCAGGGGTAAATTTGTAAAATTAACCCTATGCCAATTGAATTGAGAGAATTAAACTTGAAACAATGAAAAACATTAGATTTAGATTTAGATTTAGATTAATTATCATTGTAAAGAATAAATAAGACATTAAAATGTGTTTTATTATAAAAATATTAGTTTTAATATATATATAATATGAACGTAATCAAATATAATTTGGCATATGTTTTAAACATACCAAATAAACTTATATTAATTTTTTTATAAAATTTCAAAGATTTACTATATTAAAAATTACAAGGAAGGCATTTTTTTTGTAAATGAAATTACAGTAGGAGTCATGCATTTTCCGCTAAAACGTAATTACTGCACTTTTACTATAGAAAATAGATTTTAAATTCCTGTAGTATAGCCTAGTTAGCGATTGTATTACTCGTAATAATAAAAATGCTATCGGAATACTATTGGTAGATAGATGGGTAAAACCCAAACTCAACACTGAAACAATAATCCTGGGGTTGGGTTGGGGGTTAAAAATGAGGGACTGTTAGGCTATACAAAGCTTTGCCCAGGATAGCAAGTATTTTAAATCGGGGCCGCGTTCGGATATGTAAATTGTATATCTGTATAATATACAATTGCAATTGCAATCATACCGCAGTGACAAGACTTTGTGCACAAAGCATCACAGAGTATTACCCGAAGTGAACAGTTGCCCAACTTAAACTTGATCATGTTTTCCTCCATTTTTTAACTATATATAAAATTCAATGCTACGGCCTCCTTGTTTTAATAAATAATATGTTGGTGAGTTGTTTTAATAAATAATATGTTGGTGAGTTAGTATCGTACTGGCTTTCTGTACCCAAGATTGCGGGTTCGATCCCGGCCCAGGTCGATGGCATTTATGAGTGCATAAATGTGACAGGCCCATGTCAGTAGATTTTCTGGCATGTAAAAGAACTCCTGCGGGACAAAATTCCGGCACACTGGCGACGGTCACAGACCTAAGTTGCAGTACATCCCCGTCGTTAATTACCCATATACCAACCAACCAATAAATAATATGAACTAGATGAACCCGTTACTAATTAAACACCACATAGATCAGATAACAGAACCACTAACTTATTTCCTAGGCTTATTTATAGTGTGAATGGAGTAGCGCTAGACTTTTTGTTGGTAACATGCAATACCGTTCTTTAGATTGCTTATTAATGGCGCGATAGATTTAACAAGCCGTAATGCGTACATACAACAGCTACTGAACGCTTTCTGCACTCATGTCCATTATTAAGACATCACGCATTGGCAATTACAGAGACTGGATAGTATGGCAAAAAGCTTGCACATACTCTGTTATTCTTGACGTTGATATGGTCATAATGTATTGGCTTATCAATTTATTATTACTCACTACAGAGTAAATGGAACACATGAGTGAAGAAGATTGATACCACATTGCAATGTTAATGAAACGCTGGCTTGATATCGGCCACTAGAAAATTATCATCGATCAATCAGTTCCAATATATTGAATATATCCTAATTGAAACAATTTTTTTCCCCGAGTCAATGTATATGTCTGTATATACAACCTCGGTTAATTGAAAAATATGATTTCAGATTTTTATTTATTTGCAATCAGGAAAAGCAATTTCGTACAACCGATCATAAACAACCAGTACATTTGTCTCACTCTAGCAAATTACTCCCGGTCATGAAAACCACCATTAACGGAAGTGGGTATCGGCGTGCTGACCACATGCCCCCAATTCTGCCATCTGCCTGTGGTAGATGACGCAGCGGTCGGGTGGTAGGCCAAATCCCTCCATGGATGTAGTGCCACGGAGTTTAATAGTTTTTTTAGAAAATTACTCATGTGTGTGTAAGAGTGAGATAAAATGAGATGGTATGAAGTGTGATAAAACCTTAGATTAGGTTATATTTATTAATTTATCACAGTAAAATACTTGATTAGCCTAAATACAGAGTGCATCTGAACTCTACCGACACATTTTCCGAGGCTGTGTAGGGATATTTGCTATGTGATTTTCATATTAGGAACCCACGGTCTCCAGTGGTTCGTTACCGGATAATTTGAAGTTGATGTTACACGTGCAATGTCTCTCTGATTTAAATATTAAATTAATCAAATACTTCCTACCTCTCCATTGTATTGTGCAGTAACAAAACTGGCACTCAACACAACTCTATCAAAAGTGTACGTGAATTGTCTGAGATTGTTTCATTACTCATGTAATTTGTTTTGTAAGTTAGTTATCTGTTGTAGAAACTGTTCTCGGGTTTCCAGTCGGGTAAGAGAATAAAATTCTGAGCTTTCGGCGACTGTCTGCGTCGTTATCTTCGGAGAAGTGGGATCCAAAGGTTATGGCGTTATATATATACAACGCCATAACCTCTGGATCCCACTTTTCCGAAGATGACGACGCAGACAGTCGCCGAAAGCTCAGAATTTTATTCTCTTACCCGACTGGAAACCCGAGAACAGTTTCTACATTGTATTCGTCGGGAGAACCTTCAAAGTTTTATATTTACCTGTTTTTGTACACATGTTTAACAGTTTCTTTAAACTGTACCAATGCTTACAGTGGTATTAATCTGAGGCGACAGCCTGATGCGCGTGAGGGGAAATGATGCATGTGGGAGGAAGCATGGGAAGGGGTAAGAATGTTGAACTGCACTAGAGAGAGGAGAAGCGATAGTAACAAAATCTCTTGTTTTTTAACTACATTATACGGTCTTACCGCACTGGAAGCAATGACACAATTGACCCATACACCCCTCCACGCAGTACGAATCTTTAATGGACTCCTCTGCATCTACTGCGCATCCATGCTTGGACTGTCACCTATGATTAATACCACTGTACTTATCGGTAATATTACTGAAGAACACATAGTACTGTACAAATAACGGGGGTGTATTTTGGGTTATTTCATTTAATTGTATGTAAGTTTGATTAAATGTCCTTAATACATTAATTGCAGTAGTCATACTGTGTGAGTAGATGAGTTTTTCGTTTCTAATCTATCAACATCCGTGTGTATGGTCCAAAAGATTACATCTCTAGCGTATCAGCTTCAAATTAACATGTAACGAGGCACTGGAGGCCATAGGTTCCTTATATCAAATCACTCAGGAAACACCTCTGAACAAGATCAGAAAGTTTGTCGGTTGAGTTCAGATCCACTTTGTTTGCTTGATAAAATGTTCTAATTTAGTGAATATACTAAGAAAGTTGAATTTGATATGTGATAATTAGACCTCGGAATTTTAGGCAAACGTCTATTTAGTTCCTTGTGGAAAATATGCAAAATAATTGCAGATGTTTGCAAATTATGCAAAATTATACTCATTGAGAGCAGATTTATAGTGTCTAAAATGAACTAAAAGGGGGCCAGTGTCTATTTCTTAATTTTTGTGGACCTGTCTAAACAAGTACTTGTTAAGGTTTCTTTTAAAGAATTACAAGAACTTTGAAGGTATACTTAAATTGTTCCTGGCTAGTGGATTATAATGATCTTTCTTGTTTACAACGGGAAAATAACTTTTTTCATTTAGTATAATAAAGAAGTAAGAATTAGACATTTTATTTGTTAGGGCAGGCAAGCCGGTCTTTAACTTATTAATTTTCAGTGGATTATTCGGATTATTTAAGGCTAACACTTTGCTACAATTTAGCCTAAGTCTATTTTTAAGAAACGTAAAATAGTAGATCTTTTCTTCATGTGAGTTATTAAAATTATTATTATTATTATTATTATTATTATTATTATTATTATTATTGTTATTATCTGCCTCTTTTGTAACATGGTAAAATAACATTTCAGAGTGCATAGGAGTGCATTTGTCGGATATTCTACGGTTACATTATATATAGCCACTGTACGCTGAGGAATTCAAAATCACTAATTCCTATATTATGAATGATTTGATTAACTTGATTTTCTCATCAAGGAATATTTTATTATCTACTGACAACATTCAGTAAGTAAAAGGAGAGAATATCAGATGTGTGACGATATTAAATGCCTAGACTCTTCCTTGTCTTCTGACCATAGAAGGATAGGAGATGTGACGTCATTTGACAGTTTTTCCTAGGGCTTACTGAGTTAGCTTCCTCTATCTGCTCTTTTCTCCAGTATACGACTCCCTTTCGTTTTTTTCTGGAGGAAAAAATTATCTTCTGTACGCCATTCTGCTTCAGCCGTCTCTTGCTTATCCAGTTTTCGTTTGCTCTTAACGTTCTTGCAAATAGCGTTTCATCTTCCCAGACCGAAAAATTAATATGTTCGTAATTTCCTATTTTATAGAAGACTAAGCACTGCTAGACGTACTTATTTGCGGTACTGGGTGCGTCTAGACTTTTTTCTGTGATAACAAACCGAAAGAAATGATACAGTCAAAGACCACTAACTAATAGAAAAAAGGTAGAATTATCTGATAAAAAAATATGAGAAATGTCCACTGCTGTTCATAACATACCATAATATGCTGTGAAAATATGGATTAATTATTTGCTAGTGGGATGAGTTCGGTCTCCTCAGACAGTGCGCCTGGATTCGATTCCAGGTCGGGACAGGTTTCAGCTATGTGGGGGTTTTCCTCGGAAACTTGTGGTCCACGGATATTTCACCTTCATCCCATCCGCGCCTTGTCTAGCATAAGTCTGCATGAGGCTAGTTCTCTCGTAGGTGGCCCCTGCATTGGGCCGATCACCCATCCGGGGAGACCTGTCATGTCCGTGTCTGGTCTGAAAAATATACTGTATCTGCGCTCCACAGGTAATTCCTCTCCCGATACGTCGCAGTTCAGTAAAGCCCCAGAGGTATGAGCAACATAAGGTAAAACTGAGATTTAAAAAATTGGCACATTACTTCCAATGTGGCAATTGACGAAGATTCATTTGTAATTAAAGTTATTAATCCGTGATTCCATGCACCTAAATTATACAAAATTTAAATTGTATGTACCCTCTAGGGTTCTGATAGTAAAAGAAAATAAAGTAATTGATATTGCACTAATATACGTTGTATTTGTGGACATGTTTCATATTAATTATTTTTCTAAATCATATGCATGTTTAGCTTACACTGTTCTAATCTCCACCGACATATTCAAAACTTGTTCTCATCAGAATCTTCCAGAATGCTTCAAACATGAAAACAGACCATTATTTTCGTGTCCAAAAGTGTTACACTGAAAACAAAAGTGTATGAAGTGTTTCCAACTGTAGTGTAAATCTGTTGCAAGTTATTAATTAAAACGGTATAACTATTTCGGATTTCTTTCTACGTGGTATAAGCCTCCTTAATAGACCTACTAAAGAAGTATAGTTATTTTGCAATTAATTAATTTTTATTCGAATGAAACCTCAAAAACTTTGAGTATGAATATACTGAATCTGTTTCTTTCTTATGGTTATGTAATGTTGAATTTATAAGACTGGAAAGATATTTAGAAGTTGTGATACTAAACACTAATCAATAACTGATTACACTAAGGTAATCTGTGGAATAATATTAAACATACTTACTAAAGTTTTAAGTTCACGGGTTTCACACAAAGCATATGGCAAAAAAAAATTAAATCTTAAATAAAAGTACACATCTAAATTCATATTATAATAACACTTATATGGGTTACGTAACATGTTTTTAAAAATTGAATTGGTTGGGTAAAAACCCCGTCAATCAAAACTTCATTTACATTGTTACATCATTTTATGAACAGACAGTAAATATAGTATAGATCCTATCCATAACGGAAATTTCTATTTGCTCAGCCATTCTCTCCACTCAACATAATAAAAGACGGTATAGCAATGATTCAATTATGTCGTAATTTATTCATCATTTTTAAAATGGTGGCTGCCAATGAGCATCACTAGTTATACAACATTTTAATATCAATCTATCTCCATATTAAAGGTTTCTGTATTGTAAAGAAATTATTGCAGAGCACACTCATATAATTTGAGCTTTTAACTAGATTGAAAATTTATCTATTATTACTTATTACTCATTTAATACTACGTATTTGTGCAGTGTCTAGGTCACAAACCTCTGAGGAGAATATTATAAACATTATTTCGTTTTTCATCTGGGTCATCTATTGCAAAATGTTCATTTTTCATTAAGATATAGTACTAATTAAATTAATTAATTATAGTACTAATTAATTAATTTAATACCCTGAAAACAAATAAGTATGCAAATAAATAAATTATACTTTTTTTTTAAATTTCTCTTCCATCGGTAAGATGTCGCATACCCCAAATCATAAAAAGATTGCACCTAAAAAGGAAATAATTACGAAATTAAGTTCTGTATATAACACTCTAATTATTTTTTTAGTGTTACGTATCAACGTTAACCTGAACTATTTTTTAAAAGTTTAAAATTGTTAAGAATATAACTTGGTCGTTATATTTTTAAGATTCGGGTTTGGGTTGACAGAAGTGTTGATTTAGCCATTTTGGTCATACGTAGATAGGAGTAGTGATGGGAACCATTCGAATGAATTCATTCGAAATATTCGATTGTTAAAATCATTCGAAATGTTCGAGATGTTAAAAAAATCATTCGAATGATTTTGCTCTGCTCCAGACTAGGGTTAGAGCGCTTCGCTTACTGAACTGAAGTGTGAAAGCGAATGAATTCATTCGAATGCTTCTTCAACCTCTCGGAATCTGGCTTCTCGGCTCGTTCTCTCGTTCATTCGATTGTTTTCGTGTTCCATCGTGTCCCAGTTAGCAAAGCGTTCGGTAACTTCCATTCCAAACGGGGATGGCATGACGCAGAGCTAGTTTCAACCCCAGGCTACAAAATATATTTTGACAATAAAATAGCCGTTCTCTCGAATATTAAAAAGTTCAATTTTTCACAGATTGTTCCTATTTTACATCCATCATTAGCTTCTACATGAAACATATGCATTTTCAAATGGATTATTTATTTGATTAATTACCGTATGTTATGAATTATGATATTAAATACAGCCATTCAAATTTTTATATTTGATACATTTATAAGATTTTTAAGCAGTACCAACATTAGCTATTTACATAAATACATATCTTCAACAACCTAAGCTATGAGTATTTACAATCTTACAAAGTTAATTATACCAGTCAAAAGTAATATTCTAATATACTTTAATTATTGACTCGAGATCAGATTACTTAATCAGGAGGCAACATTGCAACATGTTGTTTAGAGTCCATTTAGATATCAATCATAATTAATAATTCTATACCACATTGAACTGTTGAATTGGTTAACTGAGACATGTTCCAATTACCTTCATATTTTATAAATTATCTAAGTAAGAGCATATTTTCCGCGACAAACTATAATAGGCCTATGGGTATACTAATTTAACCTTTTCACTTCTGTTGTTTCTACTGTTTTTGTCTAAAGATCTGCAGTGTTCCAGCATGTCAGAGAACTGGCAACATCTAATTTATTTTAATGGTATTGCCACCAAAGTGGGAATGCTTGCATTTTTCCCTTTTAAAATCTTCAAAAAAAATCATCCACCCCTAAAGGGTTGTGTTCAGAAGGTCTTTTCAATTTCCACATCCTAATGAAGGGGAAAAATTAGGAAGAAAGGAAGGAAAAAAACCAGACCCCATCGCCAACCTACATGTGCTCAATCACGGCTCAGTTTACTCAGGCGGAAATACTCTTCGGCCAGGCTTTGCAGATACCTTGAATTGCGTTTGTCGGTTCCTAATTATACAAGAAAATTATATATAAAACAACAAACATACTTCTATAGTGCATGAAAATAGCATTGTACTAAACTTTATTCTACTGTTTATTAACTGAAATGTTCGTGTTATTTCTTGTCTTGTTTTGATTCGTTGTCTTTGAACAGTTATGTCTACATTTATGCAAAAAAATTGCAATATGACGTAACACTACCTTCAGTATGCTATTATAACACAGTAATAAAATAAATAGTACTAAATTTGTTTCACATATGCTCTCACATACGTGTTATTGAATTTCTTAGTTAAACGAACGATGTCTACCCTATTAAATAATAATTTGAAATCTTCAGATTTAAATAGATTTGGAGATCTTATCGAATTATAGATATAATTACTTTACAGCATCGCATATAACTGACAATATAGTTATTCGTATTTCCGAACGTAATAAAATAAACTGAAGAATACACTGTACATAATCAATTTAATAACTTATTTACCTTAATTACTATTTATTAAACTTGAAAATTTGAATGGACCTAATACTAAGATTATATACATTTCATTTCGTTGTATTCAAATTTGGTCGTGAAAATATATTTATCTATTTTAGGCCTACTATTGTCTTTTTGTGTATTATATTTATCCTTCCATGCTTTAACTTCATATTACATATTACATCGCTTAATTAGGAGCTTAGGGTATACCAATAAGCCGTGTAATAATAATAATAATAATATAATAATAATAATCTGTTTCTGTTGTCGTTATGTTCTCTATTCATTGGGATTGATAGGCCTATACAGTTATAATGATTATGATATTATTAGGTGAATAGTAACGATAAGTCGTGATAAGTAAATATTCAATCCTTTGTGAATGGGATATTAAAATTAACCTACGGCAAATGATTTTTTTATAGTCAAAGATAATGATGCAAACTTATTTTTGTTATTAGGAAAGTCATATGAGCTTTTATTGCAAGACAAAAGGATTGACTGGTATTTTATTTAAAATTGTAAGTCCAAAGAGAAAACTAATATGAACAGATTTTATGTTATTTATGATTGATTTAAAGCTTTAAGAACGTGTCTTGAAATTACATAATTTTTACTTTTTCGTAAATTGAAAAGTTATATTATTTTGTACTTGATTGTATTATGCTTGTTATTATTAAACACCACAGATATGCAAATTCAAATAATAACTACGAAGTTGCCTGGTTATTGCTGCATTAAGCAATTTATATTTGTAGGACTTCAAGAAATTTCATGTTAGGCCTAATTTACTGTATTTACTACAGCACTTGTTCGAGACTACATGACTAAAATAATAAACATCTCTGGAGGCCGTGTTTGTTGTAAGCTGGCCGCATTGTTCTCTGCCGGAAATGTGCGCACTAAATTTAAATCTACCCGCTTTCGAATGCCAATGAAGTGAAGTGAGAACGGAAGATTTCATTCGAAAAATATTGAAGCTAGCGAATGAACATCTCGTAGGTTGCATGTAACTATCCCTGTATGAATAAAACACTTCGAATGATTTCATTCGAAATATTCATTCGAAATGTTTAGTTCTGCATTCGAATGATCATTCGATTGTTAAAATCATTCGATTTTTCCCATCACTAGATAGGAGTAATGTGCTAGAGTGAGACAGGCTTACATGTTTACTTTAGGGCCAGTTCTAGGACGGACAATATCTACCCATTCCACTGCCTCAAAAGACTCTGACCAAAGTATACATGGGCATTCTAATGTGCCCGAGCGAAGTTCTATCTTACAAATCAGTACATGTGCCTGGCGAGTTAGGCTTGCTTGAGTTCATGAACTGCTATTGCGCACCTCTAGTTTGTGCTCTTACAGCCATGATGACTGTTGCATTTGATAATAAAAATTACTTCACTAATGTATGTCACGACTATACTAAAGAAATAAATTATGTTATTGCTCTCAGAAGACAACCCATTCTCTTGTAAGCTTTATGAAGTTAGCTTACCATAAAGTCTGTCCCACAAAAATATGTGTAAGAAACACTTCTAAATGTAGACAAGGACAGGGCAAAACAATTTAGCAGTTAAGTGATTAGTTCATTAAGTTATTTAATTTAAGAAGTAAGTGTTATGTTAATGTTAATGTATATTATGTAGTATATTTTGCGTGCCATCTTATAGCCTATTAAGCTAATTTATTTAGTAAGTTATTATGTTGAAGTTAATGTAATTGTGTAGTATACTTTACTTGCCATCTTATCATTTTAATTCACATCTACAGTTCCAAATGTTAGTACAAAACATGTAATGTATTATCTGTATAACTATAACCCCAATATACTGAGGTAAAATAGGGTTACACTACTTGGAAAAAAAAATATATATATATAAATTATGTTCAGATGCCCCCAAGGTCTCAACCTTTGTCAAATAGAATCGGCCGGATCTCAATCCTCAATAATGGAATGTAGAATGGGATTGGAGTTGGTTCCTTGAGAACAATAAAAACATATAAAAATGTAGCTACCATGTTCAAGAAAGCCACCATTAGTATCGATAATAGGGATAATAATAACAATTCCCCCTTTAATCTTGTAATCTGTTACTGAACTGATGATCATGGATTTAGTTTATGTATGTTTTAAATGCAGTAAAGTAATTAGGTATTGCTGGTTTAAACTTCCGTTGTTGTTTCGTGGTCTTTTGATGGGGCGGCAACATTTGACTGTTCGTTCACCAGTATTTTGAAACTTTTTTTGTACACAGATATGTTTGGCTGACATCTTCTGAACTTGATTAAACTTGTGGATTGTGATTGAACTTGTTTTTGGTTATAATCAGAACACTTGTGGAGTAAAAATCTAAACATTTGGCCCATTGCACTATCTTCTCTATTACATTCATAACATATTTTGAAATGAGATTATTCAATGCAATCATAGCTATGACGATACTGTATGTTTCCGCACTTCGTGTTTGAAATATCAGTCGATGTGTTCAAATTTATTTGCAATATCAGAAAAAAATAAAAATCTGTGTATCAAAAGATAGTGAACTGAAGCGTAAACAACTGCAGGGAAATAATATAGGGAGCGCTAAAGGCAGAATGTGCTGGATATAGAGAATTTCACAGTCCACACTGCCGCTCAACTGTTTTTTGTCCTTAATGGGGATACGCTCCAGTTAATCCTTCACTTTATGACCATCACATTCCATAACGCGATAAACTTTCCATGACTAACTTTGAAATCCTTTATACAAAGCATTTTATTTCGTATAACATTCTTACCGAAACTATTTCTGTCATATCTAGAAAATTCTTCACCAGTGTTGTTACAGTTCATCCCACAAGATATACATTCTAGGCAATATATCGAGTAATAATAATATATAGGCTATACGAGGGAGAAACAAAAGAAAACCGCAATTAATTTTTTCCCCTATTTTACTGCAGGAAAAATGCTTGCTTGTACATTATTTTTCCACATAGTCCCCTCCCAGTTCAATGCACTTACGCCATCTGATAGGAAGTGCTTCGATACCGCGTGAGAAAAATTATTTTAGTTGACACTGTAGCCACTAGTGCACTGCCGACTGGACGGTCTTCATCAGACTTGAGCTTATGCCACCAAGGTGCTCCTTTAATGGACCAAAGATGTGGAAGTCTGATGGTGCCAAAGCGAAGGGATTGCTTCAACATGATAACGTCCGTTCTCATTCTGCTAGTGCAGACCATGAAAACCATCGATGACATTCGTTTCAAGTGCTTCCCACATCCGCCATACTCGTAAGATTTGTCACCATCGGATTTCCACATCTTTGGTCCATTGAAGGAGGGCCCTTGGAGGGCAGAAATTCAAGTCTGATGAAGACGTTCAATAGGCAGTGCACGAGTGGCTACATCGTCAACCAAAATAATTTTTCTCACGGCGGTATTAAAGCACTTCCTATCCGATGGCGCAAGTGCATTGAACTGGAAGGGGACTATGTGGAAAAATAATGTACAAGCAAGCATTCTTCCTGCAGTAAAATAGTGGGAAAAATTAATTGCGATTTTCATTTGATTCTCCCTCGTATAGACTATAGGTAATATAGGATACATATATAGTACGAAAGGACCAAATAATATAAATAATTTACGATGAGGGTTTAATATTAAAGGACTATTTTGGCAGAGAAGTGCAATGGATTTAGAATCTATTATTAATGTAGATTATTTATATCTGTAAATAGTATTGTTGATTGAAGTATTAAATTTATTGATTATTGGTATTTTTTATTAATTTGTGTGATGGTGGGTGTGGCTTTTATGACATTATATATATATACATATATACATACCTATATACATATATATATACACACACAGACCCACTGCCCCCGAGCATGAGCCCCTGCTCTTTCGGGGTTTCATCACTAACTCCGCTTATTATTGACTAATATTGATTAAACTTTTTTTTCTTGTTTATTTTATGATGTGTGTTCTTTGTGAGTTAATTATATAATTGTATTTATATGGTATATTGTATGTGTGGTATTTTCTGGTTCGCTCTCGTATGAAAATTATTAAACTCGCTTAGGCTCATTTTACAAACTTATTCGTGTTTTAATAAATGTCATTATAGGATCGCTGCATAATGTAGACAAATTATCTTCAAACCTGTATATCCTCCTTACTGCTATTACTGCTATCTGTTACTGCTATCTATTACTGCTATTAACGTCTTTCTTCTTTAATTCTATTGTCGACCTCTAGAAAATGTTGGAGGTGTTGAAGCGTGCACTGAGTAAACAGATCTTGAGATCGCAAGAGCAAAACAGGAGATGCCTACTGTTGTAACGTTCACTGAAGAAGACTAAATGAAATTGGACTTTCTCTCGAGCGTTCACAAGGAAAAATCTCTTCTCTAACTCCCAGAGCAAAATCAAGTACGGGGTGTCCTTGGTATTTACCACTCCATTAAAACAATCTGAAATAAACCAATGAATTCTGAATTTAAAACAAACAGTTCAATGCAAAGAAATAGTCATCTAAGCTAAATACCTCTATGTTTGTGATGGATGTTATACTGGTAGTTGTTTAACGGCGGGGGTGTCCGACGCCAGTGTGCGAGTATTTTTACAACGGTACCTGTAAATCTAAAGCCATGGTATTGTCACATAATGCACAAATAAATGCCATTGACCGGGACCGAACCTACAACCTTGGGTAGAACAAGCCAGACTCATAAGGATTGCGCAACTCTGATGCATGTGTTTGTATTCATACTAATTAATGCAGTATGATAATCTCACATCGCTTCTGGTCTGGTATCTGGTATCCTATGATCCCCAGGTGGGGCGAAAGGGGCCTCCAATGGAGGTTTCATTACCTATACGAATTTTGATATGCTTATTTTCCGAGAGAGGGTAGAGGGACAGGTGGTAAGCCCATCGCCTCGCAACCCCCCTCTGGAAACTAAGTATTTCTTGGACGTGAAAGAGCCGAGAAATTTTGTCCAGAGGCTCTAATTTAGGCTTGGAGTTCTTTAACGTGCCGTAAATCTACGACACGGGACCCCCAGCTTAAAGTCCCTCCCGGAGGACTCCGTGCCCAGGATTTTTACGTCCTGACCGCGGCCGGGTTTGATCCCGCGCCCTGTGGATCTAGAGGTGGGCACGCTATCTCTAGACCACCGCGGCCGACTCAGGTCGCTTACTTTAAATAAATTTAAAGAAATATGTGACATATTTGATACCACTTCTTTCTGTAATCTCATTTATATTTTCAGTATTTTATATTGATATAGTCTTGCATTATAACCATCGAACTATATTATGAATGCTGTACTAAAGTTTGGCCGTTGTAAGAAGGAAACCTCAAGTAAACAAAAACTAGTACATCTGTCTCACTCTAGCACAATACTCGTATGACCTGAGAATGAGACAAACATACTGTTTTTTGTTTACTTCAGGTTTCCGTTTTTTGTTTACTTCAGGTTTCCTTCTTAGCTCGTCCCGGGTATAGACCTTGTGCTTGCCAGTTAATAGTTTCCAAATGGTGTTCAAGATTTTGGTTAACTAAAACAGACATTTTGCTGAATTCCGAACCCACTGAAGTAAACATTTGAATGTTCGTACATTTTTTTTTTTTTTTTTTTTTTTTTTTTTTTTTTTTTTTTTTTTTTTTTTTTTTTGTAAAAGCAACTGCACATCATATCTTACATTTGTATAAATATAGTCCAAATAACATTTGTTTCAATGGCAGTGTTTTTCATCAATTTCCTTTTCACTCTATCAAGGGGATATTCAAACTTCCTGCACTCAGTGTTGGTAACCTAACCTAACCTGTATCTTTTGCTTCTTTGTAGCACGTAAGTGCGTCATTATATTAAAGTTTCTAGCTAGTAATATATATTTATTATTGCAGACATGGAATATAATGATATTTTCTGGTTGAATTTTACAATTTTAATCTTACATGTGCCTTTACTTCCATTTTAATTCGTAATATTCACATATGATTTAATCCATAGCAATTAAGTATGATGAGACTAGTTATGCATGCATGAGTTAATCGATGATCGATAGACCCCTCTCCAAGATTAAAATAATCACGAACTTTTTAAGGTTGTATCCTTGTAGCTTGACCATCTCGAACTGCTATTTGTATGAAATTGTTTTTCACGTATTTTTACGCATTTTTCTCTATCGTTGAAAAAATAGTATGCAATACATGTGGGTGAAGGTGTAGCCTATAACAGAATTTTTAAAATATAAAAAGTGTGAAGGTGTATAACGTCCCCTCTGTTCAGTTAAAATACACTTCTCGCCCTTAGACTATACCGCAATATACTAGTCAACCTTCGATATGATGCCACCGTCCGTTCTCCAACATTTAGTGGCACAAAGCGAGAGTGACACTAAAATGAAATTTAAATTTTAAGATAAAAATGGCATAATACAGTGCTGTATTAATTTACGGTACTGTATTATGAAAGAAAAATTAAATAAAAATAGAGAACTATACAGCAACTCTCCGGCTACAGTTTTCCCCCAATGTGATGAAATAGCCTGCTGGCTAGACTTTGGAAATCTTTCACTGTATTCAAAAACTTCTCATTTCTCTTTCAGAGTAACAACAGCTCTCTTCATTTTAAAAATCTTGGAGTAACTGTAGTATAGTGTTTAACAGCTGAACGGTCACTGGATTAAAAGAAGTTAAAGCTTGTATGTATGAAGGGCTTCATTTTTATCAAGGGCTCTTTCTACCTGCTCCACCCTTACGCAGGCTGTCCGGCTTCTTAACATAGCTTCCTTATTCCACCGCACTACATTTACAGTTAGTGGTAGGGGAACACTCACTTCTTTGAAATACAGTAGAGTAGTTTCTTAAATAATCTTCCTAATATTTACGCCAGTTTTAAAAGAATTCTCCAACTAAAGAAATCACTGCAAGCTATATGTTGTAAAAATCTTGCCTTACATTCACTGGCACTAAATGAATTGGCACAGTAACGAGGTTTCTTATGTAATTTACATGGGAGAAGATCCGTTCACTTGCATTTATTGGCGCAGTGCGACGGTGGCACTAAAAGGAGGGGCATTATATCGTTGGTTGACTGTATTAGTTTTACAAATCTGGACTTCTTCAAAACTTGCCTGCTCTACGATACTATTATTTCCTATTATTTCAGGAATATAAAATTATTGGGTGCGCTATTTTTGCTTTGAGTGAAGGAAGAACTGCGATTACTTAAATATTAAGTGATCTTAGTACCTGTAACCCCATTTAAACGCTCAACAATAACATAGTGCAGAGAATTGGCCTGTTATACATGGTAGTATATATATTTTTCAGTCAATATAGTCCTTACAAGACGTGTATTCAACAAGCCTGCCACACACATTACGCTTAGTTTACAAAAATATCCATAGGTATATATTTTCAAACAAGTCGTGTGGCCTTAGTTTTATTTAACCTACGATACAGTAATTACTTCCGGGCTGGGAGGGACTGCGAATAATATCCAGAGAATTCCTGCGTCTCCAACCCTCGCCCATTCCATTTCAACTCTAGCGCTATCCTTTTTCTTTTGACTGTCACAAAATAATAAAATATGGTTTAAAGTTACCAGGTTGATTGGGTGTAATGCTCAGCACTGCTAGTTATAGAACGGAATGGTGTATCATAGCCAAATAGATAAAGATAAATATGTAAATTACAAATTAAATTTGTTAAAACTTTAACCCTAATGTACCTTCGGGTAAAATAGAATTCATATTAATAATAATAAATAAGAGTTATAAAATTATGATTTATGTTTTTATCTGAATGAACAGGTACTGTATCTGCAAGAACATTAATATACGTGATATTTTGTACTGATTTGATTACTAATTGTGGTAAAATTTCTTAAGTATCTGTGACTTCCATTCTTATTGTCTATGCTGATCAAAATTACCAATAAAGCTAAGAGTTTTCTATGCCAATACGTCTATAGTAAAACAGTGTAGTACACTGACTATAACGCTAAGTTTGTTTGATAAATACAATAAAATATGCATAAATAACAGTGAATACTAAAGTGCATATTAATATTAAACAAACAATGCGCTACCGGTACATCATTTATAATGTCATCATGGTTAAGGGAAGAAGGTACCTTCTATCTCCGCCATGTTAAATTTCTCAATTTCAATGTACCTTTTCTCAAGAACGGTAAATAGTGCACAAATGATTTTTTTCCCTTACAGTTATTACACTCCTTAGCAAAAAAAGGTGACTTTTTAGAGAAGTTTCTTTAAAATGTAGTATAATTATAGAATTGCTTAATAATTACTCTTTTTTTTATTTTAAAAGTGAAAAATCATATCCTTAGGCTTAATTTTGGAAACAGGAAGTTAAAAAGATGTCAAAATCTACTAATATAACTTGTTAATAGACTATAAAATTGCAATATTCTGGAATGAATAATTTCGGAGAAAAGGCTAGAAAGTTACCGGGAAAACTTCAATGCCCTACATTACTGTTTGTTGATAAACCACTCACCACTGCTTTATCTAACCCTAATTCAATTCTGTTCTATGTTTACTTGTCATGATCTACATAAGAAGGAATAGACAATTACATATAAAACAGAAAAGAACAAAATAAGCATACAATACAAGATGTAATATAACTGCAGTTATATATTTATATATATATACGCCTAACTGCATATATATGTATATATATTTATATATAACTGTTATATATAACTTTATTTATATAGTTATATATTTATATTTAACTTCAAACATATTTATAGGCATATAAATAGTCTGTCATATAAGCTGTTATATAAGACATTTAAATAGGCTTGAGGTTCAAAATATACAGTACTATTTATGTTTCCATAAAGCACACTTCAATCTATGGAATTAAGCAATAAAATAAAAATTTGTATTCTAACCCATTTCAAGGTAGCTTCTCCCCTTTAGTCCGCCACCGTGGGTGAGTTGGTAGCCACCCCGGCTGCCCGACTTCGATTCCCGGCCGGGCCAGGGATTATTCAGAGATGGAAAATTTCCTTCCTGTGACAGAACTGATTGTTGTGTCTCCTCATTCCCATCCTTGCCGATTAGTCCTGAGACGTGTGTTATTGTCATTCCCTACAGCTCCGTTCCAGGATCTTACACCTGCCTCAGGGCAGAATCAGCCATCATCATCAGCATCATCATCATCTCCCCTTAAGGTTTTCTAAAGCTTCCTTTTCAATGGGCTTCAGCATAACCTAAATGATTTCAATTTTTCTTGCCCCAAATTGCATCGCAATTTTTAGGTACAGCTTTCCCCCTCTATTTGTCAGCTTATAAAGTATATATTAATAGTAATAATGATCATCATCACTGATCGACAGGCGTCTTTCAGCGGAAATTAGGGCGGCGCGATTTCCCCGAATCCCAGCATGGCCAGTCCGACCCTGCTTCCAGGCAATTCACGTAACTCGCTTTAAGAATGATGCTTGAGTTGCTTTAATGTCGTAATGGAGTTAGTACTTATGGAGCAGTGACTTCTAATGAAGAAAACTGAAAGCATTCGGATATCGACAAACTGTCACATTGACTAGAAGGGATCCAGCACACCTGTTACATGCAAATTCGAGTTCACCAAACTTCCTTACTCATGGACTCACATAAAACTTTTCAAGTATATCTCAGCTTAACTTCACGTGAAACCAGTGTTTGCATAGTCAAGATTTCTTCATTTTCAGCTTTACTTATTGATACCGGTACTAAGAACAGTTGACTCGCATGTATGATTACTTGTACACGTAAACTTCAAAACTGTTATTAGAACGATGAAACTAGAATATGCCCACTATGTGACAAGGATGAGACAGCACAGCATATTCTCTCTGAATGTGAAGTCACTGAGATGCTTAGGCAACGATGTCTGCCGGACTCTTTTGTTGTCTCTAGAAGAGGTCACATGGCGATATTCGAGCTGTTGAGTGACACAAAATTCTCCGAAGGAGTGGGGAAATTCATGTCTAAAGTCCGACAGCTCAAGGTAGAAAAGGATGGGAGGGAGGGGCAGGGGGAGTAATCTTTGTCTATATGTTATTATGTATTATATTGTATTATTATTGTCATATTTTTTCTGTCATTAGTACAGTTTTTTCTGTCTTCTCTTCATCTTTGTATAGCATTATTATATTGTATTGTATTATTAAGTGCCAGTATGGTACTTTATGAGATTGTGTGTGGGGACGAAAAATGTCTGTCCGTCTGTCTATACGTCCGTGTGTCTGTACGAGCGATAACTCAAATACGCTTTGTCGAATTTTGATGAAACTTGGTATACACGTTTATAATGTCCATGGGAAGAACCCTATTGATATTGAACCAAATCGGTTCACCGGTACCGGAGTAATACCCAATTTAGTGCCTATTTTAATAGATTATGGCGGATTTCCATGAAACTTGGTATACTCATTTATGACGTTCATGAGAAGTGCCCTATTGAATTTGAACCTAATCTGTTGACCGGTACCGGAGTAAACCCCAATTTAGTGTCTACTTTAAAGGCGCAATAACTCAAATACGCTTTATCGTATATTTATGAAACTTCGTATACGCATTTATAATGTCCATGGGAAGACGTCTATTTATAATGGATAACATCGGTTGACCTGTTTCGGAGTAATGCTCAATTTAGTGCCTATTTTATGGTAATATACGTATTCGAATGTATTTATTTAAAAAAAATGAAAATCAGTTATCTTGACAACACTGCCTATTGTTTTACTGTGATCTTATAAGGCCTTGGAAATTAAAATACAGGTAGCTATGACAAAAAAACACTATTGATTTACATGCGCTTATCCAACTAAACTGTTAAAATGACCCCGGTGGCCGAGATGGTAACGATTTGGCCTCACATTCTGGAGTCCATGGTTCAAAACCCGAAACCGGCCAATTTGATTTTTTTTTTTTGTATTTCTTTTTGTGAGTGTGCGATTGTCATGATATCACAAATCTGTACAGTTCAGGTGATGCTGGAAGATTTTAATCTCATTTAAAAAACTAGACCTTTGTTCTTCCGTAAGCCCTGCTTAATGAATAAATCTGGAACTTAACTTGGAAATCAATTTTTTTAAAAAAAAACATATTCTGCATATCATAATTGCAGTCATAACTGTTTAAACAAAAACATACTGGCACTTTGTTACATCAGTTTACCTGATTTTATTAGTGTTACATTTCTCTTTCTTTGTCTTGTGCATTGTAAAAGCACGAACGGCCGTCTAGGCCCGTGCGTTGGATTTGTTCTATGGATAATTTATTAAGTGCCAGTATGGTACAGTACTTTATGAGATTGTGTGGTGGACGAAAAAATATATGTCCGTCTGTCTGTCTGTCCGTCTGTCCGTGTGTCTTCTGTACGCACCATAACTCAAATACGCTTTTTCGGATTTTGATGAAACTTGGAAAACACATTTATAATGTCCATGGGAAGAACCCTATTGATATTGAACCAAATCGGTTCACCGGTACCGGAGTAATGCCCAATTTAGTGCCTATTTTAATTTATTATATTAGAAAGGCGCCATAGCTCAAATACGCTGTATCGGATTGCCATGAAACTTGGTATACGCATTTATGACGCCCGTGAAAAGTGCCCTATTGAATTTGAACCTAATCTGTTGACCGGTACCGGAGTAAAACTCAATTTAGTGTATATTTTAAAGGCGCAATAACTCAAATATGCTTTATCGGATTTTTATGAAACTTCGTATACGCATTTATAATATCCATGGAAAGACGTCTATTGATATTCAACCAAATCGGTTGGTCAGTACCGGAATAATGCCCAATTTAGTGCCTTTTATGTTAATATATAAGAAGTCGCGATAACTCAGATATGCTTTATTGGATTTTCTTGAAACTTTGTATATCCATTTATAATGTACATGGAAAGACGTCTACTGATATTGGACCAAATCGGTAGACCAGTACCGTAGTAAAACCCAATTTAGTGTCTATTTTAAAGACTCGGTAACTCAAATACGCTTTACCGGATTTTTATGAAACTTGGTATACACATTTATAATGTCCATGGGAAGACGTTTATTGATGTTGGATAAAATCGGTTGATCTGTTTCGGAGTTATGCTCAATTTAGTGCATATTTTATGGTAATATACGTATTCGAAAGAATTTATGAAATGCACATCAGTTATCATGACAACATAGTCAATTGTTTTACTGTGACCTTATAAGGCTTTGGCAATTAAAATACAGTTAGCTATGACAACACTATTTCTTTAAATACGCTTATCAACTAAACCGTTAAACTGACCCAGGTGGCTGAGATGATAACGTCTTGGCCTCACGTTCGGGAGTTCCATGGTTCAAATCTCGAAACCGGCCAATTTGACTTTTTTTTGTATTCTGCATATCATAACTGCAATCATAACTGATTAAACAAAAACATACTGGCACTTTGTTACATCAGTTTACCTGATGTTATTTAATATGTATATAAGAATAAAGATTCGCCTTACCATACCATACCATACCATAGTAACTATATTATACAACGAGCCTGTAGAGGCACTTGTAGGCTCAGTAGAATTTAGAGACTACTGGTCTTGACTTAAAGATTTAATTAATCTATCGGATATATTTGTTATGCCACGAAAATATTAGCCGCTGGGCTATATCTTTTATAACTATGTTTCTTCATTCTCGTATCCTTAATTATTAGTTGTTGTTCAATGTTGAACAGATCGTAATGTTGAAGACAGATTAGAAAAAAACATTAATATTATACTAAATTGAGTTAATTTCGTGTTTTTAATGTGCGCTGTTTGACGTTAAAGCTCAAGAGAACCCCAGAATTCCTTATAGCCTGCCATCTAACAGAACGCATCCTGCACAGTGCACATTCCTATGTATAAATAAGCCTTATAAACAGTTAATTGTAAGAAGAAAAATATCCTATATGAAAAGATTCTTATGAAAATTTCAACTGTAGCATAGGTTCGAAAGCAAAATATAAAATATGTGTTTCAGATATGCAAGGATTAGTAGCAAGAATGACGTCTCATCTCCTGAAATGCAAGAAAACATCAATGTGTCCATATGTAATCTGGTGTATATGTGACATATAATTAAATTCCCGAAAGATATACCAAGGGATTCTACAAAAAAAATGGAGACGTGATATTTTGGATTTGGATGTACTGATGATCAATAATGTATGTTTTTTAAATAGAATAATCTTTTTTTTTTTTGTTTTACTTATCAGCCTATATAAAATTTACTTGGTCGGAAATAGGAATATTGTGTCGATAGTACCTCTCGACTAATAGATAGGAGGGATAGACTAATAGCAGCAAGGAAAGATATTTGCTACAAAATTTCCAACTTTTTCAATGACAGTAGACATGGACGTAGTTTAAATTAAATTAAATGGTTTCTAACACACATAAATACAAATACATGGTACGTGATAATCGAATGAGCAAAGCTCATGCTCGGGGCAGTTCAGTAATTACGATATAAATTAGAATGTTCTAGAGATTGAATTACAGTATTAAAAATAGAATCATGAATACATGAATACATATCGAGATTAAAAGAAAACTGTACATGATAGAACTGGTATAATAAACGAATGGTAATATACAATATATTGAACTGTTTACATGATCTATTATTATCAGAGCCCGGATTTCGATAACCTAAAAATACTTTTTTAAAAATCAGCTATAAAAGACTGCAAACGTACAAAGAATGGCCCAAAAACTTAAAAAAAAAAAAAAATACTAGTTTATTCATAAGATTTGTGCCTATTCCACATTTATGATCTTGGCCCAATTATAGGCTTTCAATTAGTTAATTGGTACATACGATTAAATGCAAACAGCAAATACCGTCTTTCTGAATCCAAATTCAAATTATAACAAGATCTATTTATCTATGCTTATTTAGAGTTGCGAAAATATTCAATGTAAGTAAATGCACAAAAACGCTATATATTGTGAGAAACGACACAAAATAAGAAAATGATCACTTCATATTTTGAAAATTACCTTAAAATATGAAATATGGGGAAAAAGGCCGTAATATTACCAAAAAATGATCCAATAATGACATTGAACTCTAAAAAATTACCATTTTTGTATTCTAGGAGTCATTATCAGAAAATTTGCACTAGTGGGCAACGTTCATGATGTTCCAGTTAAAAGATGACATGTCTTCAAAATCCGGGCACTGATTATTATCATAAGTTGGTATTTTATTGAACTAGTTTTAACAAAATTAACAAAAATATATATTTTCGTTTTTAAAATGCGGCAAACATAAATCTCCAAGCAATCCTCGTTGCTCTATTTCCTACCGATCACAGGTTCAGATACGATTAAGGTGAAAATAGAAAGGGTTTACAAATCAGTAGTAAGTTACGATTTCTCACAGAAAGATTTTTTGCTTCATGTTCATGGATTCAATCTGCAGATTCTGAATTAACTGATCTTGACTTTAATTAAGAAAAGCGCGATTTTTTTCATCCTAGTGTGTCTCGTGGCTTCAAGATTTCGAATCTACCTAGGTAATATTGCGGACATCCAAATGTAACTTCAACTCTGATAGGACTAAAGGTCAATGTATTCCTGCATTACTTTTCTTCTCCTGAATTTGATTAGGGGATGGGATCTTACAATATTCTGTACATACAGGAGAGAACAACAGATAACCTATAATTGTTTACATTTTTCAGGTATCTATTTTGTCTGTGAAACAAGGAGTAACATATAAAATTGATTAGTGTTATCAATTTCTAGCCCGGAACAACGGAATCATTTCATTATAAGGCTTCCTCATCAAATTCAACTCGAAAGTAAGAAACAGACACAATTTACAGCTCCATTTGAGAAAATAAAATTATTATTTTGTTTTCGCATTTTATTAGAAATTGTAGATATTTTCCTCCAACCTCTCACCTAGACTAAGTAGTCTGCAGACTAGGGCAGCATTTAGATCACAGGGATGCCTCTTCTTACTTGTTTATAATGAATGTTTTTATTGAAGAGAAACTATTGATGTACATAGAGTTATATATTTCTAATATTTATATTTTTCCAGAATTTCCGCGTGTTAGCATGGCTGCGATCTGTCAAACAAGAATGAATAATGTAAATGCTACAATCTGAGATTCCTTTTAAGGAGTATTAGAAACATACATTTCGGTAAATCTAATTTTCAAGTTTGTAGAGTAAGAACGTTTTCTGTGTTTATTAAGTACATTCACAAGAAACTGGCAAGTAGAAGATATTTACTATTCATAATTTTCTTCTCGTTCCTTTGTATGGTTTAGTTTGTTTGTTTTTCATTTTTTCTTTCTTTGTTTGTTAGTTTGATTGTTTTTACTTCTGGTATAATAATATAGAAAAGATTTATAAGACTGTTATTCTACCGGTTGTATTATATGGATGTGAGACATGACCGCTTACTCTTCGGTCTAAGCGGCCTAAGAGAGATGAAAATGGGGACTGGAGAAAACTGCGTAACGACGAGCTTCATGACCTGTACTCTTCACCGGATATAGTAAGGGTAATTAAATCACGGAGGGTGAAATGGGCTGAACATGTAGCGCGCATGGGGGAGGAAAAACATATCTCAAAAGTATTGACTGAGAGACCCGAGGCCATTTGGAAGACCTAGACATAGGTGGGAGGACAATATTAGGATAGATTTAAGGGAAGTAGGATTTGTGAGGGATGATTGGGTAGAGTTAGTACAGAATAGGGTTGAATGGCGGGCTCAAGTGAGCGCGGCAATGAACCTTCGGGTTCCATAAAATATATAATATCCTTTAGCTTGCTGAGGAATTATCTATTGCCATTGAGTAAGTAAGTATGCGCTCAAATAATATAACTTAATGATAAGAATTTATTAATGGTAGATATAAGGCCATCGGGTCTTCTCTTTCCCTCTACCAGGATTCCAAAAACTGCAATTACAATTTAAAATTACAAGAAAAAAATATTAAGTGAAAAAAGACACTAAAATTAATATATAAAATTACAATAATAATAACAATAATAATAATAATAATAATAATAATAATAGACCACGTAGAACCTACTTTAAAAATTATCCAAGTGCCTACCATATGTTAAGTTTTTATCTCGTACAATCGATATTCATGTGTAAAACTTGCATTATTGGCTTGTCTATAGTAGTAAAAGGAAGTGTATGTCTTTCTTTCTGTCTGTGCGCGATGCCCAGCGAAATCTACTGAACGCAGAGATCTGAAATTTTAAATATACGCCTAAATGGACTGAAGGGTGGGCGAATGCACCTCGAAGCCGGATTTTTAATTTTCGCTTTCGTTCGCGAGTTATGAGTGAAAAAGGGCAGAAAACGTGCAATTTTTGCGCTTTCCAAGCATCAGTTTTCAGTACTACATTTCAATTGCAGGTGGGTTTGCCTACTTTTGTCATACCTTGGAAGTAAAAGCATCTCGATCGCTTGAATTTTGTAAGCCCACACTGGTCGATTCATTTGTTTATATTGTCAAGGCACGCAGACATATTAAATATTAAACCTAGACGGAAGAAGGATAATGAAAATAGGAATAAATGGGCAAACATTATTCGATTTGGACGAAACTAAATAGGCAGGAGTTTTCTGGGCCAGGGAGCTTTTAATCTGAGGTCTTTTTCCCAGGCGTCGCTTTCTAATCGTGGAATGATTTCCAGAGCAGGATTTTTAGCTGTTTCATTATAATTATTAATCGTTTAGTTTATGAATGATTAGCGCGTGTTAATAAATATAATGTTTTCATTATTTTGCTGGTTAATGTTTAATCTTCGAAATAATTATCGCGGGCGAAGCTGCGGGCCCCTGCTAGTAATAAAATTAATGAGTTTACAAGACTGTGCGACGCCCCTTCTTACTATTACTTACCGGCTTACAGAGAAAGTACTGTAATTATGAATAATTATGATAATAATAATAACAATAATAATAATAATGAAGAAAAATGTAATTCATAATAACACCGGGAAGACGCCTGCAAGTCGAAAAGTGTTTTGGAATTACTTCTGTCTGTGCAGGCAGCTATATTGGGTTTATTGGGTTTATTGCCAACTATTGGGTTATGAACTTTGTTAGATTCTTAGTTTCAAAAGAATAATTTATAAGAAGAAATGTGTTCATAGCAATCAAATCCTTAGCAGCTAGTAATCGAAAATGTTTTTTCTTGCAGACTAAACCACTTCCTTATAAAACATAGACAGGTGAAGGCAATGATTGGAGCATACATGTCGAAAGCTCGTAGTATGAAGTTTCCAGTCATCAAGTATATAGTCAGTGATGGGAAGTAATTGAGTAAAAGTAATCGGATTACAGTAACAATTCCTTTTTGGTCCCATTTACTTGTAATCAATACTTTTAAAAAAATGTAATTTCTACTTGTAATTTACTTCTGGAAATAAAATTGTAATAAATTGTTACATTTTAGTAACCATCAGTAGTAGTAATATCATTCTCGCTTGCTATATCGTCATCACTACTGCTTTTGCAACTAGTATCCAAATTAGAGTAAATATTAACAAAATGTTACTCAATGTTTCTGAAAATATTCTCATTGATGTGTTTTTTTGTTATTTGTTCATTAGTAATTTGAGCTTGTGTCCAAAACAAACAAAAAAACAATAGATTTTTAGGTACTGCGATTTTGTAAAGTAATTGTAAATGTAATTGTAATTTTACTGATTACTTTTTGAAAAAGTAATTTGCAATTGTAATTAAGTAAAATGTCTCTAAGGTAATTGTAATTCAGCCCAATTACTTTCTTTTTGTAGGTACTTTTCCCATCACTGTATATAGTTAACGACTTCAGTTTTCGGACAACGCCTAATTAATAATATCAACAAAGCAGCATGCATTGAGCGGAGATTTGTGGCAGCTCTTTGCAATAATCCAACCCTGCACCCTCTAAAAATAAGTTATAATACCTGCATTTCTCCGAGTAAAATAATTTAACATCTGCAAGAGATCTTACCAGAAACAGCCTGAATAAAGAAGACAAGGGTTATGACAACTAAGTTGCCAGCCATGTCGCTGTGTTTATCACTATTGATATCATGTCACGACACACATAACACCCCACCAACACCTTTTCATCACAAACCGGAAAGAGTTCTGCAGTAACCTGCTAGTCCAAAGTACAGACGGGAACTGTTTCAGTTCCTCCCGCCACATTCTGATTCTTCTTGTAATCACATGCGCACTGGCGTATACCTCCACGTGGTTCCAATGTCGGGGAATCAATCCCCCGTTGTATTGTTACCCGTTCACAGGTGTCGGGGCCAGGAAGAACTGGCTGGTGGTTAAGAATTGCAAAATTGCACAACAAAGGTAATAGACGGAGTGATCTCCTCAACCTAGCTCAATTTCTATAGACCATGGGCTACCAATAACGGAGCTCCCCCCCACGTGGGAATTTCTGACTCACATATTTTTCCGGGTAAATGTTGTAATTGATAAAAGGCAAACAATTAAAATTTTAAACTAGACGACGATACCAACAAAAATAATCCCTTTAGGCAAGCCTACATGCTGAGGTAGATTTCGAAGTGCCTTTGGTTTAATTTACTGTCACTGCGTAGCACTCTTCTTCTTTAGCCTTGGCATGACAAACCCGCAATAATAACTGCAAGAAAGAGGAAAGAGCACTTTTTAAAACATTCAAATCTCGCCTTATATGAGAACTATCAAGAAACTAGTTATTGATTTGTAGAGTACTCATCAAGAGCTTTTCAATGATACCCCACAAGACGTAGTTTCAAAAATTTCTAATTTCCATCCCCCCACCCCCACTCGTATCCCCAAAACCCCCGAATCGTTGGTGTCACTGTGAACTCCATAGGGAGTACTCTAATTTATTCAAACAAAGTTTCCCTCTATACTTCATAGGGGCCGAGATATAAATGTTTTAAAATTTCAACCCCCTCCCCCGACCACCCCCTTGGGCCAATTTTGCTCATTAACGAAGTTGTCCGAACTATTGGGGCTAGAAATAACATAATAACATTTTATTCAAATATCTTCAAAATTACGGCCGCTAGCGTGTAAAGATATATATATGTATATATATATCACAAAAAATTAACAGGCGGTGGTTTCGTACTTAGGGAGGCATGAAACGTAAAGATATGAAAGAATTTTTCGAAGTCATGACATGGTATCGATTGCAATAGGTAGATTTTTCTTCGAAATCTACCTAAAAATGAGTCAGAAATTCCCACGGGGGGGGGGGATTGGATGGGAGGTATACACTGGCCTTCATTCTATTCATCAGACAGCGCAATACTTTAAACATAACATAGTCCAGTTATTCATTGCATGGCCAGGCGGCTTCCTTTTCTTAGGAGGAAAAGTTTGCCAACAGCTCAACCCATGTTCTTTATTTTTACCGCACCAATCAGCTAGTTACCCCAGCCAATCAAAATCTAAATGTCCTGCGACGGCTATGACAGCTACTCGTCAACTCAGCGTGGAGTGAAACGCGAGGTTGCAAGATCCAGTTACAGTAAAAAATAACAAGTGTGATTTGATTAAAGCGAGGGAAGAACTAAAGTCACTGATAACAGTGAAAGAATATTGCAACGTTGCTTTTGTTTTGGAAAGCGGAAACCAAGACCGATTTAGTCAGACCAATTAACATAAAGAAAGGCCGACTTCATGGATTATTCCTTTGAAGCCGCCTGGCCATGCAATGGATACTGGACTGTACAGACAGACCTTCCTATTACTGGTTTCTTTGTAAATTCTCATTCCGGATGTTCCCGAATCGTCGTCCACTTTGTTCGAATAGTCAACCCAAACGATAACATCAGGGATGGTAAAAATCTCTACTGTTGTATCATTACACTATGGTTTTCAAAAATATTATTTTTTTATTTTCATGTAAAAAATGCAGCATAACGCAAAGTATAACTCTGTAAAATTTTAAGCTGTTCAGGCTCATAGAAAGCTGTAGCTGACGCCAAATTTAAAGTGCCGTGATCTTTAAACTGCCATTGTATGCAAACCTTAGTAGTTCGTTTTCTCAGTTTAAATACTCATGCTATTTCGTAATTCAAAATTCGTAATTCTCGCACAAAACTAGAAATAGCTTATTACATGAATTGCTATTAACGTAAAAATACTTCATGTAACAGATGTTAATATATATTGCCTATGAGATACATTCTTATGGACTACTAGCTTAAATGGCGCGGCGTTGCCCGGGTTTGGTATTTTGTAATATGAAATTAACTTATGGAGGACTTTCTATGTTGAAACTCTATGTCCTTATATAATATGTATGTAGAATTCGAAATGAGGAAGAACGACACATGGCACTCAGACTATTCCCTCAGAAAACGCTAGATATAGCTTTTTATGGCTCGTGGAGGATGTCGAATGTTGCATTCCATTGCTTCTACATACCATCCCTGGGAGGAGTGCAAATAAGAAGAAAAAGAAATTCCGGTTACATAAGAGTGTATTGTCTTGACAGAAAATTTTATTTCTCACTCTCATATTACCATACAACCGTTTCGGGGCTGGAAAAAACAATCAATATCACTTTCATACTTTCCTTCCCAAAAACCTGGGACATAATATACTGCGCGCGTAGGACTGAAAATGTTCCATCCCATTTTGTCTTCTTTTAGATGCATAGGGCCTCTGATAAACATCCCTAGGCCTATTTCTCAACTAATACAAAGCCTACAACTGTGAGTGACGTATCAGTGGATAGGATTTGTTACCGACTTCCGATATAGCATACTCACTGGCAAACACTTAAGTTGTCCCTGCAATACGATCGCTTATTCTACATCAAAATGTGAAGTGAGAAAATGATATTTTCCATGTCGAGGGTAGAGAAAGTTATGTGACTGCTTTATTTTCGTGGATTTTATTCGTCAAGAATTATTTTCACAGTTATGTATTAAATACTTCGATAAGTATCGGCATTTGTTAAAGCCCAATATTATAATATAGTATCCAAAGCCCTATGTAAACATCGTAAACAATACTTTCGTTATGTAAAAATTGGCATCATAACTCACTAACTTTGCCTCATTTCACATTTCCGACTTTTCCCATGGATTTTCCAAAAATTTTCTTTCATACAAACCTTCTCCTGACAATTACGAACACAACAAAAAAGAAATCAACCAAATCGGTCTAGCCGTTCTCAAGTGATACGGCAACAACCCTTTGTAAATTAATTTTTATTAATATAGACAAGTTTCGTCTTTTAAATTTTAATCATTATTGACTCCGCTTATAAATAGACTCATATACAGATATTCTGTTATTGGTATTCAAGATCAAATATTGGAAATTAATATAGGCCTACAATTTCAAGTTACAAAGACGTTTATATCCTGTATATAGTTAATAAAATAGTAGATTAATATTATTGAATTATCTTGATATCATTCCCATGTGATCCTAAAGCTGACTTCATAATATAATATAAATTTTTCCTCAAAGGACCAATATGAAATCCATTAATTTATTCACTAACAGACTACACTGAACCATGCAACAACATTTTCTACAGGATATATACCATCACTATCAATCCCATTTTATGGTGAATAAAAACGTCAAATTTGGGTACAAATATTGGCGTATTTTCGGTGTATTTTCCCATACCAAAATACAATTTTTGGTTTATTTCACATTAAAACTTAAGGCTCATGTGATGAAAAATTTTACATGTTACCGGTTCAATATTACCACGTCCGTAGTGTTAACACCTAGCGTGAGGTATTGCCAGGTAACGCGTATCACAATTAATGTAATGAAGACATTTTTAACTAAAATTTTTTGAATGTCAGAGTGGGCATGCGGTTTAAAAGGCGGTTTGATGTGAGAGGTAGGGCTTGGAAGGTGTGGGCTCGTCGCCTTACAGTGAGTGAATGAAGTGTAACACTGTATATAATGACTCACCCATGCTAAAGCCTTACAACTCGTAGTCCCCCTTCGCCCAGGCGCTGAAAAGCGCCCTCTGACTGGATTTTTGCTATTTGGTACCAGGGTTCAAATCCCGGCTCGTGAATTTCAAATTTTATTTCATATATTTAGTTTCATCGGCATATTTAAGTATGAAAATTTAGTGGTTTGGTTATATTTTATTATGTTTTATTTATTTTATTTTTATGTTTTTATTTATTATTTATTTTAATTTATTTTATATTATATTATATTATTTTACTTTTTATTATTATGTCTTTTTATACAGTATTGTTATATTTTATATTATTATATTTGATTTTATATTATTATATTTTATATTATTATATTTTATATTAATATATTTGATTTTTTATATTATTTTATTTATTACTGTCTTAAATGGCCCGGCGTCACTCGGGTATTGTATTTTGCAATATGAAATTAACTTATGGAGGACTTTCGATGTTGAAACTCTATGACCTTATACATATACAGTATGTATATGTATATGTATAACATGTATGTACAATTCGAAATGAGGAAGAACGACATATGGCACTCAGACTATTCCCTCAGAAAACGCTAGATATAGCTTTTTATGGCTCATAGAGGATGTAGAATTTTGCATTCCATTGCTTCTACACACCATGCCTGGGAGGAGTGCAAAATAAGAAGAAAAAGAAATTCCGGTTACATAAGATTGTCTTGACAGAAAATTGTATTTCTCACTCTCATATTACCATACAACCGTTTCGGGGCTGAGGTAAAAAAGAAATTCAATATCACTTTCATACTTTCCTTCCCAAAAACCTGGGACATAAAGTACTGCGCGCGTAGGACTGAAAATGTTCCATCCCTTTTTTTTTTTTTTGTCTTCTTTTAGATGCATAGGGCCTCTGAAAAACATCCCTAGGCCTATTTCTCAACTAATGCAAAGCGTACAGCTATGAGTGACGTATCAGTGGATAGGATTTTTTACCGACTTCCGATATAGCATACTCACTGGCAAACACGTAAGTTGTCCCTGCAATACGACCGCTTATTCTACATCAAAATGTGAAATGTATTTTCCATGTCGAGGGTAGAGAAAGTTATGTGACTGCTTTATTTTCGTGGATTTTATTCGTCAAGAATATTTTCACAATTATGTATTAAATACTTCGATAGTATCAGCATTTGTTAAAGCCCAGTATTATAATATAGTATCCAAAGCCCAATGTAAACATCGTAAACAATACTTTCGTTATGTAAACAATTGACATCAGAAAACTCTAAGTTTGCCTCATTTCACATTTCCGACTTTTCCCGTGGATTTTTCAAAATTTTCTTTCACACATACCTTGTCGTGACAATTACGAACACAACAAAAAAAGAATCGGCCAAATCGGTCTAGCCGTTCTCAAGTGATGCGGCAACAACCCTTTTGCAAATTCATTTTTATTAATATAGATAGATGAATGAGAGACTGATATTTAATTACACCAGTTATCATTCATTATTCATTATGAAATGGATTTTTGGAGTAGAGCAAATAGAGCTTCTAGGATGGAAAGAATTAGAAGCGAAGAAGTTCGGGAACAAATGGAAATACAACACACTATAATAGATGAAATTAAAGAAAACCAACTCGTGTGGTATGGTCATATGAGAAGGATGGAGGAAGAGAGATTACCAAAGATCTTCAGATTGAATCCTTTGGGCAGAAAGAAGAGAGGCAGACCAAAGAAAGCATGGTTGGTTTAATGGGATACAAGAAGACATGAAGGAGAAAAATATTGCTGCGAATCTGTGGGAGGATAGAGAGGCTTGGAGATTGAGAATTCGGAAGATGTAGACATACATTAAAAACCATGATGATGATGATGATGATGATGATGATGATGATGATGATGATGATGATGATGATTACTCATTATGTAAGTGTAGATATTAGTTCAATAAAACACTGTGTTCGGAAACTAATCTGATCTGTCCGCTTCGTGCCTGCGAGTTTTTTTTCCTTTCTTTTTCTTTCTTCTTCTTCTCCCCTACCTTTATATTTTGTAGCTTGGTCCACGAATTATTCTCTGACGGTTAACGTGGCCCCCTCTACGAAAAGTTCTGCAACCTCTGCAGTTCAGGGACTGAAGACTCAAGTTTAATTTTTATCGATGTATAAAGTGTGCTATAAGCAAATATTTGGTTGAAACTGATATAATATGTTACTGTTATTATGGACGTTAGAAAAATAAAACACTTTAATGATTTTGAGTCCCCAGAAAAACACAGAAGAATATCTGTTCTCCTGAAAATGTATTATGAATGGAATTAGCAAGTTTTGGAAACAGGCTTCTCAAATCTTGTTGAAAGCTATCCCAATTTTTTTTTTTTTTTCACTTTATGTTGTACAGATAATTATGTACAATTTGGGGGGAATATGTTATTATTCATATTATAAAGTATGCAACTATGCATTTAGAATAAAAGTAGCCTTAAACGAGGTAAACAAGAATTGTTTTAAACAAGATAATTTTGTGCACTAGTGGGGGAATTTTCGTGAGAAAAAGGGATATTGAATATACACTAAAGGAAATGCGCGAAAATGTTGGCGACACTGTCAAAAAGTAAAATCAATATGGCGCGTGTGATTTGACATGAAGAATGATGCAAGAATGTTGAAAATAGAAAACAGCTGATAACTACTGTATATCATTCGTGACATAAAAAGGTAAGATACATTCTTCTATTCCCGTAAGTTACGATCCTCAAGCAGGATATAGGCCTTCTGGGTGAGCTGTTGTTAACGTAAACTGTGGTGCGGTAACACACCGTACGGAAGAATGGCTAAATGTCCCAATTCATACACTTTCGAGATTTACATCCATAGTTTATCAAACTCCGCAATGAAATTGGGATGGCAGTGCTAGTTATCTTATTCTTTTGTGTCCGAAAAATTTTTTGGTGACAACAGTATCCTTCTCCAATTACATGATACACTCCCCTGGAACACATCCTTAACATGTCTTTTGAAGTAATTAGTACATACCTATTTAAGTGTTACTGATTGATTATCTGTGTCTGGGCTGCCGTCACAAACTGACACTACAGGTACAGTACTTATTCTAAAGCTTTACATTATTAGATCCTGTGCTGCTGTTACAAACTGACATTCCACCCATTAGGCCTACTAATTCTAAAGCTCTCCATTAGCAGAGCCTGCCCTGTTGTCACAAATTGAGGCAAGCTGACACAGCAGGTACAGTACTTATTATAAAGCTGCCCGTTATTAATTCTACCTCTGCTATTGTCTCCAAGTGCCATTGCACGTATAGAATTTATTATGTAATTGCCAATTGAACACCTGTGCCTGTGTTGCTGTCACAAAGTGACACTGCAGGTCCGGTACTTATTCTAAAACTCCATTATTAAGGCCAGTGCTGGGTGTCACAAACTAGTACTGGAGGTAGTCAGTGCATTCTTTTTTAAAGCGAAGCTAAAACTCTTTACCATTGCTGCTTCAAAAGCATTCTTTTTTACTTTTTGCTGCAGCTTTGCATTATGTCCGCTTCGCAGTCAGTGGAGCGATCTCAATTCTTGCTTTATAAGTGCTGCAAGATTTTGCTATTCGAACTGTCATGGCGAAGTAGGGGCTTATCGAAAGTATCCTTGATGGCATCAACATCATTGTTCAAATTCCCGAGTACTAACACTTTCTGCAGCACAGTTAGTACGATTGATTTTACCTGTATATCATAATTTACAATAATTATTATTTCCATCCGGCATAACTATTAGGCCTATATTTGCATGTGTCTTAACCATATTGGAGGGCTGTACAAAGAGCCGATTTCATTAAACAAGCTCTCAATTGATCGACTTTGCCGTTCTTTTTTGGCTGCAGCAGTCATAAAGTAATGCTGTACAGCACTCGTAAAGTGCTTTACAGATTCTCTTTAAAAAAGAACGCACTGAATATCCAATACAATACTTATTCTAAAACTCTCCATTATTAAAGCTAGTGCTAGCCTACTGTCACAAACTGATACTGGAGGTAGCTACAGTAGTCTACTTGGGGAAACTATAGCTGGTATCTGTTTTTTTTTAATATTTTTCCCCCCTTGAAAAACAGACAAATTTCACGTTATCCTGTAGAATCCATATTTAAGTGCTCATTTTTTTCGGGTCTAGTCAGCAACTCTGCTCCCTGCCGCGCAAAGTCATTACACCCAGTATGCGGGCCGTGGTTTGGGCGTCATTGCACCCATTCATTGCTTACAATCTTCCATCTTCACTGATTTTTCCCACACAGGCTTATCCATTGCTGTCAATAGTTTTATACATATACACATTTAGTTATATTATTGTTAGGCCCCCATTACTATTATAACAATTACTGTACTTAAAGCTTCCAGTAAAGGGGCTTTGGGAGAAACTTGGAGAGGGGGTCCAGGGGTGCCCCCAACCAAGAAAAACAGGAAGGAACTGCATGGCCGATACCAAGTTCCCGTGGTAGGAATTGTGTATCCAGGGCTGACATTAGCTTTCTGCGTCCGGTAGAAATCCTTGATTAGCAACTAAGCCACCAAGACCACATTTTCACCGTTAGGTTTCCAGCATTGTCCACATGACCCAGCGCTCTCTCCCAGCCCGACAATAGAGCATCGTCTAGCCAAAAGGAAATTGTGATTTCACAGCGCAATTTTAGGTTAATTTTGTGTCCACTTTTTATTGATTTTACTTAAATTTAGAATCTTCGTACAAATGTAAGATGATTATATAGCCTATATGTAGTCTATAGGTTCTAAAGAATAATACAACAACAGATTTCGCTGTTTACCATGTCTATAAAACTCTTTTCTTGTAGAAATATTGTAAATAGGCCTATAAGTCATGTTGCTGAGTAGTTCACTCAAAATTAGCCTAAAATGGCACTATGAAGTGATGCATATTCATGAAAATCATCTGTTCAGCTGCAAGGAGTGGGAGTCGTTAGGTCATGTGATCCAAAAACCCAGGGCACCGGATTTGCCAGTCTGAAAAAAAAGAGAGTGATGGAGTAATCTGTTGATACAGGTCTTCTCCATAGAGAGATTATGTTTCAGTATTAGTGTTAATAAATAATTTATCCTGTGGAAACTTCATGATGATCAACACTATTATCATTGTTCCTATTCTAACCAACCTAATTCTACATATCACAAACACTAATAGCACTCTAGGCTATTCCTAACCTAATTGCCACCAAAGTAGTTTCTACATGAAACTAACACTAATAGGCCTACTGTATCACTGTTCCTTACCTAACTGCCACTTAGCTACAGTGAGTCCCACGCAAGAGTTGGCCAATGACGCAGGTTTCTGTGTTGCGGCACACAGCTCCAACTCCCGAGCGGTCGGGTGAAATATCTACGCTAATAAAGCCGCAATCGGTGTAATGATTCAGTTTCTCAAATTTACAATTAGAATTACAATGAAAGTAACCACGTACCTCATCACAAGAGATGTTGGAAATGTTCTCCCCTTGCATACACACAATACTGGCACCTTTTTCAGAAAACTTTCTTTCGCGTGCGTAAGTTCAGCTTCCGAGTTAGAGTTAATTTCTCTTCTAATGTTCTAATGTGTGGGGAATTGTCCTATGCAATTTATTTTTCAAGTTCCCCATAAATAATAGTCACATAGGCTATGGTTAGAAGAACTTAAAGATAGTATCACAAGAGAAATTAACTCTTTCTCGGAAGCTGAACTTACGTGCGTGAAAGAAAATTCCCTAAAAAGGTGCCAGTGTTGTGCGTATTCAAGAGGAAAATATTTCCAACATCTCTTGTGATGAGGTACGTGGTTATTTTCATTGTAATTTTAACTGTAAATGTGAGAACCCGAATCTTTACACCGATCACAGCTTTATTAGTGTAGATATTTCACCCGTTCGCCCGGGAGTTGGAGCTGTGTCCGCCACGATGCAGAAACCCACGACATTGGCCAACTCTTGCGTGGGACTCACTGTAGAATCTATGAATTAGTTTGCAAAGTGAAAATGAACCATATCTCATGGCCGGCAATAGTCTGTTCACATTAAAAGTGCCCAAACCTAAATCTGACACCTAGAAAAATTATTGACACTAACACTGAGACATAATATCTCTATGGAAAAGACCTGCATCATCAACAGTTCACTCCATCGCCTCTCTTTTTTCAGACTGGCAAATCCAGTGCATTTTACGGGTTCATTAAATTTTTGAGCAGCTATGGGTCCAGACTTTCTGATAGGATGCACAGGTTCTGTGCCATTACTGTAATGAACATGAACAAAACAGTTGGCCAGCCCGTGCAAAAAAGGACCTATGAGGCAAAATGTTGTAGGCAGTCAGTGGGAGTGTTGGTGAGCTAGCAAGGGTCCACATAACTCTTTGGAACACCTCGCAAGGAATCCGAGATATGAGGTGTAGTAAAGCGCAGTAGCCTTCTTATTCTAAAGCTCTCCTTTATCATCATGTAACAGGGTACTCATTTTTTAATCTTCCTAAAACTAAGTTAAATAGATTAATTACTTGCAGTAGTATTTTAATTTCAACATTACATTTGTTCCCAAATGTTTTTATAATGTAGGCTAACCTAATGTTTATGAAAATATTTCAGGTTGCAGACATATTGAGCAACCAATCAAACCTGCGCCACACCAGTTGTCATCAAGTCCAGTTACAGCAGTAGAAGCAGCTCAGCAAGAAACCAGTATAGCAGCATTTCTAAGGTAAGGATAGAATAGAATTTTATTTACACACAATTAGACCTACATACATAGTTATCTACATCCACTTTACTTATCTTATAGGTCTAACACTATCCCTCTTCGGCAAGGATAGTGTACAGCCATTTCATAATTACCGTACGGGTGGGACATTCTAGCATATTATGACAACTACTTTTGTTCATTACATGTCATAAATAATGATTTGAACTGGTTCTGCACGTTCTGTAAAATCTACTATGCCTTCTCCTTCATTCTAAATGGAAAGCATTATTTAAAATTTATTTTAAATATTTAAAAAAAAAATTCAAAATCTATTACGGGTAGGACATAATTTGGACAATGATTTTAATGATGCAAAACAGAAGTTCATTTGCTGTTCTGCTATTAATGTTAGAGTCTTAATGTTATTATTAATGATGGAATGAGGTATTAAATAAAAATTATAAACTGTTTCAAAATTGTCAGAACATTTATTTAAAACTCTTACAATAATATTTACAAAACTATCACCTTACGGGTGGGACAAAAAGTCACTTTTTGTTACTTTACATAGTAATTAACCACACATAGTTTTTTATTATAATTAATGAAAGTCATACCGTTAGTGGTGAAGTAAGATATGGTAAACAACTTTTTCCACCTAATACCACAAAGTATATTAAAATGCAGAAATTATTTGATACGAGGGTAACTAATATCTTAAAATAGAACAGAGAGAAAATAAAACATTCCCATTGCAGTTACCTAGTATTATAATATGTATATGTATATGCTGAAGATGGCATAAATAGCAATGCCCGAAATGCATATCCAGTAACTACTACAATTGCAGAAATCCAATTTGATACGTGGATGAACTACTCCATATGTTAGAAAAGTTAACACTACAAGTGGTGTAGGCTACCTACATGTCTAGCCTCAGTATTCAGCATTGTACATAAGAACAAATGTATAAACCAGTGAATACCTGTTAAATGACGAGGCCATATAATAGCAATCTATTGGCCAAGGGTAATATTAATTTTAAATTGTGTATGAATGTGTTATTTTAATCTGTCTTAAAGCAGTTGACAACAAATACTTTTTGCCATCAATTTTATAAAAGAAGAAAGCTAACCTGAAAACTTAAGGATATAATTTTACTTATTCATGTGACAATACACCCACACAATGGTGAATTTTAATATAAAAATTGTTGTATTTTAACTACTGACGTTTGATACATATTATAATACCAGGTAATTGCAATTGGAATGTTTTATTTTCTCTCTGTTCTATTTTAAGATATTAGTTACCCTCGTATCAAATAATTTCTGCATTTTAATATACTTTGTGGTATAAGGTGGAAAAAGTTAAAGTTGTTTACCATATAGTTTTTTAAGTTAATTTTATACCAAATTGTTGTACCTTAAGACGTATATTCTCAAATCAAACAGGACATAGCTGACTTCTTAGTTTTAATGAGTGTTAAAATCCTGCTATAAAAAAAAAATAAATAAATAAATAAATAAATAAATAACTACAACACAGTTAATAAGTAATCGACATCGACTTCAAATACACATAATTCCTGAATATTCAGTGAACTGTAGGTTTTAGACTTTTACTTAACTTCCCAATTATACTAGTTTTATAACATCTCTCTTTGAGGGAAAAATTCCAATATTTTATGAAATGGCTGTGTAATAGTTTAATTTTTCAATTTTCAAATCCGTAACTATAATCCTTGTTACAGTGTTTGTAAAATAGTGAATGGCTACCATCGCTGAGGAGGATATTAAAGCAACAGTCATTAGCCTAGGTGGGCCACACATCAAAACAAAATTATCTTCATAAAACAGCTAAAATCACACATATTTCATTCCTTGGAGGGGATGTGTTATCGTAATGAGTGCTGTAGTCTAATCCACCCACCCTACATAATTCACTTTCTTTTTTACGAGGGTCTGGAAAAATTGTTCATATTTTCCCCATACTTAGTTTTGAGACTCGACAAGAAATACATGATTAGATGTTAAAGCTCACATGGTATTACATCACATCATCTTCCAAATGCATAACACAGAATGACCAACGTAAAAAAGAACATGCAAGGGATTCAATATGTCACAGCTAAACTAATACAGTATCACTACATTGTTAACCTAACAAATCCTAATCCTACAACATACCTGTCACTATCTAGGGAAGGTACAAAAAGCAGTGGGAAAGTTTACTGTGAATCTAAATTATAACTACTAGTAAGGATATCAGTCTGATCTTTTTTTCAGTATTAGTTGAGAGGTCTACTTTAAAATCCCCATACAGTATGATATTTACATTATTATTATACAGAGAATTAAGATCCCTTTCTAACTGGTTTATAAAATAATTTAAATTACCTAATAGTGCTCTGTAAATGGTCAGTATTACAAATGTATCATTGTCAATCTCCACTCGGGCTGAGCAACATTCGAAATCCTTTTCCTTGCAAAAAGAACAAAGTAAAACATTATTTACCATTTATTATCAATGAGATAATCAAAACAGTAACAACAAAATCAATAACAAAAAAGAATGGAGCAAACTTGTATTCTAAAACTTAAAATTAAGTTAAAAATATGAGGTTTTCTTTCATCATAAGTCTTAATAATATCACCATACGAGATCTTCGAAGCTAACATATATACAATGTTAAAAATACTGAGATTTGTAAGTTATTCTTGTGTTGTCCTGTGGACTATAGTATGTTTTTATTATTTTTAACTTACAAAACCTCCTTTCATTGGATGCAACTGAGACAGGCATTGTTATAAAAAAATTCTAAATGCCATTGCCACATTCAGATATGCATCCTGAAGTCCATTGCGGCAAATTAAGATCAAGAGTTTTGCAGGAGTTGCTGTTTTCATTGTCGGTTAGGTCGAGAGCATAATGTTTAAAACTATTCACTTTTGTTAAAACTGTTAGAATGAGTCATTCTTTTTAGTCACATCGTCATTAGTTATAACATACTCTTTAAAAGAAAAAAAAATGTGATATTTACATATTTCAAAGGCTTTGAAACGGGTGGAACTAGAAATACCAATTAAAGTATTAATAATATAACAAAATTGGTTTATTTGTTTGTTTACCTCCCCAAATCCACAATAAAAATAACGCTTTTGGCCATTTTGCACCCCTTTACGGCCTTACATGTGCTTCCAGGGCAGTTTGCTCCCCCCTCCCCCCTAGATCTGTCACTGATTGTTAGCCATGTAGCATGTTCTTTAGCTGCAGAATTTATCCATTTTTAAATTATTTGAGATAGCCTATTTGGTTTCTTTTTACAGCACATTGTTATCATTTTATAACTAATACCAGGAATATTGCAGATCCTTTTACTGTATAATATTATGATTTACAAGGTTTTGGTCTTATTCTTGTACAGCATTGTCTTGTTATATTTTATAATTTTGTAATGTAACTTTAGAATGTTCAAAATACAGTAATTGGTGTAATATAGATACTGTACCTTCAAGTATTTTTATTTTTTTTAATTTTACAGAATATTTTGCAACTTAAGCTGTGTACTGTCATGAGACAATTACATTCAATCATGTTCTGCGTGTAGTGGCGGATTTAGCACTTGAGAAGCCCCAGGCGCAATTCAATTTTGAGGTCTTTTAAATATTTTTACTACCCGTACACCCTACAGTGTGCTTTCTGTGCACACGTTTTTTTACTCTGGTAGGCACTGTATACACTATAGAGCATTGGCTCTTTAGTAAACAATATGTCAGTCATTAAAGTTTTCGCTATTTATTAAACATTAAGAATATATTGTAATGCAGTGCGCCCGAGAACAGTCTCCGCAGTTGCTATTTGCTGGAGAGAGGGCTAGGTGCAACAGTTACGTTGGCAACACGGGCTTTTATAAAAACAAACCGCCAGCTGTGTATGCAGGCAGGCAGAGGTCACTGTCACTTTATCAATGGGTGCATTGTCTAATTACTAATCAGTGCATATTGCAGTGTGCAAGCATTTTAGATCGAATATTGTGACAGGACTTCCAGCACCTGCAATGATCAGCTGTGGTGAGTACCAACTTAACTGCTGCAGCTAGCTGCCTCTCCAATAAGTAGCCGCTGCGGAGAATATTCTCGGGCGCACATACTATCAATAACAATATTTTTCTCTTAATATTAAAAAAAAACTAAATCGGACCTAAATCTTGCTTCAGACCAAAACTTTGAGGACTCGTTCCTTGCATATAAAGGATGAAATTATGTTATATGAACTTGGGTCTGAAAGTGCTTCATTTCCTTGTTAGAGCCCTTTCTCTAAATATGCACCACTTAGCAGAATACTCGAAAACAGAACTGTGGGTAACAGAACAAATTAAATGTTCAAAATGTCCTCCGTTAGCACTGATAGATTGTACCATTGCATGGACTTCTTGATACGCTGAGTATCATGTATTATCTGGCAGCCTGGCAGAATCAGTGGCGGCTCGTGGCCGGAAAATTAGGTGAAGAGAAAAAAAATGCCACATGCTTATGTTAATAATGGAATTCACCCAATAGCGGCTCGTGGCTCAAAACGAGGGTGTGCTGCAAATACCATTTCATACAGCAAACTTAAAATATTTTTAAAAATTATTAGTAGGCCTATCTAAACTGCACGTCTCTTAATCCATCTCTGAGAATTCTCACGCGATTTTCTCTACCCTAATTATTTTTTTGCTAATTTCTCTCGTCTCGTCGAACGTTGTGTGAGTTGTGTGACGAGAGAAAATAGCACAAAAAATCTGATGTGAAAGTCGCATAACTTCCTCTGCCCAAATAATTCACATATCCTTGTACAGAATCGCAAGACACAATTTTACGCTAATTATCCTATAAATACCTCTTCTTTCAACGATGCGACTAAAAGCACAGGCTATATAACAAACTTAAAAAAAGAACAAGTGACTGCAGACGTTTATTGAACTTTCCGCCGTAAAGAATAATTTCCGAAATTTATCGAATATTTCCTTCAGATACTTCTTTACTCTATGCATGGCCAACAATACATTTTTATCACTTCACATTCTTATAGAATAAGAGGCCATGAAAGAGCGCATATTCAGTTGTTCATCACGCAAGACAAACTTTCTACAAATAGTGGGTGAACAGTGGGTGGCTTGTAACTACCCTTCAGAGAATTTTTTCGAAAAAAAGTTTCAAATATAAGTTTTAGCTCTCAGTAAAAGGAACACATGTGCAAATTTTAAAGAAAATCGTTAGAGCCGTTTTTGAGAAAATCGCGAAAAACGAAAATTTCTTCATGTAAAGTCCCCTTAAAAATAAGGGAAACTTATCGCCAATCTTCGGCTCACATCTTCAGAAGGTACCTTACCCAAATACGAAATTTTGATTTCATACGATTTTCCGTTTTGGAGCTAGCTTGTTCACAGACTTTTCACACACACCATTTTTGGATTCAGGGAGCCTCAAAACGTGCATTTATATAAAAAACTCAACTTCGAATTTGGGGGTCGAAAACAATACTTCCTCTATGGTACGGGCAGAGGCAGTAAAAATAATAATAATAACAATAATAATGATAATAATGATGATAATAATAATAATAATAATAATAATAATAATAATAATAATAATAATAATAATAATAATTAGGGCAGGGAAAACCGCGTGAGAGTTCCCCGGAAATGGAATAAGAGACGAGAAAATAGTATTTTTAATTATCGAGGTAGAGGAAGTCGCTTAGTGTTCCCAGTGCGACAGAATTCTTAATCGGGGTTGTGGAATCCGTGTTTTTCTGAATTTAACGCATTCGAATTTGGCGGCGTCAGACCATCAGACGGTGGAAGATCTAACTTGCCCACCTCTTTCTCCGAGCTAACAGTGTGAGCTGCTGAACAAGAGGGACGGCTTCGTGGGTCGTCTGTTCTCGTCACCTAGCGGACGTGGGATAAGCGAGAAAACTGCTGCTTGCCATCCTTAGTGGATCCTTAACTAATTTTAGTGGAACAGACTAACCAAGCATCTGGGAATATTCAGCTTCAATGCTAGGAGGACTTGGGAGCTCACTGCCTCCTAGCGTTGACACCAGTAGTGGAGGGAAATTCAAAATTGTAGAAATACATTATAGTAAGAACAAACATTCGTGATATGGAAAATAAACTTAAAAAATACGTATTGTAAAGGAAAAATACTGGTGAAGTGCTACTTCACCTACTTCCTTTGAATAGCCGCCACTGGGCAGAATACAAGCATGGAGACACTCTACATCTTGTACCGGTGTTGCATAAAGAAGAGCTTTCAAAGTCTAGTGGATTAGGTCAGGTGAGCATGGAGGCCAAAGAATTGGTCCACTTCTTCCTATACAATTTATCACAGAACCGTTTATTCAGAAAATGACAAACAGAGAGGCTGAAATGAGCAGGAGGTCACAACGGTGAGCCTACAAACTAAGTTACATTACCCCCACCCCATTTAACCAAAGGTAAAAGAGAATGTTTACCTACTGTGCGTTCAAAGCAACTGGTCGGTTGTGGAGTTATTGCCACAGGACAGTTATGCTGATATTGTAGCTTGCATACCATAATGTGTCAGCAGGGTTGTAGACAAAGGGCTAAAACCAAGAAAAGGCTTTTTCAGACCCATGTTCATATAACATAATTTCATTCTCTACATACAAAGAATGTTTTCCCAAAGTTTGTTTATTTATTTATTATATATATGCCTATATATATTTATTTGTAAAATGTGAGATTTCAGAACATACATAAGTTACAGGGAATGCTTATTCCTAAAATCAGTGCATATACTCAGGGACGACTCGTCGATATAGGCGAACTAGTCAGCCGCCTAGGGCGGGTAATTTTTAGAAAAATTTAGGGGCAGCAACATTTGGATTTAAAAATGAAAGCTGAAATTTTCAACACTACATTAAAATTAACCAAAAATAGTAGTAGAGTAAAAGTAAAAAGGACAGCATATTTTTTCTTCATAAATACAAACCATTCTCAAATTAGGCCAATTCAAAATAATTTTATTTAACCACTTATCAAATATCAGGCTACAGAACGTGAAATTCCATGTTTATTCAAATTATAAAAAATGGAATAATTAAAATAGCAATTTAGGGGGGCGCCGAAATACCTAAAGCATAAAGCCCGTCATGTTCTGACGCATGCGCACATTGTCAGTTTCGCTGCGCAACGTCGTGGTACTTGACATTAAATTACTAAGTTTTAGGAACAGACCTAATAAAAACTATTGATTCAGCATGGTTCTAACCAGTGGCGAAATTACGGGGTGGCAAGGAGTGGCAGTTGCCAACCCAGAATTCCCAAACCCCTCTTTTTGCCACCCCAAAAATCGGCAGTTGCCACCCCAGAATTCCCAAACCCCTCTTTTTGCCACCCCAAAAATCGGCAGTAAAAATATCAGTTATTTGCAAACAAGTGAAAAATTACAGTTTATAAACGTGGCACAATCTTGATTCTTTATTAAACTTAAAATTTATGCTGGGATGGTATGTAAAAAAGTTTTAAAAATGCTTAAACTACATCATTTTAACGCCAAATTAAAAAAAAAAATTTCTTACCCCCAGAAGACCTTGCCACCCCAGTTAAAAAGCTGAAATTACGCCCATGGTTCTAACCGTTCTTACAGCGAATTTCGCGAGATAGTAAATCAGACATCCGCAGACTATCAGTTTTGGGTTGTCTCTAAAAACAAACTTACTACGGTCTTTTATTGAAGTAAGAGTAAGTACGGCCAGTAAGAGTAAGTACGGCCAGAGCAGAAGTGTAATGACGTCTGTGGTGAGCGGAAGAGTGACGTCAGTCTTGTAGTGACTTCCCGTCTTCAACACGTGATCGTCCATTTCATCTCTGTCGGCTTTTCGAGTATGTTCTGGGGTCTTTCCTCGCCTGGTAGGCTAGTATATCGACCAAGGTGATCTGTCATTTTAAAGGTAAGTTTGAATAGCTGAGTTTTTAATACACGTGGATTACAAATAAATTAATAGGCATTTTAAAATCTGAAGAAAAGAATAGATAATTGTGGTTTATAGTCCAATCTCTAATTGGATAATACCGTTATCATGAGTTGGGACCACGTGAATTCTATGTAAAGCCTATTCTGAAGCACATGTTTTTTTATGTGGACTCAGGATGCCTTTTGTACGAAAATTGAGAGTAATGAAATAGGCAGGGGTGCCCACCCGCCCCAAACTTCATGACTCACCCCCCCCCCAACTTCATTGCTCACCGCCCCAACCTGATTGGCTGTCGACAAGGGCGCCCATATGATATTTTCTAGGGGGGGTATTTTTTAAATTTAATTTGTTGTTGCTTTAACTTCTTGAGCCACTTTGTAACATTATATTAATAATATAATAAGTGCAACAATGACAGCCAGAAAATAATTGCGGGGAGGGTCGCAAGTGCCGGGGGGGTTTTGGAATACCCCCCCAAAAGAAAGGGGGTCGGGGGTCCATCCCCAGAAAATTTTTAAATATTGAACTAATGAAAATCACATTTTACGCTATTTTAGCACAGAAAAACTAGTTAGGAAATTTGTTTATTATACTCTAAGACATATGGGCAACGTCCGGCCCGCGGGCCGGATGTGGCCCGCCCCGACTTTTGATCCGGCCCGCGGAACATTTTAAAATCGCGCTCGAAAAAGTAAATATTTTCGGTTCTCTGTTGTTCAACGTATAGATATGATGGCTGATGATATCAAGAAAAAAATAAGATAAATCATGTAATATTTTACCACCACTATTACATTTAACAGAATCAAACTGTTCCCCAAAATATAAAAGAATTTTGTGCACCCTGATCGTGTGACTAATTTTAAATCATTTTCGATTGCTTTGGACGAGAGCACCGACTTGTCTGATACAGCGCAACTAGCTATTTTCATACAAGGTGTTGACGAAGAATTTACCATAACTGAGGAATTGCTGGCTTTACAGCCTCTAAAAGGGACCACGAGTGGAGAAGATATTTTTCGTGAGGTTAAAAGTGCTATCGAACAGTATGGTTTGCAGTGGTGCAAATTAATTGGGGTTTGCACAGATGGTGCGCCTTCTATGGTCTGTTCACGAAAGGGTTTCATCGGAATTTTGAAAGAAAACTCAATTGACTTGGGCGTGCAAAAAGATGATTTAATAATTCTACATTGCATTATCCACCAACAAAACTTCTGTTCTAAGTCCATTCGATTGCAGAACGTCATGGACGTGGTAATAAAGACCATTAATATTATTTGATCCCGCACGCTTAACCATCGCCAGTTCAAAGTATTTTTGGATGACCTCTCTTCGGAACATGGTAACATGGCATATTATTGAAAAGTAAGATGGTTAAGCAAAGGCAAGATGCTGAAAAGATTTTACGATTTTTAGGAAAGAGCTGATTTTATGGAAATCAAAGAAAAACCTTTGCCTGAAGTCAGTGATCAGAAGTGGCTGTGTGATTTAGCATTTCTAAATGGCATCACGGGTCACTTGAATGATTTGAATTTGAAGCTTCAAAAACAAGGTCAGTTGGTAAACGAATTGTACAGCCATTTGAAAGCGTTCAAGAACAAAATTCGCTTATGGGAAAAACATATGCGATCTGGAAGCTGTTATCATTTTTCAACACTATCCAGTCACCAAAATATTGATTACACTCAATATGCTGAAGAACTAGAATCACTGTCGGGGCAATTTTTTAATAGATTTTCAGACTTCAAAAACTTGGATAGCTGCTTTAACCTTTTTGCTACACCGATGAAAAGTGACGTCGAGAAGGCTCCGACACACCTGCAAATGGAGTTTATAGAGCTTCAGGAAGACACACATTTGAAGTAAAAATTTGAGGACGTGGAGCTAAGTGATTTCTACAGAACATACCTTGCCAAAGAAAAGTACCCACAGCTGAGTGCATTTGAAAGTACTTATAAGTTAAATGTGAAAAGTTTTTATGATGAAAACTAATAAATCAAAGTATCTAACGAGACTTACAGATGAAAATTTGGAAAACACTCTGCGCTTGTGTATTAGTGGGATTGATGCCAACATTTATTATCTTGTTTGTCAAGTTCAAGCTCAAGTTTTTCATTAATTTCTGCTGATTGTAAGTAAATACTTAATCAGTTCGATATTGTTCTCATTCATGTAACTTTAGCATTATACTTCATGAATATAAAAACCGTATCATGATTATCTTTTCACAAATACCTATTATCTACGGCCCGCGACTTCATAAATATCGTAAAGTTTAGCCCGCATCTTTCCAAAGGTTGCCCATACCTGCTCTAAGACATGCCAATGTAAACAAGAAATTGTTACCTAAATCGGGTGTCCACCCTGGGGAATTTTTAAATATTGAACTAACGAAAATCACATTTTAGTCTATTTTAGCACTAAGAACCTAGTTAGGAAAATTGTTTACCATACTCTAAGACATGCCAATGTAAATAAGAAATCATTACGTAAGTAGGGGGCCACCCCCGGAAAATTTTGAAATATTGAACTAATGAAAATCACGTTTTACGCTATTTTAGCACTCAAAAACTAGTTAGGAAATTTGTTTATTATACTCTAAGACATGCCAATGTAAACAAGAAATTGTTACCTAAATTGGGTGTCCACCCCGGGAAATTTTTAAATATTGAACCAACGAAAATCACATTTTAGTCTTATTTTAGCACTATAAACCTAGTTAGGAAAATTGTTTACCATACTCTAAGACATACCAATATAAATAAGAAATCATTACCTAAGTAGGGGCTCCACCACCGGAAAATTTTTAAATATTAAACTTATGAAAATCACATTTTACGCTATTTTAGCACTCAAAAACTAGTTAGGAAATTTGTTTACCGTACTCTAAGACATGCCAATGTAAACAAGAAAATGTTACCTAAGTCAGGTGTCCACCCCCGGGAAATTTTTTTAATGTTGAACTAATGAAAATCACATTTTATGCTATTTTAGCACTGAAAAACTAGTTAGCAAATTTGTTTACTATACTCTAAGACATGGCAACTTAAAGAAGAAATTGTTACTAAGTTATAATACTTATTAGTATTTAGGCTATAAGAAAAGTTGAATACACATGGAACAGTGGATATAATAGGCCTACTCATTATGTTATGAAAAGAAAATAACTGCTATATCATATTTGACACACCAACAAATCTTGTTCAGTTAAATAAATTTTTTTAAATACAAATATAGAATTTTAGGTTTTGACTTTTGGGGGGTCCAAACCCCCTGGACCCCCCTTTCCTAATCCACTGTTAGAAGAGACCTTTTGGAGTTATAAAACTTGACCGTTTTTATTTTTAACGTATAAAACGCTAATTATGCAAAAAATTTCAACCCCCCCCCCCCCCAGAAAATTCATAAAACGATAATATTTTGCCCCCCCCCAGAAATTTCAATGACGCAGTCTGCGTCTAAACCCCCCCCCCTGTGGGCACCCCTGAAATAGGCTGCTGTAGGTGTTTCATTTCAACCCCCCCCCCCCCCAGAAAATTCATAAAACGATAATATTTTGCCCCCCCAGAAATTTCAAAGATGCAGTCTGCGTCTTAACCCCCCCCCCCTGTGGGCACCCCTGAAATAGGCTACTGTAGGTTTCATTTCTTGCCGGCCACTGTAATAATTAGCTTTAGAACTGGTAATAGTAAAATTCCGAGAGGATAATTAAGGGGCTAGTATGGTACTTCATGAGATTGTATGGCAGACAGGAAATGTCTGGCCCTCTATCCGTGTGTCTGTACGCACGATAACTCGAATACGCTTTTTCGAATTTTCATCAAACTTGGTATACGCATCCATAACGCCCATTGGAAGAAGCCTATTGATTTTGAACCGAATCGGTTGACCGATACCGGAATAACGACTAATTAAAGGTAACATGCTTTTTAAATGGGAAATCATGATAGGGACAGTCGCTACCACTGTCTAGAACACATCTTGTCCTCCACAAGACTCAGAAGAAAGAAGAAAAAGAAATAACTCTTACCCCCAATAAACCAAATTAAACTGAACCTAAAATAACCATTCTTGTTTCTAACAAAGCAAAACCTAACATGTTTTTTTTTTTTATTTCTTGGGGGGCTCCTCCCCAACCCCCTTTAAACCTACCTAACTAAATGTTGGGGAAAAAATAGTCTATAATGAGACCCGCCTGGGAAGGAAAGGGTTTTGAATGTGTCTCCTAGATAGAGTTGCTAGTAATGCGAAAACTGGGAAAAAATTATTTTTACTTTTTTCTTTCCTTTTCCCCTCTCTCTTTTTTCACCTCTTCGCCCTACCTACCTATTTGGGACCTATTCCTATCAGTAAATTTTTAATCTACTGGAATTCAAACTCGTGATCACTATCACCATAACCAGCAGCCTTAACCACTACACTACGAGCGATTGCTGAGCGGTGAAGGGAAAATTCATCATTTTAAGTTTAGAGAGCATTAAGTTAGGCTATAGTAAATGAGAAATAAATTTGGTGCAAGAGTCATTTTGGAATAAAAATATATATACACAAAAAAATATATATATATATACAAAAAAAATATATATTTTTTGTACTTTTGATATGATGCAAGGGTCATTTTCTTAAAGCTGTGATTTTCTATATTTTTATGCATATATGATAAAGGGCACAATAGTGAGGTGCGCTTGCAAGGCTCGGAAGTGAGGGGAAACAGCCGGCAGGTGAGAGTAGGTGGGGCTTGGCTGGTGCACGACCTAAATTTATCTTTTGCCCTAAAGTTTTATTTCTTGGGGGCTTCACTAGACCTGACCTAGCATAACCTAAACTAACCTAACATTTTTTTTTTTTATTTCTTGGGGGCTCTGCCCCCAAACCTCCTTCACTATAGGATAATTAAAAAACCTGGGATCCATTATGCATGGGAACTGAAAAGCGAACACTTAAAATTGTTGGCAGTACCATATTGAATGGACCAATGACATGCAAGGTTGTTGGCAGCCAATGGGAATGTTGGTCTGTGAGCCAGAGCCCGCATAACAATGCCGAACATCATGTGTGGAAATCCAGCTAAGTGGAAACTTAGCCCAGTCATGACTAGCTATACTACGAAGTCGTGTTGCTAATCACTGAGGGCCTTGACTACAATGCAGTCAGATGTTTATAAATTTATTATAGGCTATCATGCCTTTAGATGTGAAGCATTTGGGGGAATTTTGTTCTGTTGTTATTCCACTTATTCCTTCACATATGCTTATCTAAATAAATAAATACAGATATAAAACAAAGTGCTTGAATGCTTTTGTTTAATCAGTGATAATTGCAACTGTGATATCCAGAAAATAAGTTATTTTTATAATTGATTTCAGAGTTAAACTACAGATCGATTCATTAAGCAGGGCTAACGGAAAGCACATGTGAAGGAATATGTGGGTAGTGTTATTTATCAAAGCTGACTGTATTGCAACTTTCAAAACCGTATACGAACACTGTAAAAAAATATGTTATGAGAACTGGTTTGCAATTGATAAATTTTGTCTTATATCTCGGAAAGTACCATTCTAGCACTTTATAAATTTTGGCAGTAGATTTACTGGCATGTAAAAGAACTCCTGCGGGACTAAAATCTGGCAGACCGGCGTCATCCACAGGCCTAAGTTGCAGTACATCCCCTTTGTTAAATAACCATATATACCAACCAACCATTCTGGCACTTGATATATAAATATAAATAAAAGATTTAAAACACAGCCGTTGAATAATTAAACACAGCTCCGATATATTGTGCATTCTATCAAAATGTACGGCTACTGATATTTAACTTACATTATATTTTATTGTGAGCATTTTTCAGTTTAAACACTCCTGTGCAAGTAATTCCGGACAGACTGATTTCAGATTGAATTTAATTCATTCATAACCTATTCGGCTGCTTTGAACCTGAAACGTGTCATCGAATCGCAGGCCTACACTTAAATCATTAATATTATTGGCAGTACATTTTGTGAAATGTTGACATATTTTAAGAATTTCTTATATCAGTGTGTGCAAGTATGAGTTAGTGTTAAGAATCAAGTATGAGTTAGTGTTCTTCCGTAAGCCCTGCTTATTGAATCGATCTGGAGTTCAACTCGAAGTTCTATTACAGAAATAACTTTTCTGCATAGTCCTATCATAATTGCAATTATCACTGATTAAACAAAATCATTCTTGCACATTGTAATATCAGTTGACCTGATTTTATTAAAAGCCATGTGTTCTAAACCCTGAATTTCTATTAATGTAACTTTTTTTTTTATAAATTTGAGAGTCACAAAGTATGTTAAATTCAGAAAATTTAATTTAATAGACAAACAGTTGAGAGGTGTTAAGCCTAATAAATAGACTTGCCATCCTGAGTGAGCGGCCAGTGGTGCACAGCTTTTTCCTTGAATCAACTTCCCCTCCAAAATGCTATTCCATTGACAGTAGGGCCAACTGCATTTGTTACCATAGGTTTGCTCTACCTTTACATCGCCACCCAATGCTTGCAATGCGGTAGAGCCCTTAGTCTGCTTTGGAAATAACGTGACTTGAATGAGGGCAAGACAAGTGAATCTGATTGATGCACAATGCAACGGTGTAGGCCTACTCTATGCTGGAATACAGTGATACTTCGAGATACGAGTTTAATTCGTTCCGTAACCTTGCTCGTATGTCAATTTGCTCGTATCTCAAAGCAATTTTCCCCATTGAAATTCATTGAAATGCCATTAATCCGTTCCAGCCCCAAAAATGCTACCCCCAATTGTTTTTGAATAAGAAAAATGTATTTATAAATGACAAATATTGTATAAAAACATAATAAAAGATAATGTAAAGCAAAAAAAACCGGTTTTATAAAGTGTACATACATATTTGTTACACTTTCTTCGGACCCATGGTTATAAAAAGAACTGTGATAAAGTATGTAAATGCACATAAAGCGCAAAGCCCTAGAAAAACTTAGCAAATATGCTTCGACAGCGAGGTAAACAAGCACACTGGGAGAATACGTGGGATAATGCACGAGGCGCAGGCGCAGTAAACTGGTGGGCCGTGTGCAGCGTCACAGCTGGCCGTTCCTCGTATCTCAAATGTCGCTCGTATTTCAAAACAAAACTTCGCTCCCTCGACAGCTTGTATCTCAAATAACTCGTATGTTAGGGCACTCGTATCTCGAGGTACCACTGTATATTAAAAGTAGAGGAAGTTACATGTGTGTTTCATTTTTTTTGCAGTTTCTGTGCTACTCCATGGATATTGTGATTCTGAGGAAAGCAGCTTTGCATTACCAGTTATCTATTTAGTTGGACTTGACAACTTTTCATCTCTGGAGTCTGATGTACTTCATATCTAGGAAACCTGCAGTGCTGACTTTGGAAAAGTTAGCTCCAAATCCTCCACTTAATTCTTCAGAAGTACAACCTGGAACTTTCCTAAAGAAGCAGTATTGCTTGTGCAAATTTAGGATACTGGTAAGTCAAACAAATTAATTTGTAGTTTCTCAAATTCTCTCAGGGGTAATTATACCGTAAGTCACTTATTTCTTACAAACACAGGTTATAACAAATATAATGGGTGTTGCTGACATATTTTATTTTATTTTTAAGTATATATTTTCTGTTTCTATGTGTATCTGGGAGTACAAACCCATTTTTTTCACATTTTTATCACTAACGCTTTGGCAACTAGTGGCCATTTTGCTTAGAAGGATTTGGCATTTTCAAAGGTTAACGGTAAGTTAAATAACTATTTTATTTATGAAGATATCAACTTTAAGTAAAAACCATCTTAATCTACAAGAAACATTCTACAATTCATGTTATGACCAAAAATTTGTTAGGTCTTAAGGAAATAATCTAAAACTTTATTAGAAAATGCAGTTCCGATTAGAAAAAATTAACAACTTTATAAAACTTTTTTTCATAGAGGGGATGAAAACACATGTTTCTTATTTTCCCCCCACAAAGATATAGTAGATCACTAGATGCTAGTAAAATTTGAGATCATTTATATAAATCCTTTCGGTTTTATGAGTCTTCAAATATCGAGATTTTGCAGGATTGTTGATTTTCAAATTAAAATATCTCAAATGGGACTGAACAGAAAAATCTGAAATTTTCTCAAAATATTCTTCTAGTGCCTAGTAATCAACATATAAAATTTCATCACTGTGTTCTGACCAGTTCAGTATTTTATTTTTAATAAAGAAAATGCTAAAAAATAACACTGTCAAATGAGCGAATAACTGTGTTAAAATACAATAAAAATTGTCAAAAAATAATATAATTTTTTGTTGTTGCTAGTAAAATTAAATATGTCATAAAACTAACATATTAAAGAATATTATAGGAGAAAAATTCATACCAATGCTCTACCAACTGAGCTAAGCCGGTCTGCATATGACATGACTTGTCTGTCTGTGAGGTAGATCATTAGGGCAATCAGTCATAGGAGAGAGGTTCCATCTGGTGCTGTGAATTGAGCTCCAGCTTAGCTCAGTTGGTAGAGCATTGGCCAAACCATTGGCCAAAGGTCCTGGGTTCTAGTCCCAGTGACGGATGAATTTTTCTCCTATAATATTCTCATGTAATGTCCAACAGAGACAATAATCTGTGGTTCATGAATGCTTATATATCTTAACATATTAAATGTTCCATGGTAGTAGTCATAGTGATCAATACTCCAGCAGAAGGAGACCATATTGCCACATTTGCTGAGCAATACAGACTCCTCTGTACCTCCTTTGTTCAGTAATCAGTAGCTGTGCTTGACTGAAAATAGCAAAAAAGTTGCCCCTTCACTTAAAAAAGTATCAATTTCACCAAACCACCAGTTCTGATCATAATGCAGGCAACAATGTCCTTTACTTCGAAAGGTCTTATTTCAAATTTGGGCAAAATGGAAATACTGTGTTCACCATAAATATCACTTTTTGAGTGAATGTAACACCTTATGATGCTAGAAGTTTGTTCTACAGCTGAGCCAAAGGTTTAAAAAATGTTTATACAAGTGTATAGGAAATACCTTTAATTTCTTCAGAACAAAATTTGAACACTTCTTCTGCTGAAGTCATCTGGTCCAAATATGGTCTTTGCAAACTAGCCATCGAGACAGCCCTCTTTGTACCCCCTCCAATCCCTTCGCAAGCATTCTTTCCATTAGAAGTGGCAAATAAATGCTATTAAGCTTCAAAGTGATTGCAAATATTCAAAAAGTTATTTTTGTTTTTGTATTGGCTACCATCTCCATCGCTAAAATAAACAATTTTTTTAACTGAAGGGGCAACTTTTTTGATATCTTCAGTCAAGCACAGCTACTGATTACTGAACAAAGGAGCTACAGAGGAGTCTGCAGAGACTTGCCTTTTTCAAGTCAGCATATTCTGGCTTGCTCAGCAAATGTGGCAATATGGTCTCCTTCTGCTGGAGTATTGATCACTATGGATACTACATGGAACATTTAATATGTTAGTTTTATGACATATTTAATTTTACTAGCAACAACAAATAATTATATTACTTTTGTTTAACACCGTTATTCGCTCATTTGACAGTGTTATTTTTTAGCATTTTCTTTATTAAAAATAAAATACTTCTGGTCAGAACACAGTGATGAAATTTTATATGTTGATTACTAGGCACTAGAGAAATATTTAGAAAAAATTTCAGATTTTTCTGTTCAGTCCCATTTGAGATATTTTAATTTGAAAATCAACAATTTTGCAAAATCTCAATATTTGAAGACTCATAAAACCTAATTGATCTCAAATTTTACTAGCATCTAGTGATCTACTATATCTTTGTGGGGGGAAAATATGAAACATGTGTTTTCATCCCTTCTTTGAAAAAAAGTTTTATAAAGTTGTTAATTTTTTCTAATCTGAACTGCATTTTCTAATAAAGTTTTAGATTATTTCCTTAAGACCTAACAAATTTTTTGTCATAACATGAATTGTAGAATGTTTCTTGTAGATTAAGGTGGTTTTTACTTCAAGTTGATATCTTCATAAATAAAATAGTTATTTAACTTACCGCTAACCTTTGAAAATGCCAAAAATGACAGATCCTTCTAAGCAAAATGGCCACTAGTTGCCGAAGCGTTAGTGATAAAAATGTGAAAAAAATGGTTTTGTACTCCCGGATACACATAGAAACAGAAAATATATACTTAAAAATAAAATAAAATAGGTCAGCAACAAATTATTTTATTATTGGATGATTTCATATGGATTGACCCTGTATGGACAGTGTCAAGGTTTCCAACTAATACTAATGTAAAAAATTAAAATTAGTTGTAGGCCTATTACTTAAAAGTTATGTGATTTAAAAGGCCTACGCGTGCATCATCCAAACTGTAGGGGCATATTTGTATTAAAATAGATTTGACATGTTTTCTAAATGGTAATAAATTTAGCGACTTGGTATTGGCAGTTAAACTATTAGCCTATGTAATAGTAAACAAAAAACCATATATGTTTTACTAATTGTAGATAAATGGTGAGACGGTGTACAAAGATTATTTTTATATCTTGTGTCATAATTATGATAGTCGCCATTTTTCTGATATTCAGATGAGTTTATATGAACAAGTTCCAGAAGTTTCAAAACATACAAAGCATATACTGTTAAGAAGTTGTATTTCATAAAATATTCCCTACATGAAATTCTGTGGTCAACACCTGCTATGCATCTGACGATACGTTTCTGGACAGTAAATACATCATTTAACATGGCTGCAGACCCCCCAAAACAAATACCGTACGATAATCTAGACTCATCTTGTGCGTAGTAGAAAGAAAGTGTAATGTTATGGTCAAGAATAGTTCTCAGAATCCTGATCTGATAGCAGACACTATTTAATTTCAAAATTAAATTCACTCAATGGTGTCTCCAGGACATATGTTGATCAAATTCATCACCCAAAAACTGAGTGGATTCCAATTTATCTAGCAATTTATTTTGAATACCAATGCTAATGTCTTTCAAGTTTTTCTTCTGTGGATTATGAAAATGAATAAATCCAGTTTTATTAAGATTCAAATAAAGAAGATTGTTATTATACCAGGTTTTTAAACCTTTTAATAACTCGTTACACTTTGTTTCAAGACGCTGTTCACTTTCATCGTATACTGCAACCGAGGTGTCATCACTTTTGTCTCGGGAGCACAAGATCAGTGCTATTTTTCGTGAGATGTCGGAGATGTTCGATGATGTTCGTTACTAGCAGAAGAAGACAGATAAGTTGCCCGCCTCCTGCGAGAAATCAGTAACTCCAGGAGCCCACACTTCACAGCAAAATCACATTGATTTGTAGGCTTACTGGTATGTTTATAATATTAACAGTTCCCTTAGCAATAGCCAATTAAAATTTAATAAATATAATCAGTTTAGTGTGCCTAAGTCTAAATAAAATATGAACTTAATTCTTGAAACTCAAGAAAGTAACCTGGGGCCATCAGCGTCGCCAGGAATTTACTAAAGGGGGGGGGGTGGCAAACTCAGAATAATTCCAAACACAATGATTCTTATTTATTGGACCAAATTATACAGTAGCCTACTCTATAAAATTAATAATTAATTTACTATTGTGAACAATAGAGATATTACAGAAATTTTAATAATTCTCTCTCTGCTATGAAAGATAAAACAGAATGATCATCATCACCATCGTTATTATTATTATTATTATTATTATTATTATTATTATTATTACAGACGCAAACACCAGGAAACGATTTTCCTTTTGACATAAAACGTAAGGGGTGGTTTTCATTATTGACAACAGATAAGTTCTTCTGAGTAAGAGTCGTGGTGATGGATTATTAAAACTTATTATAAATACACTGATACAGTTGACAGAAAAAATAATTAATGATGCTATAAGGAGAGGGGGGACATGCCCCCCTGCCGATGCCCATGCCTGAGGTTAAGGAGAATAGTAGGGCTGAACGCAACTTTAAAGGGTTTGAAACTGACAAAGTACTGCAAGAATATTTTACAGAAAAATATAAAATAGTACAAACTTACCAGACATGTTGCTTCTGAAAATAATGTTGATTAACTGATCCATCTGTGTGCTGGGATTTATGGAACAGAATTATCCCATTTTTTACAGGTACTATTGGGCTATGATGCATAATGTCTCGGACGAGTGTTAAGTTGCCTACTGTTTTTCTGTTTTCAGTGAGTAAATGCGACAGTCCTGTGTCTGTGCCTGAATTATGGCATGTATAAGAATTTCGGCACACGATATAAGTGTCTGTGCACAACCGTCAATAAATTACCAGAACAAATAAATAAACAAAAAATTATACTTAACACCACTTATTTTTTAAATAAACACACTTGAACAAACATTAAATCACATTAAACGCAAGATATACTTAATAAAAAAACAAAGCCACGCCTCTATTTAAGCAGTAAATTCACAGCTATGTTTTGCTGTTCACTGGTACTAGGTTTTACAATTGTTTTTGTGGATTTCTTGTGAGGTTTTTTTGTTGAAAATAATTTTCTTTGTGGTTCAAATTTTATTGTTTTGGATGTTGCAGCTGATTCTGAAATTAATTTTGACTTGCGTTTTAGGGCCTGCATCGTTGGTAATAATCGGGTTGAGGTGTTTATCTATTACTTCAAAATCCTCCTGGGTCTCTGCCTTGCTCACAATGTCCATGAATTTCCTAATAATATGTGCTTTCTTTTCTTCTTTGTCTAGATTCGTGTATGTGTTTTTTCTTAGCTCTTGAATAATAATTTCCTGATTTTCCATAATGCTTGGTTCAGCAATCACGAGTTCACCCATGTTGTTGTTTACCACTGAAGTTGGAGCTCTCTCAGTTTGGGATATTTGTAGGCCTACTGCTAGGTGGATGTGCTTACACATATTAAATTTAATACATGAATCTGGACATGTGCAGGAAAAAGAATGAATACATGTGTCACACTCTGTACACTTGAGATCACACTGACAGTTTTCTATCAACTTTCTCACTTCATAAATTTCTGTACTATTTTGAGAAGGTATTTTCCATATTTCTCCTTCACATATTACATTCTGAGGGGAAATTGTAAGAGAACTGTTGTGCCTCTGACGAATGTGTTGACGTTACTTTACCTTTATAATGATTAATCAGTTTTTCAAACAGTTTATCTCTTACAAATCGCAAAATGGTATGAATTGCGATATCGAGCCTCATGGGTTTGTTCCCTTTGAAGTACATGTGTTTGATGACCCCATGCATTCGCTCCAGATGCATGTTGGTGTTTATACCTGCATGCAGGCGGTAGCAGTAAGCCCAATTTTGAACCCTTGGCTTATACTCCCTTTCGAAATAAAGTCCAAATTGTTCAGTGTTAGGATCTCTTTTAAGCTGTTTAATGGCTTCTTCTAACATTTTAGAAAATGCAAATTTGTCCCTTTCTTCCATCAGGGTTCTAAGAATTTTGTATGTTTCTGCCTTATTCTCTTGCTCTTTCACCTTTGAAAGATTATTCCTCCACGCTCTGTCTACGTGCCATGTACAAAATAAATGTAATTCTGGAGGAGGCATTACTTTCACCCAAGCATTGTAAAATGTTGGCGCCATGTCCGACATAAATACTCTAGTTGGAATAAATTCTCCTAATGATTCTTGAATCACAGATATAAATATTTCCATAACCTGTACATCTACTCTATTCGAAAACATTAGCGCACAAGGAAACCCCTCACAAAGGTTATCTAAAACAAGTAGAGTCGTAAGTTCAAACCCGTAAGGGTTCAGGTCATGTGTGCCATCCATGTATATGCAGTTAGGGCCGAATTGTCTAAGGATGTCTTTCTGTGCCTCATTCATTATTATGAGGACAAAATCCTCAGATTTTAACTGAGGATGTGTTTCCAGGACCATGGATTGTGGTTTATAAAACTGCACCACACCACCAGCTCCCTGCATTTCACCTACCCATGATTCTACACTTGTACAGTCATTGTTGTGCCTTATAATAATAATATGAGGGAGTTGCGCACAATGTGCATGTTATGACTCAAGATTCGCAAAATTTCCTTAGGGAGTCTGTGCGGCGTTTACATTTTAATACGTGATATCTCTCGCATGTGTTCCCACATAGTCTGCACGTACAGTTTCCGTCTGGCTGGTGATGGCTGGTGACATTACACATCTTGCGGTGAAATCCGTGCACCGCGAGGCGCGTCATCAGATGCCTCAGCTCGTAGTTCGGCTTCTTCCATTCTTCATTCATGACCGCATCTGTGAGGTAGAAGTCTTCCCATATTTCCGATCTTTTGATTTCCAATTCCTTGCGTAGGCTTTCATATGCTGCTGTGGATGGTAGCAACAGCTGGTGTCGGAGCTCTTCGATGTAAAAGGGTTCTCGTGCTAGAACGTAAGTCAGCCTTGACAGGGTGTATTTCGATACATAGAGAGCTTTCTTTAAGAATGTCGCTTTTACTTTTTCGATATCCTCCAGATTTGCTTTATGTAGGTGTTCCCAAATATTTTCAATGCCATATGTTATGGGGGTAATTTTCATAGAAAACAGTTTCATGGCTGTGGGTAGTGATAACTTCTGCATATTCTTTATTCCATTCATGGCTATTACTGCTGTTGCTGTCCTTTCTTTTATGTGTTTGGTGAATATATTTCCTTGTGTCTGCAGAGTGACTCCCAGGTACTTGAAGTGTGAGACCCTTGATAAGTTTTCATTTCCATTAGTTATAATGTCTCCTGCTGCTGGTCTACCTCCTTTCCTGAATGTCATTGTGACCGTCTTCTTGCTGTTCAGCTGAAATTCGTTTTTGTTTGCCCATGCTTTCAATCGGTCGAATGCTATTTGTAGTTGTCCTATGTCCTCGGATACAATAGCCATGTCGTCTGCATATGAGTAGAATTGCACGCTTTCTGTTTCAATGTCTGTCTTTATATCTGCTGTGTCTACAATGAATAGCAGGGGGCTTATAGGGTCGCCCTGTAGCACTCCATTTGTCTGTTCGATAGGTTTTGATCTGTCGATATTGTCGTCGATTTGTATGTAGTTACTCCCTAAAATGTTCCTCAGTAGCCTCGTGATGTAGTTCTTTCCGGTAATGTTTTCTATTTTTTCTATCAAGATCGTTCTATTCATCAGGTCAAATGCCTTTCTGTAGTCTATGAACACAACATGGAGTTTTCCTCTTGGCTTGCTCAGTGCGACCTCTATTTGTTCTTGTAGGCACTTTATTGCCTGCAGTGTTGACTTCCCTTTCGTGAAACCAAACTGCTCCTCGGGTATATACTGCTCTACCATCTTGTACAGTCTGCCGGTTAGTAACTTTGTTAGGATTTTCAGCAGTGCGCATTCCAGAGCTATGCCTCTATGAATTTGTGTCTGCAACACTTCCCTTGCCTTTGTATAGTACTTTTAGGCAGGACAGCCTCCAGTTTTCCGGTATCCTTCCTTCTTGCAGGCATTTATTGAATAATTCTGTCCAGAGTCCTTTGAGAAGTGGGGCTGTGCTCTTCAGGTGTTCATTATAGATTTTGTCTGGGCCGCATGCTTTCTTTGGTTTTGATGTTAATATTTCCTGCTCTACTTCATCTTTGGTGAACGGCTCTGTAACCATTTTTGTGTGGTCTGGTTCAGGTCTAGTTTCTCTATCTTGTAGGACACTTTTGAAGTGGTTTTCCCAGACTTCCATTGGCATCTCTCTTGGGAAGTGTGGTTGTTTTTGGGGTTATAGCTTTGTACCAAAGTTGTTCTGCCTCTTCGACCATTTTCTGTTCTTCTTTCAGCTGGAAATTTTCCTTTGCCTCCTGGATTACTCTTTTATATTCTTGTCTGCGTGTGTTGTACTGCTTTAAATGGGTTTCTGTCTGCGAGTTTAAGGCTTCTTTTAGTGCTGTCAGAGTGTCCTTTCTTGCATTGTAGCATTTGCTTGTGAACCATGGTTTTGCTCTTCTGGTCCTCCTTGTGCAGTTGGGGGTGGCGTCGTGGATGCACTTTTCTATGGTTTTTGTTGCTTCTTCCAGTTGCCCCTTTTGTATAACCTCAAGTATCTCTTTGGTGTCTATATTCTGTAGTGCATCGAGGTCGATCTTTCTACTTGTTTTGTGTGGTTGTCCTGTTGTTTTGTTTGTTCCCTTGTTAATGCATATTGTTGTTTCCACTGGTAGATGTTTCCTAGCTATTACACTGGTTAACACCCGTTGCTGTGAGCAGACTTGATTGCTGAAGACTAGATCGATTGTGCTACTGCCGTTGATGCTAACATATGTTTTCGCGTGTTTTGTGTTAATCAGGGTAAGTCCCTCTGTTTCCAGGTAGTCTATTACTGTTCTTGATTTGTGGTCTATCGAATCTATCCTACAGTTTAGATCTCCTGCCATGGTGACTGGTTCTTTTGGCGGTATCATGTTTAGTGCTGTCGCCAGCTCATCTATGATCTCTTCTGGCTTGAAGTCTGGCTGGAAGTAGGCGCCAATGATAACGCCTCGCCTGGTGTTTATCGTTAGTGTGTTGTCAGTTCTTTTCACAATTTTGAATGGTGATAGCTTGGCTTTTAATAGTATAGTGATGCTGCCTTTTGGCCGTCCAAGGGGGCCTTGTGTTGCGAATGAGTGGACGGAGTAGAAATTTTCAGCCTGCCAGTCTTTGGTTAGAAATGTCTCTGTTAAGATTACTGCGTCATATGGTTGTAGGATGTCTTCTGGTATTAGTTCCAATGCATTCCTGATTCCCTCTGCGTTCCATAGAAGTGTCCTTAAGATATCTCGGTGTTTTCCTCTTTGATCATTCTCTACTCTATTGGTACGTCTCTCCGTCCTGTTCGAGGTCCGCTCCGCGGTATTGCGTGGACCCTCTCCTGCGGGTGAAACGAAATGGTCGCACTAGGACTCCCTTGGGCCAGTAATCAGGGTCCTGCGTGTCTTGCAGGTGCTCGAGTGGTAGCCCCACCTTGAATGATTTGTTTGTCCCCATGGTTCTCAGCTCTTCGCACTCCACTTTTGCCTGTTCTATGCCTCTCCTGTTCAGAAAGCTCTTAATCTTGTCGGGGGTTGTATTGTGTGACAGGCGTCCTATGTATAACCATGCCTTTCTTTCTCCTACTTGTAATTGGTCGGGCTCGTCTGTGTGCCCTGTTCCTGTGCCTATTATATGGTACCTACGCTGTGCGTGCCTTCTTTTGTATATCACTTCGGTGAAGCCCTCGTTGTAATCGTTGTCGTCCTCCTCTGTCATATTTGAGTGTTTGTGCTCTGGCTCTGGTGGCTCTTGCTGAATTTCCTGTTCCCTGTGATTTTGCTCCTGTGGTATGCTTCCCTCTGCTTGGGTGTCTTGTGTTCTTGGGTTCTGTGTTGCTTTCTGGGGGCTTTGTTTGTTGTTCGGTTTTGGGGCCATCTTTTTTGTTGTTACCCCCATTTGGTTCTTTGGTAGCGGGTCATCCTGCAGCTTGCTTAGGGTTGACGTAATTGTGTCTAATTTGTCGTTTATGTCCTTTCTTAGAGTCTCTAGGTCTTTCTGCATGCATTTTCCTGCTTTGTGCAGGATAAAGTCCTGTTCGCATGCATAGCATAGCCATATTAGTTTAGACTTCTTTTTGGCTGTCGTCTTCAGTGCATTGAACTGTCCTTGTGTTAGTTCTGCGCATGTCAGGTGGTGCCATTTCTGGCATGTTCCATCGCAAGATACGGCTGATTCGTCTTCGACTTTTCTCTCGCATATGGGGCACACATCTGTGGTCCCACCTAGTGGCTGTTGGGTTTGCACGTGCGCGGTCGACATGTCCACGTGTATCGGTATTGCTCTGGTCAGTCAAGTACTTTGCTCTTTGCTTCCGGTTTTCCACGGACGACACCTGGCGGCGTATCCTTGTACTTCTCCCTTGATGTGTTAGGTGCTAATTTGTAGTTAATTTCCTTAGCTTCTTTCTAGCTAACCGTTTTCCTAATGTTCGTATTTATGCTTGTAGGTTCCTACCTCTTGTAGACCTTGTTTGTTGTTATCCTTCTTACTATTTCTCACTTTACACTTGATTTCTTTTGCATTCCTTGCGAACTTCTGCATTTAGCTTGTAGTCACGTGCTATATTGTGCAGATCTTTACGGGTAACAAGATCGGCGCGCTCAATTTCGTCCTTGCACGTCAAAATCCTAACTGAGTCCAAAATATTGTCAAAAGGTATTTTGAGTGCAAGTTTACCTGCAATATCGTCCCTTTCATTTTTTGACAGTCTTAAACGACCCAGTTCTCCCCGGTGACCAACGTGTGTTTTACAATATGACACTTTCACTGTACCTCCATCTCCGCGAATAATGTCAAGTTTTGCTGGGCAGTGCCCATTTATTTTATTTGATCCTAATATTTTAGTGTGTCGAACAGATTTACTTCGTGATTTGAATAAACCATCACGATGGGACTTATATAATACTCTAGTTTCGTCGCTCGTTTTCTTCTTGTAATAATTCTTACAAACAAATTCACACACTTCTTGTTTTTCTATCTCCTTCTTCCATATTTGAAACTCTATTTCATTAGGAAATTCTATATTTTCGGTTTCAATCACGATGTTATGATCGAAAACGTAGTGTTCGACAATATCACTCGTTTTTGACCTTTTCTCGGCACAAAGAGAACAACGAATCATAGTTTCTACTTTTTGAGATGTAGATCCATGTTCACTGTTTATATGTTTGATTAGATCGGACTTTGAGGTTTTACTTGTAAGGCACATGTCACAGGATACTCTAAAATTATAATGTTTTATCCTTTTGTGACGTTTGAGACTTCGATAGAACTTGAAAGTTTTGTCACATAGATTGCAGCCGTATTCATTCATTGTTACTTTGTTTTATTACACTTATTTATTATTATCAAACACTATCATTACAATCCTGTATTGGAATATACACTAGACACTAGTTACATTTATACTATATTGCTCCTACACTTCTAATACAAAGAACGAAATCCTATCTAATAAACAAACTTTCACAATTTTTTTACAACTCTATATCGGAACTAGACACTATTTACATTTAAATTCTAGTAAAAGAACGCCAGCCAGTCTAATAAATAATAAAACTTAAACAAATTTTAACGATAAACAAGACTGAAATCACGTATACACACACACACACACACAAAAAAAAAAACTTTCAAGTGCTTGCAAGCCAGACCTGAATAGTCCCACCCACGAAGGGATGACACCCTGTCAGCTTTCCCTTTCTGTTAATGACGAACGTTGTCGAATACCTCCGACGGCTCACGAAAATTGCACAGATTTTAAGCTCCCGAGAGAAAAGTAGGTGTCATCAGCATGCATACATAAAAAGTAGTCTTTCAAATATGTAGGTAAATCGTTAATATATAGTAAAAACAATATCGGTCCTAAACCCTGAGGGGCACAAACATCAATATGTACATTATTAGATCTATATTTAATTGCATGTTCTTTTGTTTTATGTAATATTTGAACATATTGATACCTATCCTTGAGGTAAGAAGAGAACCACTGTAAGATAACACCTCTTATACTATATCTTTCAAGTTTAGTCAAGAGCAAATTGTGATTCACACAGTCAAATGCCCTGCTGAGATCACAGAAAATCCCAACCGGGCACTTGCTCGAGTCAAGACAAGACAAGACAAAATTTCTTTGTGAACACTATAAATTGCAGTATTAGTAGACTTTTAGGCCGGTATTCATAGTCAGCGACTTAAGAACCGACTTTATAAAGCTGAACTTATTTGACAAGTCGACTTATTTGTTTTTCGTATTCATAGTCTTCTTTAAAGTCGTACTTTATTAAGTCTGACTTCATAAAGCTCTACTTATTCTACGAATTAAAGTCGAACATGATAATATGAAAAATCACATGTTCACTGCCGTAACAATTGAATTAGCCAATTGTATTGAAGATTTTTTCAGATTTCGTGTAATGCAAAGCCATCTGGTTACGCATTTCGCTATTGTGGCATAATCATACAGACTGCGCTGTGCATTGTAAACAAAGAATACAATTCATCCAGTCATATTATGCAGCGTGTAAGTAAACTGATCAATAGTTTCCTGAGAGTATTCTGAGTATATAATAGCTTGGAGATCGTTCAGAATCAATACTGGTACGCTTATGTATTTATTTCGATATTAACTATTGTCTTAGAGAGATTCAAAACAGTTTAGCAAGATTTGGGCCGATATGAAATGCCAGCAGAGAGAAATTCTGATGAAAGATAGGCGATTGATATTTCCAAAATTGTGTCTTCTTGAAATTAAAGTTCTTTTTTAAATTCATTGTCACTGTAGAATTTGAATGGATTCATCATGTTTAACAAATAACTCTGTGGGGCGTGAGTTTCTTCTCATACTCGCCCAGATCCTCAAAATCACTATCCATGGTACTGGCTTAAACTGAAATAAGTCAGGGGGACCCTTGACTTGATAAAGTACGACTTATTTTGACAAATAAGTCTTACTTTAGTGACTATGAATAGCAATAAGCTCGACTTTGTCAAGTCTGACTTTATAAAGTAAATACGTCATAAGTCCGACTTGTGTCAGAAACTCAACTTAAGACAAGATTAAAGTTCGACTTGGATATAAGTACGACTTATTGCGACTATGAATACCGGCCTGAGGGTCTGAAACCATGCTGAGTTTCATGAAAGATATTGAATTTATCAATGTACTCGAGCAGCCTGTCCAACATGCAGTATTCAAAAACTTTAGATACCGTATAACTTAGTATTTCCAATAGAAATTGGTCTATAATTTTCAATTTTCGTTTTATCAGATTTCTTAAATATTGGGTTTACTTTGTTAAGTTTTCAATTCTGTAGGAAAGATTCCAAGGCAGAAAGGTAGATTAATTAAATATGTCAGAGGCTTGACTATAGCATCAATGCTTTTAACAATCAGCATAGCAGGAAGCTCATCAGGCCCAAAAGAAAGTTTACGTTTTGAATTTCTTAAGTATAATTTCTTGGACTTCAAATTCTGAGAACTCGCTCAAATACATTGATTTGTCAAAGTATTTAATGTTATTTAGATTAAAGTCAGGATTTGTGCATTTAATATTTGAAATTGCTTCCAATGGTGCATTTAAAAAAAAAAACAATTAAATGCATCTGCTAGCATTTGAGGATTGTTCACTATTTCATTATTGATTTTCAATGCTACATTTACATGTTTAGCTTGACGGTTTGTAGTATGGTTGATAATTTTCCAAGCCATCCAACCTTTGTTTACTGAATTATCCAGCATAGTGCTGTAGAAGCTAGCTTTAGTTTTGTTAACGAGCACTCTATGGAGACGCTTAGCTTCCTTATAAAAATAATTTAATTCTGGATAAACTTTCGAAAGAAAAAATAAGTTCTTAAGACGTATACTGGACTGTTTAACTTCCTTGTTAACCCAGTGTTTTGAGTTCAAAGGCGATTTATGATAAGTAATTGGAAAGCATACATTAAAATACTATATGAATGAATTGTAAAAACTACTAAACTTATCAGAGAAGTTAGGAAGATTGAAAACCTCAGTCCATGTTTCGCCAGAAATCATACATAAAAAATTCTCATAGGCAATCATCGATTCCTCCATAGAATATTCTGAGGCGAAGAAGGCTGTGACAGGTGCAGTAACCCTCTTGTAGAGGCATGTAGGGATCTCCTGCGGGACAAAATTGTGAAACAGAGGTGATGGTCATAGGCCTAAGTTGCAGTACAACCCTGTCGTTAAGTAATCTTATAAACGACCACAATATTGGTGCAGACTACATAGAATTCCACATATTCTGTTACATTGGGTATTTCCAAATCGGAATTTAGAAACACTGTGCCTGTAGCCTTATCAGTCTTGGTGCATGTCTCTGTACTCTTGATGACTTGCACGAGTCTATTGCATATGAAAGTAGACACATGTAACAGCAATGCACAAAATACTTTTGCTCTTGTGGTAAAGGACCAACCTATTCGTCCATGTAGATGCACAGAGTTTAGATTCACAGTTGAATAGGATCACTCCACTCAATTTGACATGCTATACATTAAAAATCACACGATTAATGCCAGAAAAGCACAGTCACAATTAGTTTATATGTAACAAGAATCTAATATCAGATTTACATATCTTTCTAGTTAATATGTGGGCCTATCGAATTCACTAATACTTCATGATGTTCTGACGATATCCTGAGAATATTAAACTCTTCTAAACACTTAATTGAATGAATGGATTCACTTAAAAGCATTCAGCAAGGTCTCATAAGATGCTTATGTTAATATTGACACCGAATAATAAATTGTTGCCAGTAAACGCAAGACAAAAACTTTCACAATATTTTATTTTAAGTGGACACGGTTCTGAGAGTAATGTCTCAGGATTGGACTAGCACTCTCTAGTTTCTCGCACCTCTCATGTGAGTGAATCTACAATGAAATTAGTACAGTAGTGCTAAAAGCTACTAAAAGTTTACAAGATCTAAAGATCACGCAAATCTGAAACAATAGTTTTTATAGCATGCCGTTAAAAGTATGGGACTTCATGAAATTAATATTACAGGCATCTGTGGTGTTCAATTATATATATAAATATATTTTTATTTCAGTGAAAAGTTCCAGATCCTTGAGGCTCTGTGGGAGATTCAGTGCGATTGAAAGGGATATCTTCAGGACCACAGGAGTTGGATGATGAATGCAGCTTCGCATTTCCATTGGCGGCATTGTAATAGTAGTTTCACTAGCTCGTTGGCTTTAGTGCTGCCTTTGGAAAAGTCCAGATTGCTTCTGTGAATTTAAGGTGAGTAAATACATCTGAATGCAATACAGTCATGCACTCTGTACTGGAAATGTTTTACATGGCTTTCTGAGTTGCTGCACTTCCTTGAGCATTCCATGGAAGGTTTAGATGTCTTCAAGTCTGTCCAATCAGCACCAAGTCGAAATCTGAACATTTCAGAAGTAGAACACCATTGCGAGATGAACTTGGCTATAAATGAAGGTCGAGAGAGAGGGAACATCATAAGAAATTTGTCAGATATGAATAAGCATCTTCACCTATATTTGATTAAATTAATCGGGAAAACATTGTGAAGTGTATATTATATATAATCAATAAGAATATTCTTCTTCACACATATTTTGTAAGTCACAACTTACCAAAAGGATGATCGTTTCGGTGAGTGACTTCTCACCATCATCAGCTGTTCTCAACTCACCGTCCTTTTGGTAAGTTGTGACTTACAAAATATGTGTGAAGAAGAATATTCTTATTGATTATATATATATCTTCACCTATGTCCGCTAAGAAGAAGCATTTGACTGTTCAACAACAGATAAAGGTGAGACAATGACCATAGTTGTATTAGCCAAGTAGTCAGTAGGATTGTACTTTGACTGAATTAATGCCACATTCACATAAAAAATTAACCGTAAACTTAAAGAGTTCGGGGCCATGTTTTTCAGTGGGACCATTCACAATGCATCACGTAAACTTGAAACATACGTAAAATTAAATGTTAACTTAGAACCTTGCAAACTCAAAGTTTATGAAGAAAATAACAATACAACCAATCATAGCTGTCAAGTCCACAGAAAAGGAGACGGAAGTGGAAGTAGCCAAGAGATGGCTGGTGTCTATGAAGGAGAAACTCTTAACTAGTCTGTATGATAAAAGCAATCGATTATACAAAGATGCGGCATTGAAAGAAAATGTCTCTTGTGCTGCCATGAATAAGGTTATAAAAGTTCAGACTTTTCATAACAAGGCGAACTATGTTTATAATAGGGCTATTATTATTATTATTATTATTGTTATTATTATTATTAGTATTATTATTTAATTAATTAATTAATTTTATTTTTATTTTTCAGCCCTTCAGCTTGATTTTGCACGAAATCCATTACAGAATGTTTGTGTTGTAAACAATGAGCAAGATGGGCTGGGTGTTATTTACTCAGATCTCTATTCGTCCGGAGTTGCCAACGTAACAAAGAATAGCGAATTCAGTAACAATAAAGGAAATGGCATGAGTTTCAAACAACTTGGACTCAGAATTTCAGGTGAGTTCCTTGCTCTGCTTCATATGTTTTATTTTGTAATTTCAGCAGGTATGACGATCACACTGTGTTTTTCTGCGGCTGTACTTTAGCCCCTTGTGTTATTTTGTGTATATTTTGGAACTTTGAGATATTCTTCTCTAAATCATATTTCCCCAAATAGCTTATCTGATACCCCAATTACTTGTGGTAGTGGTTTGTTCTCCTATAGTATTTTAGCATGGAGCTATCCCGAAGTTTTTTGAGGATTTCAGGAAGGAATTCAACCTACCAGCTTTCTTGAGGGACAGCATTGTGGTATCGGTCCTACACAAATCTTGTCAAATCCTCCACAACCATGGACCATGTACTTGTTGGACTTTTGTTCTTTTCTAACTTATCATTCTTTATTATTGTTATTTTGTTAGTATACTGAGTCCACTGGGCTACCTCCAATGGGAGGCAGTTTGTTTGTTTTTTGTTTGTTTGTTTGTTTGTTTGTTTGTACCACAAAATGTGAGCATACTGCCCATATAATATTCTGTTAATTTGTGTCTCTCTCCTTACACTTGTATGATTTCCATTTTTATACACCTACACGTGTTTAATAGAAAGATGAACATATTTTTGTCTTTGGCAGCCATTTTATCACCTGTTCAAGTTCTCATTTGTGATTGGTTGTTACCAACGTTATGTTTTTGTCTTGAATGTTCAATGTCGTGCTAAAGTTTGCATTATGTTTTATGTTCTTAAGTTTTTGGTTAATTTTCTATGTGAATGTGGCATAAGGTACAAGATTTGTCAAGTATGTCATAGTTTTTCCACTGCAACGTATATGTAAGGTTAATTGTATGCTTGTTTTGATTTCAGTTGTGTTGGAATTCAACATGGATGCTCCACTAGGAAAGAATAAGGTTGGGGGCCGACCGTCTCCACTTCAAGAAGCAATCTGTGAGTATAAATGGAATACAATTTTATTGAAACAAATGAAAAGACAAAACAATTGATAAATTTTTATTATTAATGTAAAACAGTTTTAAATTTTCCTCTTAAAATGGTGGAGAGTGTATTTTATCAAATCAGAGTGCTCAGCAATAAAAGTATTATACATTTTCAAACCATAATTTAAACCATGTAATTGCCCAACAGTAGTCCTGTATTTTGTTTCTGTGAAATGAAACATTGGTATTTCTCCTTATATTTTGACAACGTTGAAGAAAATAAATTTTGATCATTTTTCAAAATCTATTCATATTAACGTCGCTCTAACTAAAAAGTCATATTACGACTATAACACTAAAAACAATAGATTTACAAAATAATTAGTTACCATTATAAAGTTTAGTGTATTTCATGAACTTAAAGACTTGGATGTGATAATTTTTTTATGGGAATAAGATAATAATGTAAACTTATAAAACTGTACTATTTTCATAACTTCATTGCGACAATAGTTATTTGCCATTTTATTGATGTTCCCATTTAAGCATTATTCTCTCTCGATTCTTGGTATATGTTACCAGTACTATGTATTATTGTCTTCAGTGGCTGATTCTACTGGTAACATAATATGGGTCGCAAATAGATTTAAGAGAGTTTCATTCAATTGCATCTCCAAACATCCTTTAAATGTTATTGACTTCATTGAACGACCTGTAATAGATAAAACATTATGGTGTTTTCTGTTTTGTATTGTATATATTGTGTATTTATTTCCTAAATAAAGTAATTTAACATTTAGCAGTAGATTTCTACTTGAGACACATCTTCGACAGTTGAATCTCCTTTCATCGTTTACCAACTTTTCTAACTTAAATCAATCATGTAAATTACTTTGCTTTCTCAATAGAACTTTCTGTTGATTAATTTAACCAATATTGACGAAAGTCGATGTGATTCATTAAATTTTGTGATCTTAATTATTCATAGTGTGCTCAAAAGGTACACCCTTTGATGTTTCTCTTCGTAAATTGTCTTTTTTCTCTGTATTTTATTTTATTATTTCTTCTCTTTATTTTATGTCTACACATAGGCCTACTCCATTCACACAGTGTTACTGTTTTTTTAAGATTCTTCTGCTAAAATGACAAGCGTCTTATCTAGTAGACTCTTATCAAAAATATAATTCTCAATTCAGTATTATCTAAATAATCACAATAACTATATATTGAGGTTCAAATTCTCCCAGAATAAGTTTCTGGTCTCTCGTTATATTATTTATGACAAATTTAACATATTTAAATACTTCTAATGGAGTGCTATCTTGCAATAATTTTTTAACAAGGCAAGAGAAGCTTTAGTTCTTTAAAACTGTTTGAAGTCACCAAATTCGTTGACAGTTTTCATCAAAATACCTTTCACTTCGATGTAATCAAAATGTTACTTGTCCTTGTACAAGAGAACTTTGGGAACAAAAATAGGTTCTTCATCCACCTTGATTGGAAACAGTCATATGTCTAGAATTTTACTTACAGTTGGATTAATAATCTTTTTGTTTTGCAGGTTTAATGTCAATCACATCGATTCTTGGAGAAGTACCATGAGTTGCCAAACCAGGAACTTCAAGACTTAACCCTTTGCTAAGAATAATGTTAGCAAGTGACGTTCTTATGACGTATTGCCTGATAAAAATGACAAGAACCTAGAACATGAGGTAAGGTTTCAATCTCACTACATTTTTTGCAGTGTTTGTTTTTTGCTCATACTGGGTCCTGTTTCATTGAACTTTTACACTGATATTATTAGCAAGTACATAATAATATTAGTTATTGTTATTAGTCTTCTTTTTCATAAGAGTATTTTCTAAAGCAATCGCCCATGATAATTATTTCAAAAATTGAGACCTTAATAGTTAAATCAATTATATTTATTAACACTTAAATCACGTGGACTACGTACCACGATTAGATAGCGTCGCCTGGTAAAAGTGACTCAGATTCGAGTTCCTTGGCCCAGAAAACCCCTGTATAGTGAGTTTTGTCCAAATTGAACAATGTTTGACCATATTTAGGCCTATATTGATTATCCCTCTTCCGTGTAGGTTGAAAATGTCATATGTCTATGGGCCTTGACATTCTAAACAAATGAATCGTCCAGGATGGACTTACAAAATCAAGTGATCGCCCGCTATAATTATTTCAAAAATTAAAAATTAAGTGCATATCCTAATAGTTACCGTATTGGCCCGAAAATAAGACGACCTCGAATATAAGACGACCCTGAATTTTTTAAGGGTAGTTACGAAAAAATAAATAAAGTAGCTTAAGTACATTTTGCTTCACGTAAAACAGAAGTTTGAAGTTCATGTCGCAACTTCTTCTCTCTCCTTTATTTACGCATTGAGACAATGAAGATGCTTTCTTTTCCACATGGTCTGCCATGTTGGTGGTCAAACAAAGCATTATGCATAGAGAATAGAGATGCCAAGCAGTGCAGTACAAGGAGAAGCACGAATTCAGGAACAATAAAGTTCGGTAAAATTCGGTAATTTCTGCGCGACTTTGACCTTGGATTGGATGCATGCCATTTGCGTGGGGATACCCGCTACACGTGCACAGCTGCATTCATGATTGGAGAGTTGTTGAGTCTTAGGCTGCGCGTATAAGATGAGTATAGTTTTTAAAAGCACATTTTCAGGGAAAAATCATAGTTCTATATTCGGGCGAATACGGTAAATCATATTTATTAACACCTAAATCACGTGAATTACATACCACAATTAGATAGTGTCGCATGGTAAAAGTGACCTCAGATTCGAGTTCCTTGGCCCAGAAAACCCCTGTATAGTGAGTTTCGTCCAAATCGAACAACATTTGACCATATTTAGGTCTATATTGATTATCCCTCTTCGGTGTAGGTTGAAAATGTCATGTGTCTGCATGCCTTGACATTATAAACAAATGAATCGACCAGCGTGAGCTTACAACATTCAAGCGAACGCAATGGTTAATTGTCCAAGGTATGACAAAAATAGCCAAAGCCTACTGTAATTGATTTGATGTTGAAATGTATTACTCAAAACCGATGCTTTGAAAACGCAAAAAAATGCACGTTTTCTGCCTGTTTTTCACTCATAACTCATGAACAAAAGCGAAATTTAAAATTCCGGCTTCGAGGTGCATTTTCCGACCCTTCAATCCACCTACGTTTAAAATTTCAGATCTCTGCGTTGAGTAGATTTTGCTGGGCATCGCAGACAGACAGAAGTAAAGACAGACACTTCCTTGTATTAATATAGATGAGTTCATGGCTCTAAATTATTAGCAAGTATCACTAATATTATTACTAAAGTCTTTCATAGACTGCAAAGGTAATAAAATTTGCTCTTAATATTTGTTTTTTCTTTCTATACGTGTATTTGGACTATTAACTTATTTTCAAACCCTTCAAACATTTAACAGTAGATTTCTACTCGAGACACATCTTCAATAATTGAATCTTCTTTCATCGTTTGCAATGTAAATTAATTCCCTTTCTTAATATAACTTTCTGTTGATTAATTTAATCAACACTGATTTGTTACAGATAAAAACAGAGATAACAAAAGCTGATGTGATATTAATTAATCATAGCATGCTCAGATCAGTACGTGTTAGCTATAACTATATATTGGGGTTCGAATTCCCCCAAATTAAGTTTTGGATCTCTCGTTATATTACTTATGATACTTCTAATGGAGTGCTATCTTGTTATAATAAAACTATATTCCTGGCTTCAACAATATCCTTTTTATAATGTTCAAAATACAGTACTTAGAATCAGACATACAAATAGAATGGAACTTAGTGCAAATAATTACATGATGTAGATATGTAGGGTAATTAGTGTAATCTATAAGTATATTTTGTTCATTTAGTGTCACTTATGTTATAGCGTTGTTTAACTTAGTGTAACAATTGACTCATGTAATTATGTTTGTAAGATTGTAAATAATTACAGATTGAATTCGCATAGCTTAGGTTGTTGTTGATAGGTATTAATGTAAATAGCTTATGTGACCGATTGCAGTTTGTACTGCCTAAAGGTCTTATAAATAAATATGAAAATACGAATATAATGCGTGAAGCGCTAGTTCTTTAAAACATTTCTGAAGTGTCACTAAATTCTTCTACAGTTTTCATCGGTGGGGTGCCTCTGCCTCCTATCAAAAGATCTGTCACTTTGATATCATCAAAATTTTACTTGTCTTTGTAAAAGAGAACCTTTTCTTCATTCACCTCGATTGCAGATTGTCATATGTCTCTAATCTTAATTACTGTTGGATTTAATAATCTTTTCGTTTTGCAGGTTTAATAAAAATCGTGTCAATCCTTGGAGAACAACCAGTAGTTGCCAAATCATGAGCTTCTTCGAGGACTTAACCCTTTTCTAGTGGTGATCTTGTGGTGTTGTGCCTGATCAAAACGACAAGAACCTAGAACATGAGGTAAGGTTTTAGTCTCTCTACATTTTCTTCAGCATTAATTTTGCTCATACTAGGGCCACATTATCTGTCATTTTCAAATCATCATGCCATGTCTTCTCAATGTACTCTCTGTAGGGTCCTTTCCTGGAATTTCTGACTGAGTCGCCTGTTCTTTCTTTTGCTCAAACAAACTCTGGTTATTTTTCAGATTCACTTGCCAGAATGTTAATTTTGTAAATCTCCACTGTGTTTATGCAAGGGCAATGCTTCTTTTATTTTATATTATTCCATGCTTAATGGTTCAAACAAATGAAAATGCTTCACATTAAAAAATTAACAAGTCTGAATCAGGCTATAGTTTTAAAAGTACAGTCTTATTGTAGGCACAGTTGTGCTTTATTTCTCAATTATTTCTGAAGTGTTAAAATTCTTGTTCTGGCACCGTTTAGCTGAACTAATACAACAAAATAAAATTTATACTATTTATTTGCATACTTTCGATACTTTGGATCATCTTCAGGGCATTTTATGGTGCAGATATACTTACTCATTGGCAATAGACAATTCCTCAGCAGGCTAAAGGAATATTATGTATTTTATGGAACCTGGAGGTTCATTGCCGCGTTCATCTGAGCCTGCTTTTAACCCTATTCTGTGCTACCTCCATCCAACCATCCCTTGCAAATCCTACTTCCCTTAAATCTATCCTAATATTAACCTCCCACCTAAGTCTAGGTCTTCCAAGTGGTCTTTTCCCTTTGGGTCTCCCAGTCAATATTTTTGAGATATGTCTTTCCTCCCCCATTTCATCCTCCGTGATTTAATTACCCTTACTATATCCGGTGATGAGTGCAGGTTATGAAACTCGTTGTTATGCAGTTTTCTCCAGTCCCTGTTTTCATTCTCTTAGGCCGGTATTCATAGTCAGTGACTTAAGAACAACTTTATAAATCTGAGCTTATTGGACAAGTCGACTTTTTTCGTATTCATGGTCTTCTTTAAAGTCGTACTTTGTTAAGTTTGACTTCATAAAGCTCTACTTGTTCTACATATCAAAGTCCAATTCGATAATATGAAAATTCAAGCATTCACTCCTAAAACAACTGAATCAGTGACCGCACTACAGGTTTTTTTCAGTTTTCGTGTAATGCAAAGCCATCTAGGTATGTATTTCCCTGTCAAGATATGCAAAATACAGGTGGTGCTGTGCATTGTAAACAAAGAATTCAATTCATCCAGTCATATTATGCAGCATGTAAGTAAGCTGATCAATAGTTTCTTTAAAATATTCTGTGTATATATTAGCTTGGACATCGTTCAGAATTAATACCGGTAAGCTTAAGTATTTATTTCAATATTAATTATTTATTGTTCTAGAGAGATTCGAAATAGTTTAGGAAACTTTGGGCCAATATGAAATGCCATCAGAGAGAAATGCAGATGAAAGATAGGCGATTGATAGAGGTGTTTGAAAATGTTTTTATTTTTTGTAAGATTTCTTGTTTTAAAATTCAAAAGGTGGTGTTTTGTGTTTTTATTTTTTAAAGACACCAAAGACATAGGACATCATGCATATATTGTTATTGTTATTATTATTACTAGGCCTATTATTATTAGTAACAATATAATAATAGTAGTAGTAATAATAATAATAATTATAGGCATGTGTTTAACAGAACAACAAAAAGGCTGCTACTTATTCAAAAAGGTTAATGAAACAATTTTTTTTAATTTCGTTTTTGGTTCAATTTTCTGACTAATCGTAAAATGTTGCCAACCATTGCATCCATAGGGTGGGTAGTAGAAGTTAGGGCAAAAAGGTATGTTGGCTAACACAATGGAACAGAACAATATATGCATATACTGTAGTTTTGGGAAAAACTGTTCTTTTCGTGAAACTGTTACTGCTTCTCAAACGAAACAGTTTCAAAATAACCTGTTATTCTGTTGCGGTGGAAGAAACTGTGTTGCCACCATGATGCTAAGGCAAGGCTAGAAAAAGTAGCTAAAAAAAGCAGTGATTGCTGCATGAAGCGGTTACACAGTTACGGGAAATACTCCCATGAGGAATATACACCTGCAGTTGGTTGGCGTGAAGCAGTTATTTTGCAAAACAGTTTTAAAATAACTGTTTTGTTATTATTGTCCCACTCATTGTGTGTGTGTCATGTGATACCCGTACCGATTTATGGGGGAAAATGAAAAAATACCAAAAATAGGTTTTATTTCGCGGATTATGGCGTTTGTGGTTTTATTTACGAAATTCGCGTTATTTCGCAGCTTACATTTGCCCGCAAATGGTACCTAACATCTTAATATATCAAGATAATATAATCTTGACATCAGAATACATCATTTCGTTTTATCGCTATTCCACAAAAACGAACACCTTTAGCGATTGATATTTCCAAAATTGTGTCTTCTTGAAACTAAATCTCTTTTTTTAAATTCATTGTCGCTGTAGAATTTGAAAGGATTCATCATCTTTCTCAAATAAAGCTTTGGGGTGCGAGTTTCATCTAATACCTTGCCCATATCCTCAAAATAATTGTCCATGGTTCTGGCTTGAACTGAAATAAGTCAGGGGTACCCTTGACTTGATAAAGTATGACTTATTTCAACAAATAAGTTCGACTTTAGAAATTGTTTGTTAGAAATTCAACTTAAGACGAGATTAAAGTTTGACTTGAATATAAGTACGACTATAAATACCGGCCTTATAACCGAATATTTTTCTAACACACACAGATTATATTCTTTCTGAAGATTAGGGAAACACTAATACTAACACATTTCCCAGCTTGTGGTATTGATTGTTATCGAACAGGGAACAATCTTGATATTTTGAGGGTAGCTAATGAAACTGTATTTAAAATAAAATCAATTCAGTTCATGTTAATTTTAAAATTAGACTATGCTAAGTTCGTTTCGTTTTGTAAAATCCATTCTTTTCCATAAAATAGCCAAGAAGACTGTATGCCATCTATTGCAGAAGACGAAAACCACGAAAACTTGCTAACAACTGATTACCGCGGTCAGCCGATTTTGTCATGATTTTAAAATCTCAAAACTTACATTTATGGTCGAACAAATTCAGTTGTATGCAACTCTCTTATAATGGTAATTAAGATAATTAAGAAAATGAAAATTTTGAAACTCGCATTGTTCGTTTAATAAACATACCCGTTTCTTAATTAATGCCATTTTAGGCTCCTTGCATAATGTTCTATTAATTATCAATACATCTAAATCTGCATAACAAGATGCTCTGAAATGGTAGAAAAGTATCGAAAGGCCAAGGGAAAAAATAAATATTGTTGAGCTGAAGTTATCAATTTTCCATTTTATTTTACTTCCTATTTTTTGGTTTCTATTTGTTATCTCATACCACTAGCCAGTATTTTCAGTCTGTTAATTTTTTCTCTTTTAGGCAAGGACTCGAACAACACACGCATGAAGCATCGTATACAAGGAGGAGCAACGGATGCATAGAAAAAGCTCGCGTGGAGCAACTTCTGCACAGAGCAAGACAGTGAGGTAGGTTGCATATTGTAATATGTCTCCACATCTGCAGAAGAAGAGATCTGAAGATTTCTCCAGTAGATATAGCCACCATAACAGAGATGACAATAAGTGTGTAACACATTAGATGAGGAGAGAATTCTATCTACCAACCCCGTATTTCTTTCTTTAGTTTCCCCTGCTGATTGTACTTCATTAAAAATACTGTTTAGAGTTAGACGTTTCATTAGTAGAGATAACTAGTGATGGATTCACGAAATACCGTTAATGAAATGAAAATATTGTTTCAAACAGTTCTGTGCTGAAATACTGTCGTTATAAGTTCATGAAAACAAAGTTTTTGTGATTTTGAAAAATTTTCGATTTTTAAAAGAGAGAGCAAGGCTTACAGAAGAACAAAAATCTAGTTTATAAGCATATGTGAAGGAATATGTGGGTATTCTTATTTGTCAAAGCTAACTGTATTGCAACTTTCAAAGCTGTATATGAACACTGTAAAACAATATCTTGTCATGATAACTGATTTGCAATTGATCAGTTCTTTCTAATGTATTATCATAAAATAGGCACTAAATTGGGCATTACTCTGGTACCAATCCTCCCATTTGTTCCAAAATCGAGAGGTTTCTTCCCATAGACGTTATAAACGTATATACCAAGTTTCATGAAAATCCGATAAAGCGTATTTGAGTTATTGCATGTACAGACACACAGGCATTTTCCCGTCCCCCACACAATCTCATAAAGTACCATTGTGACATTTAATAAACAACTTAAATGTTTACTTGCGTTACCTGGGACTTCAGAATTATAATAATGTTATGTGTAGAGATGTCGGTGGAAATTGATTTTTGCTACATTAAATTTTTAATTTTTGCCAAAAATCGTGAAAATTTAGTTCATTGTTTCCTAAATTTATTTCCAACAGTCACACAATGGTGTAGCTTTACTTGAAACTACATACCGGTGATAAAAGTGGATCTTTTCATACAAGCAAGCGAGATAAGTTTGGAGTCTGCGCAAAATAGTATTACGTGAAATAGTGTTCACATCTACAATATCAACTGCTTTCTTAAAGAAAAGCCCACAAAGTCGACATAAATTGTAGCGTGAATTCTATGAAAAAATATTTGTATATATGTAAATACACGGCAGAATAATCCATAATATATTTCGAACAGGAAAAAGGTCAGCTTATGCTAAAAACTAAACCGTTTAGAGAAGGCAGCTCAACTCACATTGGCTAATGCTCGATCATATAAAATACCCAAAGAAGTTAACATGCACAAATATTTAATAAGAAAAGCCCCCCCCCCAAAAAAAAAACAATGAAATTCAGGATCAAAGCCTAATTCAATTAGACTAATGATAAGCCAGAGAATGAATGTACGTCTGATATAACCAGACAAAAAAACTTAAAGATCATGTTCATAACAGTAATAGTTTACAACTACTTATTCAAATAAATTGAAATACTGATGTTTAGAAGTATGACTGAAGAAATCTAAAACCTAATAAGAGCCATTATATAAATTATTAATGAAAATATCACGGATCAAGCATTAGCCAACGTTGCTTAAATCCTTTTCACACGAAAAGACACAGAGCAGCTGTAGTGATACATACCATGCTAAAAATAGTATAAGTAGACAAGTTTACTGCGGGTCATTCCACCTCAATTCATCCAGGGCATGTAACCCTCCGGTCTCAGATTTTGATGAAAATTTGTAGTGTGGTTCCCATATGCATGAGAAACAAAGATCTGAATTTTTAGCTTCCTGTCTGTTATAGATTCGGAGATACACTTCTTTGAAAACATCGTGTTTTAGGAAGAATAGAGTCAGGACAGGAGTAGGTTTTGTGTGCAGACTGTTACATTTTTGCTTGTATCATGCCTGTTAATGTTAGCAGAACCATAACACATGATCATTCCAATGCAAAAATGACTGCTGAGTTCAAATCTGGTGTCAGAATTTGTCTAACACTTACAGAAATGTTGTTATGGGCATGTAAACTTAAAAATTGAAACTATAAAAAGGCAATCGCGCCTCCTCATAAAAACCATGATATCTCAAAAAGTAAACTAGATACAGCTGAATGCTTTGCACCATTGGAACGAGCAGGAAATTTCCATCTAGATCAAATAAAAAAACTTGTGGGACTTTGTTAGGTGAATTTTTTTTCTGCACATATGTAAAAATAGAATATTTGAGTATGGATTACATACATATGTTGAACAGAGTTTCCAGATAATTATGGAGCTACAGTCTTACAAGCCAAAGTAATTCAGTGTTATAATCGGTTCTTACCATTAAGTGCACAGAAATCCATTACCACAATTATAACATTTTTACACGGTAAGTTAAACATAATATTTTTGGAGCAGACCTGATACATGACATTATATTAATTTGTTAACAGCTCATTACCCAAATTAATAAGTGTGCTGCCAATCCAAATACATGAATGTTGCAAAATTCCATACACAAACTGCTATGGATTGTAGAGGAGACCAAAACAAACTTTTTTGTTAAATAAGCATAGGTCGGAAACCAATAGGTATGTCAGTAGTCACCTTCGAAGACAGACATCGTTGAGTAGAAACAAACATCCCTGTGCATGACAAACACATGACATGTTGCAGATTGTACATAGTTTAGGTAGCTGTTTGCTTTTATTCATTCTGCTTGTTCTTAGGCATTGAGTACGAACGATGGATTACAGTTTTGTTGAACTCGCGAATATCTACCTAGTTTATGGTGCATGCAATGGCAATTCCACAGCTGCACAATGTCTCTATGCTGAGCGATATCCTGGTCAGCGTTTACAAAATCCTCGCACATTTGTTTCTGTTTCAAGTTCGAGGGCATCTACGTGACACATTTGGTGAAAATTGGATTGGCCGGGGTGTACCCATTGCATGGCCTTCTCGTTCTCCTGACCTTACCCCACTTAACATTTAAAGAGTTTAGTGTATGAAACACCAGCTGTGTCAGAGGAGGATCTTGTTGCACGGATTCTTGTAGCTGCCAACCAATTACAACATACCCCTGGAGTATTCCACCATATGAGAGAAGCAGCATATGAGAGAAACAAACAAAACAAAACAAAACTGAAATCCATCGTTCGTACTCAATGCCTAAGAACAAGCAGAATGAATAAAAGCAAACAGCTACCTAAACTATGTACAATCTGCAACATGTCATGTGTTTGTCATGCACAGGGATGTTTGTTTCTACTCAACAATGTCTGTCTTCGAAGGTGACTACTGACATACCTATTGGTTTCTGACCTATGCTTATTTAACAAAAAAGTTTGTTTTGGTCTCCTCTACAATCCATAGCAGTTTGTGTATGGAATTTTGCAACATTCATGTATTTGGATTGGCAGCACACTTATTAATTTGGGTACTGAGCTGTTAACAAATTAATATAATGTCATGTATCAGGTCTGCTCCAAAAATATTATGTTTAACTTACCGTGTAAAAATGTTATAATTGTGGTAATGGATTTCTGTGCACTTAATGGTAAGAACCGATTATAACACTGAATTACTTTGGCTTGTAAGACTGTAGCTCCATAATTATCTGGAAACTCTGTTCAACATATGTATGTAATCCATACTCAAATATTCTATTTTTACATATGTGCAGAAAAAAAATTCACCTAACAAAGTCCCACAATTTTTTTTATTTGATCTAGATGGAAATTTCCTGCTCGTTCCAATGGTGCAAAGCATTCAGCTGTATCTAGTTTACTTTTTGAGATATCATGGTTTTTATGAGGAGGCGCGATTGCCTTTTTATAGTTTCAATTTTTAAGTTTACATGCCCATAACAACATTTCTGTAAGTGTTAGACAAATTCTGACACCAGATTTGAACTCAGCAGTCATTTTTGCATTGGAATGATCATGTGTTATGGTTCTGCTAACATTAACAGGCATGATACAAGCAAAAATGTAACAGTCTGCACACAAAACCTACTCCTGTCCTGACTCTATTCTTCCTAAAACACGATGTTTTCAAAGAAGCGTATCTCCGAATCTATAACAGACAGGAAGCTAAAAATTCAGATCTTTGTTTCTCATGCATATGGGAACCACGCTACAAATTTTCATCAAAATCTGAGACCGGAGGGTTACATTTCACTTTTTTTCTGGATGAATTGAGGTGGAATGACCCCTGCATAGTTTCTGGGTATTAAAATCAAAGGATTTCCATAAGATTATCGCATGGGATTACGACATTTATTAGTAGAAGAATGACAATGCAATACTGTGAGCATAGTAAATTTGAAAGTTAATTTTATTTAAAGCTGAAGTATATGAATTTCTGTCTCTCAAAAACCAGCTGAGGGCCAGTTAATAGAGCACGGTGTACTTACACGAATCAAGGTTCGCAGAGCAGGTCCCAAACGATGCACTCACTAAGACAATACCAGTCAGACTCCCAGCACGAAGCAGAAACCAACAGTTCAAAGCTACAAACAGCAGAAACGCACTCTATGGAGCGCACAAGGTAACTCCAATAGAAAGTTGCTGATACGACTACAGTTCCTTGTAAGATTGTTAAAATGAAGAGAGTTGTTACACTTCGAGAGAAACGAGAAGTTTGTGAATAAAGTGAAAGATTTCGAAAAGACTAGCCAGCAGACTACTGCATCACATTTTTTATTATTGTGTGGGAAAACTGTTAGTCCGAGATTCATGGGAAATATTGTATTATGCCATTTTTATCTTAAAAATTAAATTTTGTTTTAGTGCCACCCTCGTTTTGTGCCACTGTCTTATGGACATAACTGCCTTAATTCTCCACAAATTAATTACAGACTGATACATAATATATTAGAGACGGATCATTTTGTAGAGCCCGTTAAAGGGCAGGATAGGCCCAAGGGTGTACAGATTGGGAAGGTTTCTTGAAAAACTGAAAATTCACCCTAACTATTGTATTATAAAAAAATATTCTTCATGCGCTTAATGTTAAAGTGCCAGCTATTAACTCAAGGTGTGTAAAAAGAGGGGCTGAAGAACACAAAAAATCATAACTACCTTATTAGGTATGGTACCAAATCCACTCAAAGTTCTTCTAATCCTAATAAATATTACTTAAATCTTTCCTCTCGAAATTTTGTTTATACGAGCAACCCTCGCTACAAGGGGTGACCAAAAAGAGATCAAAGAACAAAACTATATTACTCTCTTAGTAGATATAATTTCAAGCACGTTCATAACTGTTGTAAATCTTATAGGCATTATCAAAATCTTACACGAATAATAACTTCAAAATCTCCTTACGCATTTGGGCCAACCCAAAATTAAATTAGTCATCTAAAATTTAGAAATCTTATGGTAGAATTGTTCACTAAAAGATCTTAAAGGTTCCATGCTAGTGTAATGAAATTCATATTCAGTAGTGTCTGAGATATTTCATCTTGAAGATTGAAAAGTTTTAAATTTTGCTTTACTGGAAATGGAGAAAGAAATTCAATCGTGATTTAATTTTCCACTGCCTGCCAATCAGCTCTTCGCGTTGTATAACCACATTGTTTAAGGGGACATTCTACTAATTTGTGGGACTATTTTCTTACGGAGCTAATTTTTTTTTTCTAATTATAAAGTATACAGAAGACACAACTTACAATCTTTCAACTAATTAATTAGCTGAGATAATCTTAAAAATAAATGTTTTAGGGCCGATTGTATAAACAGTTTGATCTTGGATCAGAGACTAAACTGATCTCAGTTCACGCTGAACTCGGAAATTTTTGTTGTATAAACGTTAATCTGAGATCAATTCGCACTGAACTAGGATCAATTTTGACTGGAGAAATTTCTCCGATCAAACTCGTTGATCTCAGTTCAAGGGGATGTTTTGTTATTTGAAACATAAGATTAGCACATTATAAACATAATTTAGGCCTACCTGTGTGGTTAAGATAAATATCAAGAAAATACACAAAAGACAACTTCATACCTTTCTAGCTATAACGTAGTTGTGCGTATATAGGCTATAATGCAGTGTAACATAACTCTACAACATAACCTGTACGTTATTATTGTCATCTCATTCCAATTTTCAGATATCTCGTGATGATAAAAATGATTAATTTCGTTGGGCTCCCCGTGTGTTTTATTTTGTATAGAGCAAATGCTGGCGAAATCCAAAAATAGATAGCCCTTAAGCTCTGCCCACTCCAGCCATTACGATCCTACGGCTAGTCCTTTTCGTGCTCTACCAAAGCATTTGCACTAATTACTACAATACAAAAATAACCCTTGTACCACACTTGCAATTAATACGAAATTATCAATCTTCACCATTTCATACAGCTCTCTAAACTTAAATACATGAATTCTTGCTTCCCCCACTAACGATCACTCGATGGTGTAGTGGTAAAACGACTGGCTATCATGCTAGTGGTCTCGTGTTCGAATCCCCTAAGGTCCAAAATGTTTATGATAGGAATAGGTAGGTAGGGTAAAGGAGAAAAGGAATTGAATAGTAGAAAGAGGAAAGGGGGGAAAAATAAACATTTTCCAAATTTTCAAAACGCTGCTAAACTTGAGACATCTAGGCAACTGGTGAAACTACTAGGAAATCTCGAGTGGGAGGAGCTTACGGGTCGACCTGTTTTTGGATTTTCCCCAAATACTTTCTTCGTTATATTTTTTATGTGGCCTATTAACTCTTTCAGAACTTGAGATTTTACATTGTAATAAGGCAGTCATCAGGTAAAAACTTCAGTGGGCTATTAAGTTTAAAATTGATAGAGAGAAGTTCCGTGGAATACCTGGTTTCCATGAATGACAAACATAACAGATGAAGAAAAAATCGTCAAGTTTTTACTTAAAGCATTACTCTATTAATCTTACATCTCCGCTTTTATACAATTCATGAGACAAAGCATTTCTACATCCTTAGCCGTGAAAATTTTAATCCCATTTATATCGCCAGAAATGAAATTACCAGAACATTTTTCATTGCATTTTGCTCTTGTACGGATGTTATTGCTTCCGTCTTTTTGGATTTCCCAAGACAATTTCAATCAATACATCTTTGTCCTCCTTGAAAAAATTAAGGGAACGATCCTTTTTCTCCTTAATTTCGATCATATTTTCCCTTCCTTTCACACAGCACACGGTCTGAGTACGAAGGAAAACAGAGTAAACAATGGTCTCGCCTCGCGATACTCAGCTGTTTCTGAGATGTTGCCAAGCGTTCATGTATGAACTAGGATCAAAATTGAACTTCGATTAGTTGATCTTAGATCAGTGTTATGCAATACGGCTCGAGCCTGAACTCATTTTCTGAACTTAGATCAAAATTGATCTCCAGTCAGTGATGTTTATACAATCTGCCCTTAGTGTTTTATTAATTGTTAATTAAAATAAGACTTTTAATAAAGTTAAATTTAATTTTATCAACCTGTGTATTTGGCCATTCATTCACTTTGATGAAGGGGATTGGTACAGCTTACTGTATTCAGAAACATAGTTTGAAGACAATTTTATTAGCTACACTCGCAACTATGATTAAACAGTGCTAATTACCTCATTGGAGTGTTTTTAATTGCATAGGTAGCCAACTTCAGGAACTGACTCCCATGTGGTCAGGAAAATGTTTGTGTACAGTTTTGTAGTATAATGCATGTGATTTGAACTGTAGTTGTTGAAATTGTTTGTGTTGTTTGTATATTTGTTATTGGTTGCCCGCATGGGAGTCAGTTGCTGCAGTTGAAATGTTCGACCAAAGAAATAAGCATTGCTTCATCCTAGTATGTGTGTCAATTAATGAAGTTGAATTGTTAAACTAAGATATAATAATAATAATAATAATAGTAATAATAATTACTAGTGCCACGCCACTTCTCAGGTGTTCTAGCCATGTAGGCCAATTCAACTTCTTACTAACTTGCTATTACGTTATATGGATACCACTCTGCAACATGAAACATGTTTTAAGGATTAAAATTTGAATTTTCTTTACTACTGTGCCCCCTAATTTATTGCTATGATGATCGAAAATTAGATTTTCCTGTATGCTTATAGTGATGTCTCCTCCTTACTGGGGTAATCGGTGAAATATTAACCCTTTCCGGTTAAACTTGGATTTTTTTTCCCGTGCGTTAAAATATACTTTGTTCCTTATTTTATATGTTGGCTAAGTTCCAGGTCCTCACGCACTTTTAAGTCTCCGTAATTAATTAAGAAAACAGTTGTGAGGATGCATCTACACATGCAAAGGTTTAACGTCATTTTCCCATTCTTCTATTTTAAACTATTCAGAACTTGAGTTCTACTGATTCAACGCAAGGAGTTGACTTTAAGTTGTATGGGGTATAACTAACAATATAGCGGATATTGGGTGTTTGTTTTACAATTTTAAAAAAATGTATGGTTACCATGATTTTTCTTAAACTTCAGACTTGCATTGATATGATATGATATTATATTATATTTATTGTACTAAGAAAAATTACAAAAGAGTCTACCGGATTCAACGTTTGTCGTTTTACCGGAAGACAATCTTAAAACAGAATTACACATTTTTCGTGGAAGTGTGTGTGTAAGCATAAAGGGCTACTAAACAATATAACTGGATTCCAGAAGGAAACTTCAGAAATTCTTTTTAAGATAAAAATCAAAATAAAATAAATGGCGTAAGTTTCATCTGTGCTTTCCTTAAAGCTAAGTTTGTATGTCTTTTTTTCTGTTCACATCATGTAACCATTTTATATTCTTATTACTCTTGCCTAAGCCATAAAAAATCACTAAATAAATAATCTGCATTTTTATGGGATTCAAAAACAATGAACTGGTTTTTTAAATAAAACTTATCATACTGATAGCGTATTTATTTGAAAATTAGCCTTTTTGTCAATACTCCGAGTCTTGAAGCATAGCGCACTGAATCAAGTTACCTTACATTACACATGATATTGGCATTAGCTAGCACTTTTTTTTTTTTTAATTTAATTTTCCGGGCTGTGTTCGCACTGCTTTAATTGCACTGAATGTTGTACACTGATCATTCCCCATTATAGAAACAGGACTTAGGCTATAATTATTTCTTTGTGATAATTTTGACTGCTTTTGTTGATGTCCCTGCTTATCAGACTTGCATTGGATATTAATTTTCTGCTCAATTTGTAATAAAAATACAGAAAAGAAATGCGTAATATTTCTCTAATTACGTCGTTGGTCCTATAAAAAACATATATTTTACTGCCAAAATTTTCGTTTTCAAAATACAAATTTTTCAATATTAATTTTTGAATAACTATGAAACTTTCTTCCCAGTATTATCTGTTGCACCACGATGTGTATGAAAATCAAGAATTTAGCTTAAAAAATGTACAAAATAATATGTTTCACCCCTACCTCCTTAAGGGACTCAATCGCTAGGAAATATTAGCAAAAAAATTATTTTTATCTTATCAAGTGATAGAGTATGCCTCTGTACACAATTCTAAATTTTTAGAGAAAACTACATTTATCAAATGTTTGGAGGATTAAGTAAAAGTGCATATCATAACTTGAGACTCGTTTATCCGAAGTTTGTTCTAATTAAAAAAAGGTAATATCTAAATAGGTAATACCAGAAAGATCATGATCTGAGTGTGTTCGAAAACAGGGGGCTGATGAAAATATTCGAACATAAGAGAGATGGAAATGGGGACTGGAGAAAATTGCATAACGACGAGCTTCATAACCTGTACTCTTCACCAAATATAGTAAGGCTAATTAAATCATGGAGGAATAAATGGGCTCGGCATATCTCGAAAATATTGACTGGGAGACCCGAAGGGAAGAGACCACTTGGAAGACCTAGATGTAAGTGGGAGGACAATATTCGAATAGATTTAAGGGATGTAGGATTTGCGAGGGAGGGTTGGATGAAGTTAGCACAGAATAGGGTTGAATGGCATAAAAAAAGGCAATATTAGGCTCTAACGTAAAAATAGGCTGTTTTAGGTCCTATAAAAGTATCAGTTTTAGGTATAGTCACTTATGAAACATGCATTTATAAGTAGCGCAGGCAATCTTGGGGTATGTCATTGAACAACACACCCAGCGTGCGAGCCTTTTAACTGGTGATCCGACGGGGAAGTACCAAACAGAACATATGACACGCTGCACTAAGTGGCCAAGTACAGTTCCTTCAGGAATCAATACCACAGCAAAACGTGCATCGTGTTATTAGTTAAAACTTTAATCCACGTTTTCTGTGTGTTTTGTGACCATGAAATATGTGGTGTAAGAAGAAGAATAGTCAAGATAACAGCGTTGTTTTTCATTAGAAGACTGGAATAAAACTGAGAAATGTGAAATGTGTATAAAAAATAAAACTAACAATCATAGCGGAACATGTCCGTGTGTGTACAGCATTTTGTGAGTGAGTGTCTCCTGAACTGGAAGACAAGGCACCTCTGTGGAGCAATGAGCTGTCTATGCGAGGAGAAGGAGGAAGTGTTATTTTTAAGTCACTCGCTTCAAAGCTTTCATTAATAAATTCCATACCCCAAAATTGCTTGCGCGACTTATACAAGTTTTTGTCCATATATAACTTAAGGATTAAAATAGGTTTTTACCTAAAATCCGAAGTCTAGTTATTACATCTGTCAACAGATGGCAGCAACATCATGTGTTGTGATGATTAACTATTCCCGTGTTAACAGTTTCTCATTCCTCATTACTAAGCGAATCACGTGACTTCCTCTACTCTTAATATAATCTGGCTCAATTGAAGAGCGTTTTTTCAAAAGCTGATATCTACATGGATGGCTCAGTGCCAGAGGTGACTAAGTGCCATCAAGAAAAGTGCTAATATTTGTGTGTATTGACCAGCAAAGATCGTATTTTATCTACGTCAAACATGACTAGCAGCCATTACTGTGTCTGTAACTGATACAGCAAGGCTGTTTGTCATGTTTGGCTTAGATAGAATACGATCTTTGCTGGTCAGTACACACAAATATTAGCACTTTTCTTGATGGCACTTAGTCACCTCTGGCACTGAGTCATCCATGTAGATATCTGCTTTTGAAAAAACGCTCCTCAATTGCAGTAGTGTGCATTCAGTTATCTCAGCCTCGTTCAAAGTCCTATTATTCACAAAGAAAGACTTCAAACCTAAGTTCGGGTATGAAATAAGAGGATTAATTGAGAAATGCGATTGATATTAGTAAAAATTTAGTGAAAAATTAAATCCTCCTGATGTAAAGGAGTTGTAAAAACTAATAAAATCACTCACATAACTTTCTTTACCTTAAGCATGGACAATACATCCTGATATAAAGTAAGTGGCCACATTGCAAGGAGTGCTTCATCCTCTGCTTGTATTATTCGCCATGCAAGTCTTGTTTTTATGGCCGATGTCTGGCTTATAACTACCCTTCAGGGACTTTTTATGAACAAATGTTTTAGATAAAAGTCTAGCCTTCAGTATGTTCATCTTCTGAACACAATTTAACCCTACCCGGGCGGAAACCCATATATGGCACGCCTGTCCGATGCCTCCAATGCGGAAACCCATATATGGGTTCTCTGACCGACTCATAATGTGACCGGCTCTTCTCACGCAAGAAGTACGTAAAATCTTAACAGATGGCAGGAGAATGTTTTCTTATCCACTGTGACTTGGGAATTCCCCAATACACGTGCCCAGGACGATTTTAGTAGAGGATTTCAGTGACCGTGCGTAACTAGTGAACAGCGTGCACTTTTTGTTCCGTGTTTTTCCCTTATTTTCGGTAAAATTTCAAAAAGAAAGTGTCCTACAGGTTCTGAAACTGAAGAATTAAGTATTCAAAGTGACAGTGAAGTGTCAGAATTATCATTTAGCGATAGTAAGGGATGTTTTTCTGAGATCGCTACCGGCAGCGTTAATGAGAGTGAGAGCGACATAAGTGACACTGGAAGCAATTGTGCGCCCAGCTCAATAGAAGTGAGTAATTTTTATGCAGGCACGTCACCTATTGCTACAATATACAATATACAATATCCAGCAAGGGCCAGTTCTGCCTTCTGATTTTGAACAAAATACTGACCCAATTGAGAATCATAGCCTACTGTAGGCCTATGTAAACCTATAATGCGCTCAGTGAGACTTGTGCCATTTCCGCATAAACATTTTCTCGCTAAATAATAAAAATCATTCCTAGAGCAGATTAGGAGCAGAATTCGGCAAAACTCCAAGGTATATGTTGATTTTATGCATGAATGCATGGTTTAAGTTACTTTCAATTGGTTTTTCATTAACTTATTTTTTCTTTAAAAATGCCTTCCCCCCACAGCCATAAAACATCGCCGCCCGCGATGGGTTAAACAAAATCGTTATGACAGTTTTAAAGAAAATCGCAAGAAATGAAATTTCCTTCATACTAGAGTGGTAGTAAATGCAAGGAACAGTCATTAATCTTCGTGTCGCATTCCCAAAACTCACATAAAACCAACTTATTTTTTTTATTAGAATGAGCTATGGTATTCACACACACAAACAGGTTTATGAAATTAGCATTATTATATTCAGGGGACCTCAAAATATATATTTTTCTAGATAACTCGACATGGCATTTCATGATTGAACTTAACCCTACTTATAGTACTTATGGTACAAGTACATGGCACAGTTCCCTGTTAAATTAAAGTGGATTCAATTTTTGCTCTTATCGACACCAATGTCCCATTTCTGTGAGCCTGTTCTTGTGAGAGTGGTGGCTAGCCAAGAGAAGCTCCCATTATTGTGGATTAACGATTGCTGTAGGTTTTTCTTCCGTAACTGGGAACTATAGCTTTATGTGGAATCCGATCCAAGGTGGTGTTTCACTTGACAGGAAATGTCAGAGGAAAGGCAGAGTTCTGTCCCGAGTAAGCAACAGTTGGCCTTACACTTCGGAAAATCAGAAATGTTATTGCATAAATTAATTCATTCTGCCTTCATATGAACAAATATCTGGAAATTAAGCGGGTAAAATTAAACACTTGAAAAAAGTAGATTAATTGTTGGGAAGAAGTTCTATACCACAAGAAAAACTACAGATTTTTTTAATGTGCGTAAATTGAAGGTTATGTACTAATACTCGGGAATTTTCATGACTCATTTCCTAGTCTGAATTTTCATGGGAAACTTTAGCATTTTCTCGGGAAACTTTAGCATTTTCTCCCATTTTGACAAATGCCAGAGAAACCGAAATTTAGCTATGTAATTATATTCACCATTATACAGTCATTTATAATCACATAACAAATGCCAATTTCACAGAATGCTCTGGCAATTAATGGTGTTCACTGAATATGTAGGATGTTGTAGCTTTACCATGGCCATACAGGTTATAATAATACAGCACAGCGAAACTCCCTTCAATCTGTAAACAATCTGACAGCAAATATCTTAATGCTGGCACATAAATAAGTAAGGAGTATTTAAAATGAAAAATAGTCTACTCACATTAATTTAACATTAATTTTATCTTCCAAGTCGGCCATAATCACTAGCATTTATCTTTTGCTTCATTGTTATGAACTGCTCATTGAATAAATTGCCTATGTAGAGCTTTGGATCAAGACAACGATTAGAAATTTATATTTTAATATCTTAGCTAAAATAATTTGCTTATATCTTAAGGTATACAGCTTAGTTCAATCTTTCATGCGATATCTGACAACTCATGTAATGACCCTGAATTGGCTTTAATCAGTGTAATTCATTAGTATTAAGCGAGATAGAGTTTGAAAATCATGTAGGACTGCCAGGAAAACATTTTGCGCAATGGTATTTAGATAATATACACAATTTTCCTCTACAGGGTGATAATGCATAACACCGAAATATTTTGCCTTTGTATTACAGGGGACTTAGACAACCAATTTTTTTAGGAGATTTTTGCTGTACAGGGCATTAAAGTCATAATTTGATGCTCATAAGTCAATAATGAAGCAAAATAGGGTTAGCATGTTCATTAAATTGACTTCGTGCCTTCTTAGTGATTGATAAAAACCTGATTCTTAATCATTCATCAACAGCTATACCATAATTTAGTGTTTCCATAATCTGCAAAATTACAGACTAATCACATGATTGGTCACCCCTGCATTAGTTTCTTTTTTTTAATTCATAACTCCAGAGTGAACAATGAATTTTTCAAATGTTAAAAGTCAGTGGCTGCCATGCCCTGGGAGATTTTGTGCTGCAACAGGAAAAATTGAATTCATAGAGTAAAAATCTCCTAATAAAAGTTGCTTGTCTATGTCCCCTCTATACACGGGTAAAATATTTCGGCGTTATTCATTAACACCCTGTATAAGCACACACTTATGTCACGGATAGAGAAAGTAAAAGTTGTTCCCTTTGTCTGGCGTATTGTTTCTCAAAGTTTGTCTGTAGTGCTGGTCAGCTGAACAATGTCTCTGTAGCTCTCACTTCCACGGTTAGCTACAAATTCAGCCAATGAGAAGTGAGACCCTGTATTGCACACTGTCTAATAGAGTAATAAAGCTATACCGAACCCCTCGCATCTTGCAGTCTACATCTAGTGCATATTCATACTTGCGTATTTTATGTCAGTGTTTTTTTTTTGTGGGGGGCTATGGTTTTTTCATCCTTTTCCCATTTATGCTATCATTGTGGAAACACTAATTTCCTGTATTCTGATCAGGTCTGTTATTTATGCAGTCACAATTGTCGCTGTACGTTAATAACTATTTATATATAAAATAATAAAGTAAACTTGCGTTAGGTGTTTTCTTTGCAGTCCGCCACAAATTTATAATTGGCGTGAAAAACTGAGTTTCGTGCATTTAAGGGTTAAATAGAAAATCCCTATTTCCTACATACATGAACGAACAAGTTACGGTTGGTTGGTAGATAGTTCTCTTTTCCTTGTCTTCTTCTTTCTGTTGATTTACATCTGTCTCAAATCTAATGTGTTTTAAAAATGTATTCACATTAACGTCGCTTTAACTAACGGGCCATTCTCCAAAGAAAGGGCAAATTCATGTCACATTTGATTTTATGGTGTAAAATAAGTATTTTTGGATTGTGAATTATGATAAGTTAGGTTGAAATAAGGTCTATTTGATCCCATAGTCCACTTTTTAAACAAAAGTTACAATTTTCTGCATTTTAGGGCACAGTATGTGAGATCTCACCTCCGATGTCGTGTTCCCATGCTTGACTTGTCATTTTCATTCTTTCATAATTCAACAGACTTTAATTTGTATTCCATTTTAGTGTTATAACAAGAACAAACCGTTCAAAAAATGAGTCATTAATAACTGAAAAGAAAATATATCATTTTGTAAAGACAAATGTTCTCAAGCTGTTTGACAAATTAGAGAAAAATCTCACCTCCGTTATTCTTACTCTTGAGTCCTATCCATGGGGGTGTAATGAATGTTTTAATTGATGACATATTTGACTGTCTGCATTTATTATTTTTCTTTAAAGAGATACTGGTATAGCCTAATAGTTTATGACAATATATTATATTTTGATTTGAGGGTGATAATCTATTTTAACATAGATAAAAATAAGTAAAAAGTTGTGTGTTAATCCCCTTGTATGGTAATAAATATTGTTATTTTTCTAGATAACATTTAATGCAGTAAATTCAATCTAATTCTCACAGAACTTCCACTCCCTTATTATTTCCTGCCTCCATGAATGCACCTCGTTAATTTAATGCAAAATACCATTCGGTAAGTAGGACAAGTACCTCAGTAGTATTCTGCAGAAAGAAATATTACATTAAAAAATTACATTGTCAAAAAAAAAATTAATCCAACATTGAAATCTGCCCTTTTTTGGAGAATGAACCTAAAAAGTCATATCTCAACTATAACACTAAAATACATTGGACTCACAAAATCAAGATGTGGTATTTTGGTTGGCCCAGAGCCATGGAGAGATTGACAGTATATCATTAGATGTTGGGTCTGGTATATATAAATATATTTAGTTATACTTAACTATTTAGAATATTTAAAAAGTGTTACACATTTATTGTTGTAGGCCTATGTGTAGGTAATGCTATAAAACATGTAGGCCTATTTTCATTAATCATGACGGGCTGAGTTTATTTTTCTCCTGTCATGCATAATTATTTAATAAGCTAAGGTGTTTTCAACAGTAATTTATGAATTGTTGTTAATGTTAACTTATTTGAAATAACACAATTACAGCTTTCTGTATTGAATACCAATTGTTCACAATTCCTCTTCCTTCTTACATGTTACATTTAGGGGGAAATATACCTTTACACTTTTTAAAAAGTCATTTTGTAACCAAGAAAGAACTTCTAGCTTTAATACTGTGAAAGAATTTTCTTAATTTACCTGCAAAAACTCTGGACTTCAACTCTCCACAAGTTTACCAAAAACTGTTTGTTTCTCTTTTTTCGAACTTAATAACTTAACAATTTTTAATATCTGTCCATCAAATTTTGCATGTTTTTATTTATTACAAAGGATATGGTCTACGCATCATTAATAGAATAAATAAAATCAGGTAAACTGATGTAACAAAGTGCCAGAATCCTTTTGTTTAATCACTGATAATTACAATTATGATATGCAGAAAATAAGTTATTTTTGTAATCTATCTCAGAGTTAAGCTCCAGATTGATTCAATAAGCAGGACTTACGGAAGAACAAAGGTCTAAAGTTCGGTACTTAATCTTAATTCATACTCATATGCACTGATATAAGAAATTATTTAAATATGTCAACTTTTCACAAATTGCACTGGCAAAGAACTCCGCTTCATGTACGTTGGCCTAATTATTTCACAATAATATACCTTCTGTATATAACAGTATTCATGTAGTACTCGTTTGAACTTGATCAACAAAATAAACAAACATCTGACTGCATTGGAGTTAGAGGTGTATATATTCTGATTTTAGCTTGCTTGCCCATTTGAAATTCTGCAACCAGTCACAGCTTTTAACTTGCTTGACAAGTGAGCAAGCCAGATTACTACGATGATAAGCAATACTGTTGCTATGAGGCACAAGCTCCTCTAAACCTGGTGGGTTTCACAGGGCCTAAGGAAACTGCAAGGCCTGGCGGAAAGAATATGAAACTGGGTATATCAGTGCACTGGTAAGTCGTGCAGTTACATAGTTGAGGAACTTCAGATGTGTTTAGAGAATTTTACCCTGAAGGAAGCCGAGGAGAAACTAAAATGTGGAGAGTTTGAATTACCAATGAACAAAGGTACTAGTCCGGCATAGGAAAAATTTTCAAACATTTTCGAGAAAACATCATAAAATCAATAATAACAATAACAAAAATCCCTTTAGGCAAGCCTACAGGCTGAGGTAGATTTCGAAGTGCTTTTGGTTTAATTTACTGTCGCTGCGTAGCACTCTTCTTCTTTAGCCTTGGCATGACAAACCCGCAATAATAACTGCAAAAAATAGGAAAGATAACTTTTTCAAACATTCAAATCTCGCCTTATATGAGAACTATCAAGAAACTAGTTATTGATTTGTAGAATACTCATCTAGAGCTTTTCAACGATACCCCACAAGACGTAGTTTAAAAAATTTCGAATTTCCATCCTCCCACCCCACCCCAACTCGTACCCCCAAAACCCCCGAATCGTTGGTGTCACTGTGAACTCCATAAAGAGTACTCTATTTTATTCAAACAAAGTTTCCCTCTATACATCATAGGGGCCGAGATATAAATGTTTTAAAATTTCAACCCCCTCCCCCGACCACCCCCTTAGGCCAATTTTGCTCATTAACGAACTTGTCTGCCTATTGGGCCTAGAAATAACATAATAAAATTTGGGTCAAATATCTTCAAAATTACGGCCACTAGCGTGTAAAGATATATGTATATATATATATATCGCAATTTTTTTCGTACTTAGGGAGGCATGAAACTTAAAGATATGAGAGAATTTTTCGAAAGTCATGATATGGTATCAATTGCAATAGGTAGATTTTTCTTCGAAATCTACCTAATAATAAAAATAATAAATGTGTTAAGACGCTAAAACGATTTTTAATACTTTATCCACCTTTTATTTATCTGCATGATGAATTTCTTCTACCAGCATGTAGAAAAGCAAGACAGTATTACCTACACTCAGCAACTACAGTTGTTTAGCTGATAGGAATGTCGCAAGCTTATTCTGGCTTGCCTAAGTTGGGTTTGACCTGACCCATCAAGCTTAAAGAAACCTGCTGCTTCCTAGCTATGACGCTGGCAACTAGCTTGCCTGGACTTCAAGCGGGTATGGGCAAGCTAAAATCTAGATTTGTACACCTCTAATTGGAGTCAAAGCCCTCAATGATTAGAAATATGGCATTGTAGTATAGACATTATTTCCTATTTAAAAAGCATGTGGCCTTAATTAGTCATTACTCCGTTACCGGTCAACCAATTTGGTTGAATATCAATAGGCTTCTTCCCATGGATGTTATAAATTCATATACCAAGTATCATGAATATCTGATAAAGCCCATTTGAGTTATTACATGTACAGACAGATGGACAGACATTTCCTGTAATGTCCATAATCTCATGAAGTACCATTCTGGCACTTAAAAATATTTTCTTATTGAAATGAGAATAAAATATTACTGTTGTAAAAAGAATGAACATAATACATGCAAAATTTGGAACTAAATCAGTTGATGGGACATAGATATAAAAATATAAATTCTTGCATGTTTGAGTGCTGTAAAGGTATATATATCTCCTTAATTTGTACATAGAAATGTTTACATACAATACGTTATGATTTTAAGTTTCGTCCATTACATATTAGTTGACATGTTATGCCTTGTTATGAGGGTTTACGCCCTTGTGGATCTCTGCCTGCTCCTGGTTGTGTATTTAAGGAGTCATTGCACAAAAGTTAGGTATGTAATTAAAAGCCAGTAATTAGATACGGATCACTGACTGCTTATATCATAATAGCAAATGTCAGTGTTTTTTGGTGTTATAATAATATTTAATCTTTCGCTTATAAGAAGTCCTTTAGTCCACAGTTTTCATTCTTTTTAAATACTATTCTGTTATGTTTCCTAATGTACATAGCGACAAAAGTTAGCCAAGATTTGCTATGAAATATTGACTATAACCTTTTATATGCTTTCTTCATGTTTGTCTTTAAAAATGTTGTCCATTAAATATGAATGTTTATTAAGGAAAAACTTGATAGAATATATTGCAATTAAAATTTCACTAGGAACTGCAATATAAGGATTAATAAATCATATATGGTTCACTATTGTCACCAAGAACCTATAAAAAGCCGGTAATAGGCCTACATGCTTATAACACTTTACACAATTTGAATTTTAATGTTTAATCATTATTATTGTAATTATATATGGAATAAACATAATTTATAATTTTTATAATTGTGGTCAATTGTAGTATATTTGTATATTTTAGCTCAAAGTATTTAAGTAAAGCTTTTAGATATATCAATCTAATCACCATATGTATATAAATTGTATTATATATCAATATGAGAAATATGAGTCTTTCAAACAGCAGCAGGCAAGGATCAGAAGGGCATTTTTAAGGGCTGCAACAACAAAATCTGGTATGAAGCACTCGCATGACTTTTTCTGTCCTGCATATTTATGTATACATCAGTCAGTTTAACCATGAAAATTCAATGAATTCTATTCACATGGTAAGAGTTTGAGTTGGAATCTATTTTACTTCAGTTGCTCATTCATAACCACAATTGTATTTTATGATTACAAATTTGGAAGTTATAAAAAGAATGAAGGAGGAAAGGAAATAGTAAGAGAGGAAAGAAGGGACAAGAGGACTAAAGGAAAGAACAGAAAGTAAGATAGGGAATGTGTGAAGGGAAGGGATGGGGAGCAGACTACTGAAGAAAGGTAGAAGGGAGAGATAGGAGGAAAGGAATGATAAAAGGTGATAATTCGTAGAAGCGAGGGGCAGAACTAAAGGTGAGAAATAGAGGAAAGGTTAGTTTAATGACTAGAAAGAAGGTTAAAGTATAAAAGCTAGGTAGAAGTGAGCGGTTAAAGGAAGGTAGGAGGGAAAGAATAATGAAAAGTGACAGACAGAGAAAGATGAAGGAAAAGCAGATGGAGAAAAAGGGGAAGTTAGAAAGTAAAATAGAGATGATATGAAAGGAATGAGGCATGGTAAGGAAAAAGAGAGGGAGATATGAAGAAAAGAAAAATATGAGAGAGGGAATGATGAAAGGAAAGTAATAGGAAGCAAGGGGAAAAATAAGAGGCAGGAAAGATTGAAATAATGGAGAAAAACGGAAAAATATGAATATGAACGTACAGGTAAACTGACTATTGCACACCCTGTAGAGTAAGTGATCTCAATGAATAAGTGCACATTCAGCCGAGACTATATTTTGAATTCGGTGTAATAAATCTGAAAATAGGAATAGCTTACAACTACCTGTCAGGAAATTTTAGTTTTATTAGTAAAAATGGTTAACGTTTCAGCAATTTTAGAGAAATTGACAAAAACATAATTTTTCAAGTAAAACTGTAGTAAAAGTAAGGGAAAGTAGTGTGAGCGCTTCCTAGGAGATATCTATGTCAAATGTAAAATTTTATATATGTATGTGTTTCAGAAAATTGTATTTTTGAGTTACTGGGATCTGAAAATTTACATAGATTCATAAAAATCAATTTGGAATTTCAGATTCAATAACACTTCTACATGTTACTATGTAAATCAAGTGTTGTCAATTGTCTAAAATGAAGCCTTGAATCTAAAGGTCGATGCTTCGAATCCTCAGATTTTTTTTATAGTAAAAGTGTTCTATAATAAAAAAATTAAAAAAATAAAATAAAAAAAATCGAGCGGAATTCGAACCAACGACCTTTAGATTAAGGGCATAGAGCTTTAATGATATCAGCGAAAATGTCTGTGTTGTAAGCATTGATGTAGCAAAATAAAAATGAAATAAAATTTAAAATAAAATATGGTTTTATGGAGATTCGAACCAGGTACCCTAGCGTTGGGAGGACAGCCCTCCAACGCTTGCAGCCATTTTAAATTTTTTTGCCGGTTGCAATTCAATCATGTCATTCAATTTTCCATCCCATTCAGCAGAAAATTCTAAAAACCCAGCTGGCCGGATTCTGCCAGCTCGCTGGCTCCTGGCTGGAATTTCGGTCAGAATTAGATTTTACAGAAAATCTTGCCAGGAGCGGTATCCGTGCCCTGCACCTTTCCATCTGAAGCACTCCGCACTAACCCACTGCGCCACGAGGCTTCGATACAAGTATAAGGTTTGTATAGCTTCTTATATTCAATTTACCGCCAATTTCCGTCTAGAAATATTCTCAGAAATCCAAGGTCCTGGGCTTTGAATCTTTGGATTCAAAGCCCAGGGCCTTCAAGATTTCTAGAAATATATTCTAAGTCCGAAAGTGAACAAGTACTTCACGTCATATACTAGTTTATTACAATTTTTTTGCTAACTGATAGAATACATTTTAATGTTTACATATAAAACTTATCCTTACCGCGACTCGAACCACTCACCTTGCTATCCGAAGACAGTACCTCTAACGACCTCGGCTATTTCTCATATTGGTTTTTAATTTGAGTTATCACTATCATATATTACTTGTTATGATTTGTATACTTAAAATTTGTCTTCACTGGGATTCGAACCACTGTCCTCAGTGTTCGCAGTCCGAAGACCAGCCATCTAAACCACTCGGCTATTTCTCATATTGATATATAAGTTAAATTTTAACTATGTTATACTCCTTTTAATGATTTTTAAACTTAAAATTTGACTTTACTGAGACTCGAACCAATGTCCTCAGTGTTCGGAGTCGAACACCAGCCATCTAAACCACTCGGCTATTTCTGATATTAATATATAAGATAAATTTTAACTACGTTATACTCCTTTCAATAATTATTAAACTTAAAACTTGTCTTTACTGGGACTCGAACCACTGACTTCAGAGTCCGAATACCAGCCATCTAAACTACTCGGCTATTTCTGATATTGATATATAAGTTAAATTTTAACTATGTTATACGCCTTTTAATAATTATTAAACTTAAAATTTGTCTACTGGGACTCGAACTACTGACTTCAAAGTTGAAGACCAGTCATCTAAACCCCTTGGCTATTTCTCACATTGATAGATAACTTAAATTTTAACTAGGTTATACTCCTTTTAATAATTTTTAAACTTAAAATTTGAATTTACTGGGACTCGAACCACTGACTTCAGAGTCCGAACACCAGCCATCTATACCCCTTGGCTATTTCTCATATTGACATATAAGTTACATTTTAACAACGTTATATTGCTTTTTATGATTTTTAAACTTAAAATTTGAATTTACCGGGACTCGAACCAGTATCTTCAGAGTCCGAAGACGACCCCTCTAATGCCCGCGGCTATTTCTGATATTGAAATTTATAATGAATTTTAACAGTGATATATTACTTTTATTATTTTTTAAAACTTAAAATTTGTCTTTGCTGAGACTCGAACCACTGTCTTCAGAGTCCGAACACCAGCTACCTAAGCCCCTTGGCTATTTCTCATATTGATCTATAAATTACATTTTAACAATGTTATATTGCGAACCACTGTCTTCACAGTCCGAAGACCACCCTTGTATTACCCACGGCTAATTCTCATGTTGTTTCCTAATTTGAATTTTAACTATGTTACATTACTTTTTATGATTTTTAAACTTAAAAATTGTCTGTACTGAGACTCGAGCCACTGTCTTCAAAGTCCGAAGACCAGCCCTCTTGCACCCACGGTTAATTCCCATGTTATTTTTTAATTTGAATTTTAACTATTTTATATTATTTTTTCTTCTTTTTTTTAACTGGGATTCGAACCTCTGTCCGAGTCCGAAGAACAGCCTTCCAACGCCTTCGGCTGTTTCTGATATTGTTAAATAATTATAATTTAAAAAATATATAATTTGTTATTATTTTAAAATTTAAAATTTGTATTTAGTGAGATTCGAACCTCTGTCTTCCGGGTCCGAAGACCAGCCTTCCAACGCTTTCGGCTATTTCTGATATTGTTAAATAGTTTTGATTTTAAAAAACTTCGAAGACCAGCCCTCCAACGCCTTTCTCTCTTATAAATATCCCCAGAAGAGGGCAGAAGCAATCAATTCTACTACTGCTGCCATCTGTTCCATGTGGAGTGAATTTCTATTCTCAGCCATGTCATTTTTTTTAAGTATAAGTTAATATTATAATAAATAAATTACAATACAATCTCCATTGCCGGGATTTATTTACGCTCCTTGTCATAAATATTCCCAGCAGAGGGCAGGAGCAATCAATACTACTACTACTGCCATCTGTTATCTGTGCAATGAATTTCTATCTCAGTCATGACTTTTAAAGTATAAGTTAATGCGTTTTTACAATCGGTAAATTACAATCTCAATTGACGGGATTTACTTACTCTGCTAGTGATAAATATTCCCAGCAGAGGGCAGGAGCAATCAGTACTACTACGGTATTGGTTGAACATAAGAGAATCCGAATGCACGTTAGTCCACTCTTGCTCTCACTCAAATCGACTTGGCTGCTTGATAGCAATGGGAACGCAAACGTGGGAGCAGTGGCAGAGGGCGGTTTCGATTAGGAGGAGTTTTGTGTTCTGTGAGGAGGAGGACACAGCAATGGGAACACAAACGTGGGTGCAGAGGGCGGTTTCGATTAGGAGGAGTTTGTGTTCTGTGAGGGGGATACACAGGGATTAGGCAAAAAAAAATGTGGCTAATTGTTTTGGTAGCGTAATACTGTCTTCTCCTGCCCTCTGCTGGGAATGTGCGGAACTTCTTGCCTATATCAAATGCCAAAGAACGTGAAAATTTTATTATTGCTATTTAATTTCTTACAAAATGAAAATTTTTGAATTATACAGTTCTTGACATGTGATATATGAAAAATATAATTCGTGAATGATAATCTTTTCACAAGATTATGTTAGAAATTAAGGGAAAAAAATAACAATAAAAACTGGGTATGTTGTAATGTGAAACCTCCTGTGCATGCAAATATAGTTCGCAATGAAAATCTGGATGATTAAAGTGAAAACCTGTAATTACATGCATTAGTAGGGCCAGTGGCGGACGCAGAAATTTTTTTCGGGGGGGGGGGGGGGATTTGAATAGGTAGAAAGAATACTAACAAAAATTAATCAACTTACATAATTAGTTTATAAAACTGGCCACTTAGAGTACTTTTTTCAAATTTCGGGGGGGGGGGGGTAACCCCCTATCCACCCCTGCGTCCGCCACTGAGTAGGGCTAATCCTGTAACATACAAAGCTTAGTACTTACCACTAAAAACATTCAATGGTAAGTACTAAGCTTTGTATGTTATTTGGAATGAAATGCTCGTGCTGTATTAGATCTGCAAGTCCCTTGGGCCGTTTACAGAAAGAAAAACACAACTTGGGAAAAAAATAGTTTTATGCTGCTCCCTACGCTCCTCTCTAATGAGGCCTGCCTCGGAAGGTGGGGTTTCGTCACAGAAGAAATTCAATGTGAGACATAATAAACCTCGTGTGCTATTCAGTATATTGCTCCTAAACTAACATAAACATTCCTAACCTAACAAAACGGCGGAGCTTGGCTGGGGTGCAGCATAAATCTATCTTTTGCCCACAACTTCACTGAAATATTTATGCAACAGATACATCAAGTGGTCAGCTATTTTTCATCACATTCACAACCGAATTGAAACATGTCATACTGGGGGACCAGCTTTGCAATACCTGTCTCGTAGCAGTCTGCTGCCGAGCAGCAGGATCTCCATGCAAGAAGAAATTCAGGCAGACGTTGTGAGAGTGGAAAGCAAAGTGCACAATGTTCTGGGATTGATGGGACATTCTCCATGTCAACTTCCTAAACCATAGGTGAGAGGGTGCTTAAAATGGCAACTGGTCAGTCAGAGGCAGCGTTTCGATGATGATACAGGTGGAAATGGTTCAAATCCCAGGCAGCTGACTTCAAAACAGGTAGTCAAAAATTGGTCCAATGGTATGACAAAGTCTGGATTCCAGTGGTGAATGTATTAAAAAATAGCTCGTGTAAACGGCCCAAGGGAAACTTACTTTATGTACGAGCCTTGTATCCGTTCTTCATCGTGAGGAAACCTAAAGCCTATATCAATCACCATGATTCCCACTGCAATTAGGCACTCAACATGATAACCATAACTATAGTGCGACAAGTTAGATAACAAGCGTGTAAGCATCGATCACGCCTTTGGCTCTACTTCCACTCCTCCCCTCTACTCCAAGAAACAGAGCGAACATCTAATCAACAAGCCACTATGCCTGAATGCGAGACTTTGTTGGTGCTGTGGCTAGTGATGGGATAGCTAGGCGGGGAAAAGAGGGTTCTGCGCCAACTTCCCTTCTGCTTGTGCTACTACGCAATTTGTTACTTAACTTGTCTCGCTATAATTGGTATTTTATGTTGTACGCTGATTTGAAAGATCACCATTTTGCTTTTATTCTCGACCCCTGTGAAGGCCTTCTGTTTAGGCATAGTATCTACGTATTTCAATTAACGGTTTACCAAATTCCCCTCCCAATAATACTAATTTCAAGGAAGTTAACAAAGCCAAAAATGATAAAGTTTAAAGGACAAAAGTAGACATGAAAAGATGCTGAAAATGATAAATTATGAAATAATACATACTGACATATTTTTATCTTGTCTGTTCCAGTCCAAGGGCTTGGATATCGCCAAATTAAAGGAAGATACGGTGGTGGAAAGACTGAGTTTTGCAACGGCAGCATTGGATGCAGGAGTCAACCAGAGCATTAATTTCAAGAAAAAGGTTTAAAAAAATATTTTTGAAAGCAAAAATAACACTTTTTTCAGACAGTCAAAAGTAAGAACACTTGTACTAGTAGATGATAATAATTAAAAGGAGAAAATTATAACACTCCAGGGTAACCAACTTTGGTTGTTTCATATGGATAATACTCTTATAATGAAAAAAAATTGCATAATATGTATGATACTTGGTTTAGAAAGACGAAAATTTTAACATTCATTAATGCCTCCTTAAATGTAAAATTTCTCAGTGATTTTGCAAAGCGTTAAGATTGGCAGCCCTGCACCAGAAAAACAACAGCTGCTGGCACGCTTCACAGTGCGTTATCTTATTTTTATCATTAGTTCACAGTTTAATGACTGTCTAAAAAATATTGTATAATACAAGGGGTGGATTCCTACACTTGTTCTCACAGGCTGAAAATAAAATCCCGTTCATACCATAATACACTTGAATGTACATGATTACACATGATTTATCCACTATTAATAAATGGATAATTATTTAGCATCATCTACTAAATAATGCTGTGGATAAATAATGTTGTTGTTATTCCTAAAAGCTTTTATTCAAAATAAAATAAATTCAATTCATGTTTATTTGCTTGTTTCATAAATATACTCGTCTCTTAATTCTGTACATTAATAGTAATTACTAGGGCAAGGCATTTAACGACCATAAAATAAAGAAAAAATATACATACATATGTAAAACCTAAAAATTGTGAAAAAAATGACATAGGATTTTTAAAAATTATCATTATTACTTATAATTGCATTTTAAAGATAATTGCTAAAATCAATTTCATGGATGACACTGTGTTATACCCATGAATTTATAATATAAAACACTCTTTATTTTGTTACTAAAGAAGTAAGTAAATTTATATTACTTGGACACCCTTAGCGATAAATAAATTCTTTCTGAACTGGCATGCCCATCAAATTGCCCATACCAAATGAGGAGCGTTTTTTCAGAAGCCGATATCTACATGGATATCTCAGTGCAAGAGGTGACTAAGTGCCATCAAGAAAAGTGCTAATATTTGTGTGTATTGACCAACAAAGATCGTATTTTATCTATGCAAACATGACTAGCAGCCATTACTGTGTCTGTAACTGATACAGCAAGGCTGTTTGTCATGTTTGGCTTAGATGTTAGATGTCATGTTTGTGATTCAGAAACGCAGAACACTATTGGAACAAGACTTGTCCAATCAGATCACAGTTTCTTCAATCACACAACACTATTGGAACAAGGCTTTGTCCAATCTGATTACGGCTGCTTAACAAACCACACCATCTGAAACAAAAAGAAAAGTTACTTCTTTGCCTTTGAATTACTAGAAAGAGCATTTTTGGCACCAGCCACCACTGAAATATGCTAATTTCATAGCACTGACCAGGATTGAGGTACTTGTATCACTTTTACGCTCATCCCTAGCTAGAAATTATTTTTTGACCAGCCGCCACTGACTTGAACTTATTACAGGTAACTGGTATTACAGAATCTTTTTTTCAGACTTCTGCTTATAAAATTAAAATTTCTTTCAGACTTTGGATTTTTTTTAGAACCACACTTTAATTTTGCAATTATTAAATTTCTAATTCTCACAATTCAAATTTACAGTTTTCTTTCAAATTTTTACATTTATAAAATCTTTTTAATTTTTATTTTCCACATTTTTAAATTTTATTTTACCATATTTTTTTACTTGTTTCTTCCAGAAGTTTATTTTTACAATGTTTAATTTTCCGAGCATTTACTATTTAATTTTAAACATTTTCAGAATATTTTGATTGCTACTTTAAATGTTAAGAAATCTTAATTTTTATTCCCTTTTTTTTAATTTTAAAAATCTAGGTCAGTGCCTAATTTCAGTGGCGACCAGTTAAATTGTAGCTAGTCCTGAGCGGAAACTGACCTATTAAATAATATATTATTTCTGTAGGCTGACCATATGTATGAATGGGACAGTACCCAACATATTCAGAATATTTTGATTGTTACTTTAAATGTTTAGAAATTGTTAGATCAAGAGTCTATAAGTTATATGGTTTAAATTTGCCTCTGTGTTAATTGGCGCGTCCGCCATTAATTGCCACCTAGTTTCATCATTTCCTGGCTGTGCAGGCACCTGCTTGTGCGTTGCCACGCCAGTTCAGTTGAGTTCAGTTGAGATCGAGATTCAGCAGTTACAGTCACGCCTCACAATTGCTTCTAGTTTCGGGACAATTTTCGCTCTGTATACTTAGTGCTCATCTTCAATTCCACACCTATTGGTTCCTGTAGTTGAAGGCAGCTTGCGTGTGAAGTTCCGGGAATCAGATTGTATTTTTAGTGTAATTTACAATTATTCCATTGTTCGTAGCCTAGCAACCACGTGCAGTTAAACAAAGAACTGGTGTTAGCGCTTATTAATCCAACTTGGCGGGAGTGTTGTATTGCTCCTAGAAATAGTAACTGTATTTAACCACATCTATCATAGTCTTGTTGAGTGTTTATACAATTTTCATTATTCAGAGTTCAGGCTTCCTGAAAATATATTATTGCAAAACCCTCAAACTTAAATCTCTGTTCCAGCCGACCTACAGTCCTAGCTTCCTTTTGTTTTAGTCTTAAGTGGTGTAAAAACACCTGGTCCTCCGAAAACCTATAATTTTGTTCCTAGTTACCATAACTAACATGTTCCTCTCGGACCGGATACCTAACAGAAATCTTAATTTTTATTTCCTTTTTTATTTATTTATTTTTAAAATTTATATCAGTGCCTAATTTCAGTGGCGACCAGTTAAATTGTAGCTAGTGCTGAGCGGAAAGTGAAGAACTAAGTGACCTATTAAATAATATATATTATTTCTGTAAAGTAGGCTGACCATATGTATGAATGGGACAGTACCGTTATTTATGTATTTTTGGCCGTTCCATTGTTTTAATTAAAATGTCAATTTGTACTGTTTTTAACAGAAATGATTGTACTTTACTATTGGTCAATTCTAATAATTTAATATTCATAACCTATAAACATAATTCAACTTCATGATTACCAGTCAACTGAATAACTGCAGAGTTGCATTGATCAATACTAAGTATTCTCTCTCTCTCTCTCTCCCCCTCTCTCTCTATTCCTATGCCCCCATGTTGGGGTGAAGGGCCTCCAAGTGGAGGTTTCTGTTTACCGATGTGAATTTTGTTATGCTTATTTACCTAGAAGGGGCAGAGGGACAGGTGGTAAGCCCATCGCCCCTTAACCCCCCTCCGGAACCTAAGGTATTACTTGGACATGAAAGAACCAAGAAATTTTGTCCAGAGGCTCTAATTTAGGCTTGGAGTTCTTTTACGGGCCATAAATCTACGACACAGGCCCCCCAGCTTAAAGTCCCTCCCAGAGGACTCCGTGCCCAGGATTTTTACGTCCTGAAAAACCCATTGAATGCGGCCGGGTTTGATCCCGCAATCTTTGGATCTAGAGGCGGGCACGCTACCTCTAGACCACCCCAGCCGACACTAAGTATTGTAATCTGCAGCAATTTATTCACAGAAAATATATTATTGTTTATTTGAAGAAAATAAAGAAATGTATTTTGGAAACCCTTGCCTTTTCACCATGAATAAGAAGATAGTGCATTAATCCTAGAGAAGAAGTGTTGGTATAAGCAGAGTCACCACCATGATTAATTAACTGATATAAAATAACATAAAAAATCATAACAGCTGAACTAATTGTCGGATACTATCAAAATTAGATGAAAAGAAACAGAATAAATTAACAAATTACATAATATTAGTATGAATATATTATCAGGAGTACAGTAAGAAATATTAAACATTTTATAGTAATAAATAAAATATATCATAACTGAATAGAATCTAGCAGACGAAATACGAGGAAAGAGACAATACTGCTCGAATAAAATGTATAGCGACTCTGTGGGAAACTGGTGCCACTCTTTGTTAAAACTTTGCACTGCCATTATGTCCAAACGCGTGAGAATGAAAGGATTACTAGCTGAATAGAGACTTCACTAGAATCAGAACTGGGAATTGCAAGTTGTATAGACATTCCAAGAAATGTACTAAAATAAGAAGAATAGCCTAAGGGAGGACGCATGTAAGCGTTACTTCAGAGCCGAAACCAAGCTATGAAATGATGAACCAATAGAATGTAAGTTTAGATTAAAAAAACACAAAAACTAGATATAAGAGGGAACATGATTGGTTATTAAGATGTGATGAAAAACAGTGACATTTGAAGGGAAGTTAGTATCACGGCTTCGAACGGAGCTTTACTTGTGTGACTGCGGAGGTGCAGGCAGGTCGCAAACTTGTGTAGCTGCCGAGAGCAGGCCACATTTAGTCGTATTGGCATAGTAGCCAATCCGACAGTATATTTTAATATAGAATCACTAAATCGGTGAGGCTATATTGTAGCTTCTCACCAGTATAGAATCAGTGAATTACGTTAATTGTAGTAAGAGCTGTGTTGTGGCTTATTACTGTAAAGTCAGTGGACATTACGAAGTAAGTACGAACCGTTGATAGATAACGTCATATAACGGACGATTACGTAAGTTCATCTCAGCATCACGAGTTATTATTACGTAGAAGCAGTGATTGCCAGAACTAAATTCCTTTCAAATATGCTGAATAAATTAACTAATTCTGTTAAGATTTTTGACAGTAATAAAATTTCAACTATTAATTGAATAAACTTGTTAAGTGACCCAATAGACATTTATATTATCATTACATATCATCATCATCATCATCTTAAGGCACCACAACTTCGAATGTGAATGTTTTGGCCTTCTCAATAATCCTTTTCCAGGCCCTCCTGTCTTCTGCTATCTTTAGGTTTCCCACCTTCATCTTCTTCAGATCATCAATCACATCATCTTCCCATCTTGTTTTGGGTCTCCCAGTCGTTCGCTTTCCTATTGGTTTCCATTTGTATATTTTCCTTCTCATTCTCTCATTGTCCATTCGTATGACATGTCCCAGCCAACTTATTCTTAATGATCTGACATAATTTACAATATTTTGGTTTTTAATTAAATTGTTTAATTCAGCATTTGTCTTTATTCTCCAACAGCTATCAGCTCCGCTAGATGGCCCAAAGATTTTCCTAAGGATCTTTCTTTCGAAAATCATTAATTTTTGTTTGATCTCTTCCTTCAGGACCCATGTCTCACAAGCATAAGTAACTACTGGTCTAACTAATGTCTTATATAATCTTAATTTAACATTCTTGGATATTAGTTTACTTTTGAACAATGTTTGATTCGCATAGTAAGCTTTATTACCGTTGACCAGTCTTTCACTTATTTCTTCCTCTAGGACAGGGGAAGTCAACTACGTTGTTGTATTCAAGACAAGTTTTCAATTTGTAGTGGACTGTAAATGGTAGTTGTAACGTCTGCCCAAGGTTGCAAGATTGGCTTCCGTTACACAATTGAACACAACACAACTGACAAACAAAGCAAGTCCTCTAGTAGGTTTATTTATAAAAACCTTGTATATTATATTGCACTATTAATGAACATAAAGAGATGATTGTAAAGTACTGCGAAACTGGTCAAACAAACAATCCAAGCAAGAACACCATCCCGTCCTTGTAGCTAGACATGCGACATCTTGTCTTCTTGCTCAAGAGAGAGTTCCTAGTACCAACATGCAACACGAAACACACTACCGCGCAGGGTAGCCAACTTAGAGAAAAACTCTCAACATATTCCCCCCTTTGAGGGCTTCAACACTCAACAAATACAAACAAATACAAACAAATAAAATGAACTTAAATTATTAAAGATTGAATTTACAATTAGTTAGTCAACATCTTTAGGCAATGGGCAAAGTTTCACTATGGCACGACGGAACAAACCAGTCTTTGTTTTCACCGTAACCACACGTGTGACATTATCACCACCGGGATGCAGTTCTTTCACAACTCCAGTCTTCCAAACAAGTGGAGGCAGGTTGTCTTCGCGTAGGAGGACTAGATCTCCTACTGCTGGCTTCCAAGATCCAGTAGACGACCATTTACGTCGCTGTTGGAGCGATTGCATGTAGTCTTTTGACCACTTCTTCCAAAAGTCCTGATACAATTTTTGAACTAGATTCCATTTTGTCAGATAGGACAAGGGACTGTTGGACATGTCAGGTGAAGGAACATCAGTCAATTGTCTTCCTACTAAGAAATGTCCAGGAGTCAAATAACACTGGTCATCTGGATCATCACTCATGGGACAAAGAGGTCTCGAGTTTAACACAGACTCAATCTGATACAAGAGCGTGGATAATTCCTCAAAGTTAAGAATGGAATTTCCAATTGTTCGCTTCAACAATGATTTAGTTGACTTTATTCCAGCCTCCCAGAGCCCACCGAAATGAGGACTAGAGGGTGGAATAAATTTCCACTTTACATTCTCATTAGCTGTACGTTCTTCTATTTCAGAATTGTTATCCCTAAAAAATCTCAACAACTCATTGTTGGCTCCAACAAAATTTGTGCCGTTGTCACTCAGAATTAAATTAGGAAAACCTCTACGTGCAGCAAATCTTCTGAATGCAGCAAGAAAATCTTGAGTCGTTAGACTCTTTACTAATTCGAGATGTATTGCCTTCACAGTGAGACAAACAAAGAGAGCAATATACAACTCTAGTCGTGCAATAGACTGTTGTTTCAACGGAGCAACTCTTGACTTGGAAGTCAACAATACAACTGAAACTTCATCACTGTCAGACACTGTTCTGACATATACACAAGCACCATATGCGGCTTCTGAAGCATCTGAGAAACCATGGATTTCAATAACCTTGTTCTTAACAAAAGGCATTACCTTCCTTTGAACTCGAAGTGTATTAAGAAGTGGAAGTTCACTGTAGATAGCATTCCAAGTTTCAAGAATGTTAGTGTGAGAGTCTAACGGTTCATCCCAATCGATTTTTAGTTGCCATAGAACCTGCAGAACATGTCTAGCTACAAGGACGGGATGGTGTTCTTGCTTGGATTGTTTGTTTGACCAGTTCGCAGTACTTTACAATCATCTCTTTATGTTCATTAATAGTGCAATATAATATACAAGGTTTTTATAAATAAACCTACTAGAGGACTTGCTTTGTTTGTCAGTTGTGTTGTGTTCAATTGTGTAACGGAAGCCAACCTTGCATCCTTGGGCAGACGTTATAACTACCATTTACAGTCCACTACAAATTGAAAACTTGTTTTGAATACAACATAATTCTTGGTCCACCGGCCGTGATAATTCTTGGTATTGACAGCCGTGTTTGGAAATTTGTGGAACTTGGAACATTGTGATTGTGAAATTTGCATACTGCGAAATTAAATTGTACTGGAACATTACGACATTGTCTTGCATTGCCGCCATAGCTAGCGTCTACCTTTGTTTGAAAAGCGGGAAAGCTGCAAGCAGTAATTGTAATTGAACATTGACATCGTGTGCATTGAACATTGACATCGTGTGCATTGAACATTGACATCTTGTGTAATATAAATAATAAGAAGATATTGCATTTGAATATTCTTGAATTATTTGTGCAAAATAGACAATTACGAACAGTATTACTAATACATGGAACCACGTGTAAAGTGTTGCATCATCTTGCATTGTTAAAAACGTATCACAGCACAGAAGGGTTAGCAAACTGTGGAACTGTACCCGTTGAATAATAACTTTAAACTTTGTGAGCTGAAACATCAGTGATTGTAATTGAATTATTGGTACTTTGAAAGTTAATTTGAGAAAACATTCAGCAGCATTACATCGCAGATGACGTCACGTTCTGGGAATCTTGCCAGACATCTTGGACAAAGTCTACGACTTCATGGAGCTGTCTGATGTTGCCATTAGTGATACAATAATTCAACCAACTGTAAGTTTGTTCCATTTTTGTCTTGCTTGTCCTAACTTGACTAGGGAAGACATCCTGTCTAAAATCCTAAAACCTACTTCTAATACTGAAACAAAGAAGTACTGACTTGCTTGTTAATCTTGTTTGACGGACTTGAATTAATTAAATATTCAATTGTTCGCTATTGCGCTGTTGTACATTTAATAGAAATTTGTTTTTCATTAATAATAATCAATTGTTACATTATTCATCATGTCGTTTGAATCGGAAGCAAAGGCTATTCAAAAACGTGGCTTACTAAAAAGATCATTAACTCATCTTGAAAAATTCTTGAACCGTGAGGAAATTTCTAGAAATGAATTGATAGCCAGGCAAAATGCATTGTCGGAAACTTGGAAAGAATTCAATGATGTTAAGGAATATTTAGAATGTCAGTTAGACTCAAAATCTAGTGAATCTCATTTTGAAGAGCATGACGAATTTGAAAATAGATATTATGCAATATTTGGTAGGATTCAAGATCTGATTGATGCTGGGGAAAGACCCACAAGTCCTAGTAATGCATCTGTCATTTCGAATAACTCCACTCGAAGCAGTAGTAATTTGAAACTCCCACCCATAGAATTGCCTTGTTTCAGGGGAGATTTGACAAAATACTTGACATACAAGAACACATTTGAAAGCTTAGTTATCAACAATACTTGCATTGATAATGTGCAAAGGTTGCATTATTTGTTGTCTTCACTTCAAGGTGAACCCAAAGAGTTATTAAGTAATTTGACCATTTGTGATGGTAATTTTTCGGTTGCTTGGAATTTGATTGATGAAAGATACAATAATAAACGGTTGATTGTTTCGCAGCATGTGAAACAGTTGCTTAATCTTCATAGTTGTAGTAGTGGTACTTCAAGTGACTACCGCAAATTGATAAATGAGGTAAAATCTAATCTTAGTGCCATTGAGAATTTGGAAGCGGAGACTCCACTTCATGAAATCTTGTTGCAGGAATTAATTCTGAATAAAGTCAAAGTTAATCATAGAAGTGAATGGGAAAATAAATTTGCCTCCTCTGATATTCCGACATTAGACAATTTAATTGAATTCTTGGAAAGGAAATGTCAGACATTAGAATTAACAGAAGCTAACAAAACTGTTGTTGAGCACAAACGTGATTTCAAACCTAAACTAAAGGCACTTCATATTGCAAAAAACAATACCTCCTTGAATTGTAAATTTTGCAAACTTGACAACCATAATATTCTCGATTGTAGGAAGTTTAAACAAGCAAATATTGATCATCGTCGTGAATTTGTCAAAGAAAATAAACTTTGTTACTTGTGCTTTTCAACTTCTCATATGTCCAAACAATGTAAGCAACCCAGGTGCACGAAATGTAACGGAAATCATAACTTGTTGGTTCATAAAGAACAAATAAATCCTAATAATAATAATAATTCAAATGTTGATCGTTCTGCAATCATCTCGCCTGCAGCAATGAAAGTGATCTCAGGATTAGGCTCAAATGTTTTGCTGAGTACGGTTAGTGTTGGAGTGAAGGCTAAAACTGGAGAAGTTTTAGTGGTTAAAGCCTTGTTGGACTCAGCGAGTCAATTATCATTTGTAACCTCCAATCTTGTCAAATGTCTTGGTATTGGTACAAAATCTTGTCGTTTACCAATTGTTGGCATAAGTAATTCAAACGTTTCTCCTGTAAGCTCCACTTGCAATCTTGTTTTATGCTCGCAGATATCAGACTATAACTTGAATTTGAATTGTGCAGTAGTAGACACCATCACAAGTCCGCTACCTGCTCAGAAAATTGATTGTTCGACTTGGAACATTCCCACTGATATTGTTCTAAGTGATACTAATTTCAATCGACCTTCACCGATAGACATTTTGTTGGGAGCTGATGTTTATTATGAAATTGTGTCTGGTGATACCTTGCGTAGGGACAATTATCCTACATTACTAAACACTAGATTTGGTTGGGTACTGTCAGGTATTTTTCCTGAGTCATGCGTTAAACCTAATGTCAAGGCTCGTTGTACTAATTTTGTGAAACTTGACCCTCTTGACTCAAAGTTGCAAAAGTTCTGGGAACTTGAAGAACTTCAGCAGCCAGTTCTTACTCCTGAAGAAAAAGCTTGCGAAGAACATTTTGTAAATAATGTTCAAAGAAATGAACTCGGAAGATTTGTTGTCAAACTTCCAATTCGTTCAGAAGTATCTCCTGTGGCTGAGTCTAAATGTAATGCCATTAAAAGACTTAAGCAAATTGAAAAAAGATTCTTGAAATCTCCAGAGTTAAAGGAGAAGTATGTTGATTTCATGCATGAATACATTGACTTAGGTCATATGGAAAGTGCACCCATTGAAAGTTCTGATTCGTTGGATTTTTACTTGCCCCATCATTGCGTATTGAAGGATTCTAGTACTACAACAAAACTGAGAGTTGTATTTGATGGAAGTTGTGAATCTTCAAACGGAATATCTTTGAATTCCATGTTAATGGTCGGACCTACCGTCCAGCCTGACTTGTTGTCCATTATCCTCAAATTCAGAACTTACATTGTTGCCCTATCAGCTGACATTGCAAAAATGTATCGATGTGTATTGGTCCATCCTGAACATCGAAATCTTCAGAAAATTGTTTGGCGTGAATCTGCTGATGAGGAAATAAAGGATTATCGTCTAACAACTGTTACATACGGTACCAGTTCTGCTCCTTTTCTTGCTACAAGGTGCTTAGTTCAACTTGCTGATGAGTGCAAAGACTCTCACCCCATTGCTTCAGAAACCATTCGATCTTGTTTCTATGTTGACGATCTATTGACTGGTGCAGATTCAGTTGAAGAAGCTAAACAACTTCAATGTGATATCACTTCTGTATTGGACAGTGCTCAGTTCCATCTTAGAAAATGGACGTCAAATTGTCCAGAAGCTCTTGCTAATGTACCCTTGGAAGACAGAGAACTCTCTTCGCCTTGTAATCTTACAAATGATGAAGCTGTTAAGACTCTAGGTATTGTTTGGCACCCTAAGTCTGATGAATTTCAGTTTCAAATAAATTTGAAGGAAGCTCCTAATCTTGTCACTAAGAGAAGCATTCTTGCCATCATCGCATCCATATTTGATCCTCTTGGATTGTTAGGTTGTGCAGTAGTCAAATGCAAACTTGTTCTGCAGGTTCTATGGCAACTAAAAATCGATTGGGATGAACCGTTAGACTCTCACACTAACATTCTTGAAACTTGGAATGCTATCTACAGTGAACTTCCACTTCTTAATACACTTCGAGTTCAAAGAAAGGTAATGCCTTTTGTTAAGAACAAGGTTATTGAAATCCATGGTTTCTCAGATGCTTCAGAAGCCGCATATGGTGCTTGTGTATATGTCAGAACAGTGTCTGACAGTGATGAAGTTTCAGTTGTATTGTTGACTTCCAAGTCAAGAGTTGCTCCGTTGAAACAACAGTCTATTGCACGACTAGAGTTGTGTGCTGCTCTCTTGTTGTCTCGTCTTATGGCTAAAGTCATAAAATCGTTAAACTTGGCTGTTCCATTCTCCACATATTGTTGGACGGATAGCACTATAGTTCTGTGTTGGCTACAGAAACCTCCTAATTGTTGGAAAACTTTTGTGGGGAACCGAGTGTCGGAAATTCAATCTCTCACCTCAGTCTCAGAATGGAAACATGTATCTACCCATAGTAATCCAGCTGACTACTTGTCACGAGGAATTGTTCCTTCACAACTGTTTTCGCTTGATATTTGGTGGCATGGACCTACTTGGTTGCGAGAATTGTCTCCAACATATGAAACCTTTGTTGCTACTAACATACCATCATCAGTTGAGGCAGAAACTAAAACGTCTTTGAATGTGCTATTAGTTAATGTACATTCACCTGACTTGGAACGTTTCTCATCCTATTGTAAATTGAAGCGAGTCTACAGCTATGTTATGAGATTCATTGCTAATGCTCGTTCTGCAAAGGACTCTCGTCATATTGGCCCACTCACTCCTGAAGAGTTGAACGGTGCTGAATTGAAAATACTAGGCTTGATGCAAGCTAGTGAATACATGAAGGAAATTCATGACTTGAAGACTAACAATGTAGTTGCTTCGACAAGCAAACTAAGGTCTTTAAACCCCTTCCTTGATGATAACAGTTTATTGAGAGTTGGTGGTAGACTTGGGAATTCACAATTGGAATATGACAACAAACATCCTATTATTATTCCACCAAAACATTGTGTTACTAAGCTGATTATCAAACATGAACATGAAAGGCTTTTGCATTCTGGCCCTCAAGCTGTATTGTTTTCCTTGCGAAATAAGGTTTGGATTCCACGCGGAAAAACTATTGTGCGTAGTGTGATTCATTCATGTTACAATTGCTTTCGTAACAAACCTCCAGTTACTACTCACATAATGGGAGATTTACCCTCATATAGAGTTCAAAGTTCATTACCTTTTGTTAAAGTTGGTGTTGATTATGGTGGTCCAATCATCATAAAGGGTGACAACCCCAGGAGTAAGGTAAAATTCAAATCATATATTGCTCTCTTTGTTTGTCTCACTGTGAAGGCAATACATCTCGAATTAGTAAAGAGTCTAACGACTCAAGATTTTCTTGCTGCATTCAGAAGATTTGCTGCACGTAGAGGTTTTCCTAATTTAATTCTGAGTGACAACGGCACAAATTTTGTTGGAGCCAACAATGAGTTGTTGAGATTTTTTAGGGATAACAATTCTGAAATAGAAGAACGTACAGCTAATGAGAATGTAAAGTGGAAATTTATTCCACCCTCTAGTCCTCATTTCGGTGGGCTCTGGGAGGCTGGAATAAAGTCAACTAAATCATTGTTGAAGCGAACAATTGGAAATTCCATTCTTAACTTTGAGGAATTATCCACGCTCTTGTATCAGATTGAGTCTGTGTTAAACTCGAGACCTCTTTGTCCCATGAGTGATGATCCAGATGACCAGTGTTATTTGACTCCTGGACATTTCTTAGTAGGAAGACAATTGACTGATGTTCCTTCACCTGACATGTCCAACAGTCCCTTGTCCTATCTGACAAAATGGAATCTAGTTCAAAAATTGTATCAGGACTTTTGGAAGAAGTGGTCAAAAGACTACATGCAATCGCTCCAACAGCGACGTAAATGGTCGTCTACTGGATCTTGGAAGCCAGCAGTAGGAGATCTAGTCCTCCTACGAGAAGACAACCTGCCTCCACTTGTTTGGAAGACTGGAGTTGTGAAAGAACTGCATCCCGGTGGTGATAATGTCACACGTGTGGTTACGGTGAAAACAAAGACTGGTTTGTTCCGTCGTGCCATAGTGAAACTTTGCCCATTGCCTAAAGATGTTGACTAACTAATTGTAAATTCAATCTTTAATAATTTAAGTTCATTTTATTTGTTTGTATTTGTTTGTATTTGTTGAGTGTTGAAGCCCTCAAAGGGGGGAATATGTTGAGAGTTTTTCTCTAAGTTGGCTACCCTGCGCGGTAGTGTGTTTCGTGTTGCATGTTGGTACTAGGAACTCTCTCTTGAGCAGGAAGACGAGGGAGAAGACAAGATGTCGCATGTCTAGCTACAAGGACGGGATGGTGTTCTTGCTTGGATTGTTTGTTTGACCAGTTCGCAGTACTTTACAATCATCTCTTTATGTTCATTAATAGTGCAATATAATATACAAGGTTTTTATAAATAAACCTACTAGAGGACTTGCTTTGTTTGTCAGTTGTGTTGTGTTCAATTGTGTAACGGAAGCCAACCTTGCATCCTTGGGCAGACGTTATAACTACCATTTACAGTCCACCACAAATGAAAAACTTGTCTTGAATACAACATAATTCTTGCTTCTCCCCGTCTTCCTGCTCAAGAGAGAGTTCCTAGTACCAACATGCAACACGAAACACACTACCGCGCAGGGTAGCCAACTTAGAGAAAAACTCTCAACATAATTCTTGGTCCACCGGCCGTGATAATTCTTGATATTGACAGCCGTTTGGAAATTTGTGGAACTTGGAACATTGTGATTGTGAAATTTGCATACTGCGAAATTAAATTGTACTGGAACATTACGACATTGTCTTGCATTGCCGCCATAGCTAGCGTCTACCTTTGTTTGAAAAGCGGGAAAGTTGCAAGCAGTAATTGTAATTGAACATTGACATCGTGTGCATTGAACATTGACATCTTGTGTAATATAAATAATAAGAAGATATTGCATTTGAATATTCTTGAATTATTTGTGCAAAATAGACAATTACGAACAGTATTACTAATACATGGAACCACGTGTAAAGTGTTGCATCATCTTGCATTGTTAAAAACGTATCACAGCACAGAAGGGTTAGCAAACTGTGGAACTGTACCCGTTGAATAATAACTTTAAACTTTGTGAGCTGAAACATCAGTGATTGTAATTGAATTATTGGTACTTTGAAGGCTAATTTGAAAAGACATTCAGCAGCATTACATCGCAGATGACGTCACGTTCTGGGAATCTTGCCAGACATCTTGGACAAAGTCTACGACTTCATGGAGCTGTCTGATGTTGCCATTAGTGATACAATAATTCAACCAACTGTAAGTTTGTTCCATTTTTTGTCTTGCTTGTCCTAACTTGACTAGAGAAGACAAGATGTCGCATGTCTAGCTACAAGGACGGGATGGTGTTCTTGCTTGGATTGTTTGATTGACCAGTTTCGCAGTACTTTACAATCATCTCTTTATGTTCATTAATAGTGCAATATAATATACAAGGTTTTTATAAATAAACCTACTAGAGGACTTGCTTTGTTTGTCAGTTGTGTTGTGTTCAATTGTGTAACGGAAGCCAACCTTGCATCCTTGGGCAGACGTTATAACTACCATTTACAGTCCACTACAAATTGAAAACTTGTCTTGAATACAACAGAAAATATAAATAATAAGAAGATATTGCATTTGAATATTCTTGAATTATTTGTGCAAAATAGACAATTACGAACAGTATTACTAATACATGGAACCACGTGTAAAGTGTTGCATCATCTTGCATTGTTAAAAACGTATCACAGCACAGAAGGGTTAGCAAACTGTGGAACTGTACCCGTTGAATAATAACTTTAAACTTTGTGAGCTGAAACATCAGTGATTGTAATTGAATTATTGGTACTTTGAAAGTTAATTTGAGAAAACATTCAGCAGCATTACATCGCAGATGACGTCACGTTCTGGGAATCTTGCCAGACATCTTGGACAAAGTCTACGACTTCATGGAGCTGTCTGATGTTGCCATTAGTGATACAATAATTCAACCAACTGTAAGTTTGTTCCATTTTTGTCTTGCTTGTCCTAACTTGACTAGGGAAGACATCCTGTCTAAAATCCTAAAACCTACTTCTAATACTGAAACAAAGAAGTACTGACTTGCTTGTTAATCTTGTTTGACGGACTTGAATTAATTAAATATTCAATTGTTCGCTATTGCGCTGTTGTACATTTAATAGAAATTTGTTTTTCATTAATAATAATCAATTGTTACATTATTCATCATGTCGTTTGAATCGGAAGCAAAGGCTATTCAAAAACGTGGCTTACTAAAAAGATCATTAACTCATCTTGAAAAATTCTTGAACCGTGAGGAAATTTCTAGAAATGAATTGATAGCCAGGCAAAATGCATTGTCGGAAACTTGGAAAGAATTCAATGATGTTAAGGAATATTTAGAATGTCAGTTAGACTCAAAATCTAGTGAATCTCATTTTGAAGAGCATGACGAATTTGAAAATAGATATTATGCAATATTTGGTAGGATTCAAGATCTGATTGATGCTGGGGAAAGACCCACAAGTCCTAGTAATGCATCTGTCATTTCGAATAACTCCACTCGAAGCAGTAGTAATTTGAAACTCCCACCCATAGAATTGCCTTGTTTCAGGGGAGATTTGACAAAATACTTGACATACAAGAACACATTTGAAAGCTTAGTTATCAACAATACTTGCATTGATAATGTGCAAAGGTTGCATTATTTGTTGTCTTCACTTCAAGGTGAACCCAAAGAGTTATTAAGTTCCTGCTCAAGAGAGAGTTCATAGTACCAACATGCAACACGAAACACACTACCGCGCAGGGTAGCCAACTTAGAGAAAAACTCTCAACATATTCCCCCCTTTGAGGGCTTCAACACTCAACAAATACAAACAAATAAAATGAACTTAAATTATTAAAGATTGAATTTACAATTAGTTAGTCAACATCTTTAGGCAATGGGCAAAGTTTCACTATGGCACGACGGAACAAACCAGTCTTTGTTTTCACCGTAACCACACGTGTGACATTATCACCACCGGGATGCAGTTCTTTCACAACTCCAGTCTTCCAAACAAGTGGAGGCAGGTTGTCTTCGCGTAGGAGGACTAGATCTCCTACTGCTGGCTTCCAAGATCCAGTAGACGACCATTTACGTCGCTGTTGGAGCGATTGCATGTAGTCTTTTGACCACTTCTTCCAAAAGTCCTGATACAATTTTTGAACTAGATTCCATTTTGTCAGATAGGACAAGGGACTGTTGGACATGTCAGGTGAAGGAACATCAGTCAATTGTCTTCCTACTAAGAAATGTCCAGGAGTCAAATAACACTGGTCATCTGGATCATCACTCATGGGACAAAGAGGTCTCGAGTTTAACACAGACTCAATCTGATACAAGAGCGTGGATAATTCCTCAAAGTTAAGAATGGAATTTCCAATTGTTCGCTTCAATTTACAATAGGATGAGAAACGTTCCAAGTCAGGTGAATGCACATTAACTAATAGCACATTCAAAGACGTTTTAGTTTCTGCCTCAACTGATGATGGTATGTTAGTAGCAACAAAGGTTTCATATGTTGGAGACAATTCTCGCAACCAAGTAGGTCCATGCCACCAAATATCAAGCGAAAACAGTTGTGAAGGAACAATTCCTCGTGACAAGTAGTCAGCTGGATTACTATGGGTAGATACATGTCTCCATTCTGAGACTGAGGTGAGAGATTGAATTTCCGACACTCGGTTCCCCACAAAAGTTTTCCAACAATTAGGAGGTTTCTGTAGCCAACACAGAACTATAGTGCTATCCGTCCAACAATATGTGGAGAATGGAACAGCCAAGTTTAACGATTTTATGACTTTAGCCATAAGACGAGACAACAAGAGAGCAGCACACAACTCTAGTCGTGCAATAGACTGTTGTTTCAACGGAGCAACTCTTGACTTGGAAGTCAACAATACAACTGAAACTTCATCACTGTCAGACACTGTTCTGACATATACACAAGCACCATATGCGGCTTCTGAAGCATCTGAGAAACCATGGATTTCAATAACCTTGTTCTTAACAAAAGGCATTACCTTTCTTTGAACTCGAAGTGTATTAAGAAGTGGAAGTTCACTGTAGATAGCATTCCAAGTTTCAAGAATGTTAGTGTGAGAGTCTAACGGTTCATCCCAATCGATTTTTAGTTGCCATAGAACCTGCAGAACAAGTTTGCATTTGACTACTGCACAACCTAACAATCCAAGAGGATCAAATATGGATGCGATGATGGCAAGAATGCTTCTCTTAGTGACAAGATTAGGAGCTTCCTTCAAATTTATTTGAAACTGAAATTCATCAGACTTAGGGTGCCAAACAATACCTAGAGTCTTAACAGCTTCATCATTTGTAAGATTACAAGGCGAAGAGAGTTCTCTGTCTTCCAAGGGTACATTAGCAAGAGCTTCTGGACAATTTGACGTCCATTTTCTAAGATGGAACTGAGCACTGTCCAATACAGAAGTGATATCACATTGAAGTTGTTTAGCTTCTTCAACTAAATCTGCACCAGTCAATAGATCGTCAACATAGAAACAAGATCGAATGGTTTCTGAAGCAATGGGGTGAGAGTCTTTGCACTCATCAGCAAGTTGAACTAAGCACCTTGTAGCAAGAAAAGGAGCAGAACTGGTACCGTATGTAACAGTTGTTAGACGATAATCCTTTATTTCCTCATCAGCAGATTCACGCCAAACAATTTTCTGAAGATTTCGATGTTCAGGATGGACCAATACACATCGATACATTTTTGCAATGTCAGCTGATAGGGCAACAATGTAAGTTCTGAATTTGAGGATAATGGACAACAAGTCAGGCTGGACGGTAGGTCCGACCATTAACATGGAATTCAAAGATATTCCGTTTGAAGATTCACAACTTCCATCAAATACAACTCTCAGTTTTGTTGTAGTACTGGAATCCTTCAATACGCAATGATGGGGCAAGTAAAAATCCAACGAATCAGAACTTTCAATGGGTGCACTTTCCATATGACCTAAGTCAATGTATTCATGCATGAAATCAACATACTTCTCCTTTAACTCTGGAGATTTCAAGAATCTTTTTTCAATTTGCTTAAGTCTTTTAATGGCATTACATTTAGACTCAGCCACAGGAGATACTTCTGAACGAATTGGAAGTTTGACAACAAATCTTCCGAGTTCATCTCTTTGAACATTATTTACAAAATGTTCTTCGCAAGCTTTTTCTTCAGGAGTAAGAACTGGCTGCTGAAGTTCTTCAAGTTCCCAGAACTTTTGCAACTTTGAGTCAAGAGGGTCAAGTTTCACAAAATTAGTACAACGAGCCTTGACATTAGGTTTAACGCATGACTCAGGAAAAATACCTGACAGTACCCAACCAAATCTAGTGTTTAGTAATGTAGGATAATTGTCCCTACGCAAGGTATCACCAGACACAATTTCATAATAAACATCAGCTCCCAACAAAATGTCTATCGGTGAAGGTCGATTGAAACTAGTATCACTTAGAACAATATCAGTGGGAATGTTCCAAGTCGAACAATCAATTTTCTGAGCAGGTAGCGGACTTGTGATGGTGTCTACTACTGCACAATTCAAATTCAAGTTATAGTCTGATATCTGCGAGCATAAAACAAGATTGCAAGTGGAGCTTACAGGAGAAACGTTTGAATTACTTATGCCAACAATTGGTAAACGACAAGATTTTGTACCAATACCAAGACATTTGACAAGATTGGAGGTTACAAATGATAATTGACTCGCTGAGTCCAACAAGGCTTTAACCACTAAAACTTCTCCAGTTTTAGCTTTCACTCCAACACTAACCGTACTCAGCAAAACATTTGAGCCTAATCCTGAAATCACTTTCATTGCTGCAGGCGAGATGATTGCAGAACGATCAACGTTTGAATTATTATTATTATTAGGATTTATTTGTTCTTTATGAACCAACAAGTTATGATTTCCGTTACATTTCGTGCACCTGGGTTGCTTACATTGTTTGGACATATGAGAAGTTGAAAAGCACAAGTAACAAAGTTTATTTTCTTTGACAAATTCACGACGATGATCAATATTTGCTTGTTTAAACTTCCTACAATCGAGAATATTATGGTTGTCAAGTTTGCAAAATTTACAATTCAAGGAGGTACTGTTTTTAGCAATATGAAGTGCCTTTAGTTTAGGTTTGAAATCACGTTTGTGCTCAACAACAGTTTTGTTAGCTTCTGTTAATTCCAATGTCTGACATTTCCTTTCCAAGAATTCAATTAAATTGTCTAATGTCGGAATATCAGAGGAGGCAAATTTATTTTCCCATTCACTTCTGTGATTAACTTTGACTTTATTCAGAATTAATTCCTGCAACAAGATTTCATGAAGTGGAGTCTCCGCTTCCAAATTCTCAATGGCACTAAGATTAGATTTTACCTCATTTATCAATTTGCGGTAGTCACTTGAAGTACCACTACTACAACTATGAAGATTAAGCAACTGTTTCACATGCTGCGAAACAATCAACCGTTTATTATTGTATCTTTCATCAATCAAATTCCAAGCAACCGAAAAATTACCATCACAAATGGTCAAATTACTTAATAACTCTTTGGGTTCACCTTGAAGTGAAGACAACAAATAATGCAACCTTTGCACATTATCAATGCAAGTATTGTTGATAACTAAGCTTTCAAATGTGTTCTTGTATGTCAAGTATTTTGTCAAATCTCCCCTGAAACAAGGCAATTCTATGGGTGGGAGTTTCAAGTTACTACTGCTTCGAGTGGAGTTATTCGAAATGACAGATGCATTGCTGGGACTTGTGGGTCTTTCCCCAGCATCAATCAGATCTTGAATCCTACCGAATATTGTATAATACCTGTTTTTAAACACTTCATGTTCTTCAAAATGATCTTCACTAGACTTTGAATCTAACTGACATTCTAAATATTCCCTAACATCATTAAACTCCTTCCAAATTTCCGGTAATTCATTTTGCCTGGCTATCAATTCATTTCTAGACAGCTCCTCACGGTTCAAGAACTTTTCAAGATGAGTTAATGATCTTTTTAGTAAGCCACGTTTTTGAATAGCCTTTGCTTCTGATTCAAACGACATGATGAATAATGTAACAATTGATTATTATTAATGAAAAACAAATTTCTATTAAATGTACAACAGCGCAATAGCGAACAATTGAATATTTAATTAATTCAAGTCCGTCAAACAACATTAACAAGCAAGTCAGTACTTCTTTGTTTCAGTATTAGAAGTAGGTTTTAGGATTTTAGACAGGATGTCTTCCCTAGTCAAGTTAGGACAAGCAAGACAAAAAATGGAACAAACTTACAGTTGGTTGAATTATTGTATCACTAATGGCAACATCAGACAGCTCCATGAAGTCGTAGACTTTGTCCAAGATGTCTGGCAAGATTCCCAGAACGTGACGTCATCTGCGATGTAATGCTGCTGAATGTCTTTTCAAATTAACTTTCAAAGTACCAATAATTCAATTACAATCACTGATGTTTCAGCTCACAAAGTTTAAAGTTATTATTCAACGGGTACAGTTCCACAGTTTGCTAACCCTTCTGTGCTGTGATACGTTTTTAACAATGCAAGATGATGCAACATTTCACACGTGGTTCCATGTATTAGTAATACTGTTCGTAATTGTCTATTTTGCACAAATAATTCAAGAATATTCAAATGCAATATCTTCTTATTATTTATATTACACAAGATGTCAATGTTCAATACACACGATGTCAATGTTCAATTACACACTGTTTGCAACTTTCCCGCTTTTCAAACAAAGGTAGACGCTAGCTATGGCGGCAATGCAAGACAATGTCGTAATGTTCCAGTACAATTTAATTTCGCAGTATGCAAATTTCACAATCACAATGTTCCAAGTTCCACAAATTTCCAAACGGCTGTCAATATCAAGAATTATCACGGCCGGTGGACCAAGAATTCTGTTGTATTCAAGACAAGTTTTCAATTTGTAGTGGACTGTAAATGGTAGTTATAACGTCTGCCCAAGGATGCAAGGTTGGCTTCCGTTACACAATTGAACACAACACAACTGACAAACAAAGCAAGTCCTCTAGTAGGTTTATTTATAAAAACCTTGTATATTATATTGCACTATTAATGAACATAAAGAGATGATTGTAAAGTACTGCGAAACTGGTCAATCAAACAATCCAAGCAAGAACACCATCCCGTCCTTGTAGCTAGACATGCGACATCTTGTCTTCTCCCCGTCTTCCTGCTCAAGAGAGAGTTCATAGTACCAACATGCAACACGAAACACACTACCGCGCAGGGTAGCCAACTTAGAGAAAAACTCTCAACATATTCCCCCCTTTGAGGGCTTCAACACTCAACAAATACAAACAAATAAAATGAACTTAAATTATTAAAGATTGAATTTACAATTAGTTAGTCAACATCTTTAGGCAATGGGCAAAGTTTCACTATGGCACGACGGAACAAACCAGTCTTTGTTTTCACCGTAACCACACGTGTGACATTATCACCACCGGGATGCAGTTCTTTCACAACTCCAGTCTTCCAAACAAGTGGAGGCAGGTTGTCTTCGCGTAGGAGGACTAGATCTCCTACTGCTGGCTTCCAAGATCCAGTAGACGACCATTTACGTCGCTGTTGGAGCGATTGCATGTAGTCTTTTGACCACTTCTTCCAAAAGTCCTGATACAATTTTTGAACTAGATTCCATTTTGTCAGATAGGACAAGGGACTGTTGGACATGTCAGGTGAAGGAACATCAGTCAATTGTCTTCCTACTAAGAAATGTCCAGGAGTCAAATAACACTGGTCATCTGGATCATCACTCATGGGACAAAGAGGTCTCGAGTTTAACACAGACTCAATCTGATACAAGAGCGTGGATAATTCCTCAAAGTTAAGAATGGAATTTCCAATTGTTCGCTTCAATTTACAATAGGATGTCCATTATCCTCAAATTCAGAACTTACATTGTTGCCCTATCAGCTGACATTGCAAAAATGTATCGATGTGTATTGGTCCATCCTGAACATCGAAATCTTCAGAAAATTGTTTGGCGTGAATCTGCTGATGAGGAAATAAAGGATTATCGTCTAACAACTGTTACATACGGTACCAGTTCTGCTCCTTTTCTTGCTACAAGGTGCTTAGTTCAACTTGCTGATGAGTGCAAAGACTCTCACCCCATTGCTTCAGAAACCATTCGATCTTGTTTCTATGTTGACGATCTATTGACTGGTGCAGATTTAGTTGAAGAAGCTAAACAACTTCAATGTGATATCACTTCTGTATTGGACAGTGCTCAGTTCCATCTTAGAAAATGGACGTCAAATTGTCCAGAAGCTCTTGCTAATGTACCCTTGGAAGACAGAGAACTCTCTTCGCCTTGTAATCTTACAAATGATGAAGCTGTTAAGACTCTAGGTATTGTTTGGCACCCTAAGTCTGATGAATTTCAGTTTCAAATAAATTTGAAGGAAGCTCCTAATCTTGTCACTAAGAGAAGCATTCTTGCCATCATCGCATCCATATTTGATCCTCTTGGATTTTTAGTTGCCATAGAACCTGCAGAACAAGTTTGCATTTGACTACTGCACAACCTAACAATCCAAGAGGATCAAATATGGATGCGATGATGGCAAGAATGCTTCTCTTAGTGACAAGATTAGGAGCTTCCTTCAAATTTATTTGAAACTGAAATTCATCAGACTTAGGGTGCCAAACAATACCTAGAGTCTTAACAGCTTCATCATTTGTAAGATTACAAGGCGAAGAGAGTTCTCTGTCTTCCAAGGGTACATTAGCAAGAGCTTCTGGACAATTTGACGTCCATTTTCTAAGATGGAACTGAGCACTGTCCAATACAGAAGTGATATCACATTGAAGTTGTTTAGCTTCTTCAACTAAATCTGCACCAGTCAATAGATCGTCAACATAGAAACAAGATCGAATGGTTTCTGAAGCAATGGGGTGAGAGTCTTTGCACTCATCAGCAAGTTGAACTAAGCACCTTGTAGCAAGAAAAGGAGCAGAACTGGTACCGTATGTAACAGTTGTTAGACGATAATCCTTTATTTCCTCATCAGCAGATTCACGCCAAACAATTTTCTGAAGATTTCGATGTTCAGGATGGACCAATACACATCGATACATTTTTGCAATGTCAGCTGATAGGGCAACAATGTAAGTTCTGAATTTGAGGATAATGGACAACAAGTCAGGCTGGACGGTAGGTCCGACCATTAACATGGAATTCAAAGATATTCCGTTTGAAGATTCACAACTTCCATCAAATACAACTCTCAGTTTTGTTGTAGTACTGGAATTCTTCAATACGCAATGATGGGGCAAGTAAAAATCCAACGAATCAGAACTTTCAATGGGTGCACTTTCCATATGACCTAAGTCAATGTATTCATGCATGAAATCAACATACTTCTCCTTTAACTCTGGAGATTTCAAGAATCTTTTTTCAATTTGCTTAAGTCTTTTAATGGCATTACATTTAGACTCAGCCACAGGAGATACTTCTGAACGAATTGGAAGTTTGACAACAAATCTTCCGAGTTCATCTCTTTGAACATTATTTACAAAATGTTCTTCGCAAGCTTTTTCTTCAGGAGTAAGAACTGGCTGCTGAAGTTCTTCAAGTTCCCAGAACTTTTGCAACTTTGAGTCAAGAGGGTCAAGTTTCACAAAATTAGTACAACGAGCCTTGACATTAGGTTTAACGCATGACTCAGGAAAAATACCTGACAGTACCCAACCAAATCTAGTGTTTAGTAATGTAGGATAATTGTCCCTACGCAAGGTATCACCAGACACAATTTCATAATAAACATCAGCTCCCAACAAAATGTCTATCGGTGAAGGTCGATTGAAACTAGTATCACTTAGAACAATATCAGTGGGAATGTTCCAAGTCGAACAATCAATTTTCTGAGCAGGTAGCGGACTTGTGATGGTGTCTACTACTGCACAATTCAAATTCAAGTTATAGTCTGATATCTGCGAGCATAAAACAAGATTGCAAGTGGAGCTTACAGGAGAAACGTTTGAATTACTTATGCCAACAATTGGTAAACGACAAGATTTTGTACCAATACCAAGACATTTGACAAGATTGGAGGTTACAAATGATAATTGACTCGCTGAGTCCAACAAGGCTTTAACCACTAAAACTTCTCCAGTTTTAGCCTTCACTCCAACACTAACCGTACTCAGCAAAACATTTGAGCCTAATCCTGAGATCACTTTCATTGCTGCAGGCGAGATGATTGCAGAACGATCAACATTTGAATTATTATTATTATTAGGATTTATTTGTTCTTTATGAACCAACAAGTTATGATTTCCGTTACATTTCGTGCACCTGGGTTGCTTACATTGTTTGGACATATGAGAAGTTGAAAAGCACAAGTAACAAAGTTTATTTTCTTTGACAAATTCACGACGATGATCAATATTTGCTTGTTTAAACTTCCTACAATCGAGAATATTATGGTTGTCAAGTTTGCAAAATTTACAATTCAAGGAGGTACTGTTTTTAGCAATATGAAGTGCCTTTAGTTTAGGTTTGAAATCACGTTTGTGCTCAACAACAGTTTTGTTAGCTTCTGTTAATTCCAATGTCTGACATTTCCTTTCCAAGAATTCAATTAAATTGTCTAATGTCGGAATATCAGAGGAGGCAAATTTATTTTCCCATTCACTTCTATGATTAACTTTGACTTTATTCAGAATTAATTCCTGCAACAAGATTTCATGAAGTGGAGTCTCCGCTTCCAAATTCTCAATGGCACTAAGATTAGATTTTACCTCATTTATCAATTTGCGGTAGTCACTTGAAGTACCACTACTACAACTATGAAGATTAAGCAACTGTTTCACATGCTGCGAAACAATCAACCGTTTATTATTGTATCTTTCATCAATCAAATTCCAAGCAACCGAAAAATTACCATCACAAATGGTCAAATTACTTAATAACTCTTTGGGTTCACCTTGAAGTGAAGACAACAAATAATGCAACCTTTGCACATTATCAATGCAAGTATTGTTGATAACTAAGCTTTCAAATGTGTTCTTGTATGTCAAGTATTTTGTCAAATCTCCCCTGAAACAAGGCAATTCTATGGGTGGGAGTTTCAAGTTACTACTGCTTCGAGTGGAGTTATTCGAAATGACAGATGCATTGCTGGGACTTGTGGATCTTTCCCCAGCATCAATCAGATCTTGAATCCTACCGAATATTGTATAATACCTGTTTTTAAACACTTCATGTTCTTCAAAATGATCTTCACTAGACTTTGAATCTAACTGACATTCTAAATATTCCCTAACATCATTAAACTCCTTCCAAATTTCCGGTAATTCATTTTGCCTGGCTATCAATTCATTTCTAGACAGCTCCTCACGGTTCAAGAACTTTTCAAGATGAGTTAATGATCTTTTTAGTAAGCCACGTTTTTGAATAGCCTTTGCTTCTGATTCAAACGACATGATGAATAATGTAACAATTGATTATTATTAATGAAAAACAAATTTCTATTAAATGTACAACAGCGCAATAGCGAACAATTGAATATTTAATTAATTCAAGTCCGTCAAACAACATTAACAAGCAAGTCAGTACTTCTTTGTTTCAGTATTAGAAGTAGGTTTTAGGATTTTAGACAGGATGTCTTCCCTAGTCAAGTTAGGACAAGCAAGACAAAAAATGGAACAAACTTACAGTTGGTTGAATTATTGTATCACTAATGGCAACATCAGACAGCTCCATGAAGTCGTAGACTTTGTCCAAGATGTCTGGCAAGATTCCCAGAACGTGACGTCATCTGCGATGTAATGCTGCTGAATGTCTTTTCAAATTAACTTTCAAAGTACCAATAATTCAATTACAATCACTGATGTTTCAGCTCACAAAGTTTAAAGTTATTATTCAACGGGTACAGTTCCACAGTTTGCTAACCCTTCTGTGCTGTGATACGTTTTTAACAATGCAAGATGATGCAACATTTCACACGTGGTTCCATGTATTAGTAATACTGTTCGTAATTGTCTATTTTGCACAAATAATTCAAGAATATTCAAATGCAATATCTTCTTATTATTTATATTACACAAGATGTCAATGTTCAATGCACACGATGTCAATGTTCAATTACAATTACTGCTTGCAACTTTCCCGCTTTTCAAACAAAGGTAGACGCTAGCTATGGCGGCAATGCAAGACAATGTCGTAATGTTCCAGTACAATTTAATTTCGCAGTATGCAAATTTCACAATCACAATGTTCCAAGTTCCACAAATTTCCAAACACGGCTGTCAATACCAAGAATTATCCGGCCCGGAGGACCAAGAATTATGTTGTATTCAAGACAAGTTTTCAATTTGTAGTGGACTGTAAATGGTAGTTGTAACGTCTGCCCAAGGTTGCAAGATTGGCTTCCGTTACACAATTGAACACAACACAACTGACAAACAAAGCAAGTCCTCTAGTAGGTTTATTTATAAAAACCTTGTATATTATATTGCACTATTAATGAACATAAAGAGATGATTGTAAAGTACTGCGAAACTGGTCAAACAAACAATCCAAGCAAGAACACCATCCCGTCCTTGTAGCTAGACATGCGACATCTTGTCTTCTTGCTCAAGAGAGAGTTCCTAGTACCAACATGCAACACGAAACACACTACCGCGCAGGGTAGCCAACTTAGAGAAAAACTCTCAACATACGTCTTGTGATGACGTTTGTGGAGCAAGAGCACGCGGATCCCTTGCGTGTGACGTCAGCAAGAGCGCACGGTAGTAGGGGTGTTTAGAGTACGCTAGAGCTAGGTACTAGAGGACCTATTCACTTTAGCTCTGTGGGTAGAACAACTTCTGGTTGGAAATACGGAGCATTTTTCAAAGTTATTGCAAGTACGCGATCCTGATGGTGTTCTCTCTGCAGAACATGTGTTAGTTCTGCAAAACATTCTTCTTCAGTTCGAATCGAGGTTTCAGGATGTGGAAAACCTTTCTCCAATGTTTAAACTTTTTGCTTCCCCTAAAGCGGATTTTATGGCATGGGCAATTCTTTAGACAATATATTAACAATTATTATACATTTTTACTCTATGCATAATGTAACAATATTACATATTATTATATTATTATATATATACATACATATATACATTTTAATTCAATCACATTACATATTATTAAAATACTCTATGAGAATTGCTAGTAAAGGCTCCAAAACACTTGAACAAGAATGTTAAGTATTTGCATACTCAGACGTCTGGATATGTGGGAAGAAGGGAGTTTGGAATTCGTGGGAAAACTAAGTGAAAATATGTACTAACTACAAGGTCTCATTTGATTGGCTGAGGGGTAAATTAAAACTACGTTTTAGCCAATCAAAGACTGAGTAAAAGGGAGGTGCCTACCACAAAATTAAGAAATCTAAATTTTGTAGCAAGCACGGAACACAGTCTCTTTTTGATATCTTGGGGAATGCCACGCGTCAAAATTGTCTTCCTACTTTATAGAATAGTCTTTATAGAGTTTCAGAAAGTGTTGACCATAAGTGAAGTTTTTAGCATGTGTAAGTGTCAGTTTAAAAGTTATGTGTCCTTTTGTGTATTTTGTGGGGGAGAAGGATTTATCAATAAACCCCGGTGAAATAGAAAGAAAAGATTGTGTACATACTTCATTTTCTGGACCATTAGCCTACCTATCTCCGATTCGTCGCCCTGAGGAAGAAACTCAAGCTCATCACTGAAAGCAGCCTAGGCAAATAGGGGAAATACAGCAAGACACAAGGTATGTGGAAACACCTGAGCGCCCAAACAACAACAACCACAACACCCCCACTTTAAAACCCCTACACGGTGGCTCCAACCAACGCGGGGCTCGATGGAGACAGCGCCCACACTTTAAAAAAAAAAAGAAAACCCTTCAAGGTGTGCGAACTAACGTACGGCACGAGAGAGACGACGGAGACGGCGCGATAAAAGACAACGCGGAAAGACAGCATCCAGCAGACGACGAGGAATAGGAGGACTAATGGAGATCCAGTGACAATCATCAAAACCAAACTTCAAGTTCAAGACTTCAAACGGTAAAATTGTACAATAAATATTTTGCATTTTGTCGGTGTTCAAGAGGAGAAGATTATCCAGGAGAAGAATCACCGAGGGACAAGAGGACATCAGGGGACATCGCCAAATAACAGATAAGATAAATGAACAATTAAAACAAGTAGGAGAGTAAAAATAAATGCATTAATTTCGCTTGCACATTTTAAAATATTATTTTGTTTACTGGCCAGAATAGGGAAGAGTTCGCATTTAGTACGAAGTAAATATCAGTTTCGTAAACAGCTACTGCATGGTCAAATTATTAACTGTTATTGGAGGTTAAATGTTATTGTGTGTGTTATTTTTTTTTATTTTTGATTTATTGTAATATAAATGTGTATGCTTTGTGTAGCATAAGAGGGTCGTAGGTGATTATATGCTATTACGTAGTGGTAAGAAGATCGAAACTATGGATAGTATAGGGTCAGATCTCGGGGGAGGGCAGAGTCTTCTCACCCAGGAGGATACGCCCGAATCTCAAATAGGAAATGAAGGCCAGGATATGTTAGGAAACTTGTTTTCAGTTGATAGGTCAGACGATGAAAATGATAGCTTAAAGGTGAGTGACACGAACCTCAGTGTTGTAGCAGATGTAAACACCGAAAAAGAAAGTGAAACGATTTTGGTAGAAGGGATTGGTAGCAGTTCTAGTAACCCAGTGGGGATAGAAATATTGTTGGCTAATATGCTAGCCGATATAAAGAAAGGTCAAAGTGAAGCAAGTGAAAAAATGGATAGGCAGTTAGAAGCTACGAACAAACAGCAGGCAGAAATGAGTAAGGAATTAAAGGAGCAAGTAAAGAAAATTAATGAAAACTTGGTAACAATGGGACAGGAATTAAATGCTAAAATAGATCAAAATAATGCTGATATGGAGTTGAAGTTAAGTGAGGTTTTGAACAAGGTGGACGAAAAGATAAAAATCCAAAGTAAAAAATGGGGTGAGAAATTAAATCACGAGATTAAAACAATGGAAAACAGGGTTGACGAGACTGAAGATAGGGTTAATAAAAAGGTGGAAGATGACGTAGAGCATTGTAAGAACGAGTTGCGGTCAGAGTTAAGTAAAATAAACACAGTAACTGTTGAACTTACCAAGAAAATAGATAGTTCAGAAAATTCCAGTAAGATGTTAGAGGAGAAACTGACAAGTAGGGTGCATGCGTTGGAAAGCAGACTAAATAAGAATGTTGATGAAGTGTCAAAAGAGGTGAGCTGTTTGAGAAATGAAACAGAAAGTTTAAGAAAAAGAGAGGCTGGAAGCGATAGGATTGATGTCCTGCAAAGAGCAGAAAATGTAGGTGATAACCACGAGAGTAACATTACGCATGGTTTAGAAAATCTCGCGGTTAACAGAAATAGTGTTTCAATGGGACGCTCAACGCCGGACATCGCTCCTAGCGTAACAGGCCTAGCCCCTAACGTCACTGCAACTAATGACTCAGTGAGTGTTACTCAATTTTTGGGTACTGACCTAACAATTCCGACTTTCAACGAAAATATTTCTTCGAGCCCTCAGAAGTTTCTTAAGAGTCTTGATGAGTACCTACGGTTACGCGTGGTACCTGACAATTTAAAAATGCTGATAGTGTCACGCGCGCTTAAAGGGAAGGCACGCGATTGGTTAGATTTAACGATTGATCCCGGATGTTCATATGAACAATTTAAGCAGGCTTTTCTGAACCGATATTGGAGTGAGGAAAGGAGGACACAAGCACGCGTTCAGCTTTACAACGGAAGATATACACCTAAGAATGGGGGTACCTTGGTGAATTATTTTATGGACGTCGTCGGCGAGGCTAGGATGCTCGATCCGCCATTACAAGAGCATATTATTATTAAGCTCGTACTGAGACACTTCCCGCCCAGTATTCATAATGTCTTGGTAATATCAAACGCCAGCACTTATGGAAGGGTTATCGAACTTCTAACGAGTTTTGAGGGATGCGCAAATAGAGGAAATGATGAGAATGGGTATGACAGACCAAGAAACGATGCTCGGATGACAAGGCCTCAAAATGAGGGGTTTAACAATAATAATAATAATAACCGAAATTATTTTCGACCACTGAGAGGTGTAGGAGCCAGAGGTACGAACTCCGGTCCTTACAGGGGCGATGATGGAGGCAGAAATAGGAACATTTCAGATAGGCCACACGCCAGGGAAAATCAAGTTAATATAACATTTGCGAGAGGAAGGCCGCGAAGAGAGCATGGTCGCCATCAGGATGGCAATCGTAGTAGAGTAACAGAAACGACAGCTGATCAGAGGGGTGAATGGACCGAGAGAAGGGTAGACACGTCGTTAGCTCGTGGTAGTAATGGAGTGATGTTAAACAGTGACGCGGGACAGCCAGAAAGAAGTTTGGATCCTCAAGCAAGGGAATTTAAGGGGAATGACACTTCTAACACACGGGAAAATTATGTGCAGAATTACGAGGGTGTAAATAACCAAGAAGGATACTAAAGATCGTTAGAAAATTAAAATACGGATTCCGGAAGGACTCGTAAATGCAACTGGCTTAAGAAAAAAAAATGATAGGTAATTATGTACATGTGTAAACATTCAAGCGATATGTATACTGTGGACGAACAGAGTGATAATAAATAAGATAATAAAAGTTTGATAAGTTCCCAGCGACGAAGGTTAAAAGAGAAATTAAATTAAATGAAGTAGAGTGGAGACCAATATCCTAATACTTTCTACATTTTCCACGAAGAAGTTTAGTATGTAGAGATGGAGGTAGCAAGATTGAATTTAAATAGTTTTCAGTCATATATTGCGAGGTGGCATTAAAAGGTAAAGGTGCAGATACCGTAAAGAAACAAATAAAAAAAATAACGAGAGGCGAGCGGACAGTAGATTTCTACGCGATTATGATTAATAAATCTAACTCACTGCAGGGAGATGATAGAATATGATTATTAGAAGCTATCAAGCTATTTTTGGACCCCACGACGTCAACTTGTATTTAAAAAAAAAGAAATCTGTGTATAAATTTGCGGAAGATGGAAGCGACGAGATCTATGATAATATGAGATAGACGGTGTTTATAGGTATGCCCTATCACCGAGAGTAAAAGAGATAAGAGTTATTGTAAATGTAGTGCAATACGGGAAAAGACCCTATGCATGATTAATTGTTTTGAGGCTATGGAGCCCAGTACGAGGTATAAAGGAGCAATTACGTCAGTAAGGACGGTTGCGAAATATTAAGACGAAAATATGAATTTTGCGGAAGCGAAGCGCTCCGGCAATTATAGTACATGTGACACAAATATAATACACAGATAGGAAGATATAGAGGGAAAGTTAAAATTGAGTTAGATAATAATGAGAATATTAATGAGTAAGGATGAAATCAGTAAATTTTTAGGTCTTAGGCAAGGAAGGGAGACTGTCGCGAAAGCCGCTCGAGAAAGAAAGCAGAGTCAAACGAGAAGATAGTAATAATAATAAGGAAACGGTTAATGTCAGAAATGTACAGACATTTATTAAAAATATACAACGGAGGCTTGTCAAAGTAGAATGAAACATTAAATCGCGATTAAGAGAATAAAATGATCTGCACTGATAAACAATATATATTACGGGAACACGCTACCCGGATAAAATAAAGAAAGAGTGACTACGTTTCTAAAATCATACAAAATAATAAATATCGCAGTGTGAACTGGAATTTACGGGTGAAATGTATTCCGTGACTTTGAAGTCAACAAGGAGATTGACGAAAATTAGGCAAAATTACTATGCCAGGAAATTCGAGATTTTGATGGAATTATTTGAAAGAGTTGCATTACGACATCCAGAAGGAACCGTAGAAATATGAAAGAGGGAATAATACTGTAGTAACAGGAAATGTAATTTAACCTGTCATTGATAAAACCTTATAAGGAACAAACTGTAAACATCGGTACTCTTGATGACACTTAAGAACAGAAAGAGTTGATATGTACTTTAAAGAGTTGCAATGACCTACGGGAGTACGCATTTTTATGTGTAAAGCCAGTGTGGCAGGAACTTGAAAGTGTATGGTGAAACAGTGTTCAGTAATTTCTAGCTCTGCATGAAATAAATAAGATGAAGTGTGAATGGGTAGAAAGCAGATGTATATTCTAAGAATTGTAGGATGAGAGTAGTAAATATAGTCGACACTTTAAGGGTCTCGAACCCAGTGCGACAATAGTGACATCCGTGTGGGTACACCACCCGGAAAATTATAGCCTATGATGGTATATTCTGTGTGATGGAATGACAGATATAAATAATGTTGTTTAGTTTTATGTCTATATGTTAAAACATTACAATCTGTATAACACATAAAAATATTAGGATGCTATGGTATATATGTATGCAACCCAGCCTCTGCAAGGTGGCAGCTATAGCCATTTAAACAGCTGTGAGGGAAGAAAGCAAGGTCTGGCAGCGAAAAAAAAAAGGGGGAGAAACATATTGCAGTAGGAGAATCTTAGGTTAAGTTGTCTGTTATTAGCTAAAGAAAGAAAGAAGAAGAAAAAAAAAAGGTAAGGGACAGATGTCATTTTCGGGGGTATGTTATATGACACCGAAAAAATGTCTCAATTGGAACATTTTCTCAGTCCCATATAAGGGCATATAAAGCGGATTTTATGGCATGGGCAATTCTTTAGACAATATATTAACAATTATTATACATTTTTACTCTATGCATAATGTAACAATATTACATATCATTATATTATTATATATATACATACATATATACATTTTAATTCAATCACATTACATATTATTAAAATACTCTATGAGAATTGCTAGTAAAGGCTCCAAAACACTTGAACAAGAATGTTAAGTATTTGCATACTCAGACGTCTGGATATGTGGGAAGAAGGGAGTTTGGAATTCGTGGGAAAACTAAGTGAAAATATGTACTAACTACAAGGTCTCATTTGATTGGCTGAGGGGTAAATTAAAACTACGTTTTAGCCAATCAAAGACTGAGTAAAAGGGAGGTGCCTACCACAAAATTAAGAAATCTAAATTTTGTAGCAAGCACGGAACACCAGTGGCGGACGCAGAGGGGGGGATTGGGGGGATAGATCCCCCCCCGAAATTTGAAAAAAAGGCTATATATGCACTCTAAGTGGCCAGTTTTATAAACTAATTGTATAATATGTAAGTTAATTATTTTTTTTAGTATTCAAATCCCCCCCCCCGAAAAAAAATTCTGCGTCCGCCACTGCGGAACACAGTCTCTTTTTGATATCTTGGGGAATGCCACGCGTCAAAATTGTCTTCCTACTTTATAGAATAGTCTTTATAGAGTTTCAGAAAGTGTCGACCATAAGTGAAGTTTTTAGCATGTGTAAGTGTCAGTTTAAAAGTTATGTGTCCTTTTGTGTATTTTGTGGGGGAGAAGGATTTATCAATAAACCCCGGTGAAATAGAAAGAAAAGATTGTGTACATACTTCATTTTCTGGACCATTAGCCTACCTATCTCCGATTCGTCGCCCTGAGGAAGAAACTCAAGCTCATCACTGAAAGCAGCCTAGGCAAATAGGGGAAATACAGCAAGACACAAGGTATGTGGAAACACCTGAGCGCCCAAACAACAACAACCACAACACCCCCACTTTAAAACCCCTACACCCCATATTCAGTTAATGTCAAAGACGTTCCTTGCCGGTATCAGTTGGAACTGCTAAACTTACAAAGCAACGATCTGTTAAAGGACAAATACGAACGTAAAGTGGTCTTGGGTAACTTTTACAGAAATTTATCTGAAACCAGATTCCCGAGACTTGCCGCACGAATATTATGTAATTTTGGATCGACATATGTGGCCGAACAATTTTTTTCACTAATAAAATGTGCAAAGCTCAAATCAAGAAGTACATTGTTAAATCACAACCTAAATGTAGTCTTCGATTAAATATTGCTCAAAAATTACGTCCCAACATTGATAAACTTGTTAAAGAAAAAGAGACAGGAAAGTCAGAAAATTGTTACTGTAATCTTGTATCATCTAAGGTGCAGACGAGCTTGTATGGTAATTAATTCAGTTCATTTTTTTTGTCATTTTTACTGTAGTGAATTATGTTAATTCAAATGATAGTAGCCTATTGTCTATTTTGTCAAAGAACATAGATTTTGTGGAAAGGCAATTGTTCTCACAGAATAGAAAAATAGAATTATTTATAATATGTTAAACTGCTGCGCTGTAATTAACCGATAAACTATCAAAAAAATCGATTGATGTTTCATTAACTCGGAAACACGTATTACGTAAGTTCTAACCCCCTAAATTCCCGCTGCCCGCAATACTAATGCCCCTCTCTTCCCCCCTGTTCACTGATGCCTACATTTCACATGCTCCTCGCAGAGATATAACGCGAGCAGTCAGAGCATAAAGCAGTGACGTCACAGAGCAAGCTTCTGTCTTCCCCTGCTCTAGGACATTATTTCCATTTACCTTAACGACAAGATACTTAAAGCTTGGCACAGAATCAATTTCCATAATTTCTATTGTCAGATCTTCTTCTGCATTGCTCACGTCATATTTTCCCCTACATTTTAGGTATTTTGTTTTATCATGATTTATTACTAAGCCAAATTGTTTGGATTCTTCCTTCAGCTTCAAGAATGTTTCAAACAAGGCTTCCTTTGTTCGTGTCGTTATCATGATGTCATCTGCATAAGCTATGCACTGTTTCAATTTTGTTGAAATGTTTCCTCTTAATTCCATTTGCTTGAATATATAATCAATTGCCAGTCCGAATAGAGTTGCTGATAATGGGTCACCTTGTTTGACTCCTGTTTGTATTACAAATCTTTCACTCACTTTGTTATTTATTTTAACCCTCGCAGTGTTGTCTGTTATGGTTGTGATAATTAATTGAATTAATTTGTTAGGCACCTTGTAGAATTCCAAGCAATCAATTATTTTGTTTCTTTTTATTGAATCAAACGCTTGGATATAATCAATGAAGATGTTGTATAAATCTATTTTGTATTCGTGACACTTCTCAAAGATTTGTTGCACTATGAATATGTTATCTTTTGTTGATCTGTTTTCCCTGAAGCCCATCTGATAATCTTCTAGCTTGTTCTGTATTACTTTTATTAATCTTTTGTTCAGAATTATTGCAAAAATTTTGTATGCTATGTTCAGCAAGGTTATCGGTCTGTAGTTTGCACAATTCAATTTGTCACCTTTTTTGAATACTGGATAGATCAGACCTTCTTTCCATTCTATTGGCATTTCGTTTTCCTCCCATATGCATTTTATTAGCTTATACAATTCCTGTTTTAGTTTTCTCCTACCTTATTTGATCAATTCCGGGGGTATATTATCAGGTCCTGGTGCCTTGTTTACTCCAGATTGCGTATAATTTGGCATATTTCGTTATACGTTGGCGTTTCCATTTCTGTTGCGACATCTGAGCATCCTTCATTAATTCTTAGATGCGCTCCCCTTTGGTTATCTTCCGTGTGATTTGCATTAAAAATGTGAATAAAATACTCTCCACCTATTTAAAACACTTGTCACCTCTGATTGGATTTTACCCTCCTCATCCTTGCACATCATCGGTGTGCCTGTATTCATGTATTTACAATTCTTTACATTTTTGTAAAAAAATTTTTACATCATTAAATCTAAAATTTTCTTCTACTATTTGCAGATTATTATTAATCCATTCTCTCCTTTTGTTTCTGCATATCTTATTAGCTTCTTTTCTCTTATTTTTATAGACTTCTTGGCTTGCTCTTGTTTTAGATTGCAGGAATTTCTTTCTTGCTTCGTTTTTCTCATTATCATTACATATAGAACTAAGAACCTCACCACCCACAGATACCCCGATAAATGAAAGAAATTTTGGTCACTTGCGGCTGAGCAAACCGTGGTATCCACTTGTAGAAGAACAAAGGAGAAGACAACACCACCAAGTAAGTACAGTGGATTATTATGAACTGTGCACCCAGGACTGCATCAGTGTCAGTCTTTTGTTAGAAATTATTTTGATAGTCTATGATTTTTAACAATTTTTCAGAAGTTATAAAAAAACTGAGCTTTACTTTTTTAGAAAAATTTCTGTATACATAGAAACTGATGGCTTTGTTGTTGAATGTCAATGATTTGTATCTGATTTTTTTAAGGCTTTAAGTATATGCTAGCAATTTCAAAAAGGCAAAAGTGCCCCAGAAAGAATTAAAATTTATTCTAGTGGACAAGCAGTGTAACGATGGAACAGGAGTGGTGTAAAGTTCCGTTTTCGATTCAAGGTAATATGGTCAGCCTACTCTAAGAGAAATACAAATTTCTTTATAAATGACCTCTGTTAGAAAGGTCTCATGAAAAGAAGGTCTCTCAAGAAAAAGAAATCATGTTATATGTATTGAAGATATACAGGGTATGGAAAAACAATGTGAAGAAAATTGTAGAGTATATAGCCAGTACCAGATTATGCATTTATAAGATAGCAACAAGGGATTGCAGAAGCTGTTTCACTGCGCTACATGCCTCAACATTAAATCCGTCATGATGAAGACCTATGTGGTGGTCTCTATGGTCGCCTGACTTGACACCGCTGGATTTTTTGCTCTGGGGTACCATACATAGCACAACTATGTCACATCAGTTGAGGATCCACAAGACCTAGTAGGATATATTATGGCAGCAGCAAAAGTGAACCAGACCACTCCTGGTATATTGCAGAGAATATGCTGATCCATGTTACACCACTATGCTGTTTGTCAGCATGAAAATGGTGCTCATATGGAACATTTGTGAAACTTTTCTGTAATTGTACTTTAAGAAGCAAAGCATTTAATTTTTAAGTAGTGAATTCCATTATGCGCAAACGTTTGAACTTATCCATTGAACATTTGTAAGACGTGTTGTACAATACATCAATTAAGTATGGGCAGTTGTAGGTCACCTATCATGTGAGTTACAATAATATTTTACTGGCTCCAGATGTTTCATAAAGCTATATTTCAATTTCCCACAGTTTGATACTCTACAATTTTCTGCACACTGTTTTTCCGCATTCTGTATAAACCATTTGAAAATAACCAATCATTAATAACAAAATCCAGTGTTCTTACACTATGGAAAAACAATCTATGCATTGATAAATTGTTTCTCTATCAGATTAAAATAAACAGTAGCGATAAAAAGCTTTTATATCAGTCAAATGTCATTATAACGAATTTCTGGAGACTTTAAAATTCATTTCATTATACTGAAATTTTGTTAAAACATAAGAACATGTTTTTTTATCTTAAAAGGGCCAAAGTTGCAGTTTTTAAATCTAATACGATAGTGTATTATGGAATGGATGTGGAAGGAAGCAATACATTTTGAAATTCGTTACCAGTACTAAAGAGATTTCATATTTTTAAAAATTAAATTTGTCAACACTGGATAATTAATTAACATTTGCAGTAAGCTTGTGTAATATAGGTAACATACCATACAAACATTTTCTTTTCAGGAAAATCCGTAATTTTTTTCTGGACAGAATACTTCACGATTGATTCTTCCAAGTATTTACAATGCAACTTGCACTATTTTTCTCATTGTCGGACAAATTTTCCCGTATAGAAAAAAAAAGTCGTAATTCGTTAGCAACATTCACTGCTTTGACAAGAGAGAGGCAATTTTTTGTTCACTTTCATGATCACTGGCTTCAAAATCATCACTTCCACTCACAATACCATTATTTTGTATCACACTTGTCCTCTTCTGTGACTGGCTCTTCTACAATCACTGCACTATCCATACCAATTAAGTCTTGTGGTGTGATGTTTGCAGGGATGCTGCTTTTCTCACTCATCTTTCTCCGCAGAGACATTTTTGTGGCTTCTAAAATCGATATGTTTGTATTTCCACCAATGGCTATTCTTGTGAGGATTTTCTGAATCAGTCATGATCGGTAACATTCTTTAACAGCACAAATTATGCCCTGGTCAAGAGGTTGCAGGATGGATGTACAGTGTGGAGGTAACCAGTGAAGTTGGGCCAGAACAATGCTCGGGAAAGTAAAAATCTACTCTTCATCTCTTTGGCATAAACATAGAAAGGGAAAAAATACACATGAAATCAGCGTATATTTGAAAATGCTTTTTAAAAAATAAAGAACCATTAATGGGTCACAATCTCCTGTTCTTGTCGCGGTAGTTGCCTTGCCTGTATGGTTGCCATAGATTCAATGCGTACGTGACGAAGTTTGTTGGAATAGTTGTTATTGTAATGTAATTTCTACGTGATTCATTTAAAAAGGTAATTTGACTATAATTTTTGGTATCATAAAATGAAAAATAAATAAATACCTGTATTTAAATTTATGGGTTCCCCCTAGAAAAAATGTCCAACTTCAGCACTGGCGGTAAAGTAAGAACTTCAACAAATCCCAAGTGTCATGGGGTATTCTTGTGGGCAGAACAGTTGTCTATTAAGAGCAGCATTTTTCATATAGCAGTTTTCTTTTTTTCTTTCCAGTACAAGAAGCCAAGAATGAAAACTTTCACGTTATATCCATGCTCTTTGGTTACTGTGGTACTACTTGGAATCATTTCAGATCTCCATATTTCCCAATAATCAGGGGAGCCAACTTCTCTGTGCCGGTGGAGAGCATAGATGTTATCCTTTCTTTTGTTTTTTTTTTTTTTACTGCAGATGCACTTCTTGCCTTTCAGTGTGAACGTGTGATTGGGCATAATTTTATAAAACAAACCTGTCTTGTCGGCATTTAAGACATCATCTGGAGCATACTGTTTTTCAGCATCTCTTAACTACTACTCCTTCCAAGTTCCCTTGGTACATCTTTAGCTTCTCCAATAGTTCCCTTGGTGCATACTTTGCTTCTCCAATCACAGTGCGATGAACAATCCCATACTGTCTCTACACCAATGTAACCATCCAGTGCTGACTTTGAAGTCGGTTAGGTTGAACAGTGATGCAAAAGATATAGCTTGAGCACACAGCATTGGTTCATCGACTTTCTTCTCGCACATAGACAGGAACCACACATAAACTGCTTTGTTGATTTGTTCATAATCTGCAGCTCTAATTCTTTTGTGTTGCCAACCAATAGAATCTCACTCAACACTTTCCTCTATTTTCTTTCAGTCCCAATGATTACTTCTTTACTATATCAGATTTCTTTAGACATCTTATCAACTTCTTCAAAGAATTTAAACTTCGCTGTTGGTTGACACTGTTTAAACAAGACTTGCACTGAGCACACTAAAATTCACGTCTTACATAGGTTAAACCCCGTTAGAGACCAATAAACAGACAAAACAAAAGTTTATCAATCAACAGTATCAGCACAGATTGCCAGACTTTGGAATGCGATTAGACTAGAAAGACCTTTTATCACAAAATCTGAGGCAAAACACTGTATGGTCAGGGATAAACAAACCATTCCATGGGCACCATTGTATTGTGAGGGATGAACAAAGAACTCTCTGAATCAGGAAACGATGCTGTGTTTGTTCAGTAAGTCAAGAAAATGTTTTAAAAATATATCCAATCGGTCATATATTCGCTAGGGGGAATTTATTTTTGCTATACTGAGATATTAATTGTACCGACATTCGTACAATCAAAATAATAACATAGACGCTTATAGAGATACAAAAGGGGAATTCAGTCTTTTCATTAAACTGAAATATTTGTTAAAATGGTGTTCGTTAAAATGACATTTGACTTGTGTGTGTATAAATATACATATTGGTTATTCTCATTTATAATATTCTTTTAAAAGACCCTCTGTTACAATATATACATATTTAGTTATTGTATTTTGGAGAAATTATGGCCAATATGCAAATTAATCACAGGGCCATCTACTATGAATTATTACTTAGTCTTGCTCCTATTAATTATTAGGTATGAGTGATGCTTACTTCTGTAATGTTGAAGCGAAGCACCTCCTCCAAGCCAGATTCAACAAAGATCGGAACTTACATGCAGAGTTATTGTTGCAGTGGCCTGTAAATGAGAGTATTCACTATGATAATCCATTTAGGGCTATACTACACTATCATATTTCTATGTCACAGAATGTATTATGATAAAATGGTGGACAATAAGAACGTATTGTCTGCTGTAACCTCATCAGGAGCTATAAATGAGTACAAACTGAAACATTTTATCATCTATTTTTAAGAATTTCACTCGTTCAAATTGAAGTTCTCTCGAAAGAGTTTGATGGATACTTATTGTATGGGCGTGTTTTTAAAGTCATTGAATATTTGCATTGATACCATCAATATTTCCATCAGCGGGTTTGTCAAGTCAGTTGATTTTTCACCAGTGAAGCATCAGGCAGTTTTTAAAGTAACTGGTTTTTCTGTAATTTCTGCCCTCAGACTCATCAAACTTTGCGGATGAAGTTTCTTAAACGACAGACATTGACTCACTTAAAAAATTGAGTTTGTTTTTGTGCAAAAGCTAATGAACTGCTCTTCAACAGAGTATGAGTCCTCTGAAAATGAAAGTAATGAATTAATTTTGCTTGAAGACGAGAAAAGATGATTTAAAAAAAAAAAAAGTTTTCAAATACCTCAAAACTGATCTCAAATATTACTTCAGATTATCCATACTTGTCGAGGCTAGGTACTTTAGTATAGAACATTTATTGTTAAACTAATGCATTTTAACTCAGTCAAAACATGATTTATAAAAATAGTAGCAATTATTAGTTACCTGCCCGTTTTATACAATAATTATTACACAACTCGAATACTGTAGCCAAAATTCCCCAACCTGTCTGTAAAGTCAAGAGTGCACAGGAACACATAAAAATAAATGACATAACTGACATTAATCGAAGTTTTCCACCGGTGGACTTACAGATGACTTTAAAAACATGCCCTATCATTTCATCCTATCCAAAATCTAACTGAAATATGTTTTTGATTTCTACTTTGGTACTGATGCAATAACCATCATTGCACTTACAGCAGATGCACAGAACTGCTGTGGATGCATTTATTTATAACTATGACAAAATATATGATTAAAAGATTTTTAATAAAGTATAAATGTCCATGGGATAAAAGGTTTTATCATATTTTGTTACATAGAAATGTGATAGTGAAATATAGCCCTTATAAAGTCATATATTTGCATTAGGGTTGCCATAAGTGACAAAGTTTACACACGATCTGCGATTTTTCAGTAAAAGAACATGTCCAGGTTGAAAATACTAAGTCCACGATCCTGAATTGATGTTACTAATTCTGAAAATTTTGGCAAACTTAATTTCCTGCCAGGTAACAATACTTCGCCATGAATTAAACTGTACTACCGGTCTTTACTGTCCCTGTATCTGTCCGAAGTACACAATGCATTAGTAGCCAATCGTCTCAGCATAAATGCCTTAATTAGCCATAAATATTTGTAAATATTTCTTGTAGTAGTCCAGTATTTTGATTTGAAGGAAGAAGTTCAAACAAAACTGTTAAATTTGATGAATGTGGCAAAGGAAATTCTAGTACTGTATGAATTGGCGTGGCAATGCATTCTGCATGTTTCTGGATTTTTGTGCCTAAGGTCACAGGTTTGAACCAGGTGCAGGTCAATGACATTGTGCATGCATAAATGGGCCACCCTAAGTCTAAAGATTTACAGGCATGTGAAAGGACTCTTTAGAGGACAAACTTCCGGCATAACAGCAATGGTGAAATGCCTAAGTTGCAGTACACCTCCATCGTTAATTAATAATCATAAAAAAAGATCTAGTACGGAATCAGATATAAAGTCATTTAAAAATACTGTCGCTTATGTATGGAGACCTCGTACATAACTAAACATGAAAATGATGAAGCCTTACTGCACCGTAAGCTTATGACAGCATCACACGAAAACAGTGCAAGTTATACTGCAAGAACTAGAAACACGTATCTGCAAGAGTAGATTATACAAAACTATGGCATTTGATAACAAAAAATTGGAATAAACAACAGTATCATTAACAGCAAAGATTACTCTACAATCTGAACTGTACTAAAAGGCCGGGTTTGTTAATTTGATGTAAGAAAACATGAGGCAAACACAATGAAGCTTCATTCACGCTGCAACAAAAATGGCGCAAACTGTTAAATACAAGTCGTCCTCAGAACAATAATACCATCATGAGATACAAGGTGGCATGTCAGTTCAATTTAAGCAATTCTATTTGGTGTTTTGTTACAGACCCATTTGGAGGCTTTTGTTAATATGATTGCAGTGAAACAATGAAACATTTCAACAAAATTACACATTAAGAAATCTCCATTATCTCCATTCTTGTGACTATACGGTATCAATATTGACTATCAATTTGATGAATGATGTCCTGATTTTTCACTCCTGAATTAGGGGTAGGGGTGCACTATACTACAATTTTCTTCTCTTACTGAAACAATTTCTGTGCAAATGTATTTCACTTGAAGTTCTATTAAATCGATGTTAGCAAGAGAAACAACTGAATCATTTTAACTCTCAAATGCATTACTTACACTCATGTTCTGAATGGAGACTGTCATACAAATGTCATCTGCAGAATCAACACGAAGGAGGACTGTCTCCACAGACTCAGGGAACTTGAAGCTGTAATATCGTGGCTCAGATGGAGATATTGTTATATTCTTCTTTTCTAACAAACTGAAAGTTCAAAACACAAATATATCAGTTTCAGAATGGAAGTTTAGAAATGTTGGTATACTTTCTTAAGAAAAAATTAATTTGTCACGTTGAAGACTGTTTAGCTTGTGAATCAGTGACCAATCCAGTGTAGGAATTTCAATTTATCACACCTACTTGCAATTGTTTTCCTTAATTGTTCCAGGTTTTCTATAAAAAAATTAAAATGTCCCGTTTTTATAAAACTACACAGTGTCTGGCTTATAGGTTTAACATTACAAACTTTTATAATTTTTGTTGTATAAGTTTCTGATCAAAAATTATTTCATACATTATTAGTAAATCTCTTGCCATTTATGGAAATAGCTTGCAACCATCACAACAATGATCACATAATTAGAATATCAAAGATGGGGATGTGGACAACACAACAAAAAATGTACTGTGTTCTTGGACTGACTGAAACAAAATCTGCCAAGCCTCTGCAACAAAATTTTTGCTGTGAATTTAACCTTGGGGGTCATGACTATGAGCTTTATGAAATGGGACAGTTACGAGAAACTGGTAGCCTTTTTCTAATCATGGGAAGCATAGCAAAGGGAATGTGTCTGCAGAAAATGTGGGATGGATTCTTACGTCCTTCATAAGAAGTTCGAAAAAGTCAATTCAATGCACCAATGCAAAAGAAAACCATTTTCCAACAAGGGTCCCAACTCATTTTGTGATCCAGGTGCAAGAATGTGTGGATGAGGAGTTCCCTGATCGACGGATTGGATATGACCCCATTGGATTTTTTCCTGCAAGGGATTTTGTGAAGAATCAAGTGTACAGCACTTCTGTGGAGAACGTAGACCATATGCAATGAAAAACGTACCAAGCCATCAGCAATGTCACACCGCATATGTTGCTGAATACCTGGATGGAGATGGAGTATAGGTTGGACATACTGAAATTGTTTAAAAGGTGTGTAGGGTAAAGGCATGACTTACCGTATCAGACAATATCAGTTTTTAATTAAATATGGCTTATTTTAAAGTATATAGTCTTTTAAAATGTTAAACCTATAAGCCAGATACACTGTATTATATGAACACCCTAATCTAAATTTACAGGCACAGAAGTCTGAAACCTCTTCATACCTATAGTTTCTTTTATTAAAAAACAATCATTGAACACAAGAATTGGATATATATATATATATATATATATATATATATATATATATATATATATATATATATATAAGCTGCGTATGAAAAAAAAGATACAAAAGTAATATATAATTAATAAAGTGTGTTAAACCCTTTTAAATCTCATATAATAATAAATATAATAATAATAATAACACAACATTATTACAGCAATGAGTATAATAGCTGATCAAATGGAAAATTACACAAAGCTCGACTATCACTGATGGCAGGATGATAAATATATAATAATATCAATTGTCCTGCCATGAGCTTTCTCGCTTACAAGGACACAAATACGATTTGTTTTATCCATTTTCAGGTTTTAATAATATTCATTAAAAACTTAATTCTGGCCAGAATTTGCTAAATAGCTGTTGGCAACCCCAATCTACAGACTACATTCTTCCACTGACAAATAAAAATGATCAATTTATCATAAATATGCTAGCAGAAACCATGCATTTATATGACATACTGTACTATGAAAAATGTGTAAATGCTACCCGCACGCGATTTCTTGGGTGCTTGGCTCCCTAGTCCTCATTCGGTAAGTTTCGTTCAACTTAGTAGGTAGAGCTGACAACATTGAAACATGAAGTACGCACTATACACCCTGACATCTAGTGGCTTCAACACTAAGCTTTCATTCTGTCTCAAGATTCTTATTTATTTATTGACATTATCTTCTCCGACGCATGGAGTTATGGGGAAAAATACAATCTTTCGAATTGCTGATTTCACAAACACTTCATTGTACATCCCACACTTTCCTCACCTCTTTAAGAATTCCGTATGTGCTAATTTCTGACGATCCCATGAACTCTGATGTCAATTTCATGGACTGAAAGTTGAGCAAACTTTTCACAAAACGTATTAAATTCGTTTAAAATTAGGCCTATAGTTTTCTCCACTTTTAGATGCCTTGCCTCTCTTACATTTTACAACTCGAAATGGTGAAGCATGTTCTGCTAAGACTCTTCTTTATGCTTAAAATTAGCCATCCAGTGTAAAAATATTGAGCCTATATTATCTATAATATTCTTATTTGATAACCAAACCCTTATGACGTGTAATTAATTGTTATCCAATACCGTAATGGACTGCATTAAAATCGTTGTATATTAAATGTCACTACATAAAATATCATATGCGCGATTCTGCTGAAACGTGATTTCTTTGGTTGACAACACTGCAGAAAGACTAGCGGACTAGCTATGTTTTGTTCCCCCCGACCCTCACTTCTCTGTAAATCCACCGCACAAGAAATGGCGTACGGGTAGTAGTAACTTCATTGATGACAAGTATGACTACAAATGCACTCATAGAAGTCCAATTAGGGTAAATGGATGGATCCATCGGTGATTTTAAAAAAAACTCACCCTATGCCTACTCACGGTCTTCAAGTGAACAGAAACTCTTGTTGTAATACACATTAAATTCATTTGGGAAAAGCTGCATTCAAATTTACCAGTATAACTTAATTGGGAATTTTTGATCAATTAAGTACATTTTAAAAATGAACCCAAAAGGTTTACTGGTGTATGTACTGGACAGTACCAGAAGAAAAAATCACTGGAAATGTATTTTATATATATATATATATATACACAGGGTGTTTCACCAAGTTTTACCGCCACTTTCTGAGTGCATTCTTGAGGACATTTGGAACAAAAAATGTAAATACAAAAATGTGATCTGACTTGTAGTTACGTTGTTAATAAGCGTTTGAAGTTTCAACATTCGTGACAAAATAGCAATAAATTCGGCAATAAATCAGCACAAAAATTGAAAGTAACAAACAAAATGGGTTTAATTCACATACTTAACATACATTTCACCCTTTATCTCAGTTTGCCATCAAATTTTCAGATGCCTCCCTCTACGTCCAAGTACTTTGACGCGCGGGTATGAATGGTGCGTGTCGAGTTCCATAATTTATCAGGACTGTTCATTATTACTGTTGCATGTCCACTATGTTGAGCTCTGTTCACACCGAGACATTCATAAATATCTACATTACTCCATAATTATTTGAGATAGGTAAAACTTTTATTAGGAAAAGTTGTTCTAAATAATGTGAGGAACATGCTCTGTTACTGGCTATAAAACTTTGTGAAACACCCTGTATATATATATACAGGGTCTTTATTATAAGTTGAGACCGGGCGACCGGTGTTTTCACTCTCCGCTACGGAGTCCGCATTAGCCGCCGGTGACGCGCGCGCGGCTTCCCTGCTTAAAGTGTAGGCTATATAGGCTTACCTTATAACATATGTTGGAAGTGTCGTCCTTCCTGTGTTATACAGGCATTGTATCTGGAAACCACATTCTGGCTGACGCGAGTGAGTTCTTCCACTGTAATGGCCCTAATTTCATTCGTAATGTTTTCTTTCAGCTGAAACTGAAACCCCTACTTGTTGGGCTAATTTTGAGAGTGATTTATTTGGTGAATGTTCAAGATAAGCGCCAATCTCTTCTAGCTTTTCTTCTGTTAACACTGTTCGTGTGCGCACATGCTTTTTGTTTTGCACTGAGCCAGTATTTACAAATTTACTAACAATTCTGTGAATTTGTGCTCTTGAAGGTGGCACATCAGCAGGAAATGTCCGAATAAATTCATCACGTACACGTCTAGCAGACTCGTACTTAAAATAATGTTTACACACAAAAATACGATGCTGCAGCGAAATGGGTCTCACCATGTTGACACTTTAACAATAACTGCACGTGCCGCTGTTGCATCAAGGTCAGACCGGCTGCACGCGCCTTCCGTCGCCCGGTTTCAAGCCTTCCGTCGCCCGGTCTCAACTTATAATAAAGACCTTGTATATATATATAAGTTTGAAGTTTCAGCAGAACTCCAATTATCTGGATTAATTGAAAATGGGCCTAATTCGGATAATCAATTATCAGGATAATTGGATAAATCATGAAAAAAAGTACAGTCAAACCTCTGTATAACGAAGAACCCGCATGTAGCAAAATTTTTGTTTGGTCCTGGCAAATTTCCTATCTAATAATGTTAAATGTAACTCTCTACAATGATGAAGCTATTTTAGGAACAACCTTTTATAATGATGTTTCGAGGTTGAATTATGACCTGTAGCTTAGCCATATGTTGGTATCAGATCAGTATCCTTTCCAGCCACCAAAGTTGTTTTCTCGGTGCCTGATATCTGTTACATTTCTTAGAAATTCCAGGAAAGAAAGTTTCATGAGGGGTGGAAAATAGGATCACTGAGGCTAAAATCATCCCTTATGTGTGCAAAAACATACTGTGAGTTAGGTTAATACTTCAACATGTGTGTAATGTGCAATTAAAACACCATAACGAGCAACTGTTTTAGTATTATAAATATTAAAAATCCCGCAGTTGACATGTAGTTGAAGATACAGGCGATTGGCCTGTGAAACACGTCCTACCAAATGATTGGTAAGTGAAGTCCAAGTGTGTTAATCAGTTCATATTAATAAAATAAAAATAAAAACTGTTTTAGTTTTGCCTTAGCTACGTGTTGAATTTGCTTGTCTTTCTCTTCTCTCTTCCCACCAACTACGAGTTTGACATTTCTGACAAATGGCTACGCTCAAAGCGTTCCACGATCCATTGATGATGCTAAACCAACCTGAATGGTAATTTTTTTTTAGTGTGCAGGTGTAAAGTAGCTATGGTTACAATTCAATGGAACTCAGTAAGTTAAGTAACAAAATTATCGTTCTACTTCTTCCCATGTCCAATGGAAAATTTCCGTGGTATCACCCTTGCTGAATCACCTCGGATGAGTCATGGTCATCATCCCATGGCTCCATCCCAGGTCTAGACCTGCCTTCAAGCACTCATCATAATCACATCAAAGGAAATAAAAGAATCATGTGCCACTCTTATTTACAGTAAGATATAACAATTAACTATGCAGTTTCCATGGATATCCAGCTAACTCCATGGATATTTATTCTGCAATTGCTGAGATTTTCATCAAGTCTCTAAATATAGCAGGAAACTCGAGTACTATGTCGCACACGCAGTTGCATAGCTATTTAGGTATGCAACCAGGTGTCCGGCATACCTCGAGGTACCTGTTATATTCAGATCAACGCTCCAGTTCTGCTTCGAGACTTCTAGCTGCTCTACACTCTCTGAATATAATGGGAAACTCGAGTACTATGTCGCATACGCGGTTGCATAGCTATTTAGGTATGCAACCAGGTGTCCTGCATACCTTGAGGTGCCTGTTATATTCAGATCAACGCTCCAGTTCTGCTTCAAGACTTCTAGCTGCTCTACACTCTCTGAATATAATGGGAAACTCGAGTACTAAGTCGCATACGCGGCTGCATAGCTATTTAGGTATGCAACCAGGTGTCCGACATACCTCGAGGTGCCTGTTATATCCAGATCAACGCTCCAGTTCTGCTTCAAGACTTCTACCTGCTCTACACTCTCTGAATATAATGGGAAACTCGAGTACTATGTCGCATACGCGGTTGCATAGCTATTTAGGTATGCAACCAGGTGTCCTGCATACCTTGAGGTGCCTGTTATATTCAGATCAACGCTCCAGTTCTGCTTCAAGACTTCTAGCTGCTCTACACTCTCTGAATATAATGGGAAACTCGAGTACTATGTCGCATACGCGGCTGCATAGCTATTTAGGTATGCAACCAGGTGTCCGACATACCTCGAGGTGCCTGTTATATCCAGATCAACGCTCCAGTTCTGCTTCAAGACTTCTAGCTGCTCTACACTCTCTGAATATAATGGGAAACTCGAGTAATATGTCGCATACGCGGCTGCATAGCTATTTAGGTATGCAACCAGGTGTCCGACATACCTCGAGGTGCCTGTTATATCCAGATCAACGCTCCAGTTCTGCTTCAAGACTTCTACCTGCTCTACACTCTCTGAATATAATGGGAAACTCGAGTACTATGTTGCATACGCGGTTGCATAGCTATTTAGGTATGCAACCAGGTGTCCGGCATACCTCGAGGTGCCTGTTATATTCAGATCAACGCTCCAGTTCAGTTTGGTGAGTCCTGCCTGCTCTACACTTTCTAAATATAGCAGGAAACTCAAGTACTATGTCGCATACATGATTGCATAGCTACGTAGGTATGCAACCAAGTGTCCGGCATACCTCGAGGTGCCTGTTATATTCAGATCAACGCTCCAGTTCAGCTTGGTGAGTCCTGCCTGCTCTACACTCTCTAAATATAGCAGGAAACTCAAGTACTATGTCGCACACATGATTGCATAGCTACCTAGGTATGCAACCAAGTGTCCGGCATACCTCGAGGTGCCTGTTATATTCAGATCGATGCTCCAGTTTACTTCGCATTTGTTTAATTTACTTATTTGGTTTGCATTTTGGTTTATTCAACTTTTTGCTGAAAGAAGAGAAGAAGACACAGAAGAGAATATGAAGACTGTATTTCAGTCTGAATGTAAGTAACATGTATATTATTATTGTTTATTACCACTTTAACAGCTGAGTTTGCTAAAATGATTAATGCAAACCCAGCGACAATGAGCCAGAGGCATCTGGTGATACCCGTCCTGTATGAGGCTTAATGCAGCTTATTTCTTGTTACTGTGTAACAAGAAATAAGCTGGGGGACTGGATGCAGCATTAATCATTCCACAAGAGGCTGGATGAGCAACTGATTTGTTCACAAATTTAATCTCTTTCACTTCAGCACAAATTAAACATACTGGATGCATATGACTTGATGTTTTCGTGGCACTGAGAAGTAATACAGTCTTCTGTATAACGAAGATTGATATATAGCAATATTTTTGTTTAGTCTCGGCGAATTTTCTATCTTAATAATGTTAAATGTAACTCATTATAACGATGAAGCTATTTTGGAAACACCCTTTTATAACGATATTTGGAGGTTGAATTGTTACTGCAAACCAGTAGCTTTGACCTATGGATGGTAGCTGGTAGACCTATATGATCAGTATTCTTCCTGGCCACCAATATTGTTTTTTTAGAAATTCCAGAAAATAAATGTTTTTGAGGGCTGGAAAATAGGATCACTGAGGCTAAAATCGACTGCTGGCATGGTCAGCCCGGGTTTGATCCCTGGTACCTCTTAGGATTTTTCTGAGGTAGGGAGGTCTGGAACAGGGTGCACTCAGCCTTGTGATTCAAACTGAGGAGCTACTTTACAGAGAAGTAGCGGCTCCGATCATGAAAACCACCATTAATGACCATGGGTGTAGGCATGCTGACCACATGCCCCCAATCCTGCCATCTGCCTATGGTAGATGACGCAGCAGTCAGGTGGTAGGCCTTGTCCCTTCAGGGATGTAGTGCCACAGAGTTTAGTTTAGAGGCTAAAATCATCCCTTATGTGTGCAAAAATATACTGTGAGTTAGCTTGTTACTTCAACATGTACATAATGTGAGATTAAAACACTATAAAGAGCAACTGTTTTAGTTTAGCCTTAGCTATGTGGTGAATTTGCTCGTCTTTCTCTGCCCTCTTCCTATCAACTAAGAGTTTGAAATTTCTGACACATGGCTAGGCTCAAAGCGTGCCATAATCTGTGATGTTAAACCAGTCCGAATGGAATTTTTTTAATGTGCAGGTGTAAAGTTATGTTAAGTAACAAAATTAGCGTTCTACTTCCTCGCATGTCCATTCCATGAATTATCTGTAGGCCTAGATTACACAGTTTTCTGCATGTGGTCGTTCTAATATTTTGTAAATTACAGCCCCTCAATGTAACAATAACCCTCGTATAACAATACAACTTGCTAGGGTCCACAGATATCGTTATATAGAGGTTTGACTGTAATTTACTTTTTTATTTAAAAAAAAACTAAACTGTACAGTACTGTAATTACTAAGTGTTACATCTTGAACATATTGATCGGAGTCAGTATTTTTTAAATGTAGCACAATATTATACAGAACAGTTAAAAAAAAAACTGTTGCAAGATTGAGATCGGAAATATACACACTAAACTTCACTAAAAGGTATGTTTACCCAGGATGATCATTTTCGACACTTCAGTAGGCATACAAGGAACTTTGATCGACAAGTTCATTCACCCGCGGCTAGAGGACCAGTTGGAATCAGCTGATGATGGTGGGAAGACCCATTGAAATGATCATCCTGGGTAAACATACCTTTTAGTGAAGTTTAGTGTGTATATTTCCGATCTCAATCTTGCTACAGATATCAACACTTCACTGTAGACTTTCATCTAATATTAATATTGATGATAAAAAAAAACTGTCGATTTCGTTGGCTAAAGTTTTGCTTTCTTGGAAATAATTAATTGACCCTAAAAGTGGGTTTCCCAATGCTCGCAATCCGAATAGTTGGAATTTGGATGATTGGAGTTCTACTGCATGTCTGTTACAGTTATTTATTGAACATGATTTCAGAGGTTGTAGAGTATCTCAGATACCCCTCCAATTTCCTTTTTATTTGCAAAAAAAAGTGAACTCAGGTAATAAATAAGTTTACCCAACAGGAAATACTTACTTCAACACGAAATCCTCTTCCTGGATGACATGAAGTGAAAATGTTAAGTTGTATGGGCTGGCAGTAGACAAGCTGACAATAACATCATTAGGGTTGTTCTTTAGCATGAAGGCATTATGAGGGAGATAGTAATTATTGTCTGGGCATAATGTTCGTGATGTCCTGGCATACTCATACCTGCAACAAACGTTTTCATTCACCAATCAAATGGACATTTATAATAGGAGTCATGATACATGGTACTTTATTTTCTATTCTTTACATTCCAGCACATACCGTATATTACGGACTATAAGATGCTCCTGACCATAAGACGCACCTTGATTTTTTTGGATAGAAATTTAAAGGAAAAGAGATTTAATGTGACCCTCAACGGAAAAAATGTGAAGAGAATAGTATACCTCATTGCATAAACAAATTATAATCTTGTACAATGGAATCAGTGTAAATCACTTCTAACTTAAAACCTGCGTTGTATGAAAATCTCTTCTGTACATATGGCTTCGCTTAAATTTTAACAACTGAATTGAAACCCTGAAAATACTTTTTCACCCTCTTACCCTCAATTCAGCATATGGTAAGTGTAACGGGTCAAGGCTCTTCTAGAGGTCAATGCCTTCATTTAAACCACTTAGTGGAGACCACTCCTCAACATTCAAAAGAACTCAACATAAAGAACTCAACATTCCTTTCTTTTCACATTGTATACTTGGTTTCCAGCTACCCTCATTTTACGATTGTGACAAGTGCACTGATGTACAGTCTGTGCTAAACTTTTAACTTTTTCATTGTTTACAACACCCTGTTTATAACTATGATATTCCGGCAATTTATTTACAATAATTTAATTTTTTTTTTAATTTACTTCGGACCATTAGACACACCTAACTTTCATAGCTCTGTTTTGAAGGCAAAAAAGTGTGTCTTATGGTCCATAAAATTCAGTAATTAGCCTAGAAACTCACAATTTTTTTCTTGTATCAACTACGAGGAAGCTGCCATAACAGGACTCCCTTCTGCTGTTGCACCACAATCAGAACTGGATAGCTCCGATTAGAGTTGAGACATTCTACTGTTATACGAGCAGGTCTCTCTGGCGAAACCTGTAAACAATAAAACTCTGTATCACACTTCAACCTAACATTCACAAAAAAATAACATAGGTAAAGTCCTATATCTCCCCAACACTTTAAAGCAGGATTGCCTATACTTTGGCTTATCATACTCTATTTACCAGTTCCGGGATACATAATTCTTTGCCTTGATTCTCAAATTTCCATTATTGGCTAGACTTTTGTGTCCTTCCGAGGTGGCACTATATAAAACAAGTAAAGGCTTATACGTATTTCGATATACTGTATTTCATTCTATAGAACCTATAAAATTCATATACAAACTCAGTTTGTTTTAAGAAATGTGTGAAATGAAAGAAAAATAATCTCATAATTTGTACTGTAATTTGTAATGGTTATGTACAAAGCATTGTAGAATACAATCGAAATAAGTTGATCATAGCCAGCCAATCAGTTTCTTGGAAGAAACAATCTACGGACTGCATAACTTGTGCTACAATATCTGGTGGATTCCATGCACAGTGCTAAATAAGACCCACCCTTTGAATATGGTATAATACATCAGATCAAGGCAGCATATTCCTGAGAATTACCATAAACATCATGCAGGCTTATTGATCCTACGGTGAAAGATAGATACATGTGGCACTTTGACTCTCGCTCTACTCTTCAACAGGGTTGTAAAAAAGCCGGCTAAAATTGAAAAAGACCTGACCAGTGGTTTTTTCAATTTTAGCCGGTTAAAATCAATATTTCCTGGTTGGGGGAGGTGGGAGCGGGTTGAAATTTTGAAAAAATTATATTTAGGGCCCTATGGGGTTTAGAGGGAAACTTTGTCTGCATAAATTAGACACCAAGGATTCAGTGGTTGTGGGGGTGAGGGTGAAAATTCAAAATTTTTTAAAACCATGTCTTGTGGGGTATCATTGAAAAGCTCTTGATGAGTAATCTTTAAATCAACAACTAGTTTCTCGTTAGTGCTCATATAAGGAGAGATTTGAATTTTTGAAAGTCAAAAACACTTTAAAATATACCTCAGCCAATAGGCATACCGAAATGAATTCATGAGGACCAACTGAGGCTAAAATTACCAATGAAATAAAGTTTGAAATATTAAAAATAATAGTTAAATATCTTTAGAACAATAATCCTTGGCCAAATTAAAAATGAAATAATAAAAGATATCAATTAATAGGCCCTACATAACTTAACAACTCTCTTTTTATAGAAAATATTTCAGTGTTTATTCTACACTTACCCCAATAAATTCATAAAAAGCGCTATGAAATCTACCTCAGCCTGTGCCCTGTAGGCCTACCTAAAGGGATTTTTTATACTTATTTCTCCATCAATTACACAAATCTGAAGCATAATCACCTATCGCTGGAATTTTGTCAAGCCACAGAATCTTTACATCGTATGCCGGCCAGTTCTGCATCAATCGAAAGGGTATTTTCTTCATTTGGGTTAATACAAACAAAATTGAGAAACAGACTAGGCAATGAAAAAGCCCAGAAGCTTGTATACATCAACAGTCAGAATAAAGCAAATATGCAAGTGTCTTATGATGACATATTTACTCGAATATAACGTGCCCTATTTTTGTCCATTTGTAGATTTCAATACTGAGGTTTGTGTTAAATTCTAGTACAAATCCGTTTCGTAGGTCGGAGGTAATATTGATATACATAACAATGCATTGCTATAATTCTCGACTTCATTCATTTTATCGTTAGCCTACACCATATGAAATTTAATTTCTGAAACATAATGAAAAAATTGTTTTTGTCAGTTCTATAGTGCAAATGTGGAATATTGTGCATTGTCGATTAAACTCATTCAAGAGCGATATCAGCTTTTATTGTGAAACATTCATTTAATGCTTTGTTTGTCCATTTAGCAATAAAAAATAAGCACCTCTGAGGATTCCAGTGATGAACACATTAGTGAACAATGATGAGCCATGCCTATAGGCCTACTTGTAGGTCTAATACTGGCAGTTGACTGTAAATGTTTGTGTTGGTTCATTATTCTATAAATACAATGACAAAATTCCAAATAAAATATCCTCCTGTGCATTACATTTGCTAACAAATTTTTTTTTAAGATTTTAAGTTTCAAAATCAGAGTGCGCATTAAATTCGAGGGTGCATTATATTGGAGTAAAGGGTCAATCCATATGAAATCATCCAATAATAAAATAATTTGTTGCTGACCTATTTTATTTTATTTTTAAGTATATATTTTCGGTTTCTATGTGTATCTGGGAATACAAAACAATTTTTTTCACATTTTTATCACTAACGATTCGGCAACTAGTGGCCATTTTGCTTAGAAGGATCTGTCATTTTTGGCATTTTCAAAGGTTAGCGGTAAGTTAAATAACTATTTTATTTATGAAGATATCAACTTAAAGTAAAACCCATCTTAATCTACAAGAAACATTCTACAATTCATGTTATGACCAAAAATTTGTTAGGTCTTAAGGAAATAATCTAAAACTTCATTAGAAAATGCAGTTCCGATTAGAAAAAATTAACAACTTTATAAAACTTTTTTTCATAGAAGGGATGAAAACACATGTTTCATATTTTCTCCCCACAAAGATATAGTAGATCACTAGATGCTAGTAAAATTTGAGATCATTTATATAAATCCTTTAGGTTTTATGAGTCTTCAAATATCGAGATTTTGCAAAATTGTTGATTTTCAAATTAAAATATCTCAAATAGGACTGAACAGAAAAATCTGAAATTTTCTCTAAATATTCCACTAGTGCCTAATAATCAACATATAAAATTTCATCACTGTGTTCTGACCAGAAGTATTTTATTTTTAATAAAGAAAATGCTAAAAAATAACACTGCCAAATGGGCGAATAACGGTGTTAAAATACAATAAAAATTGTCAAAAATAATATAATTATTTGTTGTTGCTAGTAAAATTAAATTTGTCATAAAACTAACATATTAAATGTTCCATGGTAGTAGTCATAGTGATCAATACTCCAGCAGGAGGAGACCATATTGCCACATTTGCTGAGCAAGCCAGAATATGCTGACTTGAAAAAGGCAAGTCTCTGAGTACCAACTAACCTCAATCTTCTTAAATGTGAATCTGACTTATACATTCAATTTTAATAGGATCTTAAGAATCATTTAAGTGTAAATATTAATTTTATTAATTTTAGAATAATGGACAAGTGTGGCATTTGCAACAAAATTGTTACAGAGGATAGTGATGCAATCCAATGTGAACTTGAATGTGAACAGTGGTACCATATGCAATGTGTTGGAATGGACAAAAAGGTTTATGATAGACTATCGGCATCAGATGAGGAGTGGTTATGTGATAAGTGCTCTCTAATAAGATTAAATAATATGTTGAAAGAAGAGATAATGAGTCTAAATGAGGCCATATTGGCAATGCAGGCTGACTTACATGAATTACAAGGTTTGTATGAAACGGAGAAGAAACAAAACGCCTCGCTTGCGGAGATGTGTCTGATAAAAGAAGAAGAAATTGTCAAATTAAAGGATCAAATCACCAATGTTGAGAATTTAACAATCAGGTCGGAACCTAGATACCCTGCTCCGAGACCTATACGACAGTGTACAGATAACAATTCCCAATTAAACGCATTGGACATGAGAAATTTCCCTCCATTAGTGCTAAATAACAAGTCCTCCATCCTAGGGGGTGAAGCTGGGAACTTGGATGATGCTTCATGGAATAAAATGGTGACTTCTAACGTAACAACCAGAAAAGAAGGGACGAGACAACATCAACGGACTATGTCGCTGGATCAAGCAAGGTATGAATGGGACCTACACAGCCCTATTGACACTAGACATAGGCCTAATAAAAATCGTAATCATATTAGAAGGTCATATACAGTTAATACACCTAATCGTTTAGAAAATAATAAAGATACATTGGCAAAATCTGGAAATATCAAGCATAATCATAAGATACTCGACCATTCCCTCAAGAGTACAAAGATTAGAATATTTTCTGACAGCCAAGGTAGGAAAGTCGCACAGAAATTGAAAGATAGATCAAATCATGATATTGAAGGGATGGTTAAACCAGGAGCCACGATGAGAAAAATTATAGAAGAATTAAATTGTAAAAACCTTGGTCCAAAAGACACTGCAGTAATCATTGCTGGAACAAATGATGTTGGAAAAAATCACTCAAACGACCTCTTATCTGCACTTCGGCAAAGACTACAACATCTTCTCTATACGAATGTGTTGATCTTCAGTATTCCTCATCGTTTTGATTTACCAGTTTGGTCATGCGTCAACAAGGAGGTGGAGAGAACCAACGAAGAGATCAAGAAATTATGTAAGCATTTCAGAAATGTTAAATTTATAGACATTAGTAACTTAGGTAATAGTAATCACACTATACATGGACTGCACCTAAATGACCTAGGAAAGAATTATGTTTGTGATCAAATTCTGAGTGAAATACACTTCAGACTAATAAAGGGGAAAGATCCAATCCCACTAGGATCAAAAAACTAACTAGACCCACCTTTTTGCCTGGAGCTACTGAGATAGGTAGACTGATGAATGAATTTATTACCATATTACATTTAAACATTCAATCTCTTAAAAATAAACTAAATGCTCTGGAAGTATACATTAATGAGAATAAATATGATATAGTCTTATTAAATGAACATTGGTGTTCCGAAGCTGAATTAAGTCTATATATACCGAATGAGTACAATTTGGCTACCAGTTTCACTAGATCCCTCTTTGGCAATGGTGGGGTAGCTATATATGTGAGAGAGGATTTTATATATGGCTCATATGAATGCATTAACCTTAAACAATTTTGTGAAGAGAAACATTTTGAGGTTGCTGGATTGGTCTTTCCTCTACTGAATCTTGGTATCATAACGCTTTATCGTACTCCTGACTCAGACATTGTTCTTTTAACAGAACGGCTTGAAGATTGTTTAAATTTTATAAATGGGATAAATAAATATAAGCATATAAAAATTATTATTTCAGGAGATTTAAATATTGATCCGAGAAATGATGACATTAGAACTAAGAATTTTTTAGATATGCTGAGGTCGTGTGACTGTTATTGTCTTAATTTCCAACCAACTAGAAAAAACTCCTGTCTTGATAATTTTATAACTAATTATCATACTAAGGATGTAGAAAGTAAAATTGTTCAGCCACATCTTTCTGACCACTCAGGATTAAGTTTAACAATCAACATCAAAGAAAAGCCAAATATGGCACATAACACACAATACGGGCCTAATAAAGAAACAAAATTTTATAGATTAATAAATGAGTCTACTCTAAATAATTTTAGGGTCAAGTTAAATAATATTAACTGGATGACTGAGTTTCTAGCTTGTAGGTCTGTTGATGAAGCGTTCTTGTTATTTATTAACACCATACAGTATGAATTTGACATTTGCTGTCCAAAAAGAAAGATAAATTATAAGCTTACTTCTAGCCATAAGAGGGACAAATCAAATCCGATGAATACAAATTGGTTTACTCCACTATTAGAAAACATCAGAACGCTTCTTGTTATAAGTTATGAAAGATCAAAAAAAGATGATTTGTTTAAAAAACACTATATGAAATTAAAAAAGATGTATAGAGTACAAATTAGACTAGCAAAAAAACAAGCTAATGAAAATTACATTAATAATGCAAAAAATAAGTGCAAAGCTGCTTGGCACATTATTAATTCTGAAACAGGGAGATTATCAACCAAAGAAAATAAAAAAGTAAATAACACTGTCTCTGTAAATGAATTCAATGATTATTTTGTAAATATAGGCACTAATACAGCAATTAAACAAATATATGATGAAATCGCTGATCCAATAGACATCCTAGATTCAGCTAACATTGCACATCCTTCAACTGCATCTGATTTTAAGTGGAAAAGTGTAAATATTGATGTTGTAAATAAGATAATAACTAACCTTAGTAACTCTAGAGCTGAAGATGCATATGGCTTATCTAACTACGTTGTCAGAAAACTAAAAGCCTCATTGTTATATCCTTTGGTGTATTTGATAAACTGGTTACTGAAAGACTGTATATATCCTGCCTGCCTTAAGTTAAGTGTAACGGTACCTATTTATAAGAAAGGTGACTCGTCTGAGAAGAGCAACTATCGTCCAATTTCACTGGTGCCGGTTTTTTCTAAGATAATTGAATGCATAATTAAAAATCAACTTGAAGAGTATTTTATAACAAATAATCTGCTTACAAACTCTCAATTTGGCTTTAGAAAGGGTCTGTCTACTGTTGACGCGGTTGAGAGTGTAGTCTCTTACATAATAGAAGGCCTTGAAGCAAAACAGGAAACCTCAGCTGTATTGTTAGATCTAAGCAAAGCCTTTGACCTAGTACCTCACAAACTTTTAATTGAAAAGTTGAAATTTTATTGTAAACAAGGAAATGACGTGTCGCTTATTGAGTCGTACTTAACAAACAGATACCAGTATGTTAAATTGGAAGGAAAATGCTCTGAACCTCTAAAAATCAAAACAGGGGTGCCACAGGGCTCGGTCCTTGGCCCTTTTATGTTTTCGGTTTTTGTAAATGATCTGCCTAGTTTTGTCCCAAATAGATGTATTCTTTACGCTGATGACACTACCTTATTAACTTCAAATAAGAACCTACAACATAATGAAGTAATAAAAAATTATATGATTGAAAGATCCTATATGTGGTTTTCAGCTAATGCACTTGTGGTTAACGAAGATAAAACAGAAGAAATCATTTTTGGTTTAAATGAGTCTAGGATAGAGAAAAAATCAGTGAAGCTTTTAGGTATTGACCTTGATTCTACCCTAAACTGGGATGTACATACAAACAAGGTTTGTGTTCGACTATCTAGAGTTATATTTTTATTAAAGAAACTTAAATTGTGTACGGGCCCGACACTGATTATAAATGCCTATTTTGCCTTCTTCCATTCACATCTTTTATATGGTCTTTTGCTCTGGGGGAACTCTCCGGGGGCAAAAAATGTGTTTTTATGGCAAAAGAAGGCGGTTAGAACTATAAAAGGTATAGGCAATAGAGATTCGTGTAGGAATCTTTTTATTGAATTAAATATACTAACTCTACCATCCTTGTACATATTACAGTGCCTCCTCCATGTGAAAAAGCATTTTAATGAACTTAAAATGCATAGTGACTTTCATGATTATAACACTAGGTTTAAAGATAAGATTGATACTAAGCTCGTTAGGTTACGTAAAACACAGCAGAGTTTTAATTACTTAGGAATCAAGCTTTTTAATAAGCTGCCAATAAAGGCCAGTAATGTAACTTTTAGTCATTTTAAAACAGTCTTAGAACTTTGGTTGAAAACTAAAAGCTTTTACAGTATTGAGGAGTTTGAAAGGTCGGACTTGAATGATTTACATTTCTAATCTGTATTGATCACTATGTACTTTAGTATAGTATATTTATGTATATTGACAATGTCTATTGCAACTGTATATTGTTGTTTAATGACAATAAATAAATGAATGAATGAATGAATGAATCCTCTGTAGCTCCTTTGTTCAGTAATCAGTAGCTGTGCTTGACTGAAGATATAAAAAAAGTTGCCCCTTCAGTTAAAAAAATTGTTTATTTTAGCGATGGAGATGGTAGCCAGTACAAAAACAAAAATAACTTTTTGAAGCTGAATAGCATTTTTTTGCCACTTCTAATGGAAAGAATGCTTGCGATGGGATTGGAGGGGGTACAAAGAGGGCTGTCTCGATGGTTAGTTTGCAAAGACCATATTTGGACCAGATACCTTCAGCAGAAGAAGTGTTCAAATTTTGTTCTGAAGAAATTAAAGGTATTTCCTATACACTTGTATAAACATTTTTTTAAACCTTTGGCTCAGCTGTGGAACAAACTTCTAGCATCATAAGGTGTTACATTCACTCAAAAAGTGATATTTATGGTGAACAGAGTATTTCCATTTTGCCAAAATTTGAAATAAGACCTTTCGAAGTAAAGGACATTGTTACCTGCATTATGATCAGAACTGGTGGTTTGGTGAAATTGATATTTTTTTAAGTGAAGGGGCAACTTTTTTGCTATTTTCAGTCAAGCACAGCTACTGATTACTGAACAAAGGAGCTACAGAGGAGTCTGTATTGCTCAGCAAATGTGGCAATATGGTCTCCTTCTGCTGGAATATTGATCACTATGACTACTACCATGGAACATTTAATATGTTAAGATATATAAGCATTCATGAACCACAGATTATTGTGTCTGTTGGACATAACATGAGAATATTATAGGAGAAAAATTCCTCCGTCACTGGGACTAGAACCCAGGACCTTTGGCCAATGGTTTGGTCAATGCTCTACCAACTGAGCTAAGCTGAAGCTCAATTCACAGCACCAGATGGAACCTCTCTCCTATGACTGATTGCCCTAATGGTCTACCTCACAGACAGACAAGTCATGTCATATGCAGTCCGGCTTAGCTCAGTTGGTAGAGCATTGGTATGAATTTTTCTCCTATAACATTCTTTAATATGTTTGTTTTATGAAATATTTAATTTTACTAGCAACAACAAAAAATTATATTATTTTTTGACAATTTTTATTGTATATTAACACCGTTATTCGCTCATTTGACAGTGTTATTTTTTACCATTTTCTTTATTAAAAATAAAATACTTCTGGTCAGAACACAGTGATGAAATTTTATATGTTGATTACTAGGCACTAGAAGAATATTTTGAGAAAATTTCAGATTTTTCGGTTCAGTCCCATTTGAGATATTTTAATTTGAAAATCAACAATTCTGCAAAATCTCGATATTTGAAGACTCATAAAACCTAAAGGATTTACATAAATGATCTCAAATTTTACTAACACCTAGTGATCTACTATATCTTTGTTGGGTGAAAATAAGAAACATGTGTTTTCATCCCTTCTATGAAAAAAAGTTTTATAAAGTTGTTAATTTTTTCTAATCGGAACTGCATTTTCTAATAAAGTTTTAGATTATTTCCTTAAGACCAAACAAATTTTTGGTCATAACATGAATTGTAGAATGTTTCTTGTAGATTAAGATGGTTTTTACTTCAAGTTGATATCTTCATAAATAAAATAGTTATTTAACTTACCGCTAACCTTTGAAAATGCCAAAAATGCCAAATCCTTCTAAGCAAAATGGCCACTAGTTGCCAAAGCGTTAGTGATAAAAATGTGAAAAAAAATGGTTTTGTACTCCCAGATACACATAGAAACAGAAAATATATACTTAAAAATAAAATAAAATATGTCAGCAACACCCATTGGATGATTTCATATGGATTGACCCTAAATACGGTAATTAACTATTGCTGGGAATTACACAGTGAAGTGATACAGTGAGTCCCACGCAAGAGTTGGCCAATGACGTGGGATTCTGCAACGCGGCGGGCACAGCTCCAACTCCCGAGCGATCGGGTGAAATATCTATGCAAATAAAGCCGCGATCGGTGTAATGATTCAGGTTCTCACATTTACAGTTAAAATTACAATGAAAATAACCACGTACCTCATCACAAGAGCTGTTGGAAATGTTCTTCTCTTGCATCCACACAATACTGGCACCTTTTTAGGAAATTTTCTTTCACACGCATAATTTCAGCTTCCGAGACAGAGTTAATTTCTCTTGTGATATTGTCTTTAAGTTCTTCTAACAGCATGTGCCTATTATTTATGGGGAAACTTCAAAAATAAAGTGTATAGGTCAATTTCCCATACATTAGAAGAACTTGAAGACAATATCACAAGAAAAATTATCTCTATTTCGGAAGCTGAACTTATGCGTGTAAAAGAAAATTTCCTAAAACGGTGCCAGTATTGTGTGGATGCAAGAAGAGAACATTTTCAACATATCTTGTGATGAGGTACATGGTTATTTTCATTGTAATTTTAACTGTAAATGTGAGAACCTGAATCATTACACCGATCGCGGCTTTATTTGCTGTGCCCGCCACGACGCAGAAACCCATGTCATTGGCCAACTCTTGCGTGGGACTCACTGTATTAAATTACACTAAATACAATTTCAGGTTTCTGAGCTTGTAACTTTTAAATTTGTGATGTTTGGAAATAAAAACATGAAAGGAACTTCAATTATTTTTATTCAATTTGATTTTAGCCGGATAAAATGCCTGGCTTTTTTCAAGTGGATAAAACTGGTAGCTCTTCATTTGCCTAAGTAGGCCTAGTACAGGTTCTGAGCTTGTAACTTTTAAATTTGTGATGTTTGGAAATAAAAACATGAAAGGAACTTCAATTATTTTTATTCAATTTGATTTTAGCCAGATAAAATGCCTGGCTTTTTTCAAGTGGATAAAACCGGTTAAAACCAGGCCGGCTTTTTCATAACAACCCTGTCCACCTTTGAACACAAGGGATCTTATGGAAGGAGTTCATCGCGCTAATTTCTATTTCCTACTGCTGATGCATTAAATGAACTTCACAAACCTTGATTTGTGCTTCACCTACGTTTACAAGCACGAGCCACATGGTGTAGGTTGTATCTAATATTTAAATTTCTCTTCATTTTGCCAATGTGTACTTTATTATGAGTACTGTCCTCTCACTTAGAGGAACAAGCAAGCATTGTTTACATGCCCATAACAACATTTCTGTAAGTGTTAGACAAATTCGGCCACCAGATTTGAACTTAGCAGTCATTTTTGCATTGGAATAATCATGTGTTATGATTTTGCTAACATTCACAGGCATGGTACAAGCAAAAATGTAACAGTCTGCACACATAACCTACTCCTGTCCCGACTCTCTTCTTCCTAAAACATGATATTTTTAAAGTATATCTCCGAATCTATAACAGACATGAAGCTAAAAATTCAGATCTTTGTTTCTCACCACACTACAAATTTTCATCAAAATCTGAGACCGGAGGGTTACATGCCCTGGATGAATTGAGGAGAAATTACCCTAGGGACAATGACCTCATTTTTAAATTCATACAACCTGCAGGACATCTGGTGGACAACTTTGCTTAACTGTCACAAGATCTCAGCTGATGATGATGGAGAAGCCATCTAAACATATTTTCTAATTTGGTAAGTTTTTAATTACAACAATTATGTTGAATGTTTTAAAGTTTAATATATAGGCCTAGTTGACCGTTAGTGTTAACTTGATGAATAAGAATGAGCACTTTGCTATATAAGTTTTGGTGTTATATTATATTGTTTGGTTTCTTAGATATTATTTTGAGCTTGCTACTTGTCTTGGCCGAGTCTACCAAGTTGACAGCTTCGTAGATGTAATGACCCTCATCTTTAGGAACACTTCCTTAATTGTTGCAACTCCTTCTAATACTTGAGTTCCAAGATGTCGGAGGCTGAAAAGTAATAACATTGTTTATTTTGAAGAAAGGTATCCTAGTGTACTTAAATACTGAGAATAGTATAGAGATATTTCACAATACTAAGGTAAGAGAGAATAAATAATTATAAAAAACAACAACAAATGAAGAAATTGAGCAAAAAAAACTTAAGTAGAAATTTAGCATAATATAACTTGGACAAGAACAACACAAAGACACTGACAGAAAGGAGAAAAAGTAGTAGAAAACTGTATAACAGCAGGATTTCATTTGCATTTTACATAATGCGCTTTCTTCCCCATAGGTGTTTAGTTGAGTCAAATATGTATATCCACATTGCTAGAAATATACAATGTGATGGGAGTGTATCGGGTGTGTAAAGACTGCAAATAGGCCCTAACTTGTCATGAAAAGAGAGTAGAAAAATGGAAGAAGGAAATAAGAAAGACAGGAAGAGAGTGGGAAAAAGAGGGAAGGATAAAAAGGAAAGGAAGGAGTTACTGAAGAAAAGGAAAAAAAAGGATTAAGAATGAAGAGAAGGAAGCATGGCAAAACAGAAAGATGAGAGTAAAAAACAATGGAAGTACAGAAGTAAGGAAGAATGAATGGAAGGAAGCAAGGATTAAGTGTTAGTGTTAAAAATATTTAGAATAAAATTAGGTAAACTGATATAACAAACTGCCAGAATGCTTTTTTTTAATCAGTGATAACTGCAATTATGATAGACCCATGCAGAAAAGAAATTATTTTTTTTATAGATCTCAGGTTAAACTCCAGATCGATTCATTAAGCAGGACTTGTGGATGAACAAAGGTCTAAAGTTTGATTCTTAACCTTAATTAATATTCGTATATATTGATATAAGAAATTCTTAAAATACTTGTAGCCTAGCCTATGTCAACATTTTACAAAATGCACTGGCAATAATATTACTGATGTAAGCATAGGCCTACGATTCGCTGACATGTTTGTTACAAGTTTAAAGCAGCCGTATAGGTATGAATTAAAGTCATCTGAAATCAATCTGTCAGGAGTACTTGCACAGGAGTGAATAACAAAAATACTTTTAATTACTCATTATTTTGGTACCGGTTCATGCGATTTGGTCCAAATTCAACAGGATTCTTCTCATGGACATTATAAATGCGTATACCAAGTTTCATAAAAATCCAATAAAGCATAGTTGAATTACTACACCTTTCTAATATATTACCATTAAAATAGGCACTAAATTGGGCATTACTCTGGTACCAGTCAACTGATTTGGTCCAATATCAATAGGCTTCTTTCCATGGACGTTATAAATGCATACACCAAGTTTCAAAATAAATCCAATAAAGCGTAGGTCTATTTGAGTTATCGCGCATACAGACAACACGGACGGATAGACAGACAGACGAACTGACTGACATTTCCCGACCCCATACAATATATTTCAAATTTCTTAGGGTCCGTGTGGTGTCGAGAACAAAATATTACAATGTTTGAAGAAATGTAGGCTAAAAAAGCAGATTGTGCTTCTCACGTGGATATTGGATCGCATTTCATTAGCAATTTGACTTTGTTCGCTGAACATTTTGAACAATTACCCTTCCAGTTATTTTATGTTTGTTAATAGATTGTGGAGGGCAACTTGTTTCATGTGCGATGTTTTAGAATAAAGTGGATGCTTTTTTTTGTGAATTTCGTCTGGTTTTTCATTAAAAATGGCTCCCATACATTCCTTAAATTTTTGCAAGTTTTGTTTAATTTTTTCAAATAAAATTGTTAGGCCTATGTATTCGTTTAGCCTACATAATATAAATCTCTCATAACTAATGGCTTGGCATAGAAGCTCCTGTGTGTCAATGTGGGTATTTCTAAGTCATTAGGATGCACTTTTGGATGATTCTGAGCAACTTAGAAAACAAAGGCCTATCTACACACTCCCTATGATTTTTTTTTAATTTTCAGTAATACGTTTTCCCGGTCCCTAGAAAAACGTGTTAACTCGGTTTCACTGCATATTGAACAATTGGCAGCACTGGATATAAGCCTTTGCGGGAATGGCCAATGAGATGCAAGATCATCAGCCAATCAATGGGGGTGTTGATGTTCAACCTTTGGGTCACGTAACACTCTGAATATCATGCATGAAATTACAATAGTGTGCTGTACTAAACCCAACCCAATTGGGGTATTCTGTTGATATGCATCCTTTAAAGCCGTGTACAGTGTAATATTTTCCACGGTGTTATAGAAGTCTGGCGGGGGAAGTATTTTTAGGTCGTGCACTAGGCTCCTCCCATCAATTCTCTAACAGGACCCACCTGGGAAGGAGGGGAGTATCTTCAAATGTCAAGCCTACTAGATGTCTCACTATTTTAATTACTAGCAATGCCATTTTATGCACAAGGTGAAACTGGGAAAAATTAAATAATTTATTTCTCCTTTATTCTCTTCCTCCCTTTCTCTCACCTTCTCCTCAACCTACCTACCTGTTTGGGACCTATTCCTAACTGTAAATTTCAGATTGACCAGTATACGAACTCAGGACCACTAGCAGCGTAACCATCAGCCTTAACCACTACATCATGAGCGATTGCTACCGGTAAAGAGAAAATTCATCTAGGCTTTTTAAGTTTAGAGAGCTTTAATACATGAGAAATAGCCGCTTTCATGCAAGGGTCGTTTTTTATAATTGTGATTGTATATTTTGTATTTTTGATATGGTGCAAGGGTTGATGTAGATGTAGATGTAGATATCTCGTCCTGTAGATCCTGTGTTGAGCGGGGCTCAAGGATATAGAACACATCAGATCAAAAAATACATGCATGTTATAACACTAATATAGGCCTACAGAAGCTGCAAGCTGCCAAATGTATCCAAGCTGGAAATATTCCTCCAAATTGTAGAAGGTGTGAGTTATTAAAAATTCCTTCGTAATGCTGTGACTTTGTTATACTTTTATGTGTATAAGATGAAGAGTACAATAGTGAGCTGCAGTGCTGGCATGGAGTAAGTTAATAGCCAGGATAGGAGAAGTAGGCAGCAGCAGTGCACGCATTGCTTCAGAAGCCAGGGAAAGCAAGTCGGCAGGCGAGAGTGGGTGGAGCTTCACTGCTGCACGACCTAAAGCTATCTTCCAACGTTTGGGGACGGCCTATAATTTCCATTTTTGTCAGTATGTGCTGGTCCAGTTGTAACACAGAGCTCCTGTATTATCCTCCGTCTTTGATCCATCTGTGAAGTAAATTTGATGGGGAAGGTCTCATATTGTCGTGTCTTTAGGCCTATATTCTTTAAGTTGAGGAATTTAGGTAAAGATGGTAATGTCTATGTTTATGCTGACGGGTTTGGGTTTACAGTATATCTAGGGTGTCCTAGTGTCTCGTATAGATTGTCATGATGTCCTTACAAGAAGGTCATACGTGCAAGGTTTTCGGGAAAAAATAGTTTCTGGTCACACACTAGGTTCCTCCCACCAAATTGTTTTTGAACGGCCCTAATCTAAAGTTGAGCCGAAGGGCACAATAGTGAGGTGTGCTCGGAAGCAAGGGAAAGCAAGGGAAGCAAGCCAGCAGGCATGAGTGGGCAGAGCTTTGCTGGTGCATGACCTAAATCAATCTTTGGGAAAAACCAAATAGGCTATAAGGTGCATCGTCGCATGAGACATATCCCGCCCTGACCCACCCTCAGTGAAGCACTTTCTTTTATACCACGATCTAGCGAATTCTTCGAGGATAAGCAGGCTGAAAAACCATTGGGTACAAGGCACTTACTCTTGCATTTTTAATATTCGGTACAAGGGGCATTCTCGAATTTTTAATATTCGGTACAAGGGGCACTCTTGCAGTTTTAATATTTGGTACAAGGGGCAATCTCGCAGTTTTAATATTTGGTACAAGGGGTCTCGCAGTTTTAATATTTGGTACAAGGGGCAATCTCGCAGTTTTAATATTTGGTACAAGGGGCACTCTCGCGTTTTTAATATTTGGTACGGTCGGGAGTGTCGGCGACAATATACAAGGATACCTAGTTTGTCACCGTGCTTCGCTGAGAAACAAAATGTGAATATCGAGTGGCCGGAGCTTAAAGTACACCTTGTATTTGTCTTTCGCCCGATCTTTCCCCAGATTTCCTAGTAGGAGGAATTGATGAAGGGGGTGTGAGGTAGATACCGGTAACTCGTGTACGTAACGGTTGAAGTTTTGGAAGTAATGGGTTGCAGGTGAATGTAAATAGACGTGCTGCAAATTCGACGATATTAAATATCGAAGAAATAAAATTCATCTATCAATCGTGTCATTGCTGGGTACCATAATCTTGAAAATTTTGTACAGTAACGTTTGGTATAGTCTGTTATCTTAAGCTATGAAAAACGATGAAACGAGAAAGAATTAATGAGGTGATAAGGTGAAATAGAATGCAGGGATCTGCATCCATATATTTACCTGAGCTTGGAATAGTTGGAGACTTTGTCACAAAATCACCTTTGAATTTCTTTCCGTTGCGAAAACTGACAGATTCACACGCAGGGTTACCAGATCAGAAACGTAAAACAGTCGTACCAACAATTGAAAATAGTCGTACGCTAGTTAAAATCGTCGTACACTTTGCGAATGGTCAGGATGATGATGATAATGATGATGATGATGATGATGATGATGATGATAATAATAATAATAATAATAATAATAATAATAATAATAATAATAATAATAATAATAATAATAATAATAATAATAATGGTCTCTCGTAACTGTATACATATAGCCATTGTTGTTGGTAGGCTATTCTTTGTCACCAGCTACCTGCAAATGTTGCAGGAATAAATACAAAAAAAAAAATAATAATAATAATAATAATAATAATAAAATAAAATATTAATAAAATCAGGTAAACTGATGTAAAAAAGTGCCAGTATGTTTCTTTTAATCAGTTATGACTGCAATTATGATATGCAGAATATGTTTTTTTAATAGATTTACAAGTTAAGCTCCAGATTTATTCATTAAGCAGGGCTTAGGGAAGAACAAAGGTCTAGTTTTCTTTTTAATCAGATTAAAATCTTCCAGCATCAGCTGAACTGTAAAATTTTTGATATCTTGACAATCGCACACTCACATAAAAATACGAAAAAGAAAGTGAAATTGGCTGGTTTCGGGATTTGAACTATGGAACTCCATAACGTGAGGCCAAAACGTTACCATCTCGGTCACCTGGGTCAGTTTAACGGTCTAGTTGTAAGTTATAAGCGCATGTAAAACAATAGTGTTTTTGGTCATAGCTATCTCTATTTTAATTTCCAAAGCCGTAAAATATCACAGTAAAACAATTGACTATGTTGTCATGATAAATGATTTGCTTTTTTTAATATAAATTCTTTCGAATACGTATATTATCATAAAATAGGCACCAAATTGAGCATTACTCCGAAACAGGTGAACCGATTTCATCCAGTATCAGTAGACCTCTTCCCATGAACACTATAAATGTGTATACCAAATTCCATAAAAATCCGTTAAAGCGTATTTGAGTTACCGCGTTTTTAAAATAGACACTAAATTGGGTTTTACTCCGGTACCGGACAACCGATTTGGTCCAATATCGGTAGACGTCTTCCCATGTACATTATAAATGGGTATACAAAGTTTCAGGAAAATCCAATAAAGCATATTTGAGTTATCGCGACTTCTCATATATTAACATAAAAGGCAATAAATTGGGCATTATTCCGGTACTGGCCAACCGATTTGGTTGAACATCAACAGACGTCTTTCCATGGATAGTATAAATGCGTATACGAAGTTTCATAAATATCCGATAAGGCGTATTTGAGCTATTGCGCCTTTAAAATATACACTAAATTGGGTTTTACTCCGGTACCGGTCAGCAGATTAGGTACAAATTTAACAGAGTACTTTTCATGGATGTCATAAATGCGTATACCAAGTTTAATGGAAATCCGATACAGCGTATTTGAATTATGGCGCCTTTCTATTAGAAAGGCGCCATAATCTATTAAAATAGGCACTAAATTGGGCATTACTCCGGTACCGGTGAACCGATTTGGTTCAATATCAATAGGGTTCTTCCCATTGACATTATAAATGTGTTTTCCAAGTTTCATGAAAATCCGAAAAAGCGTATTTGAGTTAGAGCGCGTACAGACACACGGACGGACGGACAGACAGACAGACAGACAGACGGACAGACATTTTTCGTCCCCCACACAATCTCATAAAGTACCATACTGGCACTTAATAAATCACAAACCGTAAGAAAGTAAGATTTCCACATATTATTTAAAGAAAAGTATACAGTCACTTTTGATATGCACGTGTCAACATATAGGCCTACTATTAATAATAACAATGATATGATTATTATGTTTGGTCAAAATAAAACAAAAACAATAAGACCAGCTGGTCTTTTTTCGGTATAATTTCTTTAGAGGTTTGTTATAGCAATAACAATACAACAATACAACTTAAGCAAGATGCGGCACCGGCCCGTAAAGGCCTGTAAGAAATAAAGGGACTTAGTTTTATAATAAATGGGTGAATGCGCACAAACGTGCATAAGAAGTTATAAGGTGCCATCCTTGCTGTACGATTTCAGGCTCAGTATCCTTTTTTTGCAGTATTCCAAATGATACTGATCACACCGTTGGTCACAAAGCACACACGTACATTGTTCATCTGGTTGATGGAAGCCCTGTCGTCTACAAACTTTGTGGTGGAAACCGTGAATAGCATATCTGGTGACTACATGGCGTAATGGTTGGTCTGCGTTGGCCCAGGTACGATTGGTCATGGCTTCAACTGCATAAAAATCTGGTGTGATTTCTTCTCTTTTTCTTACTCTCTCTTCCAGGAGCTGTTGATAGCTGTTGGTTGACGGTAATTGATACATTATTCGCAGATCCTCTATGAGGAAAGGTTCTCGTGCAAGCACGTACACCAATCTGGATGGGGATAATCTCGACACCCGTAGAGCTCTTTTCAAGAATGTTGCCTTTACCTTTTCTAGTTGCTCCAAATCTCTTTTGCTGAGATTCTTCCAGATAATCTCTAGTCCATACGACAAAATGGGGACTATTTTTATTGTGAAGAGTCTTTTTGCGGTTTCTATCGAGAGTCTGTGAATGTGCTCGATGTCACTCATAGCCCTAATTGCTGCTACGGCCCTTTCTTTCACATGTATACTGAAACAAGTGCCTGTCGTTTGGAAGGTGATCCCTAAATACTTGTAGTGGTTGGTTAATTGCAGTGGCTGGTTGTCTAAAAACATGTGTTCATTTCTTGATACTCTTCCTCCTCTTCTGAATATCATCTGCATGGTTTTGTCCTTATTTATGTCCAGTCCGTTTGTTCTTGCCCAGTCTGCCAGGGAGTTTAATGCATTTTGAATGCTTTCCGGGTTCTTCGCACATAAGACCATGTCATCTGCATATATGAATATATTTGTGTCCTTTGATGTAGACTTCAAGGTTTGAGCAACATCTGCTGTGGTGATATTGAATATTAGGGGGCTTATAGGGTCACCCTGCAGTACGCCGTTTGTCTGTGTTATGGCTTTGGATGTTAGTAGATTGTCGGTAATGGTTATTCTGTTTGTTGTAAGGATGTTCTGAATAATCTGTGTCAAATAGTCATCTTTCCCATTTATTGTTTCTAGCTTCTTCATTATAATGGTTCTGTCTAGCATGTCAAAGGCTTTCCTGTAGTCTACGAAGATTGTATACAGTTTTCCTTTAGGGTGACTGAGTGTATCCTGTATGATATCTACCAGATTGGATATGGCCTGTACGGTTGATCTTCCCTTCCTGAAGCCTTCCTGAAGGGACTTAGTTTTAATTTATAATTTGACAATGGCTATTATAACATTCCGCCATGCATTTAGCAACATGTAGGCAACTACGAAAAAACAAAACTTAATGCTTATCCAAATTGAAAGTTCTGCAGTAGATTGCTAAAAAAACATACAGCGTATAAAATTATATTAAAATAGTCGTATGAATAGGCATACGACATATGGTTGCGTCGTACGTCGTAGAAATCTATGAAATAGTCGTATGTGTACGACTATAGTCGTACGTATGGCAACACTGTTCACACGCCATGTTGACAGGGTGACCAACATTTAGAATGAGCATTTCCTACAGTATACGTCCAATTTCCCTTGAAAGCCATTGAGTTTCTCTACTTGGACACAAAACTTCCTATGTTTCTTTCATTCAAAAGTCTCATGTGGACGATCGTTCATCTTTTCTTGCCCATTAGACCCGTTTCATATTAATTATGTATTCAAAGAACTAAAAATCTTACCAATACCAAGCATCTATATTTTGGAAACAGTATGCTTTATCCATCAAAATATAAACTCTTTCAGGAAAAATTATGAATGTCACGAGTATGATACCAGAACATCCCATAATATACATATGACCTGTCATAGGTTGACCAGAAGTCTTAAGAGTATCTCACACAGAGGTATTAAATTATATAATATCTTGCCTAAACACATAAAGCAATGCAACATAAAAAATTTAAATATGAAGTCAAATCCATCTTACTAGAAAATTTGCCATTTTGCATAGAAGATTATTTAAGTTTAAAATTTTGACATATGCCATGTAAGCTAAATACCAAGCTGTTTTTTCCTTGTAGATACTGCCCTCTTTTCTCTATGTTTCAGGTAACCTGCAACTACCACCAGGCATCTCAGAATACTGCAGCAGCAATAGTGGAAGTGTTAGGCAAGATTGTGTTGAATATGCAAAGACTAGTGTTTCAAATATAGCCTATAAGTAATTATGTAAATATTGTATTTAAATTTCTTACGCTAATGAATTGTATAAGTTCTATGTAAATATTGTATTTCATTTTCTTAGATTATTGGATTGCATAAATAATTATGTAAATATTATATTGCACTCTCTTAGACTATTCAATTGTATAATTCAGTATGTAGGCTAAGTCATGTATTTTTATTTTCTTTGACTGTGGAATTGTAAATTTGTATATAGACGTACTTGTTTGTAATCATTTGACGAGTCCCATAACATGGTTATGTTCAGTTGGACTAAATAAAATCTAATCTAAAATCTAATCTAATCTAATCTAATTATGAATCTGAACCCCGCTCGTGTGGACGGATTTTTTGTACTGAACAAGCAATAATTTTTTTTTTTTTTTTTTATTCACAACGATTTTTATTTTGTTGATCCTACATCAGCTCGTTCTGCATTAATAATTATTTGTGTCTGTAATTATTGTTCCCAGATATTTGAATTTCTCCACTTCTTTGAACGATTTACCGGCTATTCTAATATTTTGTAGCGCATTATTTTGACGTTTCATGACCGTATAATTAGTTTTTTATGCATTAATTTCCAGTCCTGGAAGCATTGGAACGATTATCTGCATTTCCCTCAATTGTGATTATGTCATCGCCCAACAAGCAAACGTCATCTGCATAAGCTAAAATCAGGTGTCTGCCATTTAATTCCAGGCCTACCTTGTTTTCCTATACTTTCCTATTAGCATATTCCAAAACGAAATTAAAAAGTAAATTGATAGTGCATCTCCTTATTTCAAGCCACTTTTAATGGCAAACCTATCTCGTATAAGTTTCCATACCTTGACTCTGCTATAAGTTTTATTTAGATACATTGCGATCTGTCTAACTTCTTTGGTATCCCAACCTCAATGAGGATATTGTACAATTTGTCTCGCCTATCTGAATCATATGCATTTTTAAAATCTATGTATACCTGGTGAACAAACTTATTATATTACCATATTTTTCGGAGTATAAGACGTACTTACTTACCTTGAAAACAGAGCATTGAAAGCTGTGTGTCTAATGGTCTACAGTAAAAAGTAAAAAATTATTGTAATTACTGCTGGTAATATATTAGTGTATTGATTATTTCGATTTAATGCTATTGCTATGACATACCAACAGCATTAATTAATGCCCATTTTAATACTGAAAAAAAAAATGGAATTAAAATTTTTCTCAGAATAATACTGACAGCACTGTAACGTTCAATACATTGTGTCTAGTCAATATTTTTTGTGTGCTTCCATGAACTAACATGTGTGTTAAGAATCTTTGCAAGTTTGTGTGTGTCTTATTGTATAAAATGGTCACATATTCCTTTGAGTTTCAAGTGGAACTTTAAGTTTAATGATGTCAGTAAAAAGGAAAACACTTTCCTAATTTTAAAAATGCACATTTTGTAGGAAGTACAAAAAATTCAACAGTTAAAACATCAGAAATGGTCTATACCAAAATCCCCCTGACGTAATTATAGTTTGTATCTAAAGATGGGTTCAGTCGGCCTAAATATAATTAATTTTAACATGAACATTGTTTTATTTCTTTAAAAAAGCAATACCCCCATTCAGTGGAAACTATTCGTAGCAAAATATTCCATATCCTCAGAAGAAATGTAAATCCAGGTTCTACTATATTATAGTAGAGAAAAGGAATTTTAAAATAAAAAAAATCTGAAGTGAAAGTCACATAACTTCCTCTTCCCAAATAAAAGTTTGCAGCATTTACGCTAATTATGCTATAAATATTTTATAGCCCCTTCTTTGAATGTTGCGACTAAAAACGCAGGCTATGGGGAAAAAAACAAGTGACTGCAAACGTTTATTAAACTTTCTGCTGTTAAGAATAATTTCCGAAATTTATCAAATATTCCCCTCAGACATTTCTTTACTGTAAGCAGGGCCACCAGTACATTTTTCTCTCTTCACGTGCTTATATAGAATAAAATGCCTTAAATGTCCGCGTATTAAGTTGTTCACCAGGCAAGTTGGTAGGTTACAACCACCCTTCAGAGAATGTTTTTGAAATGGTATAAGCAATCCATGTACAAAATTTAAAGGAAATTTTTAGAGCCGTTTATGAGAAAATAGCAAAAAACAAAATATTCTTCATGTAAAGTCCCCTTAAATATAAGAAAAGGTTGTAGCCAACCTTCACAGCCTCAGAAGGTACCTAACCCAAATACAAAATTTTGTTTTCGTACGATTTACAAGAAGCCGTATTGCAAAAAGCACGTATTCACAGTGGGTTGCTTATAACTACCCTTCAGAGAATTTGCTCGAAAAAATGTTTCAAATAAAAGCTTTAGCTCTTGGTACAAGCAATCCATGCGAAAAATTTAAAGAAAATCGTTAGAGCCGTTTTCGAGAAAATCGCGAAAAACGAAAATTTCTCCATGTAAAGTCCCCTTAAAAATAAGGGAAATTTGTCGCCAATCTTCGAATCACATCTTCAGAAGGTACCTGACCCAAATACGAAATTTTGTTTTCATACGATTCTCCGTTTCGGAGCTAGCCTGTTCACAAACTTCCACACAGACAGACAGACACACAGACACACACACAGACATGTTTCCAAAAATAGTATTTTTGGATTCAGGGGGCCTCGAAACGTGTATATATGCTAAAAACTCAACTTCGAATTTTAGGGTCGAAAACAATACTTCCTCTACCTATAGTACCTATGGTACGGGCAGAGGAAGTAATTATATATAACTTACAAAATTAATACATCATATATTATGCAACAATGTAACCCTTAGGTTATAATTCATATTATATTAAGAGGCAGTGGCGGACGCAGGGGGGGGGGATGTAACCCCCTTATTCCCCCCCCCCCCGAAATTTTAAAAAAGTACTCTAAATGGCCAGTTTTATAAACTCATTGTATATGTAAGTTGGTTAATTTTTTTTAGTATTCTTTCTACCTATTCAAATCCCCCCCCGAAAAAAATTTCTGCATCCACCACTGTTAAGAGGAATATTTGAATGGTACCTTACTGAGAGAAAAAAAAACTAAAAGTATGGAAAATGTATTTTTCACTTTACTCATCCCTTAAATTAAATCCATAAGGCATCTAAAGCTTGAGGTCCTTGCACTTACTGAAGAAGGAGCTATCTTCTGAACAATTCATGCTGTACTTCAACATCCCTGCAACCTGACATGGTTTGATAAGTGGAATGACGTATCACAGCTAGGTTTTCACTATTACCCTTGTCAGAAACTTTAATTACTGGTTGGAATTCAGAAATTCAGCAACCTCTGAACCTGAGGAGTGCCGGATTTTAAAATAAGCCAGCTTTTTTCATTTACTTTTACCATTCACTGCTGAAGAGTCAATGTCACATGTTCACAAGTGGTTTGCACAGACATGCCACTAACAACTTCTATTCTTTTTTTTGCATTTCCACTTTCTCTGCGATCGACAATACACAATGTTTATGTTTTCCCCCATGCTGAATCCATAATGGGGCTATAGAACAGAAAATTAATGGTTAAACAAGAAGAAATGAGCAGGAATGCCTGATACCAAGTGCAAGCAACACCCAACAGAATATTCTGGAGTCATCAAAACATAAATGGTGCCTCTAGAAAGCAGTGGCACACCAACACAGTAAATTTGAAAATGCACTCCAAAAGTCATGCTGGAAATCTGAAGGAACCAGATTATTGATGGCCGAATTTTTTAAAGACAATCTGTATAACATTCTAGAACAAAGTCAACCTGTATAACATTCTGGAACAATGTCAACGTGCTCAGCAAGATTCAATGGATGAATACAGCATTCAAGCAAGCTGGTAAAAGGAGAAGGTAGCCTAGATCAAAATATTGCAAAGCCTCAGATCTCTTTTCAGAAGGATTATTATCTATTTGGCCATCGCAGCTATCTGACCATGAATGATCTGCCATCCGAAGAAGACCTTATGGGCTGGCTGGGTTATGAAACCCTGCTGACATCAAGAAAGAATTTGGGTTTAGAGGCCCACCAACATCTAAGGTCTCAAAGACAGTGAGATACAGTACTTTATAACAGATTCAATTGTGCCCGGGGTACGAAATAGGTTGCACTAAAGGATTATCAAAACATATTCTAGGTTGTGAAGTACATATCAATTTGTTTTATTAGATTTATTTTTTTGCTTTGCACAGGACATAGAAGCTTAATGGGAACAAAGATGTTTGAAAAAGAAAAGGGAAAATCTAATCATGAATGTAGAATAGAGGATGGGAAATTGGCCAGTAGCAAGAGCCTATAAAACGGAAAATAAAGCAACACTAAACTTTTTCATTTACATAAGTTAAGTCAGTATATTCACTACATTGCTCTTATCGCTTAGAGACATTAATAATGTAAGTTCTGATCTCCATTGGAGAAACAGTTACTGATTTACTTCCAATGTCTGTGATTTTCTTTCTCTTGTCATTTGAATTAGAAGTTGTAGACTTCCAAGTGAGCCTGTTCAAATCTTCTTTCCACTGATTGGCAGCAAGCGTAGTTTCATGTGACGATGTAACAGTGAAAGTTGAAAAAATATCCTGAAATATTATTTTTTCATATTAGTGACATAGGCCCTAATATTGTAAACGGCTAAAGTTAACATAACCTTATCAAAAGCTATTTTTAAATAGGCAGCAATGCAAGTACAGATACACATTTTCCCATTATTGATAAGTTTTTTTTTAAAGATCTTAAACCAAAATTCTTATCATTAAATCTAATTGACTTGAAGTAGATAATGCACAAAGGTAGCATAATCATTAGTCTTTTGATTGGAGGCTGGAATGAAGGGTTGGACAATTACAATTACTTTACAAAATGGTAGTAGGCCTACCTAAAAATTCCTCTTTTTGTTTGTTTGTTTGTTTGTTTAGTGCACAAGGGCCATGGTAAAGCTGCTTGGGACGTTACCAAGACTCAAATTATTAATGAACAAACAAAAAACTACATCAATACCAATATTTCCAGACTCATTGAGTAACTTTTTGTTAATTTTACCTCTAACTTGGATATTAGTTGCAAAAACAGTATGAACGACAATACAGCAAGCGAGAATGATAAGCATTAATAAAATGTAATTATTACAATTTTATTTCCAGAAGTAAATTATGAGTAAAAATTACATTATGAAGAATCAATAGTTAATGGAACTTAATACGGTGAAGCAACAAATTATGTAATTAACTAAGTTGTTGACTATTAAACACTTTACAGTATTTTTCAAATGAGAAGCCAATTCCTTCACCGCCAATCACGTGTACGAGCTAATGAGTTGCCGCTATCAGTAAGGGTCTTCCCTCCGTCTCGCCGTCTCTGATTGGACCGCGTATCTAAGCAGCAGAAGGAAGAAACGGCTTGTCATCTGCAAAACACTGTAGGCTTCACTTTTCCTTACATTTTTGCAGGATGTACGTTTCATGGGCTTTGCCCACATTTTCAACTGCTTGGGCAAAGCCTATGAAACATACGTCCTGCAAAAATGTAAGGAAAAGTGAAGCCTAAAGTGTTCAATAGTCAACAACTTAGTTAATAACATAAAAATTACAGTTTTTCAAAAAGTAATCATTACATGGAAATGGAACCAAAAAAAGGAAGCGTTACATGTATTAAAGTGAATTTGATGGAGTAGGCTTCACATAAGTTATAGTCTGGTGGTTAAGGGTCTGAACTATGCATTTTTACTTTAAAAGGTCCCACTTCGCACACATCTTCCTTGACCCCTGTGGAGTATTTTTGGAAGGAGCGCCAACGCAAATTTTGCGGCGAAGGGGGGAGAGGGGGATTCAAAATGGCGGCTGCACTCACTTACTAAATCGCCTCTAGCTCCTATCCCCATGGTCCGATTTCAATGTTCTTTTTTTTAAATTGAAGGTAAAATTAAGTGGTATAAGTCAGTGCAATGATATTTTAGAAAAGTACAGTGAAAATCCTTTAAAAAGTTAAAATGTAAAAAAGTGTTTTTCTTTTCGCTTTTATTTTTATCAGAGTTTTTCAGAAAGTGAGAATTCGTAATTTTTTCTCAAATAAAAAAGAAAGCCCGTTTCTTAAGCTTTAATTTAATACCATAAAACACCCATTTCCTGGTACAATTAAGCCCTCAGCGGCCGTTAGAGGAATACAGGTACAATGTTGCGGCTCGTTTTCGCCCATGAGTCTCCTAGCGTAATGCTACCAAAGCATGTTAAACCGGCCTGCCTACATAGAAACGTGATTCGGAATAGATCATTTCGCGTGTGTGTCGGTAGTTTCCTATTGTTATCAAATTATCTGTTTGTTTTACGTCCTAGCATTCTACAAATAGGCTACGCCAATACCAGTAGCCTAAATGTTATTACGGTAAGTACTGTTGAGCTGCGCTTTTCTAATGATAAGGATATGTTTTCATGACAGTAAGGCTAGTCTCAAATAATGAAAGCATTTAAGTCAAGAATCATGTTCCATCCATGGAACTGCTCATTTTTATAATTTCGAATGTTGAAACATAACATTTTTGCTTATACGTTTAACGCCCACTTAATGTAGGGCGTCTACTGTGTAATTTAGAAAGAAAATTTTTAACTTCAATCAATTTCACTGCGCTGCTAATGAAACTGATAAAGCACATTCATAATTCATTTTGGAGACGAAAGTCTACCATGTTTATGAGAAAGAAGATGATTCGATGATCTTCCAAGACTGGCACACCAAAATGCGCTCAGAACGACTAGGATATAACTTTGAAAAGAATTCTTATTATTCTTACCTATTCGAGAGGGAAATTTCCCTCTATATATTGAGTTCCTTGTTCGCCTTGCTCCATGTTTTTTTGCCCCATCATACTAATTATGCACGATGGATTTCAGTACATTTTCGTGACATGATTCTTCTGAAGGACAAGCATCCAGCAGTGAAGGAAATCTTGAACATAGGAAGATTTGTTGCAAGGAAAACCATTAAAGCCTCAGCCATGGCATGGATCACATGCATGAACAGGGGAATGCTTCAGTAAAAGGGACGGAGGAAGAGTAGGCTTTATGATGATGCCTTCCGAAAGTTTATGATTGTTGGACCTCAGATTGCTACATATATGAAGCAACTTTTGCTCGAAACCACGAACGAAACAGAAAACAAAACTTATCAACGTTACAGGTGTTATGAAATGACAATGCACGCTTCAGCCATTTGTACATAGCGAGTCAAACAAGAGATGGAGATTTCCAAGAATTTTGTAGAGATGAAAATCAGCCTTGGCCTCTTTCCTTTCAAATCATGGGAAGCCAATACTTTGTAAGAATAAGTCAAGTCTGCTTAAGTGCTTTTCGACTTACATTAATGGAAAAATAAATAAAAACCGAGTCAAACGTTCATGTTAAAATCTTAGATGGAGCTGCAGTCATTCACATATTACCTCATACAGGAGCACATACCTTTGAAAAAAAAATTCCATATGCTGCACGTAAAATGTCATCCGTGTCACGCTTGTATGCTGTTTGAGATGAATACAGCGAAGAAAGTTTGAGAAAATGAAACTCATGATGAAAGAGGTTCTGGTAGAAGAATCCATGTAACTGGTGGAGCTCTGATGCATAAAAAATTGGAGACCTTTTTAAAAGATTCTAAAAACAAGAAGTCTTTCTTCAAGTTCCTCTCAGAGGGAATTCGAACATTCCCTGTTTCAGAAGGAAAAGATCCGGTCAGTGGATACCGATGTTATAGTTATCTCCATATCCAGTTTTGAAGAACTTGGGATAAACAGTCTTTGGATTGCCTTTGGGACAAGAAAAGATTCCAATACATTCCTATCCATGAAATCGAAGGTGACTAGGACATCCTATATCCTACTTTCACGCATTCACTGGCTGTAATACTGTTTCACAGTTCAATGGAAGAAGAAAAGTTAAAGCATGAGAGGAGTGGATGCCTGGCAAATACTACTGACAGTTTCCTCTTCTTAGCGAAAAGAAATGTAGAAGACTTTTTTTTATGGAATTCAGAGATATGTTGTCGTTCTGTGCGACAGTTCTTGTAGTGCGGAAAATGTCAGTGAAGAGAGAATATTTTTACTTAAGAGAAAAGGTCCCAGATTGATGGAAAATATACCATCAACTTCCGATGCATTGAAACTGCATCCAATGAGGACAGCATACCAAGAGGAATGACATGTGTCAACGCTCTGAAACCGATACAACCAGACCAAGATCCTTCCAAGTGGGGGTGGACTAAGACTGACGGTGAATGAGTACCAGTATAGGTGACACTTCCAGAAGTGGTAGCTTCTAGTCACAAGCTAATTTGGTGTGGCTGTACTGAGTTTGTGGCAAGGCAGGTCTTGCCACAAACTTGCCATGCAACTCAACTCTGCACATGTGATGGTCTCTGCCGAGAATCTAATCAATAAAATCTAAATCATTTCTCTTCTTTCTTCCCTTTCAGTCTTGTAATATATTTACTCCTTTGCCCTATACGTGCCCTTTAATATTCCCCCGACGGCGACCATTAATAGTACAATTCCTTAAGCCTCTCCTATGAGTTGGCTAATAAATAACCAGGCCGACTTTCCTCTTACACCCCCACTGGAAATCCCACATTCACCTATATAAACAGAAATCACCAGAACACAATTGTTCAGTCACTCAGAAGTTTAGATATTCTTCAAATACTTCCGTGTACCTTTTCACAGAGATAACATATGATCGAAAAACTAGAGGCACCAAGTTATATCCTAGTAAAGAAACAGAGCTCGTTCTGAGCACATTTTGGTGTGCCAGTCTTGGAAAGTCATCGGATCATCATGGTAGGCTTTCGTCTGCAAAATTAATTATGAAAGGGCTTTGTCAGTTTCATTAGCAGCACGGTGAAATTGATTGAAGTTAAAAATTATCTTTCTAAATTACACAGTAGACGCCCTACATTAAGTGGGCCTTAAACGTATAAGCAAAAATGTTATGTTTCAACATTCGAAATTATAAAAATGAGCAGTTCCATGGATGGAACATGATTCTTGACAGATATATAAGCATTCATGTACCACAGATTAATGTCTCTGTTGGACACTACATGAGAACATTGAACATGGGTTCAAGTCCCAGTGCCGGAGGAATTTTTCTCCTATAATGTTCTCATGATTCTTGACATAAATGCTTTCATTATTTAAGACTAGCCTTACTGCCATGAAAACATATCCTTATCATTAGAAAAGCGCAGCTCAACGGTACTTACCGTAATGACATTTAGGCTTCTGGTATTGGCGTAGCCTATTTGTAGAATGCTAGGACGTAAAACACAGATAATTTGATAACAATAGGAAACTACAGACTACACGCGAAATGATCTATTCCGAACCACGTTTCGATGTAGGCAGGCCGGTTTAACATGCTTTGGTAGCGTTACGCTAGGAGACTCATGGCCGAAAACGAGCCGCGACATTGTACCTGTATTCCTCTAACGGCCGCTGTGGGCTTAATTGTACCTGGAAATGGGTGTTTTATGATATTAAATTAAAGCTTAAGACACGGGCTTTCTTTTTTATTTGAGAAAAAATTACGAATTCTCACTTTCTGAAAAACTCTGATAAAAATAAAAGCGAAAAGAAAAACACTTTTTTACATTTTTAACGTTTTAAAGGATTTTCACTGTACTTATCTAAAATATCATTGCACTGACTTATACCACTTAATTTTACCTTAATTTTACCTCAATTTAAAAAAAAGAACATTGAAATCGGACCATGGGGATAGGAGCTAGAGGCGATTTAGTAAGTGAGTACAGCCGCCATTTTGAACCCCCTCTCCCCCCTACGCCGCAAAATTTGCGTTGGCGCTCCTTCCAAAAATACTCCACAGGGGTCAAGGAAGATGTGTGCGAAGTGGGACCTTTTAAAGTAAAAATGCATAGTTCTTCACTTTTTTGTTCCTTAACCACCAGACTATTATTTTCCTAATATGAAAACAAAATGCAACGAATTTTGAAAGAAAGTAACAATACAGTATCACATTTTATACAATAAAATTATTCGTATCACATTTTGACTAAAATATTCTTCAACTACAATTATAATACTTATATGAAATGAATTCAAGCCCCTGAAGAACTGTGTCCAGGTGATTTTGATGGTGCTGTGTAGATGGTTCTGATGTTTGGCCATTGTAAGATTTTGCATATTCTGTCCGTAATGCTCTTAATTGTATGGCAGCATGGCTGTCCTCTTTGTCATGGTAATTGCCTCCTTTCTTCTCTTTGGAGTATTTCTGAACGCCTTTTTTGAGGCTCTATTACTGTAGCCATTAGCCTGGAAGATTACTTAACAGCATATACAAGAAAATCTGCTTCACTATGGAAACAGAAGAAGAAGGAAAACTACCATTCCTAGATGTCATGATAGCAAGGAGAGTAAGATCCTTAAGGTAATAACACTGTCTCGTCTGCCATGTGATGGTCTGTTAAAAATCATCAGTCTGGCACACTGAACTGTCTGTGCGCATGGTACTGTGTGTTCTCATATATACCTTTCTTGCCTGCAAAACTTATACTGCGTTAACGAAGTTAACTGAATTGATACAACTGTGCGATAACTTGAGGAGTTTATTTCACGTGCCTCGTAGCATTAAATCATTTGAATGATCATTTGAATCCTTTTTATACGATTCTTGATATCTCAAGAACTTTCAAGAACTGAATAATTGCTTAACTTGTTAATACATATACAAGCAATTAAAAATGCATTGCATTTTATATACAGAACGGGTGGAGGGTAGGATTGGAAGAAGCCATGGATTTCATAATTTTATACTGTAATACATGTATATAGCAATATTTACCTCAAAATCTACTGTAACAGGTTGAGAGAGTTGAGGATCTTCATCATTTTCCAAAACGTGGTCAAGCCTCAGAAGCAAACTTTGATTCTTCCATGGTTCAAGTGTGTGTATGTGAATGTTTGAAGGCAATTCATGGTTCAACCCAGAAAACTGGAACACAACACAACATGTACTGCTATAAAAAAGATCTGGATTTTTAAAAAGATTAAGAAAGAAAATAAGTCTCTGACATGGTCTATTAGAAGCGGTATTCATATTTCTCCAGTCAAAGATGTTAATATAATAATCATTCACAAGTAAAGGTACCTGCTTTTTACAAATATGAAATAAAATAAAAGTTTATAAAAAAAAATCATAAATTTGGCTTAAAATGCAGAAACAATTCACCTTTCAGCGAAACTGCAAAATATTTGATGAAATTATGAGTATTACATTTTGCGTTTCTGTAGGTCAGGCAGCAGAAGGACAAACATTCAACTCATGAGATGAAACATTAAATTCACACACAAAAAGACTACCAGAAGATGACGAACTAACATGAAACGCGAAGTGAAAAATGAAGACTACAGCTACAATTTAGACATAGAACAGACATTTCTGTGGAAAATATAATTACATATTTAACATTTCTAAGATATTTTAATTGTGGTTATTAGAACTACTTGTTATTGGTATATACAAAAGTTAATATTTTAGACAAGTAGTTTTTGTTATGTTTACAATTATTTTATAAGACATATTTTAGATTAGTTTGTAAGATTAATATATTGCAATTGTACATAGGTGGAGGAATCAACATTAACACAAATATCCATTTTTAGTATTCAGAACCATCATATATATAAAACCTAATTATAATATTGTATAATACAATAATATTAAAACAATCACAAAGTATATTATCTTAAAGTAATGTCTATTCTAATTATTTTTAGAATTCTAATCCAAAACAACAGGTTAGAGTAACTGTACAACTATTGACTATAAACAGATTTATATCTTTTAACTATTATCAGATTTATATCTGACTAAATTTTACTTTTAATTTGTATATATAATGTCCTGTGTCTTGATCTATGCATAGACTATGGGATTACTGAATTACTTTCATTTAGTTATGATACTCTAAAATAATGCACATATTGATGGTCCGGAAGAAAATATCAGAAGTAAAACAAGTAGAAAGATGAGTTGTATAACACCAATTGACTGTAAAGTAATTCGACTTTTATCTAAATATATGTCACAAGTCTACTTACTGTAGTATCCACTAGGAGCATTTGTGTCATTTGTCTATTGTCAGTAATCGTTACATAACTACCTGAGAGAAGTGCCACATCTCAGTTATGGTTTAGGCACAACATGAGGATTTCGGGAAAATGGCATGGTATGTAATATCATTATTACCGTATGTCATTGTGCCTTTATATTTTAATTTGATTGCAGATGCCTTCCAGAAAAAGAATGGGAGACATATGAGGAAGTTATCTGCATATCTGAAGAAGGGTCAACAAGAAGAGTTGACATAATAGCAATAGGCCTACCTCCACACTGAAAATTTGCAATGGTCATTGATCCAACAATCAGGATAGAAACCTCATTATAACAGGCTTCTGATGTCGACCAAGAAAAGAAGAGCACATTTTATGAACCATGTATTCCTGACCTTTCAAAGAGATATAACATCAGTCAATGGAAAGTCATTGGACTACTTATAGATGCTAGAGCAGCAGTACCGAAGTTGATAGTCTTTTTAAGGAGCAAGATCTGTCACCTCCCCTCCTAGAGACAATTTGTCTAAGAATATTAAAAGACTCCATTCATATAGTTCAAAACCATCTTTATTCTTGAAGCACAATGAAGTTCAACTTGAATGATTATTGTGTCTTTCTCTTTTTTTGTAAAAATAGTGCTCGGTTACCTATGATATTCATTTAATGAACTTTTTCAACTTTAAAAATCCAGTTATTATCAGATGCTGGAACACTATGATTGATTGATTGATTGATTGTTAAGTTTTTGAACCACATCAAAATCCATGGTCTCCTACATAGACAAATGTCAATAAAAATATTTTCCTCCTCCAATAAAAAATTATGTATTCCAAAATGACTCTTTTCCTGTAAAGACTCTAAACTTTTATAAGTTCATTATGACACTTGTCTTCTGGAAAATGTCACAAGCCCAAAATGGGGTAAGACAACTCCTTCCTTTATGAAAAAGGTAAATGCACTCCTAAAAGAAAGGTTGGCAACTTAAATCTAGCAAGCAACAATGTGCTGCAAGGGAAAGAGAACTCTAGCTCCTTCAACTGAAAAAAAATTAAATTTTAGCTTCTGACATTTTTCTTCTGGTCAAGGCAGCATGAGATCCTGTGGTTTTGGAATTCAGATTTATTAATGTATTTATGTAATTATGAAATAAAAATAAAATAACAATACAGTAATAAATATAACTTGTAAATACAATTATTATCAATGTATTGTACCTCGGAATTAGCAAACACTGAACTGTGTAATGCTCAGTTACCACTGGTTAACTCAATGGTGAAATTAGCTTACCTCCATCTTGTAAGACCTTTGCCAAGCTTCAAAATTTAGATCTGCTTTTGAAAAGAACAGCCATGGAGACAACAGTTTCCTTTGAGCAACTTCTCTTTCTTGTGCAGCTAGAGTAGGTGAAGGACTGTCTGAATCTCCCACCATCAGAAAATGCTTTCCTCTTGCAATCAGGCCACTTCCGTAAGCTGTTTCATTAAGCGATTCTTCAACTCCAAATGCATCATCGTGTAAGAGACGTCTATGAACCTGTAGGAAATTATAAACAGCTATTAGCATAGCCCAGTTAAGGCACCCTTGAGATCCTCATGTACCTGTAATTTCTTTTGAATAGATCATAATATGGTCATCACTGAAACCATGAATTCTCTGAAATGGTACCTTAGTGTAACTATTTTAATGTTTAAATTGTAATTCATATTGTTACGAATGTTTGTCATTCATACATAGATTTAGAAAATCATGATTTCTTTGCATTCTTACATAATACAATATATAACAAAATTAGTTTACAAAATAACAAAATAATAAACAAATAGTTTATTATTCAATAACAAAATATGGAATAACCTTTATTGAGAAATTTTAAATGTTAATCCTCTCGTGTAAATATATTCAGGGCTGCCACATGGGGGGACTGCCGGACCCAAGGGACCCGGGCCCAGGCCCCACAGGGGCCCGGCTCAGTTCTGGTGATGTGATATAATTTTATGGAAATTTCAGGTTGAAAACTGAAAAAGTTATTTTGTATTATGTTTGTAACCTCTTTTAGTGAACAGGCCTGCTTTTATTTTCATTTTCAACTATTGGTATAATACAATACTGCTGTAATGTTCTAGTTTCCCCCCCCCCCCTGTTTTGGATATTTACAGTCCTTATTTACTTTATTCTTGGTTCCAGTAGACTAGTTCTGGAAATTGTTTTGATTGTAATAAAAACACAATACATTCATTTTAAAGTAGTGTCATGTTTTGTATTTAGACGTTTCAACACAATGATTTATTAATCAGGATAAACATAATTTAGAACAAAAAATGAATATAATTAAATGGCCTAGCAATAAAAAAATGTTGGAAATATGGTTTATGGTATCATTTGATAACTAACGATCAATATAACATAAGTTTACAGTGTTTACACCAATAATTAATATGGCCAGAGCAAACTATCCTTTTTTTATTACTTAAATCAGAAAGCTGAATGAATGGTTGGTGGTCAGTGAGGGGCCCGTGACCAGTACGAAATAGTCCTGGGTCCGACCCCGAGAAGTCTGTTGGTTTCAGACCATATTTACCGACAGCATAAATGACTGTGCTAAAACAGATGTTGTTTCAAATCGTATTCAGTCTTTTATAGTGTCTGTTTCAAAACATATTATATCCAGTATTCCTGTTATGGTGTAGGTGTAATAATATTATTAGTTTCTTTCTTCTGTTGGTTATACTGTCAACCCTGGGATCATTTCTTTACAATGGTACATATCCAATACTAGATATAAAGTATTTTCTTTGTGAGTTGTGTGTGACAGAAGATTGTTTCCAATGTGGAGCAAGAAATTATTGTTCGATATATAAATGCTAATCTTGTAGAAACAAATAATGTTTTCTTTAATAATAACAATAATGATAGATTTTGATGTATTCTCACTAAAGGTTTTTTGAATAGGCCTACGTATTTTACTCTGATTGCCCGATCAAAACATATTATCTCCAACACATTTTCCTTCAATTTGTAGAATATGAGAAGTGATTTCATTTTTGCAACTTCCTAGAAGTATGCCTCAAGCATAATAACTTTTTTTGCTTTATGGAAACACGTCCAGTTTAGGAGTAATCTGTTTTTTCTTCTTCCCGTAAAGTTTTCTTTTTTTTTTGGACATAATATGATTTGAAACGATGCTTCTCAAACATAAAAATTAAATATTTGTAACATAATTTACCATGAGCTCAACCTGTCCGTCAATTAGACTGGAGCCTCCCTGGGCTCTGTCATTGAGAACAGCTAATTCTTGTCCCTTAGAAGGATCCCTGATGAGGATTTTCGAAGTAATTGGATAATAATTTCCTGCAGCAGGTTCCACAATATCCAGATCCCATGTGGGTCTGAAGTTTCTCTTCCGTTTGAGAAGCTCTCTTCCATTGGAATCTGTGTAGAATAAACCATCAGTTGCAAGATCCGATGTAAATCTGCTCACTATTTCCTTTCCAATACCATCCCTGATTTCAAACAAAAGAATCATTGTATTTCACTATAATATATATGAGCAAAAGTTTAAAGTAATATGAGGGAGAATCTAATGAAAACCGCAATTAATTTTTTTTCACTATTTTACTGCAGGAAGAATGTTTGTTTGTACATTATTTTTCTACATAGTCCCCTCTCAGTTCAATATACTTATGCCATTGGATAGTAAGAGCTTTGATACCACATGAGAAAAATTATTTTGGTCGACACTGTAGCCACTCCTGCACCATCAATTGGACGTCTTCATCAGATTTTAACTTCTGTCCTCCAAGGAGATCCTTTAACAGACCAAAGACTGGAAATCTGATGGTGACAAAGTGAAGGGGATTGCTGAGAGCAGGTGTTTTGCTTCAACATGATAACACCTGTCCTCATGCTGCTCGTGCTACCATGAAAACCATCAGTGATATATGCTTCAAGTGCCTCTCACATCTGCCATACTTGCCACGTTTGGCACCATCAGATTTCCACATCTTTAGTCCATTGAATAATTGAATGGGAACCAACCAGCAAGGCCATCTTCAATTAATTTCACAATTGAATATGACCTTGTTAACATGTGACATCGGATGTGTATGGAAACACAAGTCCAAACATTATATACTAGAAAGTAGCTTACATATGAAACTTACAGGTCTAGAATCCTGAAGGCACTGACAATACATTTACAAAAGTCAGCACTGGCTTCATCAATTTTTTTTTTTTTAATATCTCATCATATACTATTGCTTTTTCCTTTAGAATATAATTTGTTCCTACCAGAACGTAGATTTCAGATATTAATTATATCGTAAGTTTTATGAAGTTCCAAAGGTACCTGTTAACACTGATAATACGTATTGTTTCTCAACTGTTTGTTTACAGAGGGATATGATGTGAATTTGATTTGATAAATTCAGTATAATTTTCATAAATTATATAATTTATCAAGGGAAGGAGTGGTTTGTTTGGATTTTTATTGTCCGCGATACTTCCAGATTTAAACTATCGATAAATTATAGCTGGTGCCTGTGGCTTCGCCCACCATTATTAATTGACTCCAGGATTTTTAAGAAATTTACACTGGCAGTTTATTAAAAATTTTTGTGGTTCAGAGTTATGAAAATTGTAAGTAAAAATAAAATTAGAATATTTGTTCATTGTGTTCATTTCACTTAGGCCTTATATAATAAAGAAACGGTTTTCCTAATTTTGTACTCTTCATGAAAGTTTAGACAGCGACAGACAAACATCACCGAGTATACCCAATGTCTCACGAAGCGAGGGAGTGAGCATGCTATTTATGGCCGTTGAATTGTACTAATTGCAAAGCAAAATCAGTGACAACAAAAGCTGTCAATACAGCAATAGTAGGCCTAATATCAGAATCAATGAAGAAACAATCACTACATAAAACAATAAATTAATAACTATATCACAAACAAGATGAACAATCTTTTACTTACTCAGTAGGTATAGGCCCAACCAACCATTCAAATTCAATGTGGTTTTCATCTTTATAAATACGGACTACTTGGCTTACCCAAGGAGTGAATGTCTGGTGGATTTCATCTACAATTTCACCTGAAAGTACATAATTTTTAAATGTTATGTCATGATTGTTGGTTTATTCTCTTTCAGAGTGACCAGATTTTTACAACAAAAACTGGAAAACTCTAATGCTGATGTCCCATGATCCAATAATAAATTGCTCCATACATTTACAAACCATCAAATGTGTTTTAACCTAACTGCTTACGATGACAATTTATATTTAAATTGAACAAAAATAATGAAACTGCCAAAACATCAGAAGGTTTGTAAGCTTTTACACAGAAATAAAACACCATGTCCACTATGCGACTCCAGTGAAGTCTATAACTTTTATATTTTAAGTTATAAAGCTGTTATTTTGGAAGGAGCAGAAGCAGAAACTCACTTAAGTTTAAGTGGATATACTGTAGTGCACACAACAGCCACAATGGTGCTGCAACAGTAGATTGTTTCTAAAATGGCAATTCTAAACAATTTCAAAATAAATTATTCAAGTGCAGCAAAACATTCGTCGTATGTACAATAAGGACCTTCCAACAATAAAGACTATAAAGAAGTGGTGTGATCAATTTTTGGCAACCGGCAGGAAGGATATGATGGTGGAAATACCGATATCTAGGAAGAGGTTGTAGAAAATGGGTGGAGACAGTCTGAAAGAAGTCCACAGAAGTCGATCAGACAAGCAGCGAGAGAACTTGGAATGAAAAAGTTGATAGTTCACAAAGTTCTTCATCGTCGACTGTGCTTGACTCTGTCACAGAAGACATGATGAAATCGATTACAGATTAGATATTCTTCATAAACAGAATCTACTTTACCAGACTGCAAGTCACAAAAATTGTAACAATTGGAAGCAGTTCTAAACCAGTTAATTGATTTTACAGGTACAGTATTAAACTGTCAATGAGTTAAAACGTGATAATGTACTGGTAAGCTGTGTTGTTTGGCAGTCGTTTTGCAGGGCGGTCAGTCATTTTCAAAAAGCATATAAGTATTGATACCATACACCACTATTTTTACTTACCTCTGTACACTTTGGTCTGAGCTGATTTGTATATGCGTTTTGGTGATGAGGTTTTAGGGCGGAATATATAAGCACCTGAAGATCTGTTTTCAAAGACCATGTTGTTACCAATGTAGCCTTCATAGTAATAGAAATTCTGGTCTAGAGAGAATTCTTCACCATTCTTAACTACAGATTTCACCAGACCAGTTCCATTATCAAGAGATAACTGAAGCTTCTGCAAATAAATTTTAAAAGTCTCAAGAAGAGGAGGCCTTTCATGTATAATGAATTACCTTAGTATACAGTGATACCTTGAGATACGAGTTTAATTCGTTCCGTAACCTTGCTTGTATGTCAATTTGCTCGTATCTCAAAGCAATTTTCCCCATTGAAATTAATTGAAATGCCATTAATCCGTTCCAGCCCCAAAAATGCTACCCCCAATTGATTTTGTTACGTGATTTTTAATAAGAAAAATGTATTTATAAATGACAAATATTGTATAAAACATAATAAAAGAGAATGTACAGCAAAAAAAAACCTGGTTTTATAAAGTGTACATACATATTTGTTACACTTTCTTCGGACCCATGGTTATAAAAAGAAATGTGATAAAGTATGTAAATGCACAAAAAGCGCAAAGCCCTAGAAAAACTTAGCAAAGATGCTTCGACAGCGAGGTAAACAAGCACACTGGGGGAATCGTGGGATAATGCGCGAGACGCACGAGGCGCAGGCCCAGTAAACTGGTGGACCGTGTGCAGCGTCGCAGCTGGCTGTTCCTCGTATCTCAAATGTCACTCGTATTTCAAAACAAAACTTCGCTCGCTCGACAGCTCGTATCTCAAATAACTCGTATGTTAGGGCACTCGTATCTCGAGGTACCACTGTATTTCAAACTTTCCTTATACTTATCAACTTTTATTTTAAACTAAATTAACCCAGGATCACTCATGCTGTTATAAAAAATCTAGCAATTGTGTATGTCTTATAATAATAATAAAATAATGACGATGATGATGATTGCTGGATGGTGATGATGATGATGATGATGATGATGATAATGGTGATAATATTAATATTAATAATAATAACAATAGTAATAATAATAATAATAATTACTATGTAAAATGCAACTCCTATGTAAAATGAAGTCATACAATCATCAGCAGAGGCATTATTTCCGAGTGATGTGGTTTGTTAGAAATATGATGGGCAGAATTAAAAGATTTTAAGAATCAAGTAATCTGTTCTTGAATAATATAAAGAATTGAAAGTTCATTCAAACGAAAAAGTTCTTGGATGAATGCAAGATCCAAGAACTTATGATGCGAGTTGTGAGAAGTCGATGGCCAAGAATTACTAAAAACTGTCTCAATATATAACTCAAATCATTATTCAAATGTGCAACTCGGCAATTTTATCATGATACAAGAGCTACTGCTATTGATTCCTGTAATGGCATGGCTTGCCCACACTGCGAACCACAAACCAGTAGGAGTCAGGCAGCACTGTTAGAGATTGTGTTAATGGCATTGTGCTACTAGCATTCATAGAGTAAAAATCCTTAAGATAAGAACACTGTCATGTCTGCCCTGCACTCTTCTTTAAGAATCGGCAGTTTGGCAGGGGTTCCTGGAACTGGGGCTTTCTTTTGATTAGTTTCTTTAAGTCTATTGCAATAGCAATACAGTTTCTTTCTTAATACCTCACTCATGACATTCTTAATGTACTTAAATCTGTACTTTGCCTATTTTCATAGTCTGCTGATATACGGAGTAATTTTTTTGGGGAAAAAGGCGGAAAGTATCTTTAAAATTCAGAAAAAGGTATTAAGAGTGATCATGGGTAGAAAACAAAATGAATCTTGTAAGACAATATTTAAATCACAAAAAATATTACCTTTTCCATGCATTTATATACTACAAGTTTTATTATATACAAAAAAAATACCTCAACATTTCAATTAAATATAGACAGACATAATTACAATACAAGAATCAGCCATCAGTTAAGTAATATAAGACACAATACCAAATTATTTGAAAATACTGTAGTATATAATTGTATGAAATTGTATAATAAACTTCCACAAACACTGAAAGAAATCAGATGCTCAAAACAATTTAAGAAACAAGTAGAATCTTTACTATTAAGAAACTCCTTTTACAGTGTAGATGAATATTTGGAAGAACCTAGTTTATAAGTAGTTTATAAGTTATTATATCTTTGACGTATCCAATATCATGTATATGATCTTACGGATGAATAAATTATTATTATTATTATTATTATTAATTATTATTGACAGATGAATGGTAAAAATCTCCTTCTACTGATGGTAGAGAATTGTATTTTCTCTGCGGCATACAGAGTTCTTATTATACAGCATTTTTGTTCTAACAGGTGTTCAGGTTGGTGTTACAGAAGTTAAGTAAAGCATAATTATTAATCTTCTACACAATAAAATAATAATTATAAATCTTTGTAAAATTAATAGGCCTACTTCAAAAAAATTAAAGAATTAAAGAAATATAAATAATCAACTAAAATGAACTTTACAGCTGTAGAAAGCTATACAACAGAAACTAGAGTAAACACAGAACAACTCTGAACCTGAGGCGGAGCAGGCAGAATCACGTGACGAGTGATAAGCGAATGAGGTACAGTTAACGGAACGTGCTGCCTCGCTAAAGAGATGTACTTCACTTATTTCTTTGCGCGCTCAAAATCTATTACATATACGTTTTTCTTGATATCACCATTAGAAAGCTGTATTTTTTTGGAAGCCGACTGTCCAAACATCATGTCTGTAGGACGCTCCGTTCGGAAGATAGCTGCTTATCCTGCAGATGTTAATACAAACATCAAAGAGATCCTTTCTTATTTCTATTAATACCCTAAAATAATAACACCAGCGATGGTTTACATTACAGTTTCTGTCTATCTGTTAACATAAACAACAACAAGACCCCTCTCACTTTCACAATAAGATACTTCCACCCAGCTAGGCCTATAGATAAAACACAGACGCAGTTTCAGTTTATATGTGTTAGCAATCAAGAGCGTTTCGTGTGTGTTCTGTTGTGAGAATTCAGTGTTCGTAATGTCACTTAGCAAGCCTAGTACGAGTGATGAAACAATTTATACCCACAAAGTTTTGCATAAGCAGGCCAGAGCTATGGTTTTCAGTGTTTATAGTTTTTTTAAGACTATTTCGGACAAAGAAGTGCGTAATAATACGAATTTTGCCAGGTGTAGGGAATTGACTGCTAAAGCTTGCCAAATTAGTGAACATTCTGTGACTAATATTATTAAGGAGGGAAAACAATCAGCTGCAGTAGGGGGTGGGCTCAGTTTTAGATCTCCTGGAAAACATCGCACAGTTAAAAAGCGCAAAACAAATCTTGACGATTTTCAAAAGTGTATTTTACGCCGAACAATATTTGAATTGTACGATAAGGGGGAATATCCCACAGCTAAGAAATTAGTTTCTTTAATGCGAGAGAAAATAGAATATACTGGTTCTGTGTCCTCCATGTATACGATTTTGAAATCCCTAGGATTTAAATACAAGAGAACCAATGATGGCAGGAAATTTCTACTGGAAAGGGGCGACATTGTTGCAGCGAGACAAAAATTTCTGCATACAATTCATAATCTTAGGGGGATGGGAGATACGAGGCCCATATTTTATCTTGATGAAACATGGGTCAACCAGAATCACTCCAGGAGGGACATATGGCAAGATTCGACTGGAAGAGGCGGCCTTAAAGTACCAATAGGGAAAGGTAGCAGGCTTATAATATGCCATGCGGGCTCAGCTAAAACAGGGTTTATACCAGAAAGTAAATGGGTATTTCGCTCCAGTCCTAAAAGTAAAAACACCGATTATCATTCAGAAATGACTTCGGACAGTTTCAAAGAATGGTTCACGAACAGATTTCTAAACTATCTGGAAGAGAGTTCAATAATAATTATGGATAATGCCAGCTATCATTCTAGGCTATTAAATAAGTTACCCACAACAAATTCACGTAAGAGAGAGATTCAGGAATGGCTACAAGAACACAACATAACATACAGTCCCACAGAAACTATATCAGAATTGCTAGCCCGTGTTGCCCCTTATAAAACTCACGAAAAAAAATATGAACTGGATCAGATAGCGTTAGAAATGGGCCACGAAGTTATCCGCTTGCCTGCTTATCACTGCCAGTATAACCCTATAGAAATGATTTGGGCAAAAGTTAAAGGCGAAGTGGCAAAGCTAAACAACACATTTCGGCTTGCTGATGTAGAAAAACTAACAAACGAAGCACTCGATAGGGTTACGAGAGAGGACTGGGAATCACGTGTTGCTCATGTAGAGAAATTACAAGAGAATGATTTTCAGAAAGAAGTTGCTAGGGATGACATTGTTGAAAGTATAATTATAAATCTTAGGGACAGTGAAACAGATAGTGACACGAGTGGTGAAGGAAGTGAAGAGGACGATGACGAAGAGGTTTTAGCTGTCCCTTTGTAGAGGCTTACGTGTATTTCTGCAGCTCAATAAGGTAAGCCTTTCTTCACTTTCTTTTAAGATAATTCATAATTCATGTTGTATCTTACGTGTAATAGGTTTCAAAATTTCAAACTACTTTTGTTCGCGATTTTTCAAAAAGGAAATACGTTAAAATAGTGAATGATTGTTTGACGCAGAGCAACAGTGAGTAAGCACGCGTGTTCTCTCTCTCTCTCTAAGTTAGACAGAGAACGTTGCAGACTCGCGCGAGTCGTGAACTTGCAACAGTGCAAGTCGTGTAACATTCTATTGGCTTATCGTATGTTCAGAGTTGATTTGTGTTTACTATAATATAAACCTTTACAACATTTTAAAAAGTGGATGGAACACTAGGGTAACGCTTGAAATAAATAAATAAATTATCATAAAATATATAAAATGTTTTATATATAAATATACCAGCCCTGCAGATCTTTGGATAGTAGGTCTAGTTAATAGAGTACAACACTTTTGAAAAACTCCTGTACAAAACTTCAAATAATATATTATATAAAATATAAATAATATGTTAATAGGTTAATAGTTTATCAATGTAATTCTGTTTAATGCTTTGACAAGTTCCACATCCTATAGTCATCAGACTTTTATGGGATCTATGGAATGCTTCCTTACTTTACTTTACTTTACTTTAAATAAATAAATGCTTATTCAAACTTTGATCCAACACAGCCAATTCTAAAATAATCCTTCTCGCACAGTACCGTACATCTAAAAAATTGGAATATACGATTTTCACAATACCTTCATTGAAGGTGCAACACTGAATGAAAAATTCCATGAACTGTCGTGTGATTAGTAAAACACTAACATCAGTTGAGCTCAGTCAACAAAAGGTCCTCTATACTAAAGCTGCGCATTGTTTGAAATAATCCTTTTAACAGGTAGAAGCCAATACTTAAGAAGTTAACTAGAGAGAAGGCTGTGCTCATAAGGCCCTTAAGATAATAACTGTCACTACTTCATATACACTGTTAATAAAAAACTCATAGCGCAACCTTTGGTGGGTTAAATTTTGATCCAAATGTTCAATCTGAGCTTTGGGAACTTGACACAAAGTGACTTTGTACTTTGTAACTATGAGCATATGACTTTACGATTATGTTCATATTATTGCAGTATCAGTATCACATAGTCTCTAATATCTTTTCTACAAACATAACGTAAGATGTGTTTACTGTAAAAAGATAGATTTTTGTGAAAGACTATTAATTACCATATGTAATAAAACTGTAAATGTAATATTTGCTTTTACAGATGTTGAAATGATCACATTCTCAATTGTTTGAGTTGCAATAAACAATTTTAAACAAGAAATGTGTATTTTGGAATTTCAACCAAGGGAGTAGGAGGATTGATCCTGACCTACTCACCCAGTTGAAAGCCCAAGAAACCATTATCCATTCTCAACACCAAGAAAGTTTCAAGTCACAAGAAATACTTTATAACATAACAAGAACTACATAGAGAACAAGATAGAACAAGACCTGTGTTATGGCCTTTTCACACTGGGACACTTATGATGGTCACCAGTTGGATACATTAGTTTGAATTGGAGTTTTCATACTGGACCACAGTGGTGATCCACCCAATCACAAGTGACACTGAAGTATCGATTCATGTGATGGTCACTTGTGATGGTCGCTACCAAAAAAGCATTGCTTTCAATTGGAGCATTCACATCAGGACACAAGTGACGGTCCCAGCAGTTTCGGACTGCCAACACAGCAAAGATGTAGGCCTATATATATATTTCAGTTGTATAGTCAAGCTCAGCAAAACTAGTTATCCAGCCATGAGTTTAGATTTGATTAATGTTGAGGATTTTATAGGTGAAGTGGAATGTCTACCTGCCATTTGGGATGTCAAAAGCAATGACATTCATTTTTTATCATGTAGCTGCTATTGGCAATACTAGCAATGACCATCACACGTAATCCACGTGTGTCCACTGGCCGTCACAAGTGTCCCAGTGTCCTTAGAAAAATCTATCATGCAAGTCAAGATGAAGAAGCTCTACATGTGAGTGATGTTGGGTTAATTATAATGAGTACTTACAGAGTGTCCAATTGTTAGATCATCACTTGGAGAGATAGGCCCCACTTGAGTTCTGTTGCGAGTGATGTAGTAAGATCTGAAGCCTAATGGTGGCAAGCTCTGAGCTCTGAACACCAAATCATACACTGCTGAACTCGACTCTCTTTCAGGCAAGTTTAAAACAGCTTCTGGGATTGGGACCAATTGTACAGCCTGTTTCAATCCTGTTAAAAATTATACAGAAGTTATTAAAATTTGAATGTGAAAGTACGTTTTTTTTATTATTTTCTTTTTTGTTTTTTAATACAAAATGGCATCTGTTGAGCATGAATAATGTTCTGACTTTATTTCTTTTGAAATCAAAACTAGTGATGGGCAGAACTTCACGATTTTAAGAATCGATTAATATAAAGAATCAAAAGGTCATTCGAATGAAAAAGTCCTTGGATGAAAGCAAATATCCTAGAACTCGCAATGCAACATATGAGAACTAGTCACTTGAGTCAGTATCTGAGAGCTACTAAGACTGACTCAATTGATAACTCAAATCGTCATTTGAATGTTCAGCTCAGAAATTTCATCATGTTACAGGATCTACTGGTATTGATTGTGGCACTCATACAGTCATCCACAAACCATTCTTGCAGTAATGTCACATATTGCATTAACGTCAGTCTACTACAAGTGTGCGCAGAGTAAAGATTCATAAGATAACAACACTGCCTCGTCTGCCACCTGATGGTCTGTTAAAAATTCTAGGTAGGGCAACACTGAATTGCCCTGTGTGCATGAACTGTGCATTCATATAATTATATGCGACTCTTGCTTGTAAAACTTTACCGCACTAACCAAGTTAACCAAGTGATACAAATGCATGATTACCAAGAAGTCACCATCATTCAAATGACCATTCAAATAATTTTTATACAATTCTTGATATCCCCAGAATTTTCAGGGATCAAATAATTCTGATCCGGATACGAGCTTCTCTCTTTCGGGGTTTCAGGACCAACTTATGCATCATTTTTATGTAATTATGAAATGGAACTAACAACTGTATGTTAAAATGTAAAAAATAATAATATTAATTTATTCTATTATTGTAATTACCATTGGGATCCTGTACAGAATATGTTCCTGGGATGACTGGCAATCGCACGGTGTGATTAATGGCATGACTCAGAGGGTTGTATACAGTCACCACAAATCGATCACTTTTTTCTGACACAGGACAAAAGCTTACATTCAGATACAGACAGTTCTGAACTCCAATTTCATTTGCTCCATCAGCAATAATGAAACTGAAATGAATAATGTACAAAATTTATAAAAATCTAGCAACTTTGAACATGCATATTTAATCAGTCGTTTAAAGATACCATGAATCATAAAATTAAAATTTTACAAGAGAAAGAAAAAACTGTCTACCATGTAAACCACCATGATTTCAATTATCATGAACTCTGACCTTTCTTCAGGGATTGGAGACTTCAATCACTGATTGCAGCACTATTTGAAGATGTACACATTAACTTCTTACAATACTCAATTTTTAATCTGTTTTATGCAGTTTTTGTGATGATTAATTTACAAGGTTCATGCAGAAAGTAAGTTCTGATCACTGATAAAGAAAACAAAAGCATCAATACGTATGAAATATTTTTTAAATATTTAAGAGATTCACTGGCTACTTCTCTACATAGTTACCGCTGATATTGAGGCATTTATCGTAGTGGTGTAACAACAATTGCACATCTATGTAATAGGACTCTGCTGCCATCTGGAGTCAAGAAATCACTGCTGTCTGTAATAGTTGAGCCCCTGGTATCATCTTTATTTTATTACTAGGTACCAGGCTAAATTTAGATTGTGACTTATGGATGGCTTTTTTAAGTGAAGACTTATTTTCAAACTGAAATAAGTTATACTATGGTTGCCAATGCTGTCTTTATGTTTGCTGTGATCACAGAATGTAGTACAAGAAAACTAATAGATGGAATTGAAGAATAAAAAATTGGCATTTTACAGCCTGAAAGCTGTTTTTTCCTGTTATGCCGAAATGTGTTCACCGAATTATGGTCGTGTTTACCTGGCACAGTCACATATGAAGTATATAGTGCCCTTACTTGATAGCACTCTCAGCAGCCACTCGTGCATCTTCAATTGCACTTGTTAAGAGTCTATGGTAATCATTAGCCACATGTTGTTTCTCTGTGCCTGTGATAGCATCATGATGCTGCATCACTCCCATTGCCTCTCTCAGACTGTCCAATGGAGAATTATCCACTTGTCCCAACTGAGTCACGGCTTCTAGCTGTTTCACTACCTATTGAATAGAAAATCTGGTTTGAATATTTTCTCAAAAGGGTACAACTTTTAATGTTATATCACTAGCTGGTTACCTGTTTTTCGTAGGGCAAAAAAAAGTATTTTGAACTAATGCATTGGCCCGAATACAAGATGACCTCACAAATAAGAATTTTCGAAGGATAGTTACGAAAAAAAATTAAAATATTTTATTAGTACATTTTGCAACACATAAAACGGAATTTTGAAGTTCATGTCGTAACTTCTTCTCTCGCCTTTATTTACGCATTGAGACAATGAAGATGCTTTTTTTTCCACATGGTCCACCGTGACTGGTGGTCAAACGAAGCTTTACGCATAGAGAGTAGAGAAGTAACGGTGCAGAAGCACAAATTCTGGAAAAATAAAATTTGGTAAAATTCGGTAAAGTTCAGTGAATTTCTGCATGACTTTGACCTTGGGTCGGACGCACGTCATCGCATGGGGATTCCCGCTGCACAGCTGCATTCATGAATGGAGAGTTGTTGAAAGTGTTGGTCTGCATGTGTAAGACGAGTAAGTTATAGTTTTTATAAACACATTTTGAGGAAAAAAACATCATCATATATGAGGACCAATACGGTATTTTTAGCGTTATCCGAGAAACATCACGAGGAAGTAACTGTACCTCGTTTCTTAACTCCTCAAGCCAGACATTTAAATGCCAAGGAGCCTCTTGTGGGTTTACCCTGCACTGATCTTTAATTGCTATTCACAGCTTTATATTTCAGTATTGTTAATTATTGTGTTTTTAAACATTTAGTTTAATAAGTCATGGTAATTGTTTATTTTCTCAAAGTAAGGTGATGGCACTATGAGATGTATGTTACAGGAGAGTGTGGCATCTCTAGTATATGAACACATAATTTGGCAGTATTGTGACATATGTTTATATGAATAGAGGTGATAGTAATTTAGTTGTGAGTCAGTCACCATGCAAATTAGATATGACAAGATTCTTACGTCAAAATAGTCACTATCTGAGGGAAAATTGCTAAAGAATTACCAGAAGGAGCTGATGGAAGAATGGAGGGGGTATGTGTGCTTTCATGCTTCCAACTACAGTCAAATTTGGTTAATTCGACGTTGGATAATTTGAAATATTGTATAATTCGAATAAATACTCATTCCCCTTGAAATTCCTAAATAAATGCATGTTAAAAAATTGCAATTAATTCGAAGTTCTTAAGCTTAATTTGGATAAATCGAAGCCAAAATTTGTCTCATGTTAATGTTGTAAGGATTCCAAGAGTTCATTGCTTCCACGAATTCCACAAGAATTCTCTAATTCGCTGAAGAACCTTAATCGCTCGTAGCCAGCAGGTACCGTACTAAAGTGTATTTTTAACCACCGTTATCTTCCTTCTGCTGGATAGATGTTCAATGGAATGCGAAGTTCACCCCCTCCGCTACAATTTTAGTGTACATTCTATCCTCAAAGTGTGACTGTGTTTGAAAATGTCAAAGCGTGGAGTATACACCAGTTTGACGCCTGCAAAAATGTGGAGTGTTACGAGAGGTGTAGAGAGGGGAAAGAAAGAAGTTTTACATTGCAAAGGAATATGGAATTTTTTACCGAACACTTTGTCCGCCTACATAAAAAATAAGGACAAAATCTGGGAAAGTTAGATTATACAAAACGGGGGAAATAGGAAACGTATGAGAGGCAGGGAATTTCCCAGTGTTGGCGAGTGCACTCTAAAATGGTTTAAGCAGTCGTGTGATTGTAACATCCCTTAAATGGCCCATTGTGTTCCTTTATTAAATTTAGGGTTACAATTTTAGTGTGAAAAAAATGGTTTCTAATAACATCATAACAACAGGATGGCAATCATTAAGGTAAGATTGACTGTACAATAATTATTATTTATTGCAATGAGTTAATTTTTTACATTTTTATGGCATTTTCGTTTAAAAAGTCACAGTTTTGGTTAATTCGAAATCTGGATAGTTCAATTTTTTTCTAATTCCCCTTGGGGTTCGAATTACTAAGAGTCCACTGTACCAAAATACATTAGAATATGATGTTTATGAGTGTTTGTTTCCTTCCCTTTTCTACATGTAGCACCCATAATCTACATTATACATACATTCCGTACCCTGCCCTTTCATTTATATAATGGTCCCTCATTTTCAAAAGGAAAAATAGTTGCCATGACTTAGGCTCCATCCCTCGTAGTTTCAATATGTTCCTGCAGGTCATTAGTTTGTGTAATAACCTGCTTTCTGTTATTCTTTTGCCATACTACACATTGTTTCTGTGGTTCTGAATTCTTCCTCATGAGCAGCATCTTTTCTATGAAGTGTGTCTCTAGAAGATGAGACAAGTAGGAAAGGGTTTATGGAAGGGAGTTCACTGCCCTTCCATATCTATTGAAAAGGGGAGTTTTAGTCCGGGAAACAACTGGTTTGTGGAGACCAAGAATTCCTTCACCCTCCTACCCCTCCTTAAATGTACAGTTAGCAGGAAAAAAATATTTCCAATCACAGGCTGCTGAGGAGTTAGCTTCATCCTTGTGAAAACAGTTCAAAAATTGTTCTATAGATGACTGAGATATTTGAGTTAAGAGACTGCCTTGCTCAAAGCGTTCCTGGAACACTTAACCGCAACAGGAATGGAACACACACATTTCCTTGCTTAGCATGTAAAACCAGCTCTAAGGCACTAGGCCATGTTCTTCCCAAGTTTGAGAAGACATGATTATCTTGCTCCATGCTCCTTGCACCTAATTCTACCTCCTTGTAAAGCTGAAACTGATTTTTTAATTTCTTTACCCATATCATAGGCACTAAAGGTAAAGGAAGTAGTGTCCAGATTTTAACATAAATACAGGTTTTGAGGTTTCCTGAATTCAAAATTGGTATGTTTAGAATCGTGTTTGTGTGTCTGTGAACAGCACAGCTCAAGAACAAAAAATTCTCTCTTACCTTTACTACCACTTTAAAAGCAGCTGAAACTTATTTTTCAGCAGACTTTTTCCTTTGCCTACCTTTATTAATTATATGGTACTGTGTTCTAAGATGTCTAATGGGAAAGTGAACAGCATCAGAAGTGGTAGACTTCTTTAATACTTTTCTCTTAATGCACTACATAGGCCTACATATAAAGTTTTTAATCTTTTTTGCCACTGCCAAATAATTGGACGGTAATTTTCAATAGTGATCCAAACTTACAAACTGTGGTGTAGTATTACTTAAAAACCTTTTCATCATAACAGCTAGTGGTATAAATGCCTAAAGGAGTAGCAGCAAACTACACTTATAACTAGGATCATATTTAAAATACATCTTCCAAAAGCACTAATCTCAGAATTTGTTTTGGTGTTTGTATTTTGATTGCTCACCCATTGTACAATTGCTCATATAAACGTTTTTCAAGTTCAAATACCAGACTTTAGTATACACTTATCCTAAAGTTGGTTTTCAATAGTTTACAGGAAAGTATTTTAGAAAGCAACAGTACCTGCAGAAAATTATTTCCCAACCTCTCAAAGTACTTGCTGGTGGGTCGTGATGTAAAATATCCTGTCCAATATGAGTGAGGGTCGCTAGCATATGGAAAGAAGTCATCGTCCTTTGTGGTGTAATTCTGCCCAGCGTCATTCACTGCCTTTAGATAGCAAGAAGGTGTGGAGTATATTACATTCAAGTTTTTGTCTGCAGCATTTACATACCTAGAAATAAAATTTAAAAAATAAATAAATAAACAATGAATTTCAAGGACTACATGCATTCATATTTTTTTAATACCCTGCAGCAGTGAAAAAAGATGTGCACCCCATTTTTGAGGCTGAAAAATACTATAAAGAATTAAAGGTTTACTTAAGGAAATTGATATCTATACATTCATTAAACTGCAACTGCTAACCAAAAACACAAATATACATTTTACAATAACTAAAATCATTCCAGTACTATACCACATCATAAAGCATTTCCAGTCTATTCCTGCAAAACTTGTTTCCTAGAAAACCATTTTAGATTACACATGAATATTTTCTTTACTACTAGTACTTGTTTTTCTTTTAATCTGTCTAAATATGTATATCTCAGAGTCCTCCTCCCTTTGACCCTTATAGGCATTGGTGTGTAAAACAAAATTTATGACACACACTAGTTGAGGGTCAATTCCCCCCCCCCCCCCCCACTTAACATGAAATTTTGTAACAGTTGGAAACTGCCACTTATAGAGAACCTATTGAAGCATGTCATCAAGTAGAAAAATGTCAGTTTGGTGTTAAGAACAAATCAGATAGAGGGGAGAGAAAAAAGTCGCTCTTTCATTACATTACCTTCCCTTTGCTTGCATGAAAAGTATTTAATTATAATTTATTACTAGCAGGCGCCCATGACTCCATCCATCATTATTAATTCAATCACTAGATTTTTAAATTGTTTATTTAAGAGCAAAATAATTAAAACAAATTTAATAACACTTACACGTGAAACATTCATAAACTATATGATTAATAATTAAACTTAACTAAAAATCCAGTTTTTGGATACATTTCATGATTAGAAAGCACTGCTTGGGGAAAAAAAAAGACCTCAGATTAGAGTTTCCTTGCCCCAAAAAAGTGAGTGCTGGCCAAATCGTTCAATTTTTCCTATTTAAGCTTACATTCATTAACCCTCTTCCGATTTCACCAATACTCTTCTTTCTCGGTTGATATGGCTGCAGAACAAGGCCACCTGTAATTCATTGTACAATTGAAATATTTTACTGAAAACTAGTGCATCGATAACATAAAAAATAAAGTTTTCTGCCATTTTATCGCTCACAACTCGCAAAAGAAACTGAAAATTAAAAATCCAACTTTGAAGTGCATTCGTACACCCTTCAGTCTATCTATGTTCAAAATTTCAGATCTCTGCGTGCCCTAGAATTGGTTGGGCATAGCACACAGACAGACAGACAGACACTTCCTCTTATTTTATAGATTGGTACTACATTAAGATTATAGGAAATTAATTCATATTACTGTAATAGGCTATCTGTACTCTTGCATTAAACAGAAAAATTGATACCTACTTGATCAGTTTATCCAGATTTTTGAACCATGTTATCGCATCTTGGTAGTTAAAGTCACCACCCATAGTAAGTATAATGTTATTGGTAGTGTAACGAGATGCTTGTTTGTAAGTGTAGTTCAAAAAGGCCTCTACCTATAAATAAGATATATTTTATTAATATTATTTAATATTATTCCCAAAAAATATGATGGAAAAGGCTATAAATACCTTTGTGTCTACATTATAATCTGGGCTTCTCAAGTCATCAATAAATGGCAGATCAGAGCACATGATATCAAAACAAAATCCACTTGGAGGCCCATAGTGGTCGTAAAGGACGCTTGTGAAGAGCTCTGCAGAAGCCCCTGAAAATTAGTCATACAAGAACAAATATTATAAAATTTTAAAATTATCATATTGACATCATTGATTTATTTTATCTTATAAGGGATAACAAATGCATGATCAGTAAATTATTATGTAAGTGAAGTGCAACGGGTTTAAAAATTAATTATCGGAACATTTTTTTTAACTTGTCAAAAAATAGGAAATGAGTTGTAAAGATACCAGAAACTCCTTAGAAATCAATGATAATTCATCAGGAATTTTGAGTCCACCCCTCTTGTCCCTTTTAATACACTACCACCTATAATTATTTTTGAAGTCACCTTTTTTTGCATATTCTCATAGACAACATTTCAAAATCAATTCTGACTCCCATTCTTACAATACTCACAACATAAAAATAGCATAACACTGTCAAATACTACCCATCTTTTTGGAAAGTCTCTCTACTACTTATGTTCTAAAATATTCAATACACTCGCTTCTTATATCACATCACAAAAAAAAAAATCCATCCTACACCAGAGGGCATTACAACTGTCAGTAGTTGATATCAGCTGACGATGGCCACAATGGTGGCAGAAACAAATTTGTCCTGTTAAAAAGGTAATAGGCCTACTTTAGTGAAGCATGTATATCAATATAATTGGATTTAGTGTAATTCAATGAATTCATTTTATAACTGAGTTCTTATCACTTCAATCAATATTCCCTGTGGGCAGTTTCATTGATGTTCTCTTGCCTGGGTAAGAATACCAGGTAAAGCACGTGCACTTTCTCAAGGTTAAATTAAACCTCAGAAAATAAAGTAAGGAAAGGAAGACGAAATCAACTTACTCAGCCAAAAATGTATATAAAATAACTAGCAAGTCTACTGTATTTTGTTGACTATAAGATGCTACAGACCGTAAGATGAACCTTGACTTTAGAATGGAAGTTTAAGGGGAGAAAAAAATTAATGTGATTCTAAACAAAATATGTTGAAGGCAATATACTTTATTGCATGTACAAATCATGACTTTCTACAATGATATCGGTGCAAATCATTTTCAGTGTTCAATGTCACGTACATGTAACGGAATAAGGTTGTTTAGAGGCCACTTTATTTAGACCATCCCACAGAGACAACTCCTTTTGTATGAAACCAACATTTCTTTCTTCTCAAGTTTTATACCTGGCTTCCCACTACCCTCATCTTATGATTGTAACAAAAGCACTGTGCCACAATTTGAAACTAATTTATTGCTCCAATACATTGTTTATGATTATGGAATTACTAGCAATAGGCCTATTTACCATAATTTTAATATTTCTTTTAGTTTACTTTGGACCGTTAGACAGGCCTAATTTTCAAGGCTCTGTTTTCAATGTAAAAAAGTGCATCTTATGGTCCAAAAATATGGTATTTTGAAAATGTCTTAAGTGCCAAATTAAAGTATGATTAAGTAACAGATAGGGTGGCCAGACATCCAGCTTTTGGCCGGACTGTAAGGCTTTTTGCGAAGCAGTCCTCCATCCGGCGCGGCTTTATGCCGGACGTTGATTTGTCCCCCTTTTCGAGACTCTGATGGATCAGTAAAGCATGTTAATAAAATTTGTTTTCTCCGGTATGTTCCTGCCTATCCTAAGCTTGGCACGCTTGTCGATACTATCATTTGTTAAGTTGGTGCCGCAGAAAAATCTGAATCTATTCCTAAGGATGGCACGCTTTTCCATACAATCATAGCGTACTATCATTTATTTTATATAAATGCAGTTATTAAGTAAAATTAGTCAGGGTTATACCATATAATATCTGCTGTCCAGCCGTCCATGCTCGAAGTTTTATATAGATCCCGCACGAAATCTGTGCCGATTGCCTAAGTCATTGCATTACGTTTTCGTGGGGACTGTAGCGTCGATTGGCCTGCTACCTATCTTTCTCGCACAACAGTACCTCCCTTTCTATTTGTAAAGGCCAAGCTACCTCTCTCTCTCTCGCACAATAGCATGTTTCTCTCTAGAGTAACGGTCTCATCGGCACAGATTTCGTGCGAGATCTTTACTATACTAGATTACCGAAGAAGTGTGTCCTCCTTTCTGACATTTTAGAAATGGCCACCCTAGTAACAGATGAGGAAGAAAATGATTTCCTTCACTTGAATAGTCTCATCTGAAACCAAATTTAATGTGATCAAATGCTCACACACAACCATTTGAAAGATATTTCTCTTAGTGAACTCTCAAGTAAGTGAACTATTTTCAAGTTTACCTAGGTTAGCGCTTCCTTGCCATATCATCTCTGCTGTTTTTGTTAGAAGTCTATTGTTCTTATCTTGGTAGTCCAGGCGAGCAAATAAAAGTCCATCATACCCCATTCGGGCTAACATTGATGCCATTTCTCTGGAGTGACCAAATGGATCTATCTGCCACCCTACATGAGGTCTGCCACATGCTCCAAATGTGTCATTTAACTTCCTGGAGTAAAACCATAATTTTAATATACATAAAGGTTATAACGAGCAGTTTGACAGACGTAAGAAACATAATAAATACCTTAATCCCCACGTGAACTGATCAATTGTAGAATAATAGTGACTCGCAGCTTCATCATTCATGCTCCATGCTCCTCCAATGAATTCTAGCCTGCCTTCATTCACCAGATCCTTTACTAATTGTTGTGTTTTTATATCTTGTTCTACCCACCATTTCCAAAAGAATGCAGTTTCAACCTGAATAAACCTGAAAATGTAATTAATAATTAAACGGCATATTATATAATTTAATTATATTCTGTGCACCCCTTACCTCATTATGAGTAAAAAAGAAAGAATAGGCTGATATAAGTAGAGTTAAAGTAATATTAGTGGAAAACATGTAACTGATCATTTCTGTATCAACTCCCTAAATGAAATGGTCTGAAGCCAAATGGGGTCACCTGAAACCAGAATCTTGACTACTGGGAACCATCTCCTGCAATTCTGAATTGTGATGGATAAAAACACTTCAGGGTGTCCTAAATGGCTACCTGTTGGATTAACAAATCAATGGAACTGGAAACTATAAATGTTTGAGTTTTGGTGTGTAACAGTAAGATAACCAGAAAGTGTGGAAATGAAATTAAATGAGAGGGGAGGAACTAGAAAAGATGGCTAAAAAGATCCCTTAGATAACCTGTCCTCAATAATGTGAACATACTAGAGTAATGTCCGTTTTCTCTATCCTGCTAGTCATCTTTGCCTTCCATTTAACAAAGGCCAAGAACCTGTTTATTTCACCACGTTAAAGTGTTGGACTGTAAACCATATCACAAACAATCATGTGGGTGCTAGCTACCCAAACCCCAGTGGACCCAAACCCCACTACTGTTTATTGACTTCTGAAGCTGTTTTTATGATAGCCTACATGAGATTTTGTAATTTTGCCTTAAGACTACAATAAGGAAACTCTCGGAACTGTAACACTCACTCCTATGGTATCCTAACTAAAATTCAGAAACTTTGTGAACATAAACTTATTCCACTCATTTCTTTTTATTACTTTGTAATTTCCATGGATTATCCCCCCCCCCCCAAAGAAAAGTTACCCCCCAAAAAAAGGATGATACCCAAAATGGCAATTCTCCTTTTGTTCAGATAAGCTAGACTATATGTTGTAAAAATAAATATTGCGAAGAAGAGAATTAAGAACTGAACTCACTTTCTTTGAGGGCTATTTTTCAATGCATCTATAACAGAGTCAATTATATACTGCACACCAGCATTTTGAATGTTGTTGCGACCTGCAATTAATAAATCATTACTTAACAGAAAACGGAATCATAAGCAACTTAACAAGTTGATAATGTTATCAATACCAGTACTGGTATTCACGTAGTAAATATTCTGTTAACATGGATTTAAACACTAGTGAATCTAATATGAAAATTTTATGTTTCAGTATCAGATATACTACTTTTGTTCTTGCTACTTACTCCCATAATAGTACTGGTCCAATGTTTTCAACCATCCAACGTCGTCATGTGAATGTGCAACAAGATGAACATTTAATTTGTTGGGATCAACTGGAGCACAAGACTGAAAATAGAACAAGAATACATTAGCTTAACAGTGGGTTTTACAATAGTACATTTTGCAACAAGCATTTATTAAATTACATTAGCTTAACAGTGGGTTTTACAATAGTACATTTTGCAACAAGCCTAAAATGGCATTTATTAAATTACGAGAATGTTTATGAAATGAGCAATGTGAACAGACAGTCCTGCTTCAGCACACCATGACCTTTGTAGTTCTTGTCTTCTATGACAGATGGCAGCTAATGTCTACAATCAGATTGAAGCCTCCTTTTCATCATTTCCATAAAACCATGTCATTTTGACAACATTACATTAATTTATTTTAGTGTGATATTAAGATTAACACAAACAGAATTGATTTTATTTTAAATACAGGCTATTTATTACGCAGATTTCAGATTCTATCCTCAAGGTCTCAAGATCGTTCCATGTTCGATAATAATCAATACCACACCTATGTCGAAATGATCAACAGTGTCAAAATGAGTGAGTGTCCTTATGATACCATTATGTCACACATAATAGTACGGAAAACAAAAGATTACTTTCTACTTTCAGAGATATCTTGTGAAAACATATGACTTATCAAACATGCAGGTAATGTTCAACGAATTTACAGAAATACAGAGTCCGGGAGAGAAACCTGACGGTTTTTAAATTGAAATTACGACAAAACTGTATCGATTGCATACATTATTTTATTTTAGAATTACAATACATCTCAAAGTATTTTACCTATATCAATTACTTTTTGAAAATTGTGTTCCTACTTCAATCCACGAAGATAAATAAGCCCATTACATCAAAATTATTGTTATGGTTTTGTGAATCAGCCGAAACTGCGTAGTGTCATAATTCATTGTTGCCAGTACATCTCTTACAAGGGGTATTCCGAAAGTAAGTTTCGTCAATGTATGGCAGGAGCGGCGTGTTCACCAGGGGAACCAAACAAACGCCAGACGAATCCTCACCGGTGGCTGGTTCCACGACGGAAGTGGCGTCAGCGGAGGAGGCATGACGCAGGCGCACTGCGCCGTAGAAGAGCAAGTCGCAGCAGAATGGCGTGCCCGCGGGTAATAGTGTACCGCTCACGATGGCACGAGAGATTTGGCGCCACTGCCATGTACCGCTATCTCCCCTCTTTCAAACGAGCCATTGCTGCAGCCGCTGAACCTTTTATTGTCCGAGATAGAGCTGTTTGAAATTGATCTCCCGATTTCCGTCCCCGCAAAGTGCGGCCTCCACAAACCCATCTCGCACAAACCTTATGGAACATCAATTTGTCACTCAAAATGGTCTGTATGGAACCTTTAGTAATGACAGGAAGCTGAGGTGGAGCAGGCTGTGCGCCAATTCCTTGCATCGCAGGGCACCGAGTTTTACCACAGTGGGTTCTTCAAACTGATCGCACGCTACGACAAATGTCTCAATGTCGCTGGCGACTATGTCGAAAAATAGTGCACGGTGTATAGTTCATGCTGCCATGCTGTATTGCTTTTGGGTCAATAAAGTGTCCGTGTGACAAACTGACGAAACTTACTTTTGGAATACCCCTCGTACTTGCGCATTCAAGTAAAAAACAATTGCGAAACTTGGTTATGAAACCTACATGTAAACAAGATTGCATCAGTTCAAAGCATTTCAGTCAAAATGAAGCGTTGGTTGGTGCAACGTCACGTATTCATTGTGGAAACTTTTTTTTAAAATGGTGAATCAATTATTGTCACTGATGTAGTTGATGTAGGTAAAATACTTTGAGATGTACTGTAATTCTGAAATAAAATAATGTATGCAAACGATACAGTTTTGTCTTAATTTCAATTTAAAAACGGTCAGGTTTCTCTGCCAGACCCTGTATGTTTGTATCTAGCCCATTCATTAAAGTAAATATCCAATACGTGTGACAATGCTTTTGACTTGAAATTTCTAAAAGAACTGGATACACTTTCTGGTACAGGGGCATATATAGAATTTCATTTTCGGGGCCAATGAAGACTAGTCTGCATAAATTATAGGAACATCTGCAAACAAGACATACGTGCAATGCACTGATTTTTTTCTCTAGCAGTGTATAAACCTGTTTACAATATAAATTCAGATGTTCTAGGAATACCAGCAAACTTGTCTGTAACTTCTGCATCAGTGACATGAATATAATATTAAACTAACAGCAAGGCAAGTCAGTTCAAGTGTGATTCAAATGTTGTAACTAATTTCTGCAGAAGCAGTGGAAAACAGCTAATATCTTTAGAAGAATAGGCTCTACATATTAGAAAAGTATTCCTTGTCACATTTAGCCATAGAATCCATGGGAGTTTTAGGAATATCTGTTTTATGAGATCATTTTTCTCTCCATAATGCATATTCACTTTTAATGACATCATCATAACACAAGTCTCTCTCATAGAATTTCACAGCAGGTTGAATAGATGAAAGATCACTTTTAACACAAAACTCAGGAATTATAATGAAATAACAATGTCCTTATGACCTTGAGATTGAAATCCACCTTCTGAAGCACTAAAAAATATATCTTAGTAAGGTGTAGACCTGGCGGTAGTACTCTTCTGAGGTAGAGTATGGCACATTACATCATTTTGATTGCAATATGCAGATAGAAGAGACTTGTGTATCTAAAATAATATTGTAGGGGGCCTTCCATACTATACATAGTAGATTTACAAAGAAAATTATTGATTTCTCTCATGCTTATAGAGATTAATATCTGGGGTATAATTAAGGTAGTGTTGGATTTAGTAAGTTTATTTTAATATAATATAGATGACTGACTATAGCTGCATTTGAAGAGACAGAAAGTGACTTGATTCCAGAAATGTTGAATATTTCATTAGTATGTGTTCTAAATGGAATATTGAACAAATATTATTTTAATTGCTCTATTTTGAATTATTTATAGTTCATGAAGTAGGTTTTTTCTACAATTACGTCATATGTTGTTCATACATGTAAAATGACTGTGGATTAAAGAAAAATATACAGTTTTAAGAATTGTTTATTCCTGAAGTAAACCTATGAATTATACAGACTACTGGCAGTATTTTCTTTTTCATTTTGTTAATGCAAGATTCTCAAGAAAGGATATTATCAATACCTAACCCTAAGAAATAAATAAATTAAACTCTCTTTATTTACTTATTATTTATGTTTAAAGCTTATATCGGTTTGAAGATTGTGCGATTTCTTGCAAAAAAACATAAGTTTAGTTTATCTTCATGTATAGTTATTTTAATATAATTTAAACAATTGATCACGTCCATGCTACATTATCCATATATTATGTTGATGTTGAATTTGCCGTTGTCTACTGTTTAAATGGGATTGGTTTATTAGGTAATATGATTATTGATATTTCTAAAATTTAAATTATCAGATTCCGCAGAATTAGAAACATATAATAAATTATATTCTTGAAATTACAAATGTCCCCTGTTGAATCATAAATAATCTGGCCTGCCTATCATTTAGGAATTACTGCAACACAAGGTTGTTTTCACATACCTCATAACCACATGCAGTAGCTTTTGCACGGCGAAGTGATGTAGGACATGCCACACTTGTACTTATCAGATAAAGCAGTGAAAAGCAAGAAAGAAACTGTTTTATGTAAGGTTTCATTTCTGATCCTCTTCTATCACAATTTATTCAGAATCTGCTGTCACAGCAGAGGAAGCAGATACCTTTATAGTGTTGCTGCGCAGAGCTTTCTTATGCAAGTAAAGATAACACTGTCATTCTGTCATTCATTCTAAGTAATGTTGTACTGTAATGGCTTTTATAACTTGCAAGGAATACATGAGGTGAAAATTTAAATTCTAGACAATTTTTCTTTTTTAAGAAAGGATCACAGTAAGTGTAAAAACAAAAGTAATGATTAAGGCTCAGATTTTTAGGTTTTTATAAACCCTGTATTAGTTTTTTTAATATTTTAAAATAGTTTTTAACATTTCCCATCAGACAGGTTTTTTAAAGTCTCACTTTAATTAGTACAATAAACTCATTGAAGCAAATATATTTATTAATGAAGTACTCATTTTATGGATATGCTAATAGCCGGTGGTGTAGAATCTGAACCCTGGTCCATCAATAGAGTCTGCTGTCATGGATGAGTCTGTAGCATGCCTGCCTTCCACTCCAGCAGTCAGGGTTCAATTCCCTGCTGGGTTGGGGACTTTTCAGTAGTGAAAAATCCCTTTCCTGGGTTCAGGATTGGGTGTGTGTGTCATCCTTAGATTTTCCTTAGATTTAAGTGTTAGGTAGGGGACTGGTGCACCTTACAAGTATCTCCCAGAATATCCCCTTACAGGATCTCCAGGGGTCTTTCGGAACTTCCACTGCACCATCAATAGAGGAAGCAGTAAAAAGGGAAATGATGGAATGATTTTAGGGTCAAATAAGATACTACAGTATCTATGAGAGATGGTGCACAAGTCATGGCAACTATTTTTTTAATGTGGGTTCGTTTTAAAATTTTGAAATATACAGATAAAAAGGCAGGGTATGGAATGTATGTAACGCAGATTACTAGTACTAGATGTAAGATAGTGAAGGTAACAGACACCCGTAAACTTCCATATATGACTGCATTGTGCCACTCTAATGCATTACTGTAGTTGGAAGCACGAAAGTACACATGATCCCTTAAAGTTAAGTACGGATGGGCATTATTCCTCAAAGTTTCCATCAGCTCCTTGTAGTATTCTCAAGCATTTCTCCCTCGGATAGTGATTATCTTGATGTAAGAATGCTGTTCACATCTTGTCATATCCATTCTGCACAGCTGCTGACTCACAACTAAATTACCATCGCCTCTATTTGTATAACCATACACAACAATGCTACCAAATAATGTCCATATACTAGAAATGCCACACTCTCCCATGACACACATCATCTCATGGTAACATCGCTTTCTTTAAGAAAAAAAAAAGTTGGGCCATAACTTATGCTCCATCCCTCGTATATTAATTGTGATGTGGGTAGAGAAAGAGAACTAGATGGAAAATGGGAGAAGGGTCAGAAAAGGATAGAGAGCAAGGAGGGGTGAGTGAGTGAGTGAGAGTGAGAGTAAGAGTGAGAGTGAGAGGGGGAGAGAGTGAGAGAGGGGGAGAGAGAGCGCGTACAGATACTTGCAGTAGGCCTCTTATTGTGATATGAGTGCATGGACTGTAGGCCTATACATATACCAGAAATCTGGGGCAGTGGTGATTAGAATTTACATGTGTATCAAGTGATAAGAACAATAAAACAAATTAAATATAGTATTAGCTTACCACTTTTAGCTTTCAGTCATATCTTTGACAGGAAAGAGATTTCTGATGGGAATGTCACATATTATGAAATGAAGATAGTAAATCTGATAACTTATCTTAATGTTATTTTCTTCATGTTCTGTGACAAATGAAAAAGAAAAATATTTACTCTCCTCAATTGTATTCAAAATGACAATCATCTCACCTCCCAGAACAGATAATATTGTTATTATTATTATTGTAGATATATATTGGCACATTATTTCTGATTTCATTATCCCTTTCTCTAACCAAAAAATTGTGTCACTACGTTGCACATAGTTAGGCCAATATGTTAATAAGAGGCTAGAGAAATATTTTTGGAAAATATTGACATACCGGTAGTTCATTTCTCCATTTACTGTCACAGTAGGTCTACAGGTAATTTATAATATATATTTTTACTACAAAAGTTAATACTTTTAAGGGAAGAAGCAAAAATAAATATCTGAAATAAATAAATAAATAAATAAATAATGATATAACAGATGCCAAGTGTAAAAAGAATGAATCCTGCTTAATTGTAAGTGTTTTGCAAGAAGTGTTGGAACGAAAAAATTGGACTGACCTAAGTTATATAAAAAAAACTATCTCAAAATTTTCATGCTATACATAGTGCTCTAAAAGTATGTCAACTCAGCTAACTTGGGCCCTACTTCATAAAACTGACAGGCACTACAATTTGATGAATATGTCATTTAAATTTTCTTTGTTTATATCTATAAATTTGTCATACTTGACGGTAAGTACCGGTACTGTAATTGTAAATCGCCAAGACAGTTTCCCAATAGTGATGATTGTATAAAGTCATCTATCAAAGAATGCAAATTGATAATCACCATATGTGAAAAACCAATTATCATCCTTTGTGAAATGATTGATTATTCTATTTTATTTACAGTATTCAAGTTTTCATCTTAATTTATTACTGAGAATAAATTGAACTAATGAAGAAAACATGTTACATGGTCTATCAGCAGAAGAGTTTTATTTCTGTTTGTGATGTCTTGTAATCTGACCGTATTATCAACAATATATATCTGACTCAGATTTTGTTGTTTTGGAATTATTTGAAAATAATATAATTAAGATTAAATGAAAAATTAATGATATGCTTGAAAATTCTATATATACAGTAAATTCTCTGTAGTCTGGCACTTTGATAATCTGACCCTCCAGTAGTCCGGCGTTGTTTTTAGAGTGATGTGGAGGGGGAATCAAGAGCAAGTTGAGAGACATGTTACTGAAGACCACTTTAAACAAAGGTTTTCTGATCCACAGTGCTGGTCCCATTTGAATTCTAATAAAACAGAATTTTTATGCATTTCAAATGGTTTTATTCATGACCTCCCAGTAATCCAGTATTTTCACTACCCCGATCTGATATCTGCCAGATTACTGAGAGTCTACATTCTTCTTCTTCCCCTTCCATTATGTTTTTCTCATTATGTGACCAAAGTATATTAATTTTCCTCTCACTGCTAGTGCTTCAAGTGACAAATCCAGTTTAATCTCTTCTAAAATTGATATGTTAGTCCTTCTTTCTGTCCATGATACTTTTAATAAGATGGCATGCAGAAATATGCAATGCCACTAATCTGAAGTGGGAAGAAGTGTTAAAAGCAGTCAAAGATAGAGCCGAATGAAGGAAGCTGGTTGGAAGAATGTCAATGCACAGGAAAAGACAGTTCAAGTAAAATTGGCTGGGAACTGTCTGCCTAGAAAATCCTCACTGGATCACCAGAGATTGCATGCGATCTGTAGTTTGGGTGCATATATAGCAGCAGTGACTGTAAATGTTGCCTTTGCAAGTCTCCGCACTTCAGGAAGGTAAACTTTAGCACTTAGAACAATTCTAAAGAGATGTATTCTAAATTTCATCAGAAAGTACAACAAAAAAGCATGCAGGGTCATTCATAAGCCCCTGATAATGCAATAAGTACGACAGGCATAGTAAAACTACTTATACAAGCAGATTCATATTACCTCAGATGTTCCTGATGTATTTCATATTTCATATTTCATATTTATTTAATCCATTTTGACCGCAGTTCTGCGGTATAGGATACAATATAACAACAATATAACAAACTATTATAGTACAAGGGTACAAGAATAATATTAGAAATACATACATTGAAATATAAAGAGATACAAAGAAATACAAAGAAATACAGGATCAATACAACACTACAAAACAATAAATAAATAAATAAAAAGTGCAATGTGTAGGTCAAATAGTAGGTAAATCTACCTTAGATGCTATGCAGCCCTTATGTTAATTTTGTGTCCACTTCTTCATATTTAAAATCTTCGTATGTACAAATAAACGTGCGCTTAAATATGGGATCTGTAGATTCTAAAGAACAATTTAAGGGAAAAAGTCAATATAAGTCAATATAGGTCCCGAGTCGGGACCCGCGTGAAAAGTCGTGAAATACTACGTATGGTGCAAGGGTAATTTTTTATAACGAAATATTATTTTGTTTTTTATAATTGTGAAATAATGTGTTTGGTGCAAGGGTCTTTTTTTTTAGTAGCATGGAGCAGCGGTGAGTGGAAGGGGAGCCTGCGTGCGGCATTATTGGTCCTTCGCCCAATTTAACATTAAATATGACCTTCTCCTGTGTTTTAAAACCAAAATATTATATGTAGCAGAGAGCTAAGAGCTATACCGTCCCCTTTCTGATATCTCGTTTCTTTTCATACGCTATCACCAATGGCCGCGGCGGGAGTCGCACCCGCAGACTCCTGAACCACGGTTCCAGCGTAATCACTTGGTGGTTACACAATATGCTCCAAAGTAACTTGTCTTATCAAATACGCATTTAGCTACCTCAGCTAAGAAGTTTCAGGGGCATTTTGGAAACGTTGGGAGCCACGAACTGACAACTCCATGGAATATGGCACGGCCGTGAATATGGAGATCCCACCAGGAACTGAACTGGTGGCCGCAAACGCAAACGTACCATTGAGCTAATCGGGCACCTATGGTTTTTGGCCGCGTAACATCGCACAGGCAGCCTACTTCCTGGAGCTTCTTGAGCCACGCATGCCACGTTTTGTCTGTACGTGTCTGATGCTACAGTGTGATATTTCGCAAGAAATCGCTATTGTACCGTCACAACCGATCCACATTTGCCGAATTCTAAGTTGCAGAAAACTTTCTTTCCACCATTGAACTCTGCCGCCTGCCATTTTTTTTATCGTTGACTGCCCTCTAGCGGCTAAATCTAAAAGCACGCCATGGCGCCGATTATGAATGCAAACTTAGAGATTCTGTTCATATGTTTCAAGAAGTAACAAATTCCGATTTTATTAATTATAGTTTGAGACCGTCCTCATGGCTGAGTGGTTAAATTGCTCGTCTTCCATCACTGGGGCACGGGATCGAATCTCGGTGTATCCATGTGGAATTTGTGGTGGACAAAATGGGGTCACGGCAGGTTTTCTCAGGGTGCTCCCTTTTCCCCTGCCAATATCAATCCACCAAACCTCCATTCATCATACTGTGACCATTGGTTGCAATAAAGGAATTATTAACCATAATTTGAAATAAACTAAAATTATTAAATAACACGAAGTTAGTAGGTTGTGATTTCACTCCATTGGTATTTTTAAAAACTGTTGTTCCCTACATACAGGGATGAGAAACTCCGAAGAAAGGGGAAGAGTGTTTACTTGACTCCCACTAGTCACATAACGTGATAGACTCTAGGCCTACCAATTATCTTAGTCTACGTTCATAACAAATGTGACAGAATTATGTTGAATCACCTGGTGATCCAGTCCATGGCAAGTGGCAACAGTATCTGCATTACATTTTGCAATGTTCCATTGGTTTGCAAATTGTCCCATCTTGATATACCAAAGCCCCATAGAAGATAGTGGTAACAAGCCTCCAATTTCAAATAGGCCAGATTCATATCAATTGAAGCAAATGTGATATAATGTTGTGCATTCTATCAAAATATACAGCTGCCAATTACTTTATGTATATTAAACTTTTAATGTATTTTTAACATTAAATGTTCCTTGTATAATTCCTAATTGATTGTTTTCAGAACGAGTTTGGCTTTGCTGTGCGAACCAGTTTCAGGATGGGGTTAGAGGAGAAGTATGATGTAAGGTCTCCATGGAGATGCAGTTTGGCATCAGTGTCCATTTAACAGATGATATCTCTTTACTTTTAACAGAAAGCTATGTACCGATATTCAATTCTGGAGATCAAATTTATCTGAAAAATGAACACATCAAATGTATATGGTAATTCACAAACAAAAAACAATTCTGTAAAACTTCAGATAATTAAAATAAACAAATTCATTTTATTAAAAAGTGAAATACAGAATCATGAATATCCTAAAAAAATTATTTATTAAAAAAAAACCTGAATATAGGCATATTAAGATGGGAAGTCATTTTAGCATGAATTTTTATTTTGTGTCTACAGCAAGAAAAATTAGCAGGATTTAGATGGTACAAGTTCTTTACAGAAACTTGTGATATATATTTATTTTGGCAGAGCTAAGGCCATTCTCTTCTGCCCTACCACACAACCAATTACAATATTTTACAACATATCATAAATACATTGTTATAAATAAATATAGGTACTACTAAGTTTAAAATAAATTAATATTTACAAACTTGCTAGAAAGTATGAAAATTGCTAAATAATTAAAAGGAGAACAAGCCATTTCAAATTAAATTATGTTACAGGAATTCGTAATTTACCATAAACTTTAATATAAAAGACAAAAAGCAGTAAAAAGATCTATGGAATTATAAATTAAGAAAACTTTGAACTTATTAAAACATTACTAAAATTAGAAGTCATTAAAAAGAAGAGACTACATAAATTACACTAAATTGAATTAATACTGATCTCCCTATGAATTTCTCCTAGTGTTTCACACTCTCTGATTTTGCATGGAATGGGATTCCAGAAAAAAACAAGTGATACAGTGCCTAAAACATGGGGTTTTCTCAGCAATGATTATTATTAACAACAGTTTCGTAAGTTATAAACAGTCAATGGATCTAAAGTAACCATTAGTTTCGGCCGCTGCTATCTCTGCGGCCTTCCTCAGGGAACTGATACAGTGAATGAGGATGATTAAGATGATGATTGGTGTAAAAGGGTAGAAAGAACATTTATTAAATTCTGTGCATGTTGGGTTGTGATGATGGGATAAGTTCGGCAAGTGAACATGGTAGGAATGATGGCAGTGCTGTATATAGGATTTTGAAAAGGAAATAGAAGACAAATTTTTCTTTGATCATTCAGGGGGAACCATTTCAACATATCAAAGGACGGTGTTACATGGTCGAATAGACCTACATTACAAATAAATTGTATGCACATATTATGAACACACATGCAGCCTTTGTATTTTGAACTCTGATCTGTAAACAGGATATTACAGTGATCGAAATGGGCATGATGAGCGATTGTACTATTAGTTATTTATGATATAAGTGGTAAAAGAGAGATCACTTTACCATGTGTACCGTAATTAGTTTTTAGACAGTTAATATTTATGGAATAATAATAAATATTAGATTTATTCTAACGAATTAGCCTCGAGCTGCCCTGCCACCTTCTTTTGCATATACACATGCACATGCACAGACAGAAGTTATTGATTTTCTGGTGCACAGCTGCCAACTTATGGAATGGAGTTGACAATGCTTTTTAACCAGCAAGTATGATGATTTTTGCAACCACTGAGAAATTGAACATTTAAAAAGGCATAATGAATTTTAACATTTTCAATTTTTATCAAACTGATTCTACTTAATATTAATGAAAAGAATATTTTCCATGTGACTTAGCACTAGTGTAACCACCTGTGTGGTCTCGTGGTTAGGGTTGCTGGCTACAGATTCGATCCCTGATACATCCACCTATTTTTCTGAGGTAGGGAAGTCTGGAATGGGGTGTACAGAGCCTCACGATACAAACTGAGGAGCTACTTGTTTGAGAAGTAGCAGCTCCGATCACAGAAACCATCATTAACGGCTGTGGGTGTCGGCATACTGACCACATCCTGCCATCTGCATATGGTAGATGACACAGCAGTCGGTTGGTAGGAAAATCCCTTTAGGGATGTAGCACTATGGAGTTTATTTTAGTTCAGCAGTAGTCTGATATTGTTCTATTCTTAGTTTATGTCTTCTCTATTTTTAATTCAAGTTGACTTTTTTTCTTTATGACAGGGTAAATTTAATCTTTTTAATCACATGAATAGATTATTGAGTAACTTTCTTACAAGTTTCAGTATTTTGGCATTTGCATGTTAGGTTTTTGTCCTATAAGAAAATCACGATTTTTTACAGAATCATTTGAATGAAATATTTAGTTGTGGATTTCAATGGTGGTATGTTACTTCCATTTAATGTGTTTAACAGGTGATGCCTACGTCTGTGACGCAGGATTCAAACAGAGTCCTAAATTGAGCATCCATAAATCAATTATTGAGTAAAGATCTTTGTTCAGGTTTGTTAGTGTCATCATAGTTGCTACTATGCTAGTACAGTTGTAAGATATCCCTGTAAGGATAGTATTTACTGTGTTGTATATAATTAGTATATTTATATATAAAGATATTAATATGAGTCTAAGGGTGCTTCCTTGTGGAACTCCATTTAGGAGATACCATGACGAAAGTACGAAACAACATACTACCGGCATTTGAGCAAATAGGAGCTAAATCATGCCAACACCTTTCTGATATGATCAATGTCTTGAATATAATGAAAAGCATATGTGTGTGTGTTTTGGCATTAAATGCTTTACCCATATAAAGTAAAAACAGATATGGCCAGTGTCTGTTCATGAGAGATTTGCAAATATCTCCACACATATTCAATTACCGATAGTAGTCTAGTTGGTCATATTTATTGAGGTAGGCCTATAAAGGAAATGGGAATAATTCATCCTAGGACTCTGGGAAAGAATATGTTGGCCTGTAATCTTTAAAAGTTTTGGGAGATTTCGTATTGGGAAGAGGTTTAACATAAGCTTGTTTCCACTGTAGGTTGAAGTCGCCAGTGAAGCAATGAAAATATGAGTCACTGTTAGGATTATTAATATTTATTAGATTTATATTTATTTGTTCTAGGGAATCTGCTTTTGACTTTATATGCTTCAATGCTTATATTGTGTTCTTTGCTAACGTATGTGAGTGAAATTTGTTGAATGGTTTGCTCTTTGCCATCTCTCATATTTCCAAGGAGAATTTTGTGAAATGTTCATTGAACTGGTCTAGTGAGGGTTAAGTCATAAATACTGGGATATGGGTTTATACAGTCTGATTGAAAGTTCCACCAGAAAGCTGCAGGAGACTTGTAGGTACAGTATATCTGAATTTAGCATTCCTGATGGCTTGGTTTGACATATTAAGGAAATTATATATATAAAGCATAGTCTCTTTGTATCATCATATTACATAACTATTTCATCAGTCATTCATTTTGTGCGTATTGGGACTTATGGTTTCTATTATATATTTATGAAGCTAGTCAACTTGAATGTCTACTGTGAATAATCTGGAGATTTTTCCCACTGGAATTAGCATAGCATCTTCTTTCAAGGAAGCATTAATTAACCATTTTAGATCTCTGATGTTATAGTCCTATGAATCTTTTTAAGATATTGCAGCACATACATTATTATAATTTATTATAGAACATCATGAACAGTACATCTGGCACTTGTAGCTGTCTGTGATCTGAAATTCTGTCTGGGTTAATGTCAAGAATCATTGCATACCAGTACAAACTGTGCAGAGATAATACAGTTGACAAATGTTCTCTATGAAATTAAAAAAGAAAAACTGAATGAATGAATTATGAAAAGGGTAAATGATTAAAATATGAGGCATATCATACACTTTATGTTGGTAAAACCACTGGCTAATTAAAAAAAATCAGTACTTTTATTAGATATTATGGCATGTCTGCAATTTTACATTAGCCTGACTAACAGCAGGAAGATGAATGCTCTGAAAAGTTTGGATGTTTTCTATGTTTCACTTTTCCTATATTCACATAATTGTATACAATTGTTTCACATTTCCAGATGTTTGTAGTTTTCTTACAACAAAATATAAAAATCTAAATAGTGCAAAAAAGCATGGGTGTACGGTATGGGGAGATTCAGGGAGTTGAAACCCCCCCCCAAGAAATATCTGCAATATTTTTAAGATTATAACATCATGTAACGAAATAAAAATACACTGGCTCGGTTGTTACATATTTCACAATTTTGTACATATAAAGTATTATTTAAGATTTATCGTAATTTATATAAGATTAAATTTTCAAAACGGCATGGTATTGATAGTTCAGCTTAATAACAGTGATGTATTACTAGTAAATAAAACTCCTTTCAGAATTGTGGTGTGATCGTTTGGACATCAGAATTTCATTGGATTGCAGCTTAGTTCCTGCAAAATTTGAATAGAAATATAAAAACCTATTCTTAAATGGATTTATGAAATTTCTACGTCAGCAATCAACTTACCGATTCAGATACATGGATTCATAATGCTACGATCTGGTTAGAACAAGTCTTTGATTGCCATCAGACTCATCAAACTTTATGTACGTTGCTTTTTAGATGACAGACATGCCGGAGCAGAGAAGCAGACAACAAATGTCAACAGACATAAATAAATGCACAATTGTTCAAACTTATTTATTTATTCATAAATAAACTGAGCTTGTTTTCATGCAAAAACTATGAACTTCTGCTTCCTACAAAAATGAAAGTGATGAGTTGATATTGTTTCAAGACAAGAAAGGAAAGAAAGAAAAAAAGATCAAGTGGATTTACGTGCCCTATACCTCATACAGTATTATGATAATTTGTCAAAAGAAAGTTTTTAATTAAACTCTAGCTTAAACGAGAAACTGACAGAAACCTCAAGAAAAACAGTTTCAAAGACTTTGCTGCATATTAATTATGGTGTATTAAGGATCACAATACAACTGTTTAGTTATTTTTAACAAAATATTAAGTTATAATGTGTGCAAGGGCATGGAGCTAAGACAGATTTACATTGAACCCCTCCCGAACAAAATTTCACCGTACGCCCACGCAAGAAAGGTACACTATACTTTTTTAACAGATCAACTCACATAGGTAAGAATATTTTTCCAATGAAAATAAGATAAATTAAGTTAGGTTATGGTAACTAATAAGTTCTAATCACTTTTACAATTCAGTTACAAAAAGTTCCACCCACCCTTCTTCAGTAACATCTGACCAATAAGGATGTATTCTTCTAGCATTGGAATGCTCATTTAAAATTAAGTATGCATTAAGTAAAACATGATCAAGGCACAATCCTATAATGTGACAGATACAGGACCTATTCATACACACTCAGGCTGGTTGGAGCAGTCAGTATGGCACTGGCTTTCTATGCCCAAGATTGCGAGTTAATCTCCTGGACTCTGCACAACAAAAATCCTGTACATGGTGCAAGTTACAGTCCTCAGCAGAAATGCATAACAGTCATTAAATAGCCATAAAATGAACCAATCTATTCATACAAGCCATCACCCAATTTACTCCTGGTGTTGAATTCGTATTTTTAACTGAATAATAGCTCGAATCATGCTTTCACTATAATTTCCAAACAAAAACGTACTTGTCAAAGAGCACAGCAATGCACAAAAACAACAGAAGTTAATTTATACTGCTATCTACAGAAAATTCCTGTTAGGTCAAGTCTGGCTGCACTAAAACTATGGCCGCATTAATATAGCCGAGTCTGTCATACTAAGGGTATATCTGTTAAATGCTTACCTATGTCTGTTGATACAACAGGAATACCACAAAGCTACAAATTGTTACGTGATACTTCCTTCAGATGTTAATCATAGAGAAAATGTTGTAGAGATTTCAGTATAAAATATACAGTACCAGCTAAATCAAAGAACTTTGTAAAATAATGGCAAAATGGTTCAATTCAGAAACCATACCAGAAAAGTGTTACAGAAAATAAACTGGAGGTCAGGAGTGCAAATTGAAGACTTGTCTACATATCAATGTGTGTAGCAAGTCACACCCAATCAGGTGCAGACTCTGGGAGAGAGCAAGGTATTTTCTGCCCTCCCCCCCCCCCCCCCCCAAACATTTAGCTTTTATCATGTAAAGCCTATGTATAACTATTAAAAATTACTAAAACTTAATGCAACAAGAACTATGCAATGTTGTTAACAATGTATTTAGAAGATGATAGACAGCAAAATTAAATCATTTGGAGCGACTTAAAGAAAACAAGATGACCACATGTTATTACTTTATACTTTTCCTACAAAAATGGTCTACAATTTCTCAATGAGCGTAAGCCACATTTAAGGGTCTTGACATAAGAGGAATTCTCTGTATTTCTGGTTTAGTAAATTAGGTCAGTTGCACTTTATTTCACTAAAAGGCCTATTATAATAAACTACATATGTACTTCTCTTGGGAAAATTACTTACAAAATTACACAGCCAAATCATTTACAACACACATATTTCATTCTATGAAATATAATCAGAAACATACCTTAAATTCATTTTTAAATGCATTATAGTATCTGAAAAGTTTATTTCGTTTTATATTCGTTAAAATACATTAAAATAAAACACACTCATTTCTATTAATTAAATACAGTCTTCATTAATTTATTATTAGCCTAATCCAACAACCTGATAAAATGATTCTTTTTATTTAGTTCTAGAAAATAATAAAACATACATTTCATAAAAACAACATGAAAAATACTAAAAGTGTTGCTATAATAAAACCAAGCAAACGTAGGCCTGATGACGATGACAGTCTAGTCTCTAAAACAAGAAAATCTTGACCTGAAGTTGATGATAGCTTAGTCTCTAAACCAAGCAAATCTAGACATGAAGTCGATGACTGCTCAGTCTCTAAACCAAAAAAACCTAGATTTGAAGTTGATGATAGCTCAGAATCTAAACCTAGAAAACCTAGGTCTGAAGTTGATGACTGCTCAGTCTCTAAACCAAGCAATTCTAGGCCTGAAATTGATGACTGCTCTGTTTCTAAACCAATTAAACCTTGGCCTGACGATGAAAGCTCGGGTTCTAAACCAAGCAAACCTAGACCTGATGATGATAGTTCAGTCTCTAAACCAAGCAAACCTAGACCTGAAGTCGATGACTGCTCAGTCTCTAAACCAAGCAAACCTAGACCTGAAGTCGATGACTGCTCAGTCTCTAAACAAAGCAAACCTAGACCTGAAGTCGATGACGGCTCTGTCTCTAAACCAAACAAACCTAGGCCTGATATTGATGATTGCCCATTCTCTAAACCACGCAAACCTAGACCTGAAGTTGATGATTGCTCAGTCTCTAAACCACGCAAATCCATGCCTGAAGTTGATGACAGCCCAGACTTCAAATCTGGCATATAAGGTACTGTGCATGTGACTGTATGCTGCAATAGGGCAAAGCTTCAGACTCCATCACTCGCATCTGGAGATATATCATAGCGACTGCGAACTTTCCATGTGCGCACTGTGCCGTCACTGTAAAAATAATGGCATTAACATTAATAATAATCAATATGATTCAAACAAACAGAAACACAAGTGAAGTAAATGATGTCACATATTTGTGCCTCTACATGCTTAATGCTGCAAAATACATAACTTAAACACATACTTAAGCATTTCTTATTAGGTCTTTCAATAGTAATAACAAAAATATGAGTAAAATCACTCCTTAGTGCTTTGTAATAATTTTAATGCAAAGCTAAATAATCTGAATTCAAATTAAACTTACAGTCTTGAATAACTGCAAAAAATAACAAAATTACAATATTATACAAGAAGTCTGATATTGTCAAAGTTTAACATGCCAAAAAATATTCATAAGTAGGGAACGGATTTTTATGTAAATCAATTTTTTTCTGCTTATAGACAGAAACTACAACTAAAAGTAGAATTCCAAATGAGTTTATATATGCATGCTAAAATGACTTCCCATCATAATATGCCTATATTGAAAGATATTCATGATTCTGTATTTCACTTGTTCACTTCGTGTGACTGGGCTTTCACTGTTATTGTATAGTACCACATAAGGTGAAAATATATAGGCCTATTCATAAATCCACCAAATATTGCTTCTGTTGAACATTCCAGTAGAAGAATTTTAGAAGAAAAATCTTCTCATATGAGATTCAACAGAAGCAATATTCTGCTGATTCATGAATACATATCTACATGTTATATGTTACTATATAATATAGTGGAAGTTGGCTAAAAAATCACTAAATTAGTGTGCATTACAATGACATAGTTGGCTGCGGTGGTCTAGAGGTAGCGTGCCTGCCTCTAGATCCGAAGATCGCGGGATCAAACCTGGCCGCAGTCGATGGTGTTTTCAGGACATAAAAATCCTGGGCATGGAGTCCTCCGGGAGGGACTTTAAGCTGGGGGGCCTGTGTCATAGATTTATGGCACATAAAAGAATTCCAAGCCTAAATTAGAGCATCTGCACAAATTTTTTCGGCCCTTTCACGTCCGAGTAATACTTAGTTTCCGGAGGGGGGTTAAGGGGCGATGGGCTTACCACCTGTTCCTCTGCCCTCTCTAGGAAAATAAGCGTAACAAAATTCACCTCGGTAAACAGAAACCTCCACTTGGAGGCCCTTGCCCCAACATGGGGCCTAGGATTCGAGAGAGAGAGAGAGACAATGACATACCTAAATGCCTTTCAGTGAGATCAACAACAATTATTATTATTATTATTATTATTATTATTATTATTATTATTATTATTAATGGTATTATTATTTAACCTGGAGAAGTTAAGACTGTAAGGTCTTTTCTTCCACTTCACCAGGGACTAATTAAATTAAGGGCGATCATAGGAGTCTGGCACCATGAGTCAATTCTGGTTAAGAGTCATTGGCTTGAAAATAAAAAAGATAAAAGGTTTGAATCCCGCTCTTAGAGGAAATTTTTTTCCTAAAAATCTTCTCATGTAATGTTGAATAGAAACAATAATTATTCTGTGGTTCCATGAATACATACGTACATCTTATATCGTACTGTACAATAACAGTGGAAGCCCAGTCACAAAAATCACTAAATTAGTGTGCTTCACAATACTGTAAATGATGTAAAGTCTTTTAGGTCAATAACTAAGGGTAATCGTAAGAGAGTGATTCTATTTAGTGCCACGAGTTGCACTCAGGCTAGAACATCCGATATAGAAAGCTGAAGGTCACAGGTTTGAATCCCTACAAATCTCCTCTAGAAAGGTAAAATAGAAACTGGACCTACCACCACCAAATATATAGCAACATGTTTATCTCTACATAGCTCTATTACTGTATTTACGCAAATTTAATACACACCTTCTTTTTTCATTTGTATTATTCAAAATTGAGGTGCACAAGTGTATTTATGCAAATTTAATGCACACCTTTTTTTTTTGTTCATTTTTAGCATTCAAAATTGGAGTGCACAACTTCTTTGCTCATCTGTAGCATTCAAAATTGAGGTGCTCATTAGATTTGAATGCAAATTCGTTCTGAAGTTCAGCAGTAACTTTGATCACTTACATAACAAAGCATTGCTGTAATTCTCGACTTCATTACATGCATTATTGGTTGATTACCATTGTGCACAAACATGGGCTGAAGATAATGTATTATTTTGGTACTCAAGCTCAAAACCAAGCAACAGGGTTCCATGTGCTGGTATCTATCATCCAGCACTCTTCCCTCTAAACTGTTACGCCAATCTTTATTTATTGGCTCTCACAAATTCAATATTTTTAAAAATAAAACACTGAGATAAATACCCTACCGTTGATGTTCATTACATTTGCCAACAAACTTTTTTTTTATGATTCTAAGTTTCAAAATTGGGGTGTGCATTAGACTTGAGTAAATACAGTATTTATCATCTATTTAGATGAAAAAGCTAACTTGATAAACTCTTGATAAACAACTAACAAAAAACAGTTCATATAAAGAAATGCTGAAAACAAAGATATTATTAACACATGCATAAAAAATCTCACAAATCACCAAAAAATTGCCAAAAAGAGAAGCCTTCTAATAACAATTGCTAGAATTTTACATGATTTCAAAGTAGTATGGTAAAACAACCGCTACATTTCACTCATTGCCTCTCCTCCACCTTCCCAACTTCTTAAGCTTTTCCTTGCACATTAGCAAGTTAATGTAATTACAGCACATATTTTTTTAAGTCTAGTCACAGAAATATGCATTCAAATATTTTATAAAGAGTTATTAAAAACTTGAAACTTCTTACTTTCCCTAGACAGAGATAATTTATATAAATAGATCACAATAAAAAACTTACAAAGCTCCAAGCAACACAGACATGCAATACACACATGCAATACATAGTTAAGAAGAAACCAATCACCTGGTTGCGACACTTCAGTGTTGGCTCTTGAATGTAAAGGACAGGATTAATGGAAAGAGCTCAGGAAGTAGACCCAATATTAATTTACACATATTACTTTGTACCTGATACAGATAATTATTAAATTATTACAGTCAACTATTATTTATTTTTGAAAAAAAAAAAAAAAAAAAAAAAAGATTTTGAAACCTATGGAATCTTAGAAACTATATTGCTTAGTAGTTCTACCTTATGATTGCACAGTGAAGTAAACAGAGCTGTGTGCACCATGTGTGTCAATTGAGCGAAGTGCATACCCAGAACTGTGTTCACACTGTGACACTCGAGTAAAGTGCACAGGCAGAAGTGTGCACACAGTCACTCGAGTGAAATGCACAGGCAGAAGTGTGCACGCTGCCACTCGAGTAAAGTGCACATGCACACTCTGTGCATACTATTGCTCCAGTAAGTGCACAAAAAGAATCATATGCACACCATGAGACTTCAGTGAACTGCACAAGCAGAAATGTGTTCACATTGTGCCTTTGAGGGAAGTGTATAGTAGAATTATGTGCACTTAGTTAAACTTGAGTCAAAGGCACAAGCAGAACTGTGCATACACAGATTTACTCATGACACTGGAGAATAATTCTGTACGTATCTTACATTATGGCTTAATTTTTATTCTTTAAAATATTATCATTACCCTCTTTCACAGTAAAAATTTTACTAGTAAAATACCTGTACAAAATCAAGTACTCAAACATTGCATGAGCGCTACTAACTTGTTAGTAATACTGCAATAGTAAAGTCAACTTAATCACCTCTTATGCAGCAATACGCTCGACAGAGGCAAAAACTTTTAGACATTTTCTTTTAAAAAAGTGATAAAACCAGGAAGATTAAGACAATGCTATTAGGATCACTCTGAAATGTTTGAGAATGAACAACAATGAATTACAACAATCCAGCCTTAGAATGAAGTTTCATTAGTACCCACTAGAGCAATAGGGTCAGCAAATACCGTTGCATCGCAAGGAAAGACTGACATGTTAAGGGAGCATTTCCATGCCAGAGTTTTACTACTTTGCAGTCAGAAAGAATGCCTTGAAAAATCTCCAGCATGCATTGGCGATCTCTGCTCTTCATAAGCCACATCTGTTCATGGGTTTTTCAGTCTGAATGAGGAGGGGACACTCTTGAAGAAGGATAATGTTCAGGGTTGCCCTTTTGGACCACACATGAAAGTAAAGGAAATGTTGAGGAAAGATCTACAGGAAACTCTTGGTCAGGATCCCCTCAGCCTCAAAGATGAACATAACAGGCACAGGTGAACTGTTGCCAGGGAAAAAAAATTCAATGGAGGGCAAAATTTGGATCCACTAATTCAGAAATGAAGTAGCAGTCTTTGGACAGGGCAACATCAAATGGCAACAAACCCTCATGAGAGTATCTAGCCAAAATACATTCATGTTAACATTATGGAACTTAAACATTAATATTAGAAGGAAATACCTATTCTATGTATGGGATGCATTATAACACATTTTTCTATGTTTGCTTGCCTTAGAAATGTTTCAGTATGTAATTAAATTTCCTGGGAGATTTTTTTACCTTAGGGATCCCAGACGTTCCAATTTCCCTAGGAGAGTACTGGTTTTTTGTTGGGTTAGCCTGGTGTCCCAAAGAGTTTTCTCTGGGATGCTAAATGCCCTGGTATCAAGTGTAACAAAAATCTTGATGCAATGGGATAAACAATATTATGGGAATTTGTATCCACTCGAAGACTTGTTGGTGCTCCTTCAAATCTGGGAACTTAGATTTGCCAAGAAGTTGTTTCAAGTTCTGTTTAGCTGGTATGAAAATTTAATCTGTATACAGTACATGTGTAAAGTATGATTTATGATTGCCATTCATGTTAAAACGCTTGAGGGCAAATGAGTTTTCAGTTTCCTACAATTCTCCCCCTCATTTTCTTTAGTGTGCCAGTTTTTTGTTTGCAGAATCTGGGATCCCTGTTTATCTTTGAAGTGTCTTTGTCAACATTTACCTTTGGACTGTTCATGAATACTTCATCCACTGAAGCAAGATTAAAGATAAGGAATTTTGTTATAATATAACATGCTATTTACATGTTTACATTGTGGAAATATCCTAAGTTATGTGAAATATGCTTTCAACAAGGACTCTAGTAATGTACATTTTAATAATTCAGGGCAGTGATATATAACTATTTATGTGCTTATACACCTTTACAATATAAACATGAGGACAAAGACCACATTCTCATAATGAAGAAAACGGCATCAAATTTCATAAAAGTAAACTTCCGGATAGAACAACGATGACTAAAAGAGGCAGGCTAATTAGGATGAAGAAATTATATCACAATCAGCAATCTTATCACTGTTGTCAACGCTATAAAGTGTAACTGATATCCAAATTACGGACGGCAGCTGGGAAGATATCCTGGACAGCTTGAAATCTTCCACACTGAACTAACTCGTAGCTACGTTAGGTACTAAATGTATAGAATATATTCATTCTGAAATTTATTTTGAGGTCCCCAGAAATACTACTCTCACATATGTGCCAGCATGGGATAAAAACTAAACATCCTACAAAACAAAATGTTAAATTTGGATTCAGCTTTTTCCAAGAATGTGATTGGAAGCATGTTGATTATTACTACAACTTTACATGACGACAATTTTTTTTTTCAATTATTCTAGGAACGTAGTTTAGTGTTGTGCATCAACTACAAGTACAGTGCCATCAAAAACTCTCTCTGTAGCTCTGGTTTTATTCGCCACCCATGAGAAGGTTGGTATTTCTACCTACCTTCCTTTCAGGCTTATGGAAAGTATATCAGAATAGGCCATGTAACTATTGGTGTGCATTTGTTTTCCGTAATTGATGGGTTGTGACTTTCTGTAATTTCAACTGATATTCAATTTTAATGGATATGATACGGGATGCAACAGTAAATTTCAAATTCAGCAACTGCCTTTACGACTGCAGAAACAATGAAAAAACCCAAGCCAAATGGACTGGTCACCTCACTCAATAGATTGTGTGTTGATCTGTATGTACCTGTAATTACATTAAATTTGTGACAAGAGGAATTTTGATTAAAGTTTTTGAAAATAAATTGAAGCCAGTGAATTTGAGTTATCAAGAAAATGGTAACATTTTCAACTTTGTCTGTAAATAGGTGAGTTTTATGTTACTTTTACTTTTACTTCATAAATGATTGTAGCAGAACAAATACGATTTGAAAAATGTTTAAGTCATTGTACTAATGGTTGGTAGTAGGGGAACAATAACAAAGTTCTTTATTAACTTCTGTAAACGTTTCTCATTGTCACAAAATCTGTACACTGAAGTGGCGTTATTATCACCGAAGGGATCCATCCAAATATTACGAAACCACCTGTACAATAACAACAATTAAGCTGAACAGGTTTCTTTTCTTCAATTTTAATGGTTTTACTACTGATTATTTTAATTTTCCTGTCATTATTGAATCATTAATGATCTAACTGAAAGCTTGTAATTTTTGTGTAAGTGTGTATTTTGTTAAAAGGTATTCTTTGTCTGCAAGGCAATCTGCGTTGTGCAGAAAGATTATATAAATAAATAACGTAGCCAACGTAATTTCATTTCTTAGTGGATTCTCCCAGCACAACTGCTGCAGAGCGACTTCTAGATGGCACTGTACTAAAACATACAACTTTTATTGGAAAACATTAATTGTTAAAAATTTTCTGAATATCTAGAACACAACTCTATAGCATAAGGGAGAGGTAACATCCATGCATAAGATAGACAAGTAATTTCAATGATTGTGAAAGAGGGTAGTTTCCTGTTTCCTTCACAATGGATATTTGGGATGATTAATCTTCATTATAAAGGATTAAAGGCCATCTAATGAACTCCAGGAAACGTTGCTGGCACTTCCCTAAACAACTTTCCAAATGCTGATAATGGAGCTTGGGAACATATTACTTCACGCTTGCATTTGGAAAACTACTGTATTTTTCACTAATGCACTTAAAAAAAAAAGATAAAAATTATGAATTTTCATATATGAGTTCATTAAGAGTTAACTTGGTTACTCAATGGTAAATGTATATATACGTTGCCACAGATGACTAAGGCTTTCAACAGTTGTCTTTACTAAATCATGGTATCAATGTTTAAAGTATTAACTCTATCACTTAAAGTCAGGAAATGGTGCAAATTTCAAATGCAATGCAAATCCCCCACCCATAAAAAAATCAGGAAGCAATTTTTTACAATAAAATTATATTTTAACACTTAATTCTGTTATGACCAGTAAAATCACAAAATAAATAAACAATATAAGCTGTTGATTATTTTCACTAAATTTATCGGAAACTGAGATATTAACATTAATCATTCAACAACACTACCCCAGACATATATAATTGCTCACTGAATAGAACATATTTTGAAGGTTCTTGCCTTAATCATTCAACAACAAATATGTGCATGTCCTCCAGAATGTCACAATTCTAAAGTTGTAGTTGATTGTGTACGTTCTGTATGTAGTGGTCTACATCTAAGTTTAGCTTTACTTTTATGTTTCTTGGCACCATTTTAAATATCTAAGAATTAGTGTTTCTTACGGTTATTAAGAGGTATTAAGGGCTATGCTACATCCTAACATACAAGCTCTTCCTCTGAAACCGTATAAAATTAAACTGAAAAACCTACTCCAGAGCCTGGTTATTTATGACATAAATGAATTTGAAGAGTTGATGGTTGGGTCTGCCTAATTGTATATTATGTATATAAAAATATTTATATTTAATTGAATCAAAGAAGTAGCTTCTTTTGGTAAATAAAGTTTAGGTTAAGAATTTCTTACTCTAGCTCTTACTATACCTGTATCTAGTATGTTTACACTCAGCAGAGGTAGTAATATTGTATTGTATTGTATTGTATTGCATTTTGCATTGTATTTTGTATTGTATTGTAGTGTATTTGCCTTGTATTGTACTGAACTGTTGATATTGTATTGCACTTGTATTGGGATTGTACTGGACTGTTTTTTCTCCTGTAGCCTTGGTCTATTGCAACCAATGTTGTCTAACGACCAATAAAGTATTCTTATTCTTCTTATTCTCAACAACAATATATTTTTATGTTCATTGTACAGTATTTCTTAAAACTTTATTATCTCAGTTAATGAATACAATTTTCTTCTACTTTTAGGAATTAAAAATTCCAGCTTTCAAGAGAACAGTGATATTTTATAAAAACATTATATTAGCGACCTTGAGTAACATCATAATGGGATGGGGTGCCTATTATTGTGACAGGCTTAGAGTAACTTAGTGGACAGATCCAGCCCTGGAGTTCAATAAATTAATCACAACGTAACATAAACTTCCCACACTTACACGCTGTACGATTTCAGAGTTTGGTTGAATAGGCTACTAGTTTAATCTGGTATCATTTCCCCAGTATTCCTAAAGAGAAATTATTAACTATATTAGGCAAAATAATGGCTGATATCAACCAAAGTCTTACAAGAATAACTGAACTTGCACAGTAAAGTGATGAACATGATTTTTTTAGCATTCAGAGAAAAATGTTATGAAAAGGAGGGTCTAGCAATGGGGAATAATGTCTTTTCTAGTGAATTTATATGTTGACGATACATTTGACATAGCAGGTAAGAAACTGACAGAAGATGCTGTTGAACTACCAAACCTTAAGGACAATTTTACAAGATTTAAAGCAGAAGTTGAAATAGATAATATGTTGCCACTTCTAGATGTAAAGATTACAAGAAATGGAAATAAATTATACTTTCATTTACAGGTAAACCCACATAGATGAATATAATCAAATGCTCAGAAATAAATAGGGATACAGGAATTATAGATCTACCAATTACCTATAGGCCTACATTGCGAAGAATGAAAATTGTAATACCAACATATCTTACAGACAGCAAAAACTTATAGATTTAACAAAAATTGTCAGAAAATTAAGAAATTTGACATGTATAAGCTTCTAAAAGAAACTAATATTTTAGGTAACTTCAAGAAATTCACCATTAAATTAGACTTATAGATTCAACAAAAATTGTCAGAAAATTAAGAAATTTGACATGTAAAAGCTTCTAAAAGAAACTACTATTTTAGGTAACATCAAGAAATTCACCATTTGGTCCATCTTGAATTTTAATTGTGAAAAAGTAGCCTTCACATTGATAAAACAAAGATAAATTTAGATCCAATTTACCAGAAACAATTTTACTTCATTGTCTGTGAAAAATAGTACATCCAGAAGAATAAAGTTTTTCAGCTGTACAGGCATATCTTGAAAATCAATTTATGAGCGGATCTTAGCTGATGATAAAGACAAGAGCTTTCAAAACATGTTCTATTTAAATTAGTAATTAGTTATAGTGAAGTTGAATGGTTACAAGTTTAATGTATACTATTGAAATCCTCTTTATAATATAACTACTTAAGGACACAGGAGATTAGTGTGGAAAGGAACTGGTTTACAAAGATAGTTCGAATATTCGTCCAGTTGACATTGTCATTGCAGAGTACTGTGGTGACTTCCATATCTTCACTTCACCAGCACTGCAACCAGATAGATATTCCATGTCCAAACATTATGCTATTACAACAACAAAAATCGTACAGCTATTTGCTGGTGCGTGCCCCTCATTTTAAAGTTCTACGTGAATAAGTTCCATTTTTACTAAGTACTAGTAGGCCTACTACTGTTTATTAAAGCTAATTAACGAACCAAAGCTAAATAGATCTGATATATCGGTGCTTCATAGCTATAAGATAGCTTGGCTTAGTGTACCTGATAAGTTGACCAGGTTATGAACGCTGTAATGGGAGTCCCTAAAAGTGAATTTCACATGATACAAATTGGTTGTGGATGATGCACCTATTCAGTATTTTTGCTTTAGTAATTAAGAAGTTTACTCATAGTTCATAACCCTTTACATTTCCACAGAAAATTCTTATATATGGTAGTTAAAATATTAGTGTAGAGTAACTCGAATGCCTAGCCATTCTCTATTATCCATGCACTTTCAAAGTACCGGTAGAGTGCATGTAAACAAATGCACATGACTTGAACTGCAGCATACATCATGCTACAAGACAAAATAGCCCCATAGTAAATGTTATTGTTATAATAGTAAAATCATGCTATGATAATTGGTACATTTCTAGTATAAACTATTACAAATTGTTCGGTGTATAGTAAGGCCTGGATCTAATGATAATTGTAACATTCAGTTTGAGAAAAGCATTATTACCAGGGCCCGGATTCTAATGACATGCCATCTTTTTATTGATGCTGAATAAACATTGCCAACTTGTAGATAAATCCTAATCATGGCCTCCAAATTACAGGAATGCATTTTTATTAGGTCATTTTTTGTCATTCTATGCAATTTTACATTTTTAGGGCATTTATTTCAATTTTAGGTCATTATTTTGTCATTTTCTTGTCATTTGCTTCCTTATTTAGTCATTTACATTATGTATTTACATTATGTATTCATGTATTTACATTAAGTGTATTAACTTTTTTTCGTTGCTAGCGGTGCTGTCTTTGAAGTGTTGATTGTTTAATGCAAGAAAAAATATTCGGCGTTAAGTGTTGTCATCTCTTAGTCGGAAATGAGAGTCAGAGAAACGCCAAAATTTTGTATTATATTACTATTGTTATTAGATTGACTTGGCACCAGAGTCTGCCACCTGCTTGGATTTGAGAGTGCAAACTACTGTTTACCCTCAATAAACAACAATATAATCCGGCAGACCACAAAAGGAAATGCCGAATTTTGACTCGCCAGTGCCTCAGTGCCAGTATAAATTTCCGTGAGAAAAGAACATTCACAACATTACAGTTATTTACAGTTTTTACAATTATGTACAAAATAGTCTATAACTTTGTGTGTACAATAATAATTTTTTATAAATAAAACATCAGTTTTTAGGTCATTTTTTATAATTATTAAGTCATTTTCTTTAAAATTTAGGGTCATTTTATAGGCCATTTTTCAAACAATTTTTAGGTCATCAGAATCCGGGCCCTGATTATTACCTATATATCATTACATAATGGCATATTATCTCTGACTCAGTACTCAATATTGGAGTTGGTAAAATAATTACTGTTTTAACAAGTTTTATTAATTTGTTGTATAAACAAATAAGCCCTAAATACTATAGTACTACATTCATATCAATCAAATTTTGAACTTTTAATATATATTATTCAGTTATATTGTGACATTTCAATTGTTCCTTGCAGCATATTCACATGATTTAGCAAAACATGCAGAGAATGGCAGGTGCTGAAGTCTGTCCAATTGGCATAATCAAACATAAGAGTGATAAATCTTTAAATAATGTTTTTCATGGATTTTTAAAAAGATACTCAACATTTGTAATTGAGGAAATTGCAAAACAAACATAACAATTCACTGGTACATCTACCAAAATTATTTGGAAATAGTAGACCTAATAATTTTAAGTGTGAGAAACAAAATAATGAAGTCTCTGTCACTAACACTAGTGGGCAATGTATGGAAGGAGAAGATTGACGTAACACACTACCAATCAAATAATATTACAATGGAATTATATAAATGCAATGTTTACATACACCAGACTTCTGAGAGTGAAAGGCAGTGATGGATGCGACTGCAGTAAACTTTTATTTGATACTATTCATAACTACGTAAACTGATAAAAATAGAAGGTTTAATATGAAGTATATAAAGCATAACATAGACAATTTACTGCGGTTCCATTACATTCTATTATAACGAACACAGGTAAATTATTTAAAAAATATAAACAACTAACAAAATATTAACTTTAACTAAGAACATTGCAAAGATATTGCTAAAAATAGACCACATAGATAAAATAGTTAACAGGATGTAATTTTCTTTAAAAAAACGTTCAATTTTGATGAAAAATATAAGTAAGTTACAACTGTAAATAGACTTACACATAATTTTACTAACATTCCTTACAGTAAAACATTGTTTACAATTTATTATCAATGAGATAATCAAAACTTTACATAATTCAATTACAAAAAAGCAATGGATCAAACTTGTATTCTAAAACTTAATTTTACAAACTTTTCTTTCTGGAAAAGTCTTAATACAGTAGAACCTCGGTAATTCGAGCCCCGGTATTTCGAGGTTCCGTGTAATTCGAGCTGGTCTGAAGAAAATTAAAATTTTCCATAAAACTAGAATAAAATCCCGTTTTTATACGGTATCCCGTAATGTAAGTTTTACGCACTTTTGAATGTGTTACATTTTGAGCTTTCTTTCAATTTTTCCAGGCACAAAAATGCAGGTAAAACTGTCCCACTTAGGGTTTTAGTTCACAATACACAGAAATAGCCTTGGCTTCAGATTGCTAATGCATTTCTATTACAGACTGAACATGGTACCTGTACGTACAGTAGCCTACTGTAGTGTAGTGAGCCCACTTTTGTCACATTAATTTTAGAGTGGTATGTAAACCTACTATATTGTTTATTTATTTACCTTTTAAACCATTATTGTGCTCATTAAACATTTATTTATAATTTACTCATTGATTTAGTGATATTTCCGTAACTTATAATCCGAGTTTTTTGTAATTCAAGGTAGCCTCAGCCCCAATTAGCTCAAATTATCGGGGTTCTACTGTATCATCATATGAAATCTTTGAAGCTAACTGATGTTCAATGTTAAAAATACTGAGATTTATAAATTGTTCTTGTGTTGTCCTGTTTCTTAAGTATGTTTTTATTATTTGTAACTTATGAAACCTCCTTTCATTGGACGTAACTAAGACAGGCATTGTTATAAAAATTCTAAGTGCTCTTGCCACATTCGGATATGCATCCTGAAGTCCGTTGCACCAAATTAAGGTCAAAAGTTCTGCAGGAGTTGCTGTTTTTATTGTCGGTGTAGAGAATATTATTTAAAACTGTTCACTTCTATTATTAATTCTTCCTTATCAAGGTCATTACTATAAATATCAGCTAACTGCATTAACTGAATTTTAAGCTCATTATCTATTAACGCCTGCAACTCAGCCTTCCAGCACCCCCCCTTCTCCAAATCCAACTATGTGTAGTCAGTGGTGATATTCAAACAGTTTAGCAACCGGTTCTCATCAGGGTATTTGATGTTGATTCAAAATAGCCCAATGTCCTATTTTGTTATTTTTGTCTTTTCATACACATACTAAACTTACTCAGCTTCCTTAAAACATAACCTTACACAACAAAAGAAAACCACAATCCGTTTTATAATCGAACATCGAAAGCAAAGGGAGCGAGTGTCGAGACGATCGGCCGTGCGCAAATAAGAGAGTCTGCCAACTTAACCGCACACCCGCCACCTATGGTGGTAGTCCACCGCTAGCGAACATAAATGGCGTGTTTTGGTTCTAGCAAATTCATATATGTATTATCACTTTTGTAGATTGGCGTGAATCTGATCTTGGAAAAAGGCAATCACTCATGTGAAGCTACCGGTTCGGAGAACCTACAAGATATTTAACAACCGGTTCTCGCAAACCGGTGCGAACCGGCTGAATATCACCACTGCGTGTAGTCAGAAAGAGTCATACTTTTTAGTCATGTCATTGCTAGCTACCATGTACTCGTTAAAAAAAAAAAGGCTGTGGTATTCATGTATTTGAATAACAATTAAAGTATTAATAATATGATAAAATTTATTTCATTTGTATACCTCCCCAAATTCACAACAATAAAAATAACACTTTTGGCCATTTTACGCCCCCTTACATGTGCGCCCAAGGCAGGACCCCCCCCCTACACCCCTCTAGATCAGTCACTAGTGAATGGATAATAGCAAGCAAAAATAGAGTAAATAAAGAATTTCATACCAATAAATCCACCCATCAATCATACTTTTAAAGATCGGAAATGAGATAAATGTGTACTGATACTGTAGTCTTTGCTTATGAATATAAGACAGGAGTTCTTTTTTTCCAAAAAAAGCTTCTTTGCTACTATCTTGAATGTCTATTTACATTAATTTCGTCTCATTTGGTAAAAGTGGTGGCTATGTGAGTAAACACGTCCAAATGGGAAAATAGTACAGAGTCAGCTTTTAGACACAATTACTTTTTCTTATAGTTCTTCTTTTAAGCCTTTGCATAATGAACTGTTTACATAAAACAGTGGCGGCTCGTGGCTGGGATATTAGGTGAAGAGCTAGTAAGAAAGAAAGATATGATATGATATGATATGATTTATTTGTTCTAAGACACTTTACACTGGCCCTTAAGTTATACACTTTCGAAAAGGAGCCGTACCTACCTTCCGGTTTCTGGCAGGTCCTTTTCCATATAATACATGCATACATAATTAACACACGGCAGATAGTTCAACGTCATCAATCACATTAGTTTTCGTACTTAAACACTACCTTTATTGAACTGCTGATCGTATATCTTCATAGGGCACACGCTATCATGGACGCTGGAGACGTGTGATGGATGTGATACTAGACACTAAATTATTATTTGATCCTCAACTCCCTAATCTTACAATAATGATTTGAACTATTCTACTTTCTCCCTATACTCCTTGGCAATTCACTCTTAATGAACCTTAATCTATTTAAATTAACACTTCTTCACAAGTTGCTATTTGAAAACTCCCGGCTAAGTTCTATTGTTTGAAACTTAATAATCTGGTACGGCTTCTGGTGGTTATCGTTGAGTCATCAGTGGTTCCGCTTGCAGCAGCAGATGACTCGTCCTTGCTCCAAGGCCCGTGAGGGATCTGGAAACGCGTCACAGATGATTTGCTAGCTGGCTCTCTCAGCTGTTCTTCTTGGCGGTTAACTCCAGTTGGTGACGTCACTGCACGCGCTTTACGTTCATTAACCTGACACGCAGCACCCTCTTCGTCCGTTGCTGACGCGGTCGTAGCTTTCCTGGTGCTTGCTACCGTGCTGCTACTTAGGTCTGTCTTCCTCCCATCGACATATAGTTGTAGGTTTTGTACAATAGCCTTCTTCCCCTTGCTACGTTCCAGCTTCATTCGTTCCACTAATTTCTTCCTTGTTGCTCTCTCCATTGGAGATAGATCCCTGTTAATGTATATCGCAGTCCCTTTCAATTTTTTTGTTCTCCTAAGTGTAGCAAAAACAACTTGTGTGGACGCGCATTTGGCTATAATTGTTCTTTTCCCCGGAATCTTCCCAAATTCAAATTCAAATTCAAATTCTTTATTCTCCATAAATATACAACAGTACATGTGGATTCGTCAGTATTGTCTTACAAATAAAGTATATAATCAAGAATGAAGTATCAAGTTCCATAAAATATGTTAAAATATATTAAGAAAACCAATAGGCAACACATAGTGACTCAGAATTATACTCAAAACAATTAGTGCAAATATTCATTTATACTATAAAGGGCCTTATTTATCAGATATTCTTTTAATCTCTTCTTATAAAGATTTCCATTACAGTGCTTTATGTAGTTTGGAAGCTTATTATAAAAGGTAATTCCTATATTGTGTGGATCTTTGTCAATTGATTTAATTTTATGAGTCTGTAAATGCAAGTTTTCTTTATACCTTGTTACATATGTATGTATATCCTCATTTTTCTTAAATTTATTCATATTAGATTTAATAAATATTAATATCTTGTACACATACAGTGAATATACAGTAAAGTATTTTTTTGTTCTAAAGATTTCCCGACAACTTTCCATTTTATTCATTTTATAGATTATTCTGAGGCATCTCTTTTGCAAGATCAATACCCTATTTAGACAAGTGGATCCACATGAGCCCCAAAGTTCAATACCATACCCCAGGTGTGGAAGCACAAGACCATTATAGGCAATTCTTAAAACATGTTGGTCAACATAATTAGCTAAATTTAAAATTACATATATTCCTTTGGCTATCTTTTTACATACTGAGTCAACATGAGTTTCCCACGTCAAGTACTTGTCCATAAATATTCCAAGAAATAAATGAGAGTTGTTTTCTTTTACATCTCCTTCATCAAATTTTAGTTTAAATACTTCTTCATTTGTGGTTTTCTTTAATTCAAATTTAATGCAGCCTGTTTTCCTTGCATTGGAAATTAAATTGATTGATCGAAAATATGAAAATAGTTGGTTGGCTGTATCAGTAGCACTATTAATTAATTGAGCATCTGTTTTTTTCCAACAAATAGCGGTACTGTCATCCGCATATGTAATAATTTTACTATCTACAGGATTTATGACATCATTTATATATGCAATGAAGAGAAAGGGGCCTAGTACCGACCCTTGTGGTACACCGCTTGTCACATCCCCTATACTAGAGGTTACAAATTTGAGTTCGTTATTTCGTTTGTGGGGTATTTCAGTGTACTGTACTCTTTTTGTTAGATATGATTCAATTAAATCTTTTGCTATTCCTCTAACCCCATACCTCTCCAATTTATCAATTAATGTCTTATGCTGCACACAATCAAATGCCTTGGATAAGTCAAGATAAAGACCTGTTACTTTGTTTTTTTCTTCTAGCCTTTTTAGTATCTCATGGACCAAATCTATAGCAGCAGTTATTGTTGATTTACCAGACTGGAATCCATGTTGGTTAGGATTGAAGATATTATTAATTTGAAAAAACTTATTTATTCTATTTAGAATTATTTTTTCGAAAAGTTTGCCAAAGGTCGATGTGAGTGTTATTGGTCTATAATTTTGCACATTACTTTTTTCTCCTTTTTTAAAGACTGGTCTTACAATACTTAATTTTAAACATTCAGGAAATACACCACTATTCATAGACACGTTAATTAAATAAGTCAATATATTAACTACTTCTTCCTTAATTTGTTTTAAAAGTGTTGATGAAATTCCATCCCAGCCACTGGAGGTTTTATGTTTTAGTTCATTTATTTCTTTGATTATTTCAGTACTAGTTGTTTCATATAAAAACACAGAACTTGGTACTGATTTAATACCCATTACATTGTTACAATTATTATTTGTTTTGCTTTCACCCACTTTTAAAAAGTAATCATTAAAAATATTACTAATTTGTTCTGGATTTTTTATGGTAGCACCCCCATATTCTATTTCAATATTTTCATGACAAGTTCTAGGTTTCTTGATATGATTAATTATATTCCAACTTGTTTTAGCTATGTTTTCTGTATTTATCAGTTTTTCCGAGTATTCTCTAGATTTGGCAGCCTTTAATGCTGCCTGATAAGATTTTTTATGATCCTTATACCTCTGTTGGAAGATAGGATATCCTGTATGTTTATACCACAAATACATATCAATTACCTTTTGTTTTAATTCCTTTATTTCTTTAGGGATTTTATAATACCTTTGATTATTATGGAATTTCTTTTTTACTACCGGACAGCTTTGATCTAAATATTTATTTAATATACTGTAAAATATGTTCCATTTATCATTTATATTGCTTGAATAATATACATTATCCCATGTTTCAAGACGCAACTGGGCGATAAGATTGCTCACTCTTTCCCTAGGTAAAGGCCTATACGATTTGATTTCAAATGAAGACTCTCTGACCCCATAACCTACTATATCAATACATTGTGCGAAATGATCAGAGATGTGCCCGTTTATGACTGAGGTTTCTATATATTCTTCCTCAATGTTTGTTGCAATGTGGTCTATTATGCTTGACGTATTTAGAGTAACTCTTGTTGGGATAAAGATGGTATCCCGCAGACCATACACAGTCAGTAGATCATAGAATTTATTATAATTTGGATCTTCAAGCTTTATATTAATGTTAACATCACCTAGAATGATCACATTTTTGTTATGATGGACTATTTTACCTAACATATCGTCCAGTTCCTTTAAGAAGTCCTCTACCCTGGATATTGGAGATCTATATACACCTATAATATAGATTTCACTTACCGCAGTTTTCAGACTTATTGCAGCTACTTCATGAATTTTTTCCTTACAATGGTTTTTATGCCAGTTAGTTACATTACTTTTTACATTATTATGGACGTAGATAGCTACACCTCCCCCTTTACAGCTACTTCTTGAGAAATAGTCAGCTAAATAATAGTTTTTAATTTTACATAATCTGATTTGCTCCTCGTTTAGGCCATGTTCTGTTATTATTACAACATCCGGATTATTATTGTTAGTAAAAATTTCAAAGGTTTCTAGTTTATTTGCAATATATTGTACGTTTTGATGTATTATCCTGGTTTTTGCTACCCTTGTATGCATATTTATCCCTATATTTGTACTTTCCTGAGTGTCCACCTCAAAAAAACACTTAGGCCTAATATTTTTTGACACATTTATGTTCACTGTCGGCGTGTTATACTCCACTTTAGTAAGAAGCTCTGTATTCCATGAGCTGCAGACTTCTGCAGCTGTTTGGATTAGTTTTTTTTACTTACAGTCTTTATAACCCTGTTTAACAGTTTTCCAAATTTTGCTACCCCAATTTTATTTAGGTGAATACCATCCCTTCCCAAATGTTTCTCGCTGATCCACGCATTTCCTTCTATAAATACACAATCATGTTTAGAACAGATTAGATCTAAAGTACCATTTACTGCTTCCACATAACGGATATCTTCATCACTTCTCCTCAAAACTCCACTAACACACAGTTGGGCTCTAGGGTATTGTTTTTTTGTCAATATCACAATATGTTCCATTTTTTCCATTATTTCACTCGGTGAACATGATGAGTATAAGTTATTCGTTCCTGCATGCACAATAACAACGTCGGGATCGTCCTTGTTCTGAAGAAGTTTCTTCTCTATATGTTCAATTTTAAAGCCAGGATAGCAATAAACAATTGCATCATCTAAGTATTTCCCTACATTCCTGACCATTGAGTCTCCTATCACTATAGCAGTCTTCTTTTCATAGTAATTGTCTAGAGTATTTTCAGAATTGCATTTGTCGTCTCCTACTTTCTCACCAAGATCACACTCTGGAGTATTCTTTAGCTCATGTAGTAATGATCCACTTATTGAAGATGAGGTAGGATTGAGGTTAGGTTCCTCCGAGTTTTGATTCAATGGAAGGAATTTATTATAAGTGATAATATTATGAGGATGATTTTCTTGTATTTTATAGTTTTCTTCACCTTTTTGTTTTGGTTGCCTACCTTGATTCACTTTCTTCCAGTTTCCGTTGCTTCCATGAATGAGATCGGGAGTTAGACGTTCTTGTAGGTTATGCTGGTCATGTTGGAGTTCAGGAAATACACATTCTCTCAGTGTTCTATTTTCCTCTTTGAGATGTTGTATTTCATTTCGCATCCTGTTTACTTCAACACTTAAGAGTTCTAAGTCCTTTTTCTGGATTTCAATAATCAATTGTAACGACGCCATGCTTTCATACTCCATACAAGACTGTTGGTTACTAGTACGTACAGTTTTTGTATTTGTTTGAGGCCTAGTTTTGCAATTTTCACTTCCACTAACTTTTCCACAGGATCCTGCCACTTTATAATTATTAATGTTCATCTTAGTATTCATTTTGTAGTTGCAAGTTGCACTTTCAAACTCAATTTTATCACCACTAGCTCATAAGCACGTCTGCATTAGCCGCCATCTTGCCTATCATCTCTGTGTGCCGTAAGGAACTCCCACCCCATTATCTGAACTTCCAATTTGTTTTCCAATAGCTCATGGATTTCCTGAAGAGCACTGATACCTTTTCTTTCTTCTATTCCGTGGAAAACTTAGTTCATCTGCCGGTCTGCATTCTCGATTTTCTCAATTCTTGTCTTCAGTTGTTCCACTTCCGTCTTCATTCTCGCTATCTCCTCTCTTATTTCTTGTTTAACTTCTTTTGTAGCCCCATTTATTTTATTAACTAATCTCTCTTCCATTCTTTCCAGGCTTTTTATGACCTCTTCTGAGCAGCCTTTCCCGCTATTTGGGCCTGGGTTCAATTCCACCCCTCCAATTACCAGTAGCACTATTATCACCAGGGCTCAGGTCGCCACATAAGTTAAATCTTCTCCCGATGTTCCCTTGTTCCATGCTCTTTTTTTAACCCCAAATGTGCCTATCCTCATCCTGTATGCTTCAATTTCGATAGCCATGACCCTTGTGTCACTTTTACATATATCCACACAGCACCTCCTACCTGCGTCTGCTCTTTACCACTGCTTACTTAGAACTCGAAAGAAAGATATATATTTACATATGCTTAAACAAATTAAAACTTCCTCTTAACTTTGTCTTTCCAACTTGAAATGGTGTTTCTAATAAAACACACTCTATATCTAAAGCAGGATTCATATTTAGAACATCACACCACGAAACGCAACATACTCCACCTGCTGGAAAAAGCAAGAGCACAGATTCTCAACTACCTCATTGCAAGCCCTCTCTACAGACAAACCGAAGCAGGTGATGTCACGGTTGTCATAGCAACCATCCAGATATGCTCTGTCCCGGAGGTTAAACACCGTGGAAGGAAGACTATTCTTCACCAAGTTGGCCTAATTATCATGCACCTGCTCACAAGAGAGTACCACTCAGTACAAAAAAAAAAAAAAAAAAAAAAGGAAATTAGTTTCTGGTAAAAACCAATAAAATAAACTTTAAAAATAGGTCTGGTAAGGTATAAATATTGATGAACTGCTACTTCACCTACTACCCCTGAATAGCCGCCCCTCATGTATAAATCCATTTCTCTTAACCTTAGTAACAATACCAATATACAAGATAAAGTAATGTGCCTAAATATTTTGAAATACTCATCTCACAAGGCGCAACAAGCACCCTAACTTAGGCATGCACCCTGTGAAAGAAAACATATTGGCTACACCTAGTTAATGAGGTTCCCACATACCAATTACTTATATAGAATATTTTGGTATGTGGTAAATCCTATTTATTCATACTACGATGGATGAATAATTTTTCTATCTTTTCTGTTATGTTGTATATACGTCTGAAGTCCACTACTCAAAACAAAAGTGCACATTCAAACAATCCATCCACTTACACACCTAAGATACGAACTGAAATAAGACAGAACTTACTTGGAAGCTGTGAAGACATGTGATGAGTTGGTTGTGATTGCGTTAATTGGAGAGTTGTGAGCTTTCATCTCTCCCAGCAAATGGCAAGATTCTGCAGACCATAACTTCACCATGCCAGCTCGACAACCAGAGAGAATCGTCTGACCACCGGGCATGAATGTCAGTCCACACACCCAGTCTTTGTGAGCATTGTTCAATGACTGTAACAAAACACTTACTTTTTAATATGGAATTTTAGATGATTCCAAAACGCGTATAGTGTTTAAATTCATTTTCCAAAGCCTCTGTTAAGTTTTCTTCCTTACTGTCACAGGGACAGACAGCCCACTATGATCGGAAGAAAGATAGGAAAAGATAGGCTTTATTGTCACATATCGCCGCCGTGGGTGAGTTGGTAGTACGCCTGCCTTCCACTCCAGCGGCCCGGGTTTTATTCCCGGCCGGGTGGGGGATTTTTCAGTAGTGAAAGATCCCCTCCCCGGGTTCAGGACTGGGTAGGTTAAGTCTTAGGTTAAGATAATGCACATTGTGCACAATTCCTTAATTATATCATTTAATTATGAAAGTATATAAAATGTAACAATATTTTCTTAATATGATGGAAAAGTCACATCAATTAGTAATCCTTCCTTTGACTCTTTGATAGATTACACAACAGTTTTCCTCATCTACTTTGTACAAACGCACAATTACTACAGCTGCTTACATGTTGGAGCAATTATAAAAGATAATAGCGATGAAACTAAGGAAGCAGAATGTGCACGAAAGAATCTAGTGTTCATATTTGGGCAATGATTCAGATTAAACAATATTGTTTATATTTCGTATATCTGAGTTAATCTAAATAAAATATATGACAGACAACCTAATTTTTGTTTTGAATACAGTGTACGGAAGCAAATACTATAGAGGACAATACAGGACACTTTGCGATATATCGAGGGACAATATCTTGAGCACCATCTAGTGGCCCAACCTGCTACTACTGAATACAGATGCAGTAACTAGATACAAAGATATCAACCAATTTCTATTAGAGGAGCCGAAGTAGCCAACCTCGGCATGTTATGTATAAGGGGTATGATTTTTCTATCTATCTGTGGTCCAGAAAAAAAAATGCTGGTTTGGAAATAAATGACCTAAAAAGTCAAAACAAAAAACCAACATTGAAAAAAAAAAGTAGTTGTTGTTAGCAACCACTAAGTTGAAATATTTATGTTTTCATTGATATTTTGATAACTATTTCGGAAGTTCTGTGTTTTGTTTGCTCATTATTAATCTTATAATTACTTAAACAGTGTTTTGTTCCTTAGTGTTTGGTGAAACAATAAAACATTGCAGTTTATATGTGTTTTGAATATTTTAATTTTCCCCAAAGTTTGCAGGTTGTGCCACCAAAAGTGCTGCAAAATGTGTCCCCCATTTTTCCATTGCCAAATCAGTAAGTGTCCGGTATTGTCCTCTATATAGTATTTGACGGAAGTAAATAATAATTTCAACTACACACGGTGCCATTTGTGAGAGGAAAGGCTGATAATTAAATAATAAATTCAATAATCCATCCAACACCTCATCTCCAAGCTTATCACTAGGAATATATTCTTATTTCTTTGTGCCGATGAATTGTCCTGAGTGTATATCAAATTAATTAGCTCATCGATTACTCTTTTATTTGTTGAGGAATATTGTTATTAAATATTTTGTGGTTTCACTACAAATCAATAATAGATAAATAATCTCACAGATCGAAAAAATGGGTTATTTCATTTTTGTTGCACTTATCTTTCATTGATGCTTTCATCTTAGCTCCAACATGAATACCTCTTAATGGAACAGCAATGTTTCTTTTCTCATTTATCATCGCTTCAACATGTATGCAGCCTTAAAAGTAAGTGACTTTTGCCATTTTAAATACCACCCAGAACATAGAGATTAAATGCCAAGGTTCATAAATTATGTTCTTAATGAAACGAGGAGAGTTTGCATACCTGAATAAGTTCTTGTTTGGAGAGATCCCACTTCTTGATGCACATGTCTCGGGAACCAGAGAAGAGGACATCACCTCTAATAGCAAGCGACTGGATGCCATCATAATGAGGAGGGTTCAGATTCATCTTGGGAGTATACACATTACTACTAGTTGCACGATCTACTTCAAATACCTGCAATCATATTACAATAATGTGATGCAATGTTGCATATCATAAAACAGTCATTATTTGTACCGTATTTATCTGAATATAAGCCGCACTTTTTTCCTAGATCAAGCCCAGCGAAATATGACTGCGGCTTCAAATCATGTAAAAGTGTTTTTAGGCAATAATGGTAAAAATGCACACAATATAATCGGTTAATCTACAATCGCTGGTTCGCCTTCTCCAAGCACTGCCGCTTATCGATTATCTCGAATCTCCAGGACTATCGATATATTAATCGATTCAACATTGAAAATACATCGATTTTAATCAAAGCATCGTAGGAAATGCGAAAACTGTGTAAGCAAGTGATGTTCATTTTATGATACATGTTTTGTGTATTTTGTCATTTTTTATAGTGGTATTACGAAATATGCATGTATTATGAGTTGCTCAGAAGTAAAAAATTGCCATAACGTATGGGAATGCAAACAATGGTAATTTTAAACTGATGGTAACTGAAAGTGCAGTTATGAAAAATAGAAAAATCGCGTGCAACTCACACTGAAAGTCATATGAAGTGCTTTCTGTTTTCTTTTCCGTCAGTTGTATTTAATTATAATTAATAAAATTAGAATTTCATAATTTAAGTCAGCTGATACTTTCTTTTTCTTATTTCAGTCCTATTTCAGGTAAGAAACGTGTTTATGAAAATGAGGCTATTTATTTTTTCACTTTGGGGTTAATTTAAGTTTTTCTTCTTTACTTTACTGTTAAAAAGGCAGGTGTGGAAATTCAGGGACAGCTTATATTTGGATAAATACGGTATGCCGTATTTACTCACACATAACCTCTTCAATTCCAACTCCAATTTTAAGCATCATTTTCTAGAAAAAATGTTATTATGATAAGTATCTTATAACTGCGACATTATTTAGATGCACAAGGCCAAGACCTGCTGTGGTCACAATTGTTTTGGTGTGGTGCATGTGCTTATCACTTGAAACCAGTAGTAGTCAGCAATGTGGTGCACTTCTTTGCTGAGGGAGCCAGTGATGCCAACATGTCGTTGGTCTACTGCACAGTTTTTGGTGAGGATGACAGAGTAATTAGCAGGTTGGCAGACCACAGATAGTAGAGTACCAACTAGTCGACCATTCAGCTCCATCAGAAGCTGTGCACTCAATTTCTGGTTTTGTACTTTCTCATATTTTATGTATGTGCCCCATCCCTATTTTTATGACAAATTCTGCAAAAATGGTCAGCTTATATATGAGTGAATATGGTAATATTTATATTTTCTCCTTTAAAAATAAACAGAAAAAGTGTACTTGCTATTCTAGGTTCCTCTGATATTTCTGTCATCAATATATAGAAGAAAAGTTACAACTCAAGAATAACATGTTCTTCAATCAAACACTATTTATTGTCAATCACAATTGAGTACTAGCACTATGAAGTTATGGAAATCCTTAATGATGTTTTGTTGCCATAAATAATTAATTTACATCTTTAGCCATTCTCAGACAATAGTGAAGAGGACTCTTTTATTATTTAAACAAAATTTAAGGAGTACTCTCGCTTGTAACTTGATGGAACATTGCCAGACTTACCCATATATTTACAATGAAAGCAGAATCACACACAATATGCATAAGGTTATACGAATTAAGTTCTCTGAGGTGGAGTCTGCCTGTAAACTGCAATTTAGCCTGTAATACAATCACAGTGTTTCTTGCACCTTTCTCAAACACATAAGGGAACACAACTTACAGTCCTTTGTATTCGGTGTCAGATCATACAACACATAAGGGTACACAATATTATTGATCATATATAATTTAGCATATGAGAAACAATTTCAGAATAGCCAGGACACGTGCAGCAACATTAATGCAAATAAATGCAATTTGAATTCAAGAGGTAAGGGAAGCAACAAACTCTTGAGAAAGTTCAATTAGTAGCATTGGCAATGTAGCCATGGGTACCATTGCAGCGACACTGTAGTGCTCACTTGTTCTCTTTATCACAGCACTGTCAGACCCCATCTCTCGAAAATCATGGTATAGATAACGAGCACAACACTAAGAATAACTACTTGAACGCAAATGATGCGTATAATAAATTCCGTTATTGTGTTTAGAATAAATTTCTTCAGATTAAAAAATTGTGGAAATTAGTGACGCTCTCCAATATAAAACTGGAAAAATCTTTAAGGAGTACCGTATATCCGTATATCCCCAGAAAAAAAGCACTGTATGTCTGTGTGTCTGTTAGCACTCACTATTCTCAGTATGATGAATTTATGATTCTGGTAATTCCATGTTTTGCACACCTACAAGCCACTTTTAAGCAAATTCTTGTAACTTCTTTTTAGTGCTGCTACTTTGATAATGTTTAGAAGTTGGTAACAAGAATTAGCCAATGAATTGCACAAAAAATAGCTGCACAAAGCTGTTCTTATATACTAAGCTTTGAAAATTTAGTCTACTAATTTAGTCTACTTTAGTCTAATTTAGTCTACTAATTTAGTCTACAGCTACTGACATTCTTAGCAACTTATTTGAGTCTTGCACTAAAATATTTGGAACAGCAAGCATCTGGCAACTTTAATATTACGTTACAAACCTTGATGTAGTGATCTTTGGACCCTGTAATCACCACATCCTCATCTTCTGAAAGCTTTCCTACTGCAAGGCACATCACCGCTGCCTGGTGGCCTCCACTCAGTTTACCAGTAGACTCAAACCTGTAATTAGCATAGGAACTCTATTTTATGGAGAAAAGTCACTATGGAAATGTCATAATATTACATCGGCTACAAGGTACTAAGGTATGCACTAAAGCAGTACAGTTATAAAATACTTTAAAATCAATATTTCTGTGTGAAATAAACACTTACTTCCTGAGATCCCAGACTCGAACCCTGTCACCAGCAGCAGAATACAGCACGGTGCCATAGTGATTCAGTGCTACATCGTTGAGCTGTATTTCCCCTGGTGGCAATGACTGAGAAATGCTTGAGGTGTTTGACATTGTAAGGCCGGATGAACTGTAACACAAACCAAAAACCCATTCTCAGTATTATGCTGGCGATTTTAGTAACCTTCAATTTTAAATATTCCAACAAGATGGCAATTCTTATGCAAATATGTCTCACTCATTAGGATCTTTAGGTACTGCAAATGTGTAGGGTTAAATATCATAGGTATAATAGGTATGACATCATGATATTGTTTTGTAGTTTCTAATAGGCTAAATTATTCCTACATTTTCTGTGCGATTTCAAGAATGACTGCAGAAAATTATTAAATGGCAATGAATATAGGAGAAGAAGAAAAGAGAAAGAAAATAAAGTTAATAAATTGGATTAAGGATGAGAAAATTGGACGGCTTTTTTAACTTCTTTAACTTTTTTAACTTTTTAACAGCCATACAGACACACAGAGGCTGAAATCAAAATTGGATCAGTTTCAAGTGAAATACCTACAATAAACCTTAACAATTTACCTCCACAAATGATAATCAGGGATGGCCCAGCTGAGAGAATTAGAAATGACTTGATGCATGAATGTACTGTACGGTAGTTTAATATATTTCCAGAATATCTAGTAGCAATCTTTAAAAACCATAAAGGTTATGCTTCTCTAAAACAAAATGTTCTAGGGCATGTTCCATGAGTCATAAAGCAAACAGTATCAGTTTATAGAACTCATGAAATATCATGTGCACATAAGCCTCAGACAGCTATAGTAAGTTCACTAATGAAACAGCTTTTCAGAAATGTAAGAACACTGATTTTGACAAGTACAAGTCCATTTGACACCTGATGAATTTAATAAAGTGTGTTCCTGTAACTATTTTGTTCCAACTAGATCAATAGCAATATGAAAAGAGAAAAATGACTAGAGAAATGAAAACAACATGGATGGGAATTTCTCTAAAGCTGAATTTCATATCTTTTCTACAATTTGCATACAACCTCTTTTAGTTTACAAAAGCACAATAGTAAAACTTCATGATAGGAAACCCAAAATATGTGACCTCTCAAGAATGCCTCCTGTTGCAAATGACTCCCTGAAGCGACATATTCTATACTTTTGATGAATGACGATGTTTTCCTAGCATATGATCTGATTATACTATTCTCAGGTTGCTTGCCAAGAACAGTATACCCTTTTTCACATTTTATTAATAGATGTTAAAAAAAAAGTTTTATGTTCACAATAGTATGAACTATGGTGGCCACTTCCAAACTTTGAAAATGGCGGAAATGTTTACATAAACTAGAGAATAATATGTAGCAAGAACCTACATTAAGAACCCAGAAATTGAATCTTGACTCCTTTTAATATCGTGCATTTTTTAAAAACTCACTTCAAATTATTATTAAAAATGGTCAACTTATAAACACTTATAGCTCCACTTAAGTCTCATTTTTGTGGACTAGTTTCAGGGAAAACCATCATCACAACACAGTCAACAACTACCAGCCATAGTCACGAGAATGCCAGTCGACCATTAGCCGAGGATGGGGATGATGGTTTTCCCCAAAACTATTCCATAAAAATGAGACACAAGTGGAGCTGTAAGTGTTTATAAGTTGTCATTTTTAATAATGATTCAATAGCTTTACTGTTTACATCACTTCCCATTTTTTATTTGTCCCTTCAAATTGCTTCAGACAAATAGCTGAGGTTCCTAAATTAATCATGAATAGGATTCTTAAAAATTATGAAGAACCAATCAATGTGATTGTCTTTTTTAATTTGTATCCATTTCTATTAGTGCTCAGACATGGCATGTAGGCCTACATGGCTGAGCTTCTTCTGGTAAACGGTTGCAAATTTGGAGCTTTCATCAACAACTTCATCCGAGGACAGTTTATATATTTTGCCCATGCTGAGGGCGTAATAAAAATGCAATTCTTGTGTAGTTATACTTATGGTTCAACATCAAAAAGGAGGACAAAGCAACACGAGTTAGTGCCAGAAGACAGACAATTCACACAGAATCCGGACTGTCTGGCACAATACCACCCTAGTATGAACAACTCTTGTACTCACCATAAAATTTTAACAGTTTTGACTGGGTTTTCTCGTAGGTCCCATATCCTAATATAGGCCGAGGACACTGAAAATCCAAGCCGAGACTCTTCATTGTACTTTACTACAACCACACTGTTTGGATGACCGAGAATCGTTTGTACTTCCTGCCCTGCTTGAAGGTCCCAAACTTTCACACAGCGATCTACAAACACAAACATTATACTTACATTTTTTTTAGAATATCCACAAAATAAGTAAATAAATAAATATTCGAATAAATTAATAAATAAAACAAGTACCGTACACACCAAAAACGAATGAATTTTACAAACCTACACCTACTTGCATTCTTAAATAAATTGTTACACTTAGTTCTACCAATATTGACAACAGTGATGGGAAGTAATTGAGTAAAAGTAATCGGATTACAGTAACAATTCCTTTTTTGGTCCCATTTATTTGTAATCAATACTTTTAAAAAAAATGTAATTTCTACTGGTAATTTACATCTGGAAATAAAATTGTAATTGTTACAATTTAGTAGTTGTTAGTATTAGTATCATTCTTGTCATCACTACTGTTTTTGCAACTAATATCCAAGTTAGAGTTAATATTAACAAAAAGTTACTCAATGTTTCCAAAAATATTCTCATTGATGTTTTTTTTTGTTTGTTCATTAATAATTTGGGCTTGTGCCCAAAACAAACCAAAAACAAGGAATTTTTTGGTACTGCCATTTTGTAAAGTAATTGTAAATGTAATTGTAATTTTACTGATTACTTTTTGAAAAAGTAATTTGTAATTATAATTAAGTAAAATGTCTCTCAGGTAATTGTAATTCAGCCCAATTACTCTCTTTTTGTACTTTTCCCATCACTGATTGACAACTGCCATGGTATAATCTGAGCAATAAACATATTTAGCTACATTCCATAAGGAGTTACAACTTATTCTTCTATATTATATTCATTATAGGGAAAGTTTTGCTTGGTGAGATTCGACCCAGGATTTCAGCTAAGTATACTGACACCAAGACCATTTCCCATAGCATGTACCCACTATGGAATTGGGTTTATCCTGTGGGAACTGAGTGGTCCTGGCATCAGTGGACCAAGCTGAGAAGCCAAATTCAACTCCCACTCACAACATATTTCCTACAACATGAATTTCTTCAGTGAGAATTTCCTGAAAATTATTACTTTTCTATAGTTTGAACATTATTTGCATTTAAATATAAATTTATACATATTTATTTTATTTTTCTTTGCTTCCTCCAAACAGAGGTGGCTCTAGGACAAAGTTTCAACTAAATACTGAACATAACTAGTGCTCATAATATCACAGAGCAAACCCTATATGACCGCAGAGAATTATTCTTGAACAATATTGGATATGGCCTTCCAAAAGTGTACCAGGAGGCCAAGAATTGTCCCTTGTGCCCCAATCATTGAACTCGATACCTCCAATTCGGCTAGTTGCTATATTCCTCTATAATAATGGCTGGACTATACATAGATTGATTCTCAGTATTCCCTTTTGAGGCTGCGTTTTATGAGTTTCATACCTAATGGTTGAGTCGAGTATGAGGTCTCTCTTGTTATTCTTAAAGACAATCATATCTACTCATCGATGACTCTTATTTTCTCCTAAGCCATAAATGTCCTTAAACACTTGGAAACTTTGAACAGTAGGAATTACCATGGGTATTCCTCAGCAATTCTCCATGGTGAGATGATGCCAAAAACATCTCCATGTGAAAAACTACAGAGGGAATCGTTTTGAGATCTTTCTGGTTTGGATCTATGTGATGAAATATTTGTTGTCATCTTGGTTGGTTGGTTAGACCATGGTCTTGGGTTATTTAACGACAGGCATGTACTACAACTTAGGCTTGAGACCATTGCCAGTGTGCTAGAATTTTGTCCCGGAGGAGTTCTTTTACATAGCCTACCAGGAAATCTACTGAAACGAGCCTGTCACATTTCTGCACACATAAATACCATCGACCCGGACCAGGATCGAACCCACAACCTTGGGCACAGTAATCCAGCACGATACTAACTGCGCCACCCAGGGCAACTTTGTTGTCATCTTAATGACCCCACATTATTCACTGCATGATTATTAAAAAATAATTTCTGGAATTTGAATAAGAATTTGGACAACAAATTTACTTGTTTTTCTTTCATCTGCTAATATAGTCATGTGCAGGTCACAGCCAGTACACTAGTGATGAATTACGATCATGGAAGGTTTCCCACTACAGTGCACTAGAGCACAGTGGACTGTGATGTCACACCCGTATGCCATTGCAATGTAGGCCTACTCACTGCCAGTTTTCCAGCATCCACACACCTCATTTCTAATATCTCATGGTCTATCCAAGTCGCTGTTGATAAGGGGTTGTGAGCATTCTGAGATGTGCACAAACTTTAGACAAAGACATGGTGTAGGGCTTCTGTTTAAGACATTACAATACAAAGAAATGATGAGTGGCAAAGTGGCAAGTGGCAAATTAATTCATCTTTGCAAATGTGAAAATCCACAGCCACCCCCAAACATAAACTCACGATTATCTGCCAGCGGATTATCTGTGGTCTTTTTTTCTTTTTTCCCCTCCTTTTTTAGGTATGGTTTTGGTGAAGAGGTGTTTTAACATGAAAAACAAACATAATTGAGCAATTTTTTCATGTGAAAACTAAACCAATAAACTTGTAAGTGTGAACAATTTTGTTTATAAAGTCATAAATTTATGTGTATTTCCCCCTACTGTAAATACTCTAAAAGCATTTATGTGTAGATTTTTGTCCTTTTTTTTTTACCATTTTGTGGATTGCCCATGGAATTCACTTATCTCCGGTTGCCATGCCATGCAATTTCATGGGTAATCTGGAATTTATTGTACAGAGCTGTCTGTCCACCTATAAAATATATTAGGCCTGTCATGGGTCTTGTTATCATGCAGTGTAGACTTCCCTTCCACTCCCTCTCCTTTCACTGGTGCCACCAAATTTGCATTTCCCCTCGCCAGACATCTTCCCAGTTGGCTTGCTCTGTACAGTTAAAACTTTTGTAGTGACACGTCCTTGTCTGTTCTTCACACAGATTTGGAAACTTCAGTAAAAGTTTGGAAAATTACTGGTAGCGTACGTTCCAGTTGAGAAGGATGCACCTAATAAGTTGTGAATTATTATTTATCATTTGTGTGTGTCCAGATGAAAAAGGAATACTTCTCACTTTCATTTTAATAGATGTTCCAGTATAAACTGATTTTTTTATTGTTACATTTTTTCTGATTTCACTTTCTCTTCCTCACAACCTTCATGTGGGGCAGCTGTCAATACTCATATGAAAGTATAATGGGCTGCTCATCAGTCAGAATTCATAAAACTTCATTTTTTATTGACTGGATCTGATATTTCTTCTCTTTCTTAGATTGCCCTCTTGATTCTATCCAATCCAACATCCTTCAGTTGACTTCTCTCTTTCTTTGACCCTGATGGTATTAGAGTAATCGAGAGCAAGGAAACAATTCCTTATTTTCTCTCTTTCCTTTATACACTTCTCAAAATAGATCTAGAAGCTCCTTTGCTAGAGTTATTTTCACATTGTGAAAACACATGGCTCTTAGGAGAATTTACACAATGTTGCCAAACTCTACAAAATATTACAGTGATCCTAAGCTTATTGTTATTACTTTTGTTATTACTATTACTAATACCACTATTATTTCATGGTACCACACCCCAACAAGGGATAGGGCCTACCATGCGACTACTGCATTACCTACCTAACCTACTGAATTCATTGGTAAATGGCCAGATTGGAGGCATGTGGTCAGCATGGCATCTCCCACTGATGTTATTGATGTTTTCTTACCGCAGTCACTACTTCTTTCTCAAATATCTCATCAGCCTTCATTGTGCATCCTATTCCAGGAATCCTGCCTCAGAAATATCTTCCACGGGTGTTGGAAATTGCAATTATTTCTACTTCTATTTTCTATGCTGTGACAGGACACAATGTCCATACAATGATTCTTCCTGGTCCAAAATAATTGATTGATCCCTGAATTACTGTTGGAACTGAACACCATTCAGTTCAATGTCATGATCAACTCAGAAAACATGCTTTGCTCCCTCTACAAACTCAATCTTACCACATTTTATGGAAATATCCACACAAAAAAAAGTAATGGCTTTTTGTGGAAAATACCTAGTACCAAACAGAATTTGCATGATCTACAACAACTTAGAATAAATAAATGAATTTACTTATTTACAAATTATTTACAAATTTGGTGGAGAACATTTTGGTATTATTAATGCCTTGAAAATCTTATTGAATCTAATTAGACTAAATGGCTCAATTACAAACCAGACTTGTGTGTCACAGTGCAAGTTAGAGTGTTCTCCTTTGAGAACAAAATATGATTTACGCGGTCCTTTAAGTTTTACATAAGAGTTCCTAGAATTTTGTTCTTACATTGTAAGATGAGTGTTTAGATGTAGACAGTTTTCTTGCTCACTTTGGGTAATTTGGAGTAAGCTTTTAATATGAGAAATACATACGGTATAAGTAACAGATGATAACATCATTGAGGTACTGAATGGTATGTAAAAATGTTGGTATTGAATCATGATGAAGAGATGAGTCCAGCAGCGAAATAATAACCACTGATCTTAACAGTAACAGAACATGATACTAATGGCAGTAAGACTGTGAAAGTGAGGTTTTACACTTGAAACTACACAAAATCAGAGGAATATACCAAGAAGAGAGAAAAAATCCCACCAAACCCATAGACTGTATCTAAGTAACAAGAAGAGAAGCAAAACACTATGGGAATGGGTAAAAGATCTTTATGATTTTTGCGCTTAATTAACCTGTTCTCTTCTTTCCAGACTCAGGAATTTCCTTCCATATTTGTTGGGTTCATTCAGTTCTTTCTTGTAATACTCAATTTCCTTGAACTGCATTCTGCTTCATGTTTATGCTTTCTATAGTGATTTACAGCTTAGAGGGAGTTTCAGACCCTTGAAATCAACAAAACAAGAAGGGCCAAGAGGGGTATTAGGGTGTTCGAAATGGTCTGTGTTTCGTGGATGTTTAACATGGGAACATGGATGACCAATCTACATGCAGAAATGTGAAAATGTTTGTGAGTCTTCTGATTTGAAATCCACTTTTTCATGCAGCACAAAATGCATATTTAAATGGGTTCTAAGTACAGAAGTTCAGAATTTTAAATGACTCTTCAAGGGGTTAACAGAACTCTATTACAAAAAACTACCCATATTCCCCCAATCTATATTAATAAAAGGAAGTGTCTGTCCTCCGTCTGTCTTCCGTCTGTATTCCGTCTGTCCGCGATGCCCAGCGAAATCTACTCAACGCAGAGATCTGAAATTTTAAACATAGGTGGACTGAAGGGTCTGAAAATGCACCTCGAAGCCGGAATTTTAATTTTCGCTTTCATTCGTGAGTTATGAGGGAAAAACGGGCAGAAAACGTGTATTTTTTGCGATATCGAAGCATCAGTTTCAGTAATATATTTCAATGTTAAATTAATTACAGTTGGCTTTGGCTATTTTTGTCATCATACCTCATAGCCTACCTTGGAAATAAAAGCATCGCGATCGCTTGATTTTGTAAGTCCATCATGGACGATTCATTTGTTTAGAGTGTCAAGGCCCGCAGATATATGAAATTTTCAACCTACACGTAAGAAGGATATCAACATAGGCTTAATTATGGTCAAACATTGTTCGATTTGAACGAAACTCACTATACAGGGGTTTCCTGAGCCAAGGAACTGGAACCTGAGGTCGCTTTTTCTACCAGGGGACGCTACCTAATCGTGGAATACACTCCACGTGATTTAGGTGTTAATAAATATAATGATTTAACTATTATGCACTTAAGTTTTGAAATAATTATCGCGGGGGAAGCCGCGGGCACATGTTATCTTATAATAATAAAAGGACGTGTTTGTCTGTCTGTCCGCGATGCCCAGCGAAATCTACTGAACGCAGAGATCTGAAATTTTAAACATAGATGGACTGAAAGGTGGGAGAATGCACCTCGAAGCCGGATTTTTAATTTTAGCTTTCGTTCGCGAGTTATGAGTGAAAAACTGGCAGAAAACGTGATTTTAGCGCTGTCGAAGCATCAGATTTCAGTAATACATTTCAATGTCAAATCAATTGCATTTGGCTTTGGCTATTTTTGTCATACCGTGGAAATAAAAGCATCGCGATCGCTTGAATGTTGTAAGCACACGCTGGTGCATTTGTTTAGAATGTCAAGGCCCGTAGACATATGAAATCTTCAACCTACATGGAAGAGGGATAATCAACATAGACCTAAATATGATTAAACATTATTCGATTTGGACGTAACTCACTATACAGGGATTTTCTGGGTCAAGGAACTCGAATCTGATATCGCTTTTGCCAGGCGACGCTATCTAATCGTGGTAAGTAGTCCACGTGGATTAGGTGTTAATAAATATAATGTTTTAACTATTATGCTCTTAATTTTTTATTTTTGAAATAATTATCGCGGGCGAAGCCGCGGGCACATGCTAGTATAAAATAATAGCTATCGCAACCCTGTATTATAGAAATGAAGCCTGAATTATAAGGAGAAAAAATGAAGACAGATTAACCACTTGAAAATGAGAATCATATGCAGAATGGGTAGCAACAATAAAAGGAACTAGAACAAAAATACAGAATTGCTACGAGAATTAAATCTCTCCCCAGTCCTCGGCTATATCTACAAGTATCAGCAGAATGGGAAAAAAGCACTTCATGAGAATGGACTTATCAAGGTTCCCTAAAGTGATAACATATATGGGACGTCCCATGAAATGACGTACTGAAAAACCATTTTACATATTGTAACAGATCTCTTACGGATTGGTTCACAAAAGAATGATGATAATAGTCACTAATAAGCAGCTATTTTCCAATGTACAATACTGTGTTTGAAAACCCCATTTTTTTGTTTTTTCTCCTGAACTAAAATCTTATAAACTCTGTGACGCTATATACAATAATATACCTGTAATTCTTTTTTTTTTTGGCTTGGTTAGTAAAGTAAACATAGTTTAATTGAAGATAAGAACCTATAATCATTACTATTTTTGAGTGACAAAACCATTTTATCACTTTCAAACTAAATCAGTAACATTTCATTACTAACCTTGCACATATCAGTCCTGAAAAAAATGAGGATGCACGTTTCAAACCGTATCAAGTCTACTATTGTAAATTTTTCAGGAGGGGAGAAAAACTGTTCAAATGTAAACTAAGGGAGGTAAATTGAAATACTAAAATTCTTAGTTACTGAAAGGATTTCATTTATCAGAATCCATTCTATTTAAAATCACTTTCACATCAGATTGCCCTGAAATTCAGAAAATATCTTGGACATAATATGGTTTGACGTGAACGTATGAAATAGAAAGGAATTTTGACCTCAATAATTGTGAAAATTTAACCAACATAATCTTCTGCAAGTAACAGGTAACACTACTTGAATTACTCCTAGCAAATAATGACTCTCAATGTTCATATTTTGTTCATAAATCAAAATTTGTACATAACTATTACCAATACTTTTTGAATGGCCTATGGTGTCCACCTACATTTTTCTATTTATCTTCTGGAAATACTGAAACACAAGTCTTGTGGTTTGAAAAATGAACAGAAGCTTATTAATGGAACAATACCCTGATCAAATATAATGGTTGAAATAATAATTTATAATAATAATTATGTGATACTTAATAGATCTGGCATTTCTTTCAATTCTTATACCTGATCCCCTTTTTATTGTATTCTATCTAGCTTATCTATCTAGCGCTCTTTGTCGCTGAGCATTCGAGGCCTGGGGGATCACTTTACTTTCTTCTCTTGCCTTTCTTTACTTCTTCAAGCAGACCCAGAAGCTTTAAGATCACTGAACTTACCACCTCCTTAACACTACACCAATGTCCAAAATTAAAGCAACAAAGCTTTTTAAAAACAGACTTATATAAATTCTAATTCAAAACTTGATTTTTCTTTGACAGACTGACTTTTTCAGACATAAACATAAAATGTAATTAAAAAATAAAATAAGTAATAAAAAACAAACTTCTAAGTAGAAAATATAGAATAAAATCCATGAGAGACTGATAAACATACTTTCCATATTTTGAAGATATTCGGAGAAGACAATAGTAATAAGGAAGGAAATAGAGAAAGAAGGAAAAGAAAGAGACTGAATTTATGTGAGATTTATTTAGAGAGAGATAGAGGGAGGGAGAAAAATACTTATGAAGAGATGGTTCATAGAACAATCAATCCAAAAGAGCATCTCAGAGTAAAAGACTGAAAGAGAAAGAGAAAGGAAAGCAAAGAATACATTTTATTTACTACAGTAGTTTAATTTAAGCTTTATGCAATGTTACAGACACAATACAGAGCAGCACACAGTTTCACAGTATTCTGAAACTAAGCTCTTTCCTACCTCATGATCAGTCAATCTGTGTGTCATATATCTTTTAATTAGATCTGCATTTCTAAGAAGTAATTAAATGTTATGAATACATCGGATAACTTCAACATACGTAGTAATTTTTTTTGTCCATGATGTAAATAACATCATTACTTATTTGCCTACTTATAATCAAAATGTGGCTGAAACATGACACCACCAGACTTCTACCATGGCACAGCACATGGCCTTCACCGAGAATCATTTGGCCGATTACTGCCACAGGTTTAGCTACCTTTGCTGCTTCAATCATTCCCTGAAGATTCAAGTAAAAGAATACCGCAATGAAAAGAAAAATTTTGGTATTTAATTCACCTGTCTTCAGGGTTCTTTCACAGCTGAATTTATATGTTTATATAAGCAATTACATAAAATTGCTAGTGGGTTATCAGTTTGACATGATGTAACAAAATAGTGTTTTAATACACGGATAACAACCTTCATATTTTAGGATAAAGCATTAATTTCTTAATGCCTGTATTTCAACCTTTATGCAATTTTTGCTGCAACACATATGTACGTCAATAATAGTCAAAAGGTAGTAGATGTCGAAAATGCTTTCCCCTTTGATCTGCATGTATCTGACAACACCGTATAAAATTCTGGAGTACTCTTTGGAGAGTGATAGTTCGCGGATTTTTCTTGTTATTTGTCTTCAATTCTTCCAGAGTATACACATGTTGTGCGACTAATGTGGCATTTTTTTGGTACGCTTATTGAAGAAGAAAGATAGTATATACACCGATAACAAGATAAGGAGGAGTAACAGCCCACATGGCAAATCACTCAAAGGCTGCTCTCTGTACAAAGTTTGACAAGAAGAGAGTAATCAATTGCAGAATATGACCATCTTTCTCTCCAGAGTTGTGTTTGTGACTTTTATCTACGAGGGATCTTAAAACAAAATGTGTAGGGTAATAATCTGCATATTTTGAAAGAATTAAAGACTGAAATAACAAGAAAAATCTGCAAAATATCTTAGATACTGCCACAAAGAGTGTTCCAGAATTTTATATGGCATTGTCAGATATATGCAGAACAGAGGGGACACCATTTTCATCATCTACTTTAAAATAGGCTAGTTAAATACTGAAATTCTTCTTTTCATTTGGGTATTTTATTACGTAAGTCTTTGACACGAGAATAAAGTAGCAGTGGTAGCTAAAAAGTGTCATAGCGATCGGCCTCCCAATTCCTGGTCAAGTCTGCATGATATGTACGGTAGAAGTCTGGTAACATTATGCTTGAGTCACACTGCATAATACAATAATACTACAGGAATACAATTTTATACATTTTTCTCGTTTCACACAAAAATCCAAATATTAACACACAGAGACACCAAAAGCATGCACAAAAATATATTGTTTTTATACAACTATAAAACTGGAAGAAGCATTATGCCAACAGATGAATACAGATGGCATCAGCTCCATGCAACAATCAAGATCTTCATAGAGAAGAATGAAGAGTTTAAATAATTATTTTCTTTAACTATTTAATGTTAAACTAATGTATAGATAACATCTATTATTAAAATGTCTATAAGGTTAAATGACCTTGGTGAATGGAGCTGTGCATCTGAACAAGAAAAGCACACAGCTCCTGTAGAAACAGAGAACATTCAATTTTCTGTAATTGTTATTCATATGCTTATGTATCTGTTCATAAACAAATCTAATGAAATCTTACATAAACCATTTCCCCAGAATTGAATTTTCAAACATAATACACTGCTATAAACAACAACATGCACACAATGTTTACTGGTGATAGCACACATTTCACACAAACTAATCATGTTCTGAGATCTAATATTTTAATTCGCATAGAAGGCCAATCTATATATTACGGAAATGACACTTCCTCAAGGAATACTAAGGATTGATGAACTAATGCAAGTCACCTCTCTTAAAATGCACATTTCTTTTACGGCGATTTTTTGGACGATCGTCACCATAATACAATGCTAAATCTGGAAATTAAATAAATTAATGGATAATAGGCAATAAGTTAATCTCGTAATTTTTCTAAACTACCGACTAGTGCAAAACAAACTGGCAATATGTTAACCTCATAATTTTTCAAAACAACTGACTAGTGCAAAACAAACTACACATATCTAATGTGCAACGATATGTTTGTGCTTGAATGTCGAAGTGTATTATATATAAATTTATTATTAAAAGGAACAATAAAAGCTTCTCGTGTTTACAGATTGCCAACATGGACAAAGCAGATTGTGCGACAAAGGTTTTTAAGTGAATACAGAGTACAACGAAATTTACAAAACATAAAATATATGCTTATTTTAGGTAGCAGAGAATTGGTTTACAATTGTTGGGAGAAGATAATTATGTACAGCTATATTTTAACTGTAGACCAAGTAAGGCAGCTATCATGGACTCACAATCAGGAGGTTGTGGGTTTGAATCCCATAGCCGGGCAATCTAAGTGTGGGGTTTTAGGGGTTTTCCTCACTCGCAAAGATGAATGATAGATTGAATTTAGTTTAACACCTACCCTGAATGTTCATTATTTGTTGTCTGTACTTGTTTGTGTTGTCTCAGGGGAAGGACTTGCACATGCTGATCATACACCAGGAAATCCCTTTATGTCCTATCTGAATGTATGTGTGGTTTGACCACTCTCTTCTGGGCATTTGAAAGTGTAAAACCCTTGGAAAAGAAAATAAATTAGTTAAACAAAGAAAAGAGAAAAAATTATTTTGATTTTGGATGGTAATTATTGCATTGCTCTTTTACAAAGGGCATTGTATGCTTTCTTTCTAAAAATCATCCTTCTTGTGGACTTGTTCCTTCCGTTCCATGTTTTGCAGAATGTTAATAAATAAAGCAAACTGTCATTCTGTGGTCTTTAGAGTTCAAAAATAGAATAAGAACAAAATTTTATATCGGGTTATGTATTATCTCCTGGGGATGTGACGCAAAGATTTGCGATGACTTCCTCTTACTTTTAATGTCAATTTTTAAGATAAATCTTGCCCCTCGTGACCCCCTACTTCTAACATCTCACTACATTTAAAAGAAACCAGTGTTACCAAAAGAATCAACTGCTCAGTTCATAAAACTACTACTGAATGCCAGTGTTGTTATATTTTACAGCTAATGTCATTATTGCTGAGCATGTCTGACAGGTTATCACGAAAATAATATTCAAAAAGTTTGTCGCCCTCCTTCAATTAGTGAACATGGAGTTATATTTTAACGATACAAATATGATAGACCCTTGAGATTGGTTGAAATTCCATATATTCTTATACTGGATTAATTGTTTCTTTTATAGTATGCTTTCTTGGTAGGGAATCCTAATTAAGAGAAGCAGAATATGTGGTATACTTACTTACTCCTGGGCGTTACGGTCCTCTGAGAACCTTAGCCTCCTTTATCACAGCAAATGTGGTACCGGTATACTGTATTATAATTTAAATTTAAATTTTTAAGGAACTAATGTGCATACGAAATGACTACATATCTGGAGAAGAAATAACTATGAAGGTGAAAGAAGTTAATTAAAAAACTCTAGAGTGAAAGGGAAAAAGCAAATAAGTCAGAAACACAAAGTTTCAAGAGGCAAAAAACAATTTATTTCCACAGCATTGTTACAATATTTAGTTCAGTCCACACAGACAGTTTTACATATTATCTTATAAAAGTAAAGTAAAGTGATCCCTATACAGGCCATGGAGGCCCAGAGGGTTCCTGGAGGATGAGGCTCCCAGATTTTGGACATTCGGCACATGAAGGTGATAAGGTTGTCAGCCTTACGCACCGGCCGCCTTTACCCCCAGGATTGCTCCTGGTACTCATTTCTGTTGGAGGCTGAGTCGACCCCAGGGCCATAGTGCCACCGGAAGGATTAGGCCAATTGAAAAATCTCAACCACCTCATCGGGAATTGAACCCGCGACCTTCCGGTTTGTAGCGCAGCACCTCAACAACTACACCACGGCGTACCCCCACATATTATCTTATACTATGTAAAAATATTTGGGTGGACTGAACTAAATATTGTAACAATGCTGTGGAAATAAATTGTTTTTTGTCTCCCTTGAAACTTTGGTTTTCTAACTTACTCGCTTTTTCCCTATCACTCAAGAACTGAATAACACTTTTTCATCTTTCCTGTGCCAGTGTCAGTGTCAGGCGGTGGATAATGTAAATGTTTGTTTTGTGCACAGTTCCCTTTTCCATAATGTAGTGACCTCTAAAACAGGATGTCAGCACTGTTCAAGATTTGTATCATCTAAATACTATCCCTTTTGTCCAGGATTTGTACCTGGTACCTGTACCAGTTAGTATGAGAATGGCCACTCCGTGTTCACTATTTTAAGGATGAAAAACTTTATGAATATTATTTGCTTCATATTAACCTGTCAGACATGCCCAGCAATAATTACATTATTTACTAACAGTGATAGTGCTGGTGAAAGATATAGCGACGGATTTCGGCTTAAGTGAAAAAAGTATCCCTCACTCCCAGAGACACTTAAGAGTTAATGATACAAAACAAAATCCGGAACAATTTGAGGTGTGCAGGGTATGTCAAATCATCGAGACTGTAATATTAGCATATCAGACACTTCAGTATGTTTGCGAGTATTTCTCAGGTCTTTAATGACCAGTCAACTTACAAGTAGGCTTTACAATTTGGTTACGAAATCCAGGCATTGAGCATCAAAAAGTCATTCAATAAAAACACTACAAAGCAGTGCTGACTGATCTATCATCTACCTTGTTTCCATGACCAAAATGTGAAGTCTACTTATAAGAGATATCATTCAGTCAAGCACTACTCAAAGTCTGGTGAGTTCAATAAAAATGTATGTTGTTATTTACATACAAAATTGAGATGTTGATCATGATCAAAAATTATTGGGAAGTTCGAAGCAAGTTGATTTTAATGGCTCTGCATGCAGAGATTGAAATGGCCCCATCCATGCAGGGTATGATATATACAATGTCAGTCAGCAATGTTTTAAGATAACACTTTCAAGAGAAAACAGATGAGAAAAAAGAAAGAAGATAAAAGTGGGACTTAAAAAGACAATAGCTAGTGGAACAAAAAATAATTATATAACAAAAAAATGACGTACTGATGTAAAGGCTACCAGCAGCAAGTATTTAGTGCAAATTAAAAATTACTGTTTGAAATTAAACTTTGTTAAGTGTAATGAAAAATGTACTCAGAATTTAAAATATGTGTAAGTTATTCAGTCGTCAAATGTGGGTCTTTGGCGTAAGTTATTAAGAACTATACTAACTCTCATACGGTAAAAGTAATTTTACACATTTCTACTAACACAATTTACTACAAGTGCATTTTAATATTCAGTAATGGATTTGATTTATGTTACACTAAATAAATAAGTAGAGCTTACCTTTGGAAGCACTAAAAAGGAGATCATCTGTTGCAAAAACAGAGAGAACAGCTCGTGAGTGTCCCTCTGCTACATGTGTGCATACCAATGGGGCCTTGGCAGGAACCTAACCCACACACAAAACAAACGTTCTCAAATCAGAGAGGTCTAAAATAAAATATTATGGAGAGCAAGCTATCAACATTTACCCACAGAGTGCTTCAATATACAGAGTGAAGGAAAAATTGTGGACACATACATAACCATAGAAATTTGCACTGTAAATAAATAAACTTTTCTCATCATAGGTCCTTTTTCTTTCCACTATTATAGTATAATAATAATGAAATAGTGATTACTAACAGTGGATCCCATACAACTTCACAAAACGGCACAATGTCTCTGCCTTTCTCAGGTGTAACGTGTCTCAACCTCAACTGCCGGGGTTAACTACCATGGTAGAAACACCTTGTTTATGGTGATGCAACCGGATGGCAAGATGGAAAGCTGCTCGTCTCATCAGTTAACCCCAGCAGTCGAGGTCGAGACAAGTTACACCTGAGGAAGGCTGAAAGGAAATCCCGAAACGTTGTGCTGTTTTGTGAAGTTGTATGGGATCCACTGTGAATAATCACTATTTCATTGTTATTAACTTTTCTATTTGTGAAAATTTCCAATATTGCTGAATATCTTTGTTTTGGAGGTTTGAAGTGTGATATGATGTGGCAACACTGTTGATATGAAAGCACTGTTATACATTTAGTAGAGCAACCATACAGTTTGGTAGGATGGCTAAAGGGTTGCTGTTTTTGTTGTAGAATCTAAGATCCGAGATTAAATATCATAAACTGTTTTTTCTTTTCTTTTCCAAATGATTTGAGGCTGCTTCTAATTTCTAATTCAAACACAGATCAATTACAAACTTCAATATACGAAATGACAAGATAAAGTTATATAAGAGGAAGTTAAATTATTTTCCTGCATTTTATTGAATTAAATATGGAAACGAATATAAAATTCTTAATACAGTATTTTGTTTTATAAAATTAATCTACATCCTTTAAATGCATCATTAATCATAACACCTCTGACCATTTGTCTCAGTTTGAGGTCTATTTTGGCTCATTTGGGGATGTGAACCAAGCACTTATTTCAAGACATTTTCATTCAATTATTTAGAGATATAGCATCATCATAAGATCTATTGTATCGTTCACAATGAAAATAAAATCAGGTAAACTGATATGGTGCCACAATGCTTGTTTAATCAGTGATAATTGCAATTATGATATGCAGAAAATAAGTTATTTTTGTACTCTACTTCCAAGTTAAGCTCCAGATCGATTCATTAAGCAGGGCTTACAGAAGAACAGAGTTCTAAAGTTTGATAAGCATATGTGAAGGAATATGTGAGTAGTGTTATTTGTCAAAGAAAACTGTATTGCAATTTCCAAAGCTGTATATGAACACTGTAAAACAAAATGTTGTCATGAGAACAGATTTGCATTCGATAAATTCTAATATATTACCATAAAACAGGTGCTAAATTGGGCATTACTCCGGTATCAGTCAACTGATTTGGTCCAAAATCAATAGGCTTTGTCCCATGGACGTTATAAATGCGTATACCAAGTTTCATGAAAATCCGATAAAGAGTATTCGAGTTATCACACATACAAACACACGGATAGATGGATGGATATTTTCTCATAAAGTACCATTCTGGCATTTAATAAAGGAATTGTGCTTGGTTTTAAAATATGCAATTACAAGAACAGAAACTTGAAGAAAGAAGGAAATAATTGCAAAGGCATGGTCTAACTTGACATTCTATTTCAAGATATTTCCATTCCATTCAAAATTTTCTTCCATTGTTACATTAAAGCAGGATGCTTTAAACCTCAAAACAAGAAAAGTATACAATATCGGAAATTTTTGCAAACACTAGAGTTTTATTATTTTCAGTGCAGATTCTTATGGTGATGTCCACATGTGCGAATTTCCCTTCATCTTATACAGTAATATATATTTTTTTCCAGTTACTCTCCCTCATGACTAATAAACATGTATGCACACTCAGCCACAATAATTTTAAAATATCACGAGAAGGCAGGGATTCACTCCAATGCAACAGCAGGTCAAATAAAGTTGAACTTGGGACAAAAACCTAAAATTTTAAATTCCTTGTCAATTGTAAATTTGGATTTATTCCCTCGCCAATGACCTTGATACAAATTTTATTGCCCTCAGATGTATTTGCATGTATAGGATTTCCTTCTGTAGAAGTTCAGTAACTAGTAGATTCATTTGGACATGATTCGGAGTCTGGGAATGTTCTATTCTGAATTATTACAAAATTGGTGTAACTATTATACAGCATCATCAGAAGTTAGTGATAGTCTAACAGTGTGTGCAAGAGGTGCAATTCTTCACATCTTCGTAAACTTCTGCAAATGTTTTGGCCTTCATAAAGACTCAGAAATCAACAATGCTGCTATCAGATGATAACTTTCTAAAAGTATAATATTTTACTGTGTATCTGCTATATTTGACAGCATGATTTTCTGGTTATATTTTATGTTTATATGTTTGTTATATTTTGTTCTCAGGGATGCGTATGAGTTTCCCAATGTTTGTAAACTCTTAAGGAAACTAGGTCTAGTAACTAAGTTTTGCAACTGTTTTTTATTTGAATGAGCAAGCACGAGATGTACTGACGACAATGAATTGAGACACCATGCAGTTTCGGCTGACTTCAACTTTTCGCAAAGCCATAGGAGTGACTTTGAGGTAATATGTGTATTTAGTTTTGTAGATTGAAGTGCAGAAGTGAGGAATTGTGAAATGTCTGTATTTATTACGTGGTTCAAAAGTGTACATGAGATTTCAGCCACTTGAACTTCAAAAATAAAGTGAAACTTGAGATTATACTGTAATTAGTTTTGAAGAAAATGGGTGTAATCACTTTCAAGAAAGTAGTTCGGAAACGTAGTGTCTTCATGTAAAATAGCCTTTGAAGTCTAATTTCTTATTTTCAGGTGTACTTTGTTGGTTAGCTTGTCAACATAGGAATCTGAAGGACTTTATTACTAAATAAATAAAACAAATATTGGTGTACTCTTTCTACAGACCCACTGTTTTGGCCATACTGATTCCAGTTTGTTTTCCACATAAAAAAACTGTGATACTGTGAATTAACTATGTCCACTATAATCAATCATTATCGCAATTGTTATTGCCATCAGTATCCCCGCTACTTTCAAGACAAGTGACTGCAACTTCATATTCATGGGAGTAAATTTGTTTCTTCTTCTGTTATGAAATTGACAGTTCCATTACCTTTCTTAATAAATTAACGTCCACTAATATGTCGAGGCATGTAATATGATAGTAAACACATAAAAATTCAATTGTTTTGTTACTGAATTCTAAGATAATCCCTCAGAAAGTTAAAATTACGATATAATGAAAAGAAATAATTCTTAAGGCAGCTCAATAATTAGTGCAATAATTATATTTATGTAATCTGATGCACATATCTATTTACCACTTGCTTATTTGCACATGTCGAGCAAGTTATCCATCAGGCCTTTATGTAAGTATAGCACTAAAGGAACTCATTTAACAATTCAGATCTGGAGTTTGATGTGAAAACCTATCCCTCTAAATTGAGTTAATGGTTTTCACTTAATCATAACCCTTCAATGGCTACAGACAAATCATGCTCCTTTTTCCACTTTTAACACCATTCAATAAATGACAAAACAGATAAAACTAAATACAAGCAGAGTCCCACAAACTCTATACTTGATAACCCAGAAGTTTGGACTACTGTACTCTGCAAGAAACAAATGAATACTAACAATTTTTTGGCAAGATATGAGGTGAACTATTCTGTTGTAATTTATTAACACATATAATTTTTATCTCATAGAAGAGTAACTAACTATATCTGAATTAACATGCTTTATGTTTATAAGATTTCCTGGTACTCTCTTGTGGAACCAGTGATGACTTGTGGAAAAAATGACTGAATTCATTAAAACTTCCATGTACTGTACAATTAGGACAGGTGTTGAATTATTCTGGTAATAGGGGCATGCAACAATTAGGACTGGCTCAACCTTTCAGAGCGGCTTGGTTGACTCTGGTTCCCTGTTTCTATGGTTTAGAAGATGGAGCAGGCTCGCTACGGCTGGAGGAACCTTCATCTGCTTTTCCTGTTCTAAATTTTACATTTAGTTATTTAACTTTGATTCTGTTACCTTGTAATATTATTATTACTTACTATTTCAATACTACATTAACATGTATTTATTCTGTTCCTAGACATTCATTTTTATTGCTAGAAGAAATAATTCTGTATTTATAATATCAGAATATTATTGATATAGTTACTTACACAAGAGGAAAACTCACCACCTTTGTAACTGAATTTTTATTCTTTTACATAATTGTATTATAAATTTTGTATTTGTGTTGCAAATTATTATAATAATTTATTAATGTTTATTATGTATATTTTGTAAAGAAATTTTGACATTGTACATATTGCTTATAACTGTACATTCATAATCTTATTTGTAATTATATTGACTTGTCCCATAACATGTAATAATATGTTCCGATGAACTGAATAAAATCAAATCAAAACAAATCAAAACTGTGTTGCTTCATTACAGTATACACAAGAAGTATTCCAATTATGAAATATTAAATACTAATCTTTTTTTTTTCACTCCAGGTTCTATACATTTCAATGAATGTGCAAGCACTATCAGTAGAGTCGTTCCCACTTGACTGGACTCTGACCCAATTCCGTTTACACTGTGAAAATCATAACTGGTTGAATGAACAAAATCACAACATGATTTTGTGCATTTAACTTAGATTTTTAAAAGCACTCTCCAGAAGCAGACATATAAGAAGAAGCAATCTCAAGATTTTGAGGTGACACCATCAGGAAGAAGAAGACTTGTATGTTGCAAGTTTGCAAATGGGTTAAAGTCTTATGGGATGCTGTGAAAACTAAGATAATTGTTAAATCATTCAAGAAACATGACCTCAATAAAGTCCTTGCCAGCACAGATGCTGATTTACTGTATTATTGTTTCTCAAGTCACACGTGATGATTTACTGTCCAAAGCTTCAGCTTCTGATGAAGAGATTTCAAGAGATTCTTGCTGGAAATGGCTTTTTGGATTTCGATAATGAAGATTAACAGGTAGGCCTCTTCAAACAATATTTTTGTTTGTTTGTCAGATTTTCAGTTAATGTTTTCTATAAAAAAAGGCAGTGAAAATATTTTTTCCTAGAAATTAATATAGAAAATGTAGTGCATCATAAGCGGTAATGCAGTATGTGCAAGTAGGTTAGACAAAAATAAATACTGTACCAGTTATTGGGCTGCCCCGAAAACTATTTCTTCACAATGGCTTTTTTTTTGGGGGGGGGGGGGATACAATCTTCTGAAAGCAAACTTTATTTTCTTTAAAAGTCTTTGTTAAAAGTTCAATAGATTTCCACCAGCAAGATGGCAGTTACAGTTTGATTTTGAATTAGTTTAGAATGAAGATGTGTGGATATTTATGCATGATAAACATAACTGAAACACAATACAGTATATAGAAAAATGTTATAACTTTGTTTAATGGGCATGAAAAAGCACTTGAAATTGTATTTCCTGGAATACAATTGTCATTTTCATTTTAAAAGTTTTGAAATATAATACATATATTTTGCCTAGAATTTGCTGATGTAAAATACAATAATTGTACTTTTTAGAATTCATTAAAATTTATGTAGCACATGCTGTTAATAACACCTTCACTCCTACCCACCTAGTCTTCTTACCATAGACCTGTTATTAATTCAACATGAACATTTTCAACTTCCCCTTCACTTTCACATTGTGATGGAATCATTCATCCCCTGAATTATTGTTGAATAGTATTTCAAACTTCATCACTCACTGACATTTTAGAACAAAATTTATTTGTATTCACGCTACAAGAACTGGCACTGAATATGCCCTAGCTCACATGAATTTCATGTGGTTTTCAAAGCACTAAAGAAAGCCATTCTAAGAAAGCATGTTTCCACCTGGGAAAAAGAGAATGTGTGATGCAAGCACCATCCATCAGCTAAAGAAAGAATTATATTCGTAACAGTTCTTGACTCAAGATGTAGAGCAAAATGTTATTTCTGTCCTTTAGGGACAGGTACATGGGAACAAGAAATTTTGAATGAGTTATGGGAGTGAAAGTGTTAGGGAAAATGTATTAAATAATGTATTAAAACAAGTTCTGCACTTTTTTAATGTAACTCTCCGTGAATATAGCTTGACAGAGAGGTTAAGCACTTGTTATGCAGAAAACACTAGTGCTAAAGCGTCAAGCATCAAGACAAGTACATGGTCTGTATAAACAGATGAGGTGCAGGGCATAAGTCATGGCAACTATTTTTTTTTTCTCAGAGTAAGGAGATGGTATCGTGAGATGTTATATGTCCCTGGAGAATCTGTCACATCTATTGCATGTGGAAATATCATTAGAGGTTGATGACAATTCAGATGTGAGGCAGTCACAGTGCACAATGGATGTCACAAGATGTGAACAGCATTCTTATGCCAAAAAAGTCATTCTCTGAGGAAGAAATGCCTGAAAATCCACATGAAGCTAGTAGAAGCTTTGAGGAATAAAGCCCTTTTTCCCCCTAACTTGAGAGGGTTTATAGGGTGGGTATGTGTGCTTTCATGCTTCCAAATACTGCTGAGTGGCATGATGCTGTTATTTGTGGATGTTTATGGAAGTCTACTTCCTACTCTGTCCTACATCTAGTACCCAAAAACTTCGTTATACCGCAAACCCCCAATTATTTGTGTTAATTGGCACCATGACATGCATGTATAATTGAAAAACACAGATAATCTGAATGTTAGAATTATTCTTTATCTAGCTTTAGACAATGTTGATATGGGCTGCACATATAATCTAATGTGAATTTAATAGCCTGTAAATGCTGCTGCATTTGTCTTAATGCTTACTATACTCGTAGTTTTCATTAACATTATTTATGGACATCAAAGGGACGTAACGATCTGTCCACATCTGGGAAGTAGGAAGGGAGGGAGACTGCTCAATCTAACAGTAAACTTATAACATGTATTTTGTATACCTCCACACTTTAATTCTAAATTCCTTGCAATTTTGAACGAGATAAGACCAAAAAGTAAAATTGTAAATCAAAATTTTGTAATTTACAGCTTTCAATATACAAACAATGTGCTTTAATAAGCCACCTTTCTGTTGCATAATGGTCCTTTTCAGTGTTTTTCCTTTCACAGAATTTATCTGCAATTTGTCTGCACCAACACCGCATTTAGTTTATTTCCCCCGCCCCGCACACTCAATAACTTAAACTTTTTTGTGGATTGTAATTTTGTCAAACCTTAAGTTTAGATGCCATGTGTTAGAGACAGAACAATTAAGCGAAGTGAAGAGAAAAATATACTCTAGTTATGTGTCTGCTATCACGGAAACCTTCGACTCATCAGACCGGTGAAGTTTTATGACTTTGTGTACCCACCCGCTTCCAGTTATTAGGAGGGCTAGCTGCTGGACTAGAACATGGTACGAGACACTTATTGTCTTCTTTCATGTTAAGGAATTGTTATAGTATACATTTCTTTACAGCCTCAAAACTAAATTTTCCAATTGTTGTTAACACATTAGGTCTTAGAAATCTGAGTTCTGTCCAAAGAACAGCTGTCCATGTCCATAAACGAGAGTTGAATTTATCATTATTTCTGTATTATTTCAGTTGGGACATGAAAATCTGTCTGTATATGAGGAGTGTCTGTACCTTGGGGGTGTCCGTAAGGAGAAGTTTCACTGTATATATAAATTTTAATTCTCTGTGAGTAGAATATGCATACAACTAAGTGCAAGATTTTGGATTTTTCACATATAATTTTGAAATTCCCACACTTTATATCGCCAAGTTGTGCACAGAGAATTCATATTATGTATTCACAATGTCACTAACAGTGCAAAAGGTCATACATCTGAAAACCACTTACGACTATTTGCAGTTACAACAATCAACTACAAAAACATAGAACCTTTTGCATCTTTTATCGTATCAGCTGTTGACATAAGAGATTTCGCCACCAGGTTGAAATTGAAAAATGCCAAAATGCAATTTGGGCAACGGTATAATGAAATAAAATGCGAGGTATTCTAAAGTAAGTGCAGGAAATTCAAAATCTTGCATCTGGTTGTATCCATATTTTGCTCACAAAGGGTTAAAAAGGGACAAAGAACTTTGCACGGATAATTGGAAGTTTGCTGGACGTACATTCCTTACCTTGCACTACCATTTCTACATTTTAAAATTTCAAAATGGACCAACATTTTTCAACAAAAAATAGATCGCATGATTTATGCCCCCATCCCTCATACTGTATAGCAGCTGTAAAACTTATTTATTAGGGTTGCACACACAGCAGTTATGATATCCACATGATGTTCTTACCTTTCCTGTATAAACTGAGATGATGCCTCGGCCAATTGGCTGATCACTTGCTCCAGTGGTGCCAGACGTCAGGCGGGAAAACACATTTTCCTCCCGGCTGTTTAGGCGTCGATAGGCAGGCGGGGAGGATGGGGGGCTTCCACTGCCATCAAGACCCTGCTCCCTGAGGTTATTGGAGGGGGGAGGTAAGTGTTAGTATCAGCAAAAGTTAGACTACACATTACAACAGCCATAATGTTTTCATTAGCCATGCAACAAGTTAAAAAGAGCTGCAAACACTACAAAAAATTAGTATTTTCAAACTTTTTCTTAATTTTATATTTTTAGTGTCTCACATATACTTGAAAAGAATAATTTTGACACACTGATTAAAAATTATGCTTGTGAAGTTAAATAAGAATATTATAAGCAAAATTTAGTACTATATTGTGCAAAACCTATCTATATTTTATAGAGTTCAATGAAGAACAGTCTAGAAAACTCACCCTTCTATGTCAATTAGCAGAGGTGTTTGTTTTTGTTAAGAAGCAAAAATCGAAACGCTGTATTATGGGGTTATTATTGTACGAGTATTATCTACACACATTAAGACATTAGCTATCATCTGGAGACAAATTTAAATTATAAAATAATGCAAATTTTGTAAGCAAAACTCCAAAATCCAAGAAATAAAACAAACATTTTGTATATATCAATTATGTCATTTTTATATCCCTCATGGGCAGAACCGGCCCATGGTAAAATAAAAGACGGGTCATGGCCTAGGGTAGCTCTTCAAGGGCCACAAAAAAGGAAACAGTAACACATTACGTATTTATGAGATAGCAAGTCCGTATTTATAATTATGTAATTAAAAACCAGAAGTGATTGTATTGTTTTGTACGCTTACACACTTTCTGTCACAACTTCTATATTTACAGTTTTTAATATATAGATCAACCTTGCAGACCTAATAGACACATGTCACGTTTAAGGTTTTTGTAAGTATTGTTTAAATTGTATTAGTACAGTTTCATAATTTAAAATATAAGAAGAACAGTAAATGACAAAAACTATTAGTATAATTATGAGGACTCAAGAGATAATGGAACTTAATACAGTGAAGCAACAAAGTTATGTAATTAACAAAGTTGTTGACTATTAAACACTTTAGGCCTCACTTTTCCTTACATTTTTGCAGGACGTACGTTTCATGGGCTTTGCCCACATTTTCAAGCAGTTGACAAGCAGTTGAAAATGTGGGCAAAGCCCATGAAACGTACGTCCTGCAAAAATGTAAGGAAAAGTGAGGCCTAAAGTGTTTAATAGTCAACAACTTTGTTAATTACATAATATTAGTATAATACTTCACAGGTACAACCACCTTTTTCTTAAATGTATAATATGTTAGCTAAAGTAAAATAAAAAGGATAAATGATACCATCAGCTCAACAAACTTAATTTTGTGGCTAGGCCTTTCAATACTTTTGCATCATCTTCAGGGCATCTTGCTATGTAGATGTTTATTGATACATCTACATCTCCCTGAAGATAAAAAAGTATGGGAAGGCCTAGCCACAAAAGAAAGGCTGTTGGGCTGATGGTTCAATTATCCATTTTATTTAATTTTATTGCTTCTTCAACTCATTTCTGTTAAAAGTTTTTTATCGGAAAACAGATGCCATGATTATGAGCCGCAATACATTTCTTAAACACTTGAGTTTTCATGCCCTGAAAATATCTGGTAAATGCATCAATATCATAAGTGGCTCTGCATTGGAAAAGCTTCCAAGAAATATTCTTTTTTTTTTTTTTAACATGGACTTAACTGAATTATCTTGTTTTGCCACATGTTAGGATGAGAAAGAATTTTAATTTGTTGCTTATGGTGCTATCATAAGAAAATCTATAGCCTAGCACAAAGAATTCTAAAAGCCACAACATCCCCCATTATGCGATCACACGATTCAGGGATATCATAAATGTTTACAAGTGTGTAAAGTCACAGCTTCTACAAGCAGGCAAATGCATTTTTTATGAGATGATAAATTTTTCATAGAATTCGAAACTTTGCTTCTGACTTCTCACAATTAGAATTCAGTGAGAGTTAAGGTATCAGTAATCATCGAGACTGTAATGTTTGTAAAACCTGAATTCTGACATCTACCACTGAAACTGAAAGTTACTGGGGTAATGGACCACATTCCTTCATAAGTAATAGAACAGGTTTAGCAATTATTCATCCATTTAATATCTGTACAATACGTTAAAGGCCATGAATCACCATGCAATAACAAAAACAAAATAACATAAACAAAAACAAATAATATAGTTATTTATGATACAAGGACTAAAAGAAGGATTTTATTTTGCAAGTAGGTATGTTTGCGGAATGAGCCCATAAGGGTGAGTGAAGCAATCCTACGAGCAAAATAAAACTAAATACACTATTTTTTAGACAGTCATTAATATTTGTGAAATAATAAGTTTTATTATATACGCTGCAACCATTTTGGGAGCCTTATAGCTGTTCCTGAACTCTCCTGCCACCTAGTATGCACCTGCACAGACAGAGGTTATCGCTTTCTCGTAAATGGCTGCCAATGTAAGAGATGGAATGGACAACGCTTTTCAGCCAACAAGTATGACAATTTGCGAACATCATGAGAAATTTAGTATTTGAAAAGGCATAATGAATTTTAACATTTCCAATTCATATCAGACTGAGTCTATTTATTAATCATATGCAATTATTCCTACATAAAAGAGTATTCACTCAGTGGCATAATTTTCTATTTTTAATAGATACTGTCCATCGTTATAAGTGCTTCTTTTACCTTTGACTGTCTAAAAACCTCTTTACAGCAAACATTAAAGGTACATACTAAAAACTAAATATCTACATTTCTCTAAATAAAACCTATGTCCCTAATATAGCAACATAAGCGAGTTAAAATGTTAACTAATTGTACTTTCTATAAAACATTAACATTATTAACATAATGGTATTTTAAAACTATTTATTTGCATAACTAGTTAGATGCTTGACCCCTGTTAAGTAAACACTATATACAATGCTAATTGGAGAAAATTAATGGTAAAGGAAAATCTAAGGAGCGACATGATGGTCAGACAGCATGAACTTCCTCCCATGCGTGAGCCTGATAAAAACACAACAGATCAAACACAGGATGTTAACGAACATCACCAAAATTCTTTTTCTCATGAAGATTCTTCACTAGGGTAATTAAAAATTCATCATTGGTAGAGATGTTTGATTTTGTTAATAAGTTATAAAATGAAATGTTGTATTTCAGGGTTAAGATAAATTTTCTTAACATACTAGGATGTTACGAATTATTTGGGGGTAAAATTAAAACACTTAATAATGCTAATTTCATAACTAAAACCACAAAAGCAACATCAGCTAAATAAAACCTGTTTTTGATAATTATTCTTTTCTGCCATTTTGTATTCCTCAGCTGCAGTGTATCGTAGGACCCTTTTAGAAAAGTGGATTGCCGTAACTATCACCTTTTGATGTAGCATAATTCAAGGTTTAAAAAATTAGGTTAGCTTCCTGACGTTATTTTAAAATATATGTACTGTAGATATGTTCAAAAGTGATTTAGCATTTGAAATCACACAGATATTTGAACTTTTTATAATTTCTTCATATTACTATCAATTATAATAGTGCCATGGTTGGCAACATATTCTCTCCTCTCCCAGAAGGCAAAAAGATAAGCTCTTTAAATTTTTGAAGTTTCTTTGTTTTTTATAACTGGTATCACAGTAGTAAGAAATGTCTGGTATTCAGTTTTGCAAGTGCATGTTTTCTGAGAGAAAACATTTTCAAGGTACAATCTTACAATCAGCGATTTCTCTAAGTGAGATAATGTCATTAAAATAACCATTATATTAAATTATACATGTACAACTTCTTATATTTTCAGTGCCTCTGACAAATATTAAACATAAATCACCACCTTTTGAATTTTAAAACAACAAATCTTGTGAAAAATAAAATTTTCTATCGCCTCTAATCATTCGATGATGTGCCAGAACTTCTTCATAGCAGCCATTTTTCCGTGTCTTTTGTCCTTCTCTCACAAGGCACAGAAGAAATTAATATGACTATTCAATTCATACGATGTGCACTTGATACTTCCTCCTCACAGTATAATTTAGTCAATACGCTCTCAGAAATAAACAGTATTACTGGATAATTTAAATTACATGGGACTGAAACTTTTTATTGCTATTATAGCAAGAAAGAGAAGCTCTTCTTTCAGTTTTTACTTAAATTTATTCACACTATGAGAGACTAGATATTTAAAGTGGTATTTGAAAAATAATTGTCAGTTCCCCTAGACCACGATAAACAGATGATTAACTGATCAGTGTGTTTGTGAGGGTAATAGAATAGATCTTACTTAAACTGGTAGATAGATTAAAACTGAAGCTTAATCATGTGTCTTGTGCTAGAAGTTCTACTTTAATTCAAGCTGTCTAAAAAAAAGCTTTAAAACTGACTTGAATTTCTATTTAATAAACTTAATTACTGTATATATTTACTCACATGGAACCAGGCTTGCCAAAGAGACTTCCCTGTGCAATATTTACAGTCCGCCGTGTCAACCTGGGTGATGTTGACTCTTGTCTATCATACACTTTACGTGATGGTACTGGTGATGGCTTCAATTGATCTGGTCGACTAGGTATTATACTTTTACTGAAACAAAAAATAGTTCAACTTTCACACATATGCATATTTCCCTTAAGTGCAAAACCACAAACATAGCGAGCAATCTGAGCACATGCCCCAATGTGTCTCAACAAGAAGCAACAGAATATTTTTATTTTCTTACTAATACACTGGTTTACGATTACACCTCGTCAACTGGTGAAAATGATGCTGGAATTCAAGTTATCGAGGGGTAAGATAAGTACAGTGGATCCTCGGGAATCTGAACTAATTGAGGCTATTCCGATTCTGGGAAATTTGGATTAGCCAGGAAATTTGGTAAAATACTCCTGACATACTGTACCTAATGCAGTAGAGTTCTGATTTTGGATGCTCTACACTGACCGACATACGTTTAAGCAGCGCTGGCACAAAAACTAATCATCGAGCCGGTTTAGTTAGTTCCTTAAGTCAAAAGAAGATAACCCATTTTGTTTCTACTAATAAAGGTGCTGTGTTCATTTTTAAATACCAATTCAGGTTTTTTTTAAAGTTAGAAATAAGCTTTAGCTTGGTTTCTGATTCTAATTATTTTCCTTCAATTTTAATAAGATTTTTTTGTTTGGATTATCTGAAATTTTGGATTATTGGGGTTCAGATTACAGAAGTTCCATTGTATTTTAAGAATAAAAATTAATAAGCATTGTTACTTAAGATATTTTTACTTAATCCTTAAACTAAGTGTATCTGCAGATTACGTAATTTTGGACAACTTAAAGTTATTTAATTGGAGCATCAAAAGTTTTGACGACAATGACCTTGCATCCTTTTTGCAACTTTATTAGACTTAGCGCATACACAACATGAAATCTCACATTATTTTAAATCCACAGCTAAAGAAGTTAGCCATCTAGCAGAAAACCTAATGAAAAGATATGAAGTAAAACGCACAGTACATATCGTAGCAACAAGATGGGACTATCCACATTCAAAACTTTATTCATACTGAAATACGAAGTATATATCGCTGACACGAGAGCTTATTCCTGATAGTTATTATCTACATCACTGATCCCAATTTCCTTCACTGCAAATCAATGAGCATTTTCTGCAGTCATTTGTTTATCGGTCCTGAGACTGGAAGATTGTTTTTCTGGCTGCTTCAGTCTTAAAGTAAAAATGTACGATTAACATATGGATTACAAATCATCATTCTCTAATTGATGTTCGTGTGCTGTAAAATCAGAACTCCTATCCTACTTGAAATAAATCCATGCCCCTGTGTTTGTTGCAGCACTGGATAGCATACTAAAAGGAATTTCCATCAAGAATTGAAGTAAATCTTTCAAATATATTGTTTTGTCTGTAACTTTCAAAAGTAAGTTGGATATTTTAACTTCAAGAATTCAAATAAGCAATTTTTTTTTGTACGGAATTGATGTGAGCTATTCACTTTCATTCTTCAAATGTCTACATTCTGCTATTGATAAAATCCTACAGAATCATGAAATTAAGAGCCACGTAACATATTGTTTAGTTAGATTGCAGGGATGGATTGGTCTCTGCACACATTAATATTCGTTTTTATAGTTAGACAGATGGATCTGTTAATATTTATCATAACGAAGTTCACTTTCAGTAGTTTAAAGTAATTGTGGTTAAGGCTGTCAATAATTCCCATTTTCAAATATTCATAATCATTTCAAGTGGTGTAATTTATCCTCGCCTCCTTTAAATAATAAAATGTAGGTTCAGGCATGATAAAACCATTGACTTAAAATCATTTTGTTATCTTTTATATTATTTCATAGAAGGTGTTATCTTTTACACTCATCAAAATGTGGGCAAAATGTGTCAATTTCAATGCTCTGAATTCCTGCCAATGCATCAGTTCTAATCATAGGTAATATAACAAGAGATCCAGAATTTATCTTGAGAGAATACTGCTATTTTGCATTTTTTTTACACTACCTGATTGTACACTCAGTAATTCCTTCATAAGCTAAGCATCATCAAATCTAAATGATGGATGTTTCAGTGCTGCTAGCAATTGAATTGAATTGAACTGAATTGCATTAAATTGAACTGAACAAAAGAATTCACATAATAGAAAATATATTTAAGAGAGAGAGAAAAAGGGGACAGAAGGATGATAGACAGAAGGAAACAAGAAAGATAAAGTGAGGAAGATCAAGAATGAATGGAAAGAGAAAGAGAAAATGAGAAAAAGAAAGGAGAAAAAGAAAGGAGAAAACAAGAAACCCACAAGGGAAAATGAGACACTGGAATTATACAGAGTTAGTTAAAAGTCCCGCACCAGCTAAATAACTTTTGAAGCATGTGGTTCAGTGACATGAAACTTGGTGTGTTGGAACAGCCGTATATGGAGAACTCAAAAATGTTATTACTGAATTTTGCAGACTTTTGGTTTATCTGAAAGTAATTCCAACTCCATTATTTTAAATGGAACATCCAATAGAATTTTATATTTTTAAATAGTGCGCATTGAGAGCTTTTCAGAAAGTATCCACATGAGAAACTACTGAGCACACTTATTGTTGCTAAATCAAGAAAACAGAAAAGTGTATGCAATAAAATAATAAAATGCTCTTTCCTTAACAAAAAACAAAACAAATCTAGGTCACTTTCTAAATTAAGTGTTCAAACTGGCAGCCCTCAGGTGTCTGACAATGTGCCAATCAATCATAGAAACCATTCAAAGAATGACTTAACCAGTCTTTAGGAATATGGATAAACAAAGGATAGTCAAATCACATTAAACAAAAGAAGCATTTTACTGGTATTATTCATAATTAAAATAATTCATTTCCAACAGATAAGGGTTATAATATTAAATATTTTTACAAAGTTCCGCCTTAAACCCTTAACACTTAACACATAACTTATCTTGATTCACTCAAAAAATAGAAAATGCATTTCGGCGTATATGCTGCGCCATCTTCAGTGCTGATGAGTTGTAATGAGACGAATTGTGGTGTTCATTACAACTCATCAGAACTGAAGATGGTGCAGCATATACGCCGAAATGCATTTTCTATTTTTTGAGTGAATCAAGATAAGTTATGTGTTAAGTGTTAAGGGTTTAAGGCGGAACTTTGTAAAAATATTTAATTGGTGTTATTCATTTTCTGTTTTCTTGATTTAAAAACAATACATTTGCATAGACGTACCTCATGTGGGTACTTTCTGAAGTGTTCAATGAGCACTATTCAAAAATATAAAAGTATATTGGAGGTTCCATTAAAAATTATAATAAACCGGTTAAACTGGAAATCTAAAGAATTTGGTAATAATGTTTTTGAGTTCTCCATATCCCAACACACAGAGTTTCATGTTCCTGAATCACATGCTTCAAAAGTTATTTAGGTGATGCAGGACTTTTAACTAACCGTACAGTAACATCTACAAACATACCGTATTTTACGGACCATAAGACGCACTTTAATTTTAGGATGGAAATTTAATGTGATTCTAAATGAAACATTTTAAAGGGAATAGGCTAATATACTTCACTGCATAAACAATGGAATCAGTGTAAATCACTTCTAACTTAAAATCTGCATTGTACGACAATCTCTTCTGTACAGGTAGCATCGCCTAAATTTTAACAACTGAACTGATTTCTCATGAAAGACTGAAAATAATTTTACACCCTCTCCCCCTCAATTCAGCACACAGTGAGTGCAACGGGAAAAGGCTGTTTAGAGGTCGTGCCCTTCATTTAAACCACCCAGCAGAGACAACTCCTTTTGTATAAAAGAACTCAACACTCCTTTTTTATAGACTTCATCATGGGTAACACTCTACGAGTCGTCAAGGACATAAATGTAGTGCAAAAACTAAAATTCGACACGGACCACAGAATGGTCCGAGCGGTGCTGAAACTAAACAAGAGAAACCCATACAAGGCCAAACCTGCCAGACCACGGATTGAAGCACTGGACAAAGAGCTATATCTCACACAACTAAAAGAACACATATCAAAAGAGCCGATCAGTCCGGAATGGGAAATAACAGAAATGTACAAGATGATAGAACAAGCCATACTACACGCAGGCAGCAAAGCGACAAACACCGCGCACACAAAGGAACCGGAATACAAACTCAAAGAATCAACCATCGCACTTATAAATGAAAGGGCAAACTTACGCCAATCAGGCACAAACTCGCCAGAGAAACAAGCAGAATACAGAGAAGCAGACAAACTAACAAAGAGGGCGATACAAACAGATATTCGAGAATACCGCACATCCAAGACAAGGCAGTTACTGGAAAACACAAAATCGGTCAGGAATGTAAGGAAAAGCCAAACCAAAGGCAAACAGTGGATGCTAGGAGCCAAGAAACCATCTGGAGACCGCACAACTGTCAGACAAGATATCACAACAGAGGCAACAAACTTCTACAAACAACTATTCACAAGTAACTCACCCTTAAGCACTACAACTGAGGACACCCAAGAAACCGTCACCATGCCCCCGCTTATTCTTCAGAGCGAAGTTAGAAGTGCAATTGGAGAACTGAAGAATGGAAAAACCCCAGGAGAAGATGAAATATGGAACGAACACCTGAAATACGGGTCAGAACCCCTAATAGGCCCAATCACCATTCAACAAAATTCTGCAAGAAGAAGTCATTCCCGAACAATGGACAACAAGCACAATGATCCTACTGCACAAAAAGGGCCCAAAGGACGACCTCAACAACTACAGGCCAATAAGCCTAATGTCCAATATATATAAACTCTTTTCATAGATAATAACAAGGAGACTCACAAAAACCCTCGATGAAAATCAACCGAATGAACAAGCAGGCTTTAGATCGGGATTCAGCACAGCAGACCACCTCCAAGCCGTAAACCAGATCATAGAGAAAACCAATGAATTCAACCTTCCACTAAACATGGCATTTGTCGATTTCAGCAAGGCATTCAACTCGGTCGAACATATGAGTGTCCTGCAAGCACTGGAAAAGCAAGGAATTGAGCCAAAATATATCAGAATTCTACACAAGCTGTACAGCCAGAGCAGATCCAAGGTGAAGACAGAAAGGGAAGGGCAGATCTTTAGACTACAAAGGGGAGTCAAACAAGGCGATCCTATATCGCCGAAACTGTTCACAAGTACACTGGAGGAAGTCTTCAAGAAACTCAATTGGGACACCAAATACGGCATTAAAATAAACGGCAGAAGGCTAAACAACCTGAGATTCGCCGATGACATTGTATTATTCGCAAAGTCGTCCAACGAACTGCAACAAATGCTCACAGAACTGAGCAATCTTAGCAAATCGATCGGGCTATCAATAAACTACAGCAAAACAAAAATAATGTCAAATAGAATTACCACACCCATCACAGTCCAAGGTACAGAGATAGAAAGTGTGGACGAGTACATCTACCTAGGGCAAACTGTCTCACTAAATCAAGGAACGGAGAAAGAAATACATAGGAGGATAACACAGTCCTGGAAAGCCTTCTGGTCATTGAAATACATCCTACTCAACAACTCCATAAGCCGGAAGCTCAGACTAGAGGTCCTCAACTCTTGCATCTTCCCAGTTCTAACATATGGCTGCTAGACCTGGGCCCTCAGAGAGCGACAAAAAACAAGTATCGAAACATGCGAACGAAAAATGGAGAGGAAGATAATTGGCATCACACTGAAAGACAGAGTCTCCAACAAGGTATTGCAGAAAATCACAGCTTCAAAGAGTATCGCACAACAAGCCCTCAGGACAAAGTGGAAGTGGGGAGGTCACATAGCAAGACAGCAGCAAGGCAGATGGGCGCAGGAAACCACTATGTGGGACCCTTACATAGGCATGAGAACCAGGCAGGCCGAGGAGAAGGTGGGCAGACACCTTCCAACAAAAACTGGGTGCGAACTGGTCGACCATCGCTCGCAACAGAAATGAGTGGAGGCGACAAGTGAACAACCTTATACCGAATTAAAGGAACAAACTTTAAGAACTGCAAAGCGACTGTACAAAGCACAGTTCGTGTGAAATAGCTCACCACGTGGACTTTACCTACCCAAGCTTCCCCTCTTGTAGGAGGCCCTAGCCCTTCATGGGACATAGAGGCTAAATTCATTCATTCATTCATTCATTCATACCTGACTTCCAGCTACCCTCATTTTACGATTGTTACAAGTGCACTGATGTACAGTCTGTGCTAAAATTTGTGTCTTACAGTTTACAACACTTTGTGTATGGTATTCCGGCAATATTTACCATAATTTTATTTTTTTTACTGTACTTTGGACCATTAGACGCACCCAACTTTTAAGGCTCTGTTTTCAAGGTAAAAAGTGTGTCTTAAGGTCCGTAAAGTACGGTAATTATTTTACTCACTATTAAATAGGCATCACAGAAGGATTCATTAATTTTGATTAAGGTGAGAGATCACTGAGCTGTCAGTCTGCAAGTTTAGTGAATGCTGTGCATCTTACCTAAGGGATCCTGGTGCACTTGGTACCCTAACAATGACTCCAGTTTGAGGTGGTGGCATTAAGGTGTAGTCATCCTGTGATCCACTTGGCAACTCTGTGATTGTCAGTCTATCCTGAGTTTGAGATGACATTAGAGGATAAAGTAATTCCTCTGGTAAAGCTGTACGCCGCCGAATCTTATGTGATGATGTGATATTTACAGGCCGCACATTCCCATTGCATCTGCATCACAATTATTAATAAAATATTTAGTTGTAAGATGAAAAACAAATTAGTAATATTTGACAAGTGTATTAATAGTAGATAGTTTCACAATTACTTAATAATGAATCATGAATACAATATAACTAGGAATTCTCATATTCTCATAACTAGTTGCAAGTGCACAATATAGTATTAATATTAGACTATATCTAAGGATCAATGGGAATGCCATCACACTGTACCAACCTATACTTCAATACTTCATAAAACTAATATTATTATACATGGATAAGTTTTTCAAGTCATTGATTAATTCCATCAATGCCAACTTACTTCCATCAGCCTGTCTGTAAAGTCATCGGACAATTCACTGGTGAAACATCAGGCTGTTTTTAAACTCATTGATGTTCGTGTGATAAAAGTCATCAATTGCCATCAGACTCAAACTCAGTCATCCTCTGCCCGTACCATAGGTACTATAGGTAGAGGAAGTATTGTTTTCGACCCTAAAATTCGAAGTTGAGTTTTTAGCATATATACACGTTTCAAGGCCCCCTGAATCCAAAAATACTATTTTTGGAAACATGTCTGTGTGTGTGTCTGTGTGTGTGTCTGTCTGTGTGGAAGTTTGTGAACAGGCTACCTCCGAAACGGAGAATCGTATGAAAACAAAATTTCGTATTTGGGTCAGGTACCTTCTGAAGATGTGATTCGAAGATTGGCAACAAATTTCCCTTATTTTTAAGGGGACTTTACATGAAGAAATTTTCGTTTTTCGAGATTTTCTCGAAAACGGCTCTAACGATTTTCTTTAAATTTTGCGCATGGATTGCTTGTACCAAGAGCTAAAACTTTTATTTGAAACATTTTTTCGAACAAATTCTCTGAAGGGTAGTTATAAGCTACCCACTGTGAATACGTGCTTTTTGCAATACGGCTTCTTGTAAATCGTACGAAAACAAAATTTTGTATTTGGGTTAGGTACCTTCTGAGGCTGTGAAGATTGACTACAACCTTTTCTTATATTTAAGGGGACTTTACATGAAGAATATTTTGTTTTTTGCTATTTTCTCATAAACGGCTCTAAAAATTTCCTTTAAATTTTGTACATGGATTGCTTATACCATTTCAAAAACATTCTCTGAAGGGTGGTTGTAACCTACCAACTTGCCTGGTGAACAACTCAATACGCGGATATTTAAGGCATTTTATTCTATATAAGCACGTGAAGAGAGAAAAATGTACTGGTGGCCCTGCTTACAGTAAAGAAATGTCTGAGGGGAATATTTGATAAATTTCGGAAATTATTCTTAACAGCAGAAAGTTCAATAAACGTTTGCAGTCACTTGTTTTTTTTCCCCATAGCCTGCGTTTTTAGTCGCAACATTCAAAGAAGGGGCTATAAGATATTTATAGCATAATTAGCGTAAATGCTGCAAACTTTTATTTGGGCAGAGGAAGTTATGTGACTTTCACATCAGATTTTTTCATGTGAAATCAATGGACTGCTCTTCATCAAAGTATGAGTCCTTTGAAAATGAATTGATGAGTTGATTTTGTTTCAGGATGAGAAAAGAAGAAAATTCAACATAACAAATCTACTAATTATTGTTGGTTTTCAAATTTCTCAAAACTGATTAGCACTTCAGGTTACCCAAAGTTGTCTGTTGAGGTTAGGTATTACATTTAAATAAACAATTTTTTTTATTAAATAAATGGATTTTAATATGCTCAAAATATGATCTATAAGAAAGGTAGTGCTCAATTATTAGTACTCAGCCCTTCATATATTTTTTTTAACTTCCACTTTTTTGCAAATCTATTTTACAATAATTATTACACAACTGGAATACTCCTGCCAAAATCACCAACCTGTTCGTAAAGTCAATAGTAATCGGTAACTCATCACAAAAATAAATTATGTATTCGATAGTAATCAGACATTTCTATCTTCTGCTGCATCTTTTAACCCTCCACAGCTTTTTTATATTCTTGACGTAAAATTAATAATAAGGGAATCAAATCTGATAAGATTTACATGTCTGTTAAAATGACTTACGTGTCTGTGGGAGAAGCAGATCTCGAAGAGTGAGCAGACTCATCTGAAGACACTTCTAGGTTTTCTTTGGTAGCTAGTTGGTTCAGCAGATGTTCTAGGAGCTGTTGCTGAGTTGTATTTGTCTGCTTTAGCTGTAACAATAAAACAATTTATCAATGTTTATAATCTTTGAACAGATCAAATAAATTGAAAAGAATTAACACATGTAAAATAATAATAATAAAAATAATATTTATTATAATTAAATATTATCCTGAAAGATATAATACAACAAACTCCACACAAATCATCAATAGCCAGACTATCCAGTTTGAGGATTATCCATGCAAGGTTCTTCCTCCCTTTTTATTCCTCTGCGAGTGAAATACAGATATAACGGGTATGAGATTTCGAACTTCCTGAACATTATTTCATATTGTGAGGGAAATTCAAAATTAAGTGCAGGAATTTGAAAATCTTACACCTGGTTATATCTCTATTCTGCCTGCAAAGAGTTTAAATATACAACCTCTGACAATAAAGTTCGGTGAATGAAGTCATAACGGCCGATCTGGCAACACTGGCGAAACAAAACGCTGCATCTGCATAGCAGCAGGTGTTGACCATCTGCCCCCACCGTTGTTCAGTTGAGCGTCGTTTGTGTTCCGTGTAAGACTTGTTTTACGAAGTGCTTGTTTAGTGTGTTGGTTCTTATCTGAGAACAGGAAAATGAACAAACAAAAGATCAATTTAAAGTTTTGTTTTAAGCTTGGCAAGACACCGAAAGAAACACGTGTGATGCTGGTACGTGTTTATGAAGATCAAGCACTGTCCATGAAGTGTGTGTACGAGTGGTTTGCCCATTTTCGAGAAGGCCGGTAAAGTGTTTCTGACAATCCCCATAGCGAAAGACCGGCGACCTCCGTCAGTGACGAAAACGTTGAGAAAGTGAGGAAATTAATCAGGAAAGATTGTTGATTAACTGTGCGCATGATAGCTGATGAACTGCAGATTAACTGTGAATCCGTGCGACAAATCATTACCCAGAATTTAGGGAAGAGAAAAACATGTTGTCGTCTTGTGCCGCTATGGGGATTGTCAGAAACACTTTCCCGGCCTTCTCGAAAACACACACTTCATGGACAGTGCTTGATCTTCATAAACACGTACCAGCATCACATGAGTTTCTTTCGGTGTCTTGCCAAGCTTAAAACAAAACTTTAAATTGATCTTTTGTTTGTTCATTTTCCTGTTCTCAGATAAGAACCAACACACTAAACAAGCACTTCGTAAAACAAGTCTTACACGGAACACAAACGACGCTCAACTGAATAATGGTGGGGGCAGATGGTCAACACCTGCTGCTATGCAGGTGCAGCATTTTGTTTCGCCAGTGTTGCCAGATCGGCCGTTATGACTTCATTCACCGAACTTTATTGTCAGAGGTTGTATATACAGTGTGTTTCACATACGAGCTGACCAATCATGCGAGTTTCTGCATAGCGGTGGCCACAGCTCTAACTCCAGAGCGATCGGGTGAAATATCTATGCAAATAAAGCTGCTAACGGCGTAATGATTCAGATTCTCACAGTTACAATTAAAATTATAATGAAAATATCCTAGTACCTCATCACAAGAGATAATGGAAATGTCCTCCTCTTTCATCCACACAACATTAGCACCTTTTATTTCTAATTTCTCCTCAGTAAGTATGTGCCACTTTACCCTTCGTTTCCTACCGAGAACCGAACCAGTTTCCCAAAGTTTACTTACAAGTTTTTTCATGGCTTCTCTGCTTGGAGGATGTACACCTGGGAATTTTGTTAAAAAACGTCTTACGTCCTTGCAAGATGATGTAATCACATACAAATTGTACATAAAAATCTGTTGCTCGATTGTATACTTATGTCGTGGCATTATAACAGAACACATACTGGTAAACGCTTTACACAACCTGAAGTGATACTGTATTGTTGATAAAACAAATTAAGGCCAAGGTAGCGGGAGTGCAACGACACGTGCCAGTGTTGTGTGGATAAATCACTTGTGATTTTCATTGTGAAAACCTGCTTCGTTACAAAGTTAGCGGTTTCAGTTACGTAAACGTTTCACCCGAACCTGAACTTGAAAATTATAGGTCACACCCCCATACAATAGAAGAACTTAAAGACAATATCATAAAACAAATTAGCTCTATCTCGGAAGCTGAGCTTATGCAAGTGAAACAAAATTTCCTAAAAAGGTGCCAGTATTGTGTGGATGCAAGAGGACATTTCCAACATCTCTTGTGATGAGGTATGTGGTTATTTCCGTTGTAATTTTAACTGTAACTGTGAGAACCTGAATCATTATAGATATATGCACATGCATTCATGTACCACAGATTGTTGTCTCTGTTGGACATTACATGATAATATTATGTGTCCCCTCTGACACTGGGACTTGAACCCAGGACCTTTGGCTATCTGTGCCAATGCTCTTACCAACTGTCAGAATTCAATTCACAGCGCCAGATAGAATCTCTCTCCTATGACTGGCTGCCCTTAATGGACTACCTCACTGACAGACAAGTTATGTCATATGCAGTACTGTGAGGGACACTATTAGTGATCTGTGACCAGGCTTCCACTGTTATTGTAGAGTAACTTGACCAGTTACTTACTAGCAACTGGTCTCCAATAGGACTTCCCTATCATCGTCAAAGTTGGACGTAGCTGACAATGACAGGGAGGTCCTATCGAAAACCGGTTACTAGTACTGTATTTTTTGGACTATAAGACACTCCGGATCATAAAACGCTCCTTGATTATAGCATGGAAATTTAAGGGAGAAATGTTTTAATGTGATACTAAAAGAAATTTCGTGAAAGGCTGAAAATATTTCTAATAATCAATACAGCATATGGTAAATGTATTGGAACAAGGCTGTTTAGAGGTCATTACCTTCATTTAGACCACCCCATGGAAACATCTTGTTGTATGAAATAACCCAACATTTCTTTTTTTCGCATTGTATACCTGGCTTCCCACTAATCTCATTTTATGATTGTCACAAGTACACCGATGTACAGTCTGTGTCACAATTTTCAACTAACATTATTGTTCAATGCATTGCTTATGATCACCCTTTTCTTTAATCACAATATCAATAATGGTACAACCATTTTAATTATTAAAACAACTATACAAGCTAATTCCCTTCTATTAAAACGGTATTACCAGCAATAGGCCTATTTACCATATTTTTTATTTTATTAATTTTTTTAGTGTACTTCGGACCATTAGACGCACTCAACTTTCAAGGCTCTGTTTTAAAGTAAAAAGTGCATCTTATGGTCCAAAAAATACAGTAAGTACTGAATATTAATGAAGTAGTGAGTGATCTTCAAGATAGTATGTTTTAATAGTTTCACTTCAATTTGTTTTCCCATTCCAAGTGAATTTAATTAACTCACAAACTGAACAAGAGTTTTCTCAGATACAATACCAGTAAACTAAAGTGAGATCAGTGCATTACCTCATTATTTTTAGCCTCCATCTCCTTGACTGTGAGTTCTTTCTGGGCAGCTGAGTAACTCTGGTTGACAGTCATGTTATAGAGCTTCTCTACAAGGTACCTTGCATCAACTTCCGTAAGCCCTTGCATTAATCCTTCAACGTCTAGTGTATCTAGATTCTCCTTGCCTTCTTCAATCTGCATGATATTCTGTTGCGATTCCGCAATACTCTCTTGCACGTAATCTATAGTAGCCTTCATACTCTCAATCTGATCCTCTAGGTCTCGAATCACAGATGCATCTTGACGACTTATCAAAGCATGATCTCTCCGTCGCATTAGTTGATCTAGGGACCTGCTAAGCTCCTCCCGCTGTTGTAGCTGCCTGGAATCATAGGAATTAAAACATTTTGTGTGCAACTGCAGTACAACAAAAGTAACAATTAAGGGATAACAAGGTTACCTATACTAGTTAATAAAAATCGAATGATTTCTGTGAGGCTTTACTGTTGCTCCTTCGTGCAAAAAATACCTAACAGACAGAGCTGAAAATTCTCATAAATTCAGTTGTTATACCGGAAAAGAAGTAGCATTACAGCCATTTTGAAATGTTTCACCATTCACAAAAATGCATAGTTGTTGAGAATATACATTAAGTTTTGCTCCTGGGGGATAATTTTCCTAATTGTAATAACAGAGATATGCATAACTTAGGTATGATAATAATATATATAATCAATAAGAATATTCTTCTTCACACATATTTTGTAAGTCAAAACTTACCAAAAGGACGATCATTTCGGTGAGTGACTTCTCACCATCATCAGCTGTTCTCAACTGTCGTGTTTCCTTCTTTATCCACCAGATGTCCTCCATGTAGTAGAAATTTAGAAATGAGGTCATTGTCCTTTGGGATGTCAAAATTCATAAGTCTGTCTCTATTTTTCTGTATGTATACTTTTTCCCACACTGCTAAATCCAATGGTTGTTGGACATTTTTCAGTAATTTTGCCTCACTATTGAAATTATGACCTATAGACCAGAAATGATGAGCCACTGCAGATTTTTCTATTTGTTGGTATTTAATGTTTCTCATATGCTCCTTGTACCTCATATTTAAGTAAGAAACTTAAATATAAGGTAATATAAGTAAGAAACTTAAATATAAGGTACAAGGAGCATATGAGAAACATTAAATACCAACAAATAGAAAAATCTGCAGTGGCTCATCATTTCTGATCTACAGGTCATAATTTCAATAGTGAGGCAAAATTACTGAAAAATGTTCAACAACCATTGGATTTAGCAGTGTGGGAAAAAGTATACATACAGAAAAATAGACAGACTTATGAATTTTGACATCCCAAAGGACAATGACCTCATTTCTAAATTTCTACTACATGGAGGACATCTGGTGGATAAAGAAGGAAACACGACAGTTGAGAACAGCTGATGATGGTGAGAAGTCACTCACCGAAACGATCGTCCTTTTGGTAAGTTTTGACTTACAAAATATGTGTGAAGAAGAATATTCTTATTGATTACATATAATATACACTTCACAATGTTTTCCCGATTAATTTAATCAAATGATAATAATATGTTATAATAGTTCTGTTATATTTATCATTAAATAATATCGGTTTGATCATGATGTCTTCATCATGACAGCTATCAGATAAATCACTATTACTGTCAAAGGGTAACTCATCTGGATAGAAGTTGCATTATTCTGAAGTGTCTAATAATTATTCATCATTTTTCCTGCCAACAAATATGTCTTGCAAATATTATTTCATGGTTACTACCAAACAAAAATATTGCAATGAAATAACAAGGTCCGACAATCTTTTTTTCACTCACAAAAATATCCCCTTTTGACGGGAGAAACCTGTTCCTCCAGCAAAAACAGCTTGGCGCTGAAAGGGTTAAAGACTTGCAGTATCAACTGAACTATGTTCCTTGTTGATATTCAATTTTACTATGATCAAACCTTTGGTGAATTCAAATTCAGAGGCCATTTGCAGTAATAAAAAATTGAATTTTCTACAGGAAAAAGTATCTTGTTATTCTTCAATAGAATTATGGTTAACATCAGAAGGCTATTTTAGTGACTTCCAAAATTATGTCCCTTGCCGATATTTCTTTGTTTTTCCACAAACTACATTTAATACCAATGAAAAGGCAGAAAATGAGTGAAATCAAGCTTGGCAACAGATGCTGCATGATGAGTTGCCCAGCAATCTAACAAGATACCAGAAGAAACCTGTTCATACACACTTAACAGAAAAAGTTGTAAATATTGTATACAGTCCATTCTTTAAATTATGAGGTTAACAAACTGTTCCATAAAAAACACAAAAAAAAAGCCATTAACAAATGAGAAACAAAGTGGCTTTTCTCAGATAACACTAAGAACAGTACAAAATACAAACCAACTAGTAAATAAATATAAATAAATAAATAGTAAAACGGACGATGAAATGGGCTGGAAATGTTGTGCACATGGGGGAGGAAAGACATGTCTAAAATATATTAACTGTGAGACCAGAATGGAAAAGACCACTTGGAAAACCTAGATGTAAGTGGGAGGGCAATATTAGAACAGATTTATGGTTAGTAGGATGTACAAGGGATGGTTCAATGGAGCTAGCACAGAACAGGATTGAATGCACAGGCTCATGTAAGCACGGCAATGAACCTCCACATTCCACAAAATAGGTAATATTCTTTTAGCTTGTTTAAGAATGGTCTATTGCCAATCAAGTGTTGCAACAACCTACCTTTCCATATCTCGCTCCATGGAAGCAACCATCTGCTTGCTGATGGCAATTTTGTTTATGTTTTTCTCCATGTACTGCCATCTTTGTTTTACTGCCTTTGGAGTTAAGCTCAGTCTCTTTGACGCTATTCAGAAAACAAAAGAAACAAAAAGGCTTCAGCAGGAAGTTAATTAAACATCAACTACTTACAATTGTTCATATGCAAATTTGTTCTTACCATGCCTTGGCCCTACTCTTCCAGCGGCTTTGTTACTAAGAGGACCACGTTGCATCTTCCTTAATGCTGTCACTTCTTCCTGTTTACGTTTCAGAACTGCATCCTTCACCCGTTTTTCAGCTTCTAATGATCGTATTGTATTTTCTCTTTTGCGAGATTCCTTGCGCAATTGAGCAATCTCACGATTTCTTCTAACCTCAACGTCCTTATGCTTTGCTGCCTCTTCTTTCATTTTGTTGACAAGCTTAACCTAAAACATAAACAGGTTTTTTGCAGTATAACTCTTCAGAAGTGTTCATAAGAAATTAAATTACGAAGAACAAGTCTATAATATGTGCTGACATATTTATAGGGAAAAAAATTGAGAAAAGACAGTTAACACATCAACATGTAAGAACCAGAGGAATGTATCTCCATTTTAGGGGGGGGGGGGCAGTTTCACTGATGCTGCACATTGTTTATTTCATTCCAGAAACACAGAAAGTGGCCAAATGTTAATATTCTTTAGAGAATACAGAATTCATAATATGTAAACTCTGTTATTTCGTAAAAAGAAGCCAAAAAAGCTAAATGTACATCAACAAAACCCTCCCCACAATCGCTAAAATGGAGATATGTCACTCCGGTTGTCACACACGTTACCTAGAATAACTTTCAAATAGATTTATTTCAACAATATATTGGAATTATTTGATCTCTTCACTGTGAGTCCCGCAAACATTATGTATGTTTAATATATTGCAAGTTAACACAGTGAAGCTATATTATACATAATATAATATTGAGTTAAAAAGCTAAATTGTACAAACTGTACAAATTGGACCAAACGTACAATCAACTGTATAAACTGCGAGAAAGTGTATGTGGGAAAAACCAAGAGGAAATAGAGGTCGGAACAAAGGAACATATGAGACATTACAGACAAATCTGTAGCAGCAACCTACTTTTGGAATGGTCATGACATCGATGAGGATTCAAAATGGATTAAATATTCGAAGGATAAAAGGAACTTTCAGTTTGGGAAAGGATATTCATCGACAAACATTAAGAACATCTCATGAACTTTGACATTGCATCAGATGAGGGTCTCATAGCCAAATGCGGCAAACTTCCCTGAGAGAGGGCAACACAAACGTCCAGCCGGCAGTTGGTGTAACTCTGATGATTACGAATGACGATTGTCTTCGAAACTAGACTTAACTCAATATTATATCATGTCGATTTATTTCAGTTTAGTATGGTTGCCCTCTATGCAGGAGTAATTGGCTACATAGGGGCTAAACTGTTTCCTTATAATAGGATGGTTTCCTATAAAGAAATTTATTTTGCTTTGCAAATGACATCCCTGATATATTTATATTTCTATTAATTTATTTCCTCCATAAAAGTAATGATTTTGTAATTACTGTTAACAGCTATCATATGATTCAATTGTTATGAATCTGACTGTATATCAAAAGCCCCCGTGGTACTTCAAAATAGGATGTATGACTTTTAAGATAATAATTTAATTAATTTTTTAGTCAAAATATTTATTAAAACACAACGGTATCTATGATGTAAATCCTTCCAATCAGAGTGATTGATATAGGGTGATCAGACGTCCGGATTTCGCCGGACATGTCCTGCTTTTTTGGTATTTTGTGAGCATCCGGCCGGCTTTTTATGGGAAAGGCAAAATGTCCGGCTTTCTGTCTTACAGCAATATAATGTACACAATATTGAAATATGATATATAAGATTTAAAACATGAGGTCAAAAGTTTGTCGTTACATGAAAAATGCGTATTTGAAGGAAATGTTGATGTTCGTAAAAATACGTGTGGTGACCCTGCTTCCGGTTACCTGCCACAACACTCGCACTCGAATTTCGCGTTCAGATCGATTTGTTACAACCAACCGTTTTCACTTCCTGTTCCTGCTTTTGTTGTTCAGAATCATTGCCGGCTTGTATTTGGTCGTAAGTTTGTTTGATTCCCGATCAAAGTGATATGTCGAAGGTAGGCAGTGATGAAAGGAAACCCGACTTAAAAAAACGAAAGTGCAAATTCGGTGATTCCATGAAAAGTAAATACCCATGCTTCACTGCGGGTCGAGTGGAAACCGAAGCGAAATGCACTATCTGTGACTGTTACGTATCTGTGGCTTCAAGAGGTGCGTTGGATTTAGATCGTCATCTAGCTACAAGTAAACATGTTACTTGCTTTAAAGGTGCATCTTCTTCTCGTGTGGTAACCTCGTTCTTCTCACCAAAATTTTCGAAGATAGACGAAAGCGTTAGTGCAGCTGAGGGTGCATTATCATTTCACACTGTACGTCACCACCAGACTTACAGATCAATGGATTGTACTTCATCACTACTTCCTAAACTGGTTGAGGATTCGGAGATCGCTAAGAAGCTACAATGCGCTCGAACAAAAACAGAGGCCATTGTTAACAAAGTACTGGCTCCACATTCTCTTGAATGTGTACTAAAATCTGTTGAGAACTCTCCATTTCTGGGAATAGCAACTGATGCCAGTAATCATGGCAGTGTGAAATTATTTCCAGTCATGATACAGTACTTTGATTGGAAAATTGGTGTTGTCTCAAAAATTATTGATTTATGTAGTTGCGAGAATGAAACTGCCAAAACAATAGCAGATGTTCTGCTTAGTGTTTTGAAATCACATGGTCTTAGTGATAAATGTGTTTCATTTTGTGGTGATAATGCAAATGTAAACTTCGGAGGCATCAACAGACCTGCTTCAGGAAACAATGTTTTTGCCCTACTAAATAATGTTTTGACAAATGATCTTGCAGGAATAGGATGCCCTGCCCATATTCTCCACAATACTTTGCAGCATGGGACTGATTTATTGCCTGTAGATATAGAGTCTATAGTTCTGAAGATCTTCAATTTCTTTTCCATATACACTGTTTGCACTGAAAAGCTTAAGCAGTTCTGTGATTTTGTCAACATAAATTATCAACAGTTGCTTTGTCACTGTAAGACACGTTGGCTAAGTCTTTTTCCGGCCATTGAGAGAATTCTTAAGTTGTATCCTGCTTTGAGGTCTTATTTTCTATCAGAGTCTGGTGTCCCAAGAATCTTGAAAGATTTCTTCAAAGATGAGTTTTCTGAACTGTATCTTTCTCTAGTTCATTCACTCATGAATGTATTTCATACTACAATTAATGATCTGGAAAAGGAACACAACTGTTTATTGGATATAGTTCGGATTCAGAACTCTGTTTCAAAGTGTCTGGAAAACAGGTTGCAAAATAAGTTTATGCCAATGAATATTTCCCAAAAGCTTGACAGTCTAAGGGAAGATGGATTAGAAACAGAAGTAAACAATTTCATAAACTCTGCCCTGTGTCTGTACCAGTCGTGTAAGGACTATTTAGATAAATGGACTGTTCAGTGTGATGAATTTGAGTGCTTTTATTGGTTGAACATGAAATATTTGAAAGAGAAAGACTGTACTTTCAGTGATATTATTCCTTCTGTAAAGTACATTAATGAAAAACAGAAATGTATTGTTTTGGATGATGTGATATTGTTTGACGAATTTTGTGCTCTAAAAGAATTTGTTTTGAAGCAAGATGAAGCATTTTTCCTGGAATCAATAGATTTTCAATGGAGTAAGTTTTTTGAGCAGGCTGTGAATGTTAAGTGTTTTCAATCATTGCTGCATATATGTCAATTCTTTTTTTCAATAATTGCCCATAATGCCAATGTTGAAAGGGTATTTTCATTAATAAATGCCCAATGGTCAGAAGAAAGAAACAGACTATCAGTAGAATCAGTAAAGGGGATTGTAACAGTACAGTATAATTTGAAACATTTTACGTGCAAGGAATTTCATGCCTATTAGTTGAAATCCCCAGAACTGCTGAAAGACATTTCCTCTTCACAGAAATATTGTTAAATCCACTTGGTTATTGTATTTGTTGGATTTTAATTTGATTGAAAAGGAATTTAACGTGTTGTCAGGCTTTTTCTCAAAATGTCCTGCTTTTTTCCTTCAAATGTCCTGCTTTTGAAAATTTTCATCTGGTCACCCTAGATTGATACCTCATTCATACACATTGTCACAGTTTTCAGTTTTTAATTGGAGATAACGATGAATAAAATAGAAATAATATCCATGGCCTAACTTTGAAACCTTTCAAAATAAAGAAATAAATGAATAGTTACATGGAATATGTTATGAAACTCTGTCAATATTTATATTTAATTGGACATATGAGAGATCTGAACTTACCTTTGCACGCTTCATTTCTGCTAGATCATTCTTTAAAGCCTTCATTTGATTCTCATGTTGGATCTGATTACGAAGCAGTCTCGCATGTTCCTTCTTTGCTGACAAAAGCTTCTTCATCTCCTTCTGCATATCCGTAAGTTTACGTTCATACTCTTCACGGACTTTCTTTTCTTTCTCTGATGGTTGGTTGGTCTGACCAGCTAAAATAACATATATGGTAATATACAGGGATCTGTAAAAGTGGTTTTATTTTTAGGGAAATTTTCTTAAAAGACAATCTTGATGAATTAAAAAATTCAATTCATATATTTACATCTATTAAACTTATAGTGACAGAGTGCAATTGGTAGACCTATGCTTTGCATCGTATATTGATCCTAAATTGCTTCATCTTTAGGAATATGCTTACTTTTCATGTTATTTTGCTATTCAGAAGTGCTGTTTTTGTAGTGGAGACTGTGAACTGAAATTCTGAAAATATTTGCTGAATTGGGAATAATTCGCGTCATTGCGTCTTGCAAATTTTATGGACCTCTAGTAATATAAAATCAATGACAGGTTTTTTGGTGCATATAAGAATAGCCTACAATTCATTGGAAAAAAATGAAAGAGCTTACAGGACTAAGCTGAGTTATGCACATACAAAAAAAGAAGCTTACAAGTTTATGCTGAGTTATGTATGTACAAAAATTAATTATATTTTTCAAAATTTGACCACAACTGAACTACAGCTTATGTCTATGATAATACATGCAGTTTAACTTTATATTATAATATTTATATAACTTTCTACTAATTTGTTCTGTGGGCCACAATAACATCTTCCCAGGGCTGCGTGCAGCCCATGGGCCACCAGCTGGACAGGTTCGGCTTAGATAATGAGAGACTTTGCTTATATAGAACACTTACTAAAAGAAGCAAGTACAGTGTCACGCTCTTGCTGCGTTGCTCTTATGCGTTCCTGCAGCAGCTGCAGCTTATCTTCATAGTGCTGACGCATCAACTGAATCCTTTTCTGGGACCGTTCCAGTTCATCGATCAGCTTCTGTTTGATGTCAATCTCTGAAGTCAGTTCTGCTAGTTCCAGACCATAATGTGCATTTTCCTCCTCTGGAAACAAGTTTAAAGTATAATTAATTACCACTATACTGTTTTGAGGTTTGTGTTTAAACAAAATATGTATATAACTATAATTCTGTCTCCCATACCAATCTACTCATTAACCACCAATGAATCCTTCCCTCACAATGAAAGTAAAATTTAAAGGATTATGACGGTGGGTACACATTTCGTTCGTTGTTATTTTATCGCATAAAAATTTGCAAATTTTTCTTTGTACAGATATAGTGTTGTCATTTTTATTATGCTTTACCAATTTTTGTTTGTTTGTTTGTTTCTTTTTTATTCTCTGAAACTTAGATTGCTACTTTTCAGAATTATGTGAAAACAGATTCATGTTTGAAATGCTGTAGAAAAAAAAAATTCAGCTAAAAAGACAATTCTTTCTTTAAATGTGTAGAATTGAATGCTCTATTCATAAGAGTAAGTATCAAAAAACTATCTTGGAGTTCTGTGGCATGGTTTCCTGCGTTACATCACATATGCACCTTCGAATCTAATGTGCACCTTAATTTTAATCTTTAAATCATTAAAAAAATAAAATTAAAATAAATAAAATAAAATAAAAAAATAATTAAAAAAAAAGTTTGTTGTGCAAAAAAGGTGTACATTATACAGAGTCCGCCAGAAAAATGTATACACTCTTTGTTAGACTGTGTCAGGATATTGTATCGGGATATTACCAGTATACTACCAGTATGTTGTAGTACGGTCTTAGCTCAACACATGTCGTTACTTTCAACACAATAGTGAAAAAACAAAATGGCTGGTGCACGCTTAACGTTCGAGCAGCGAAAATGCATTCTGAAGTGGTTTATCAGGTTTGATAATACCGTTGAAGTGCAGCGTCATTGGAGGCGGGAGTTTGAATCAGAACCCCCAACCCGCCTAGCAATTAAACGCATTATTGGCAAGTTTGAGGCACATGGAACGATTTGTGATAATCATAAAGGAAGATCAGGAAGACCGCGTACAGCTACAAGTCCTGCTTCGTCGGATCTCGCGTTGGAAAAGTTTGTTACTTCTCCACAAAAGTCTGCTACGCAATGTGCGCGTGAAGTGGGGATTAGCAGTAGCCTACAAGTGTACGACGAATTCTGAAAGGTGCTAAGTGGAAACCTTACATTCCACGATTACTGCATGTGATTAATGATGACGATCCTGATTGGAAGAAGAGGGCCCATTGAGTTCCCTCCACGGTCGCCAGAATTAACCCCTATGGACTTTTACTTATGGGGAACCGTGAAAGATCAAGTCTATCGACGTAAGCCACGCACGTTGGAGGAACTTCGCCAGGAGATTACAGCGGCATGTGCTGCGATCTCCATTGAAACATTGACCGACGTAACTGCGGCGACCGCTCATCGTTCAGTAATGTGTCTGGCCGCCAACGGCCAACATTTTGAACATCTAATGTAACCACTGAACTAAGAAAGTACTACCGGTTGATGTTTGATTAGGATTTAAATTAAAAAAACAAACCTAATAAATAGTTTCGTTCCTTAAAGTGTGTATACATTTTTCTGGCGGACCCTGTAGTTATATGCACATCAACGGTAGGATATTTTATTAGGTATTTTGTTTTAGTATTTTAGTTTATACTACAATGGATCTGTAAATGCTGATAAATAAAGGTCGGTATAATGGTTTGGGGGGTGGTGGACGAGGTTGCAGAACAATAGATCCCACCTTTGTACATGCTTGGTGTTAAGCTTGAGTGTTAAATTAATACATTAACTTCAATCTGCATTTGTTCAACTGGTAATAGTTCAACGATAAACAAAGTCGAGGAACAGCAAGCATTGTTATGTAAGAAATCAAAGTGACCACCAAACTATGGAAAAGGATTGTACTTGAATCTAATGCATACCCCAATTTTGAATGCTATAAACAAAAAAGGCGTGCATTAAATTTGAGTAAATACAGTATTTATAAAAAAGATTTAAACTTAGGCCTACTCACCTTTATCCTCTGTATCAGTGTCACTATCACTATCTTCATCATTCTCACCAGCTATAAAATAAGCACAAAATAATCATTTATTAACACAATGCAAGGAATTCTGCAGGTTGGTATGATAATTAATTAGGACTATAATCTAAATAGCTAATCAAATATGAAATAACAAGACTAATAATAATAATAAAAATTTATGGTACAAAGATTCACAAATAATTTCATTACTGACTAGACAAGACACAGTATTTAATGGAAGATGTGGTGAAGCTAAGGTATGAATGCACCAATCATGGCTTTGCCTCATAGATTTGCTTTGGTGAGGCATGCACATATTTCTTTTTAATTTGCATTCACAGAATATATTTGTCAAACGATGGAAATACAGTAGGGTCCCGCTATTCCGAAACCCCACTATTCCGAAAATTCGCCTATTCCAAACAGAGTTCAGAAAAAATACAGATTTTTTAAACTTAAAAACAGGTGAAATTAAAAAGACGTTTGTGAAAAAACGTACATTTATTGTTATACAAAGAAGTTAAATCAAGACATACATAGAGCCTAAGCTTGATGAAAACACCTGAAATCAAATTGGAATGATAACTGGTTACCTACAGCACATATCGGCTCCATTTATACAATTCCGCGCACTTAATTTATGCCTTAACAAGTCAATACGTTGATATTATTCATGAAATCCACCTATTTCGAATTCCCGCTAAACCAAACGGTGTTCGGTCCCAATTAGTTTGGAATAGCGGGACTCTACTGTAGAGTCAAACCTGTATATAATGAAGATCGATATAACGATAAATCTGTATTTAGCAATATTTTTCTTTGGTCCTGGCAAATTTCCTATCCTAATAATGTTAAATGACCCTCACTACAACAATGAAGCTATTTTAGAAACACTCTTTTACTTAGTGTGACATGTGATAACGAAGTTGTTAAATCACCACAGCAGACATATGGCATGTAAAAGAGGGTTCAGTGTTGAAGAAATGTTGTTTATTGTCGAATGTGAATGTGATATTACAATAGAGGAAAGTGACTTTGGTAAGAATATAAATGAAGAGTGTGTAAGCAACAGTGACACAAATGTGTAGTCTTAAGAAGGCAATAGCAATGATGATAAAGCAGGTCTGGGGCCAACAATCAACATTCCAATATGCAACCAATTCTTCCTAGAATGTATGGCAGCTGTGTAGAACCTGGTGAATATTTTTTAAGTTTATTTTAATTATGCAGTTATTTCTGGGGAACTAATATTTATGGAAATGATAAGAAACAAAAACAAACACCAAATACAAAACATGCTAGACTGGATGAATGGTGGGATTGTACTGAACTTTAGAGCTTTTCTTTTCACAATAATTACATATTCTTTTGCTGACCTAACAAACTATTTTTCAATAGCTTGCATTAAACTTTTGTATGCCGAATTGCATAGAGATTTTAAAACAAACATTCTGGTTGTACTGATATTACCAGTAATTTCAGATTCTCAATTTCCAAGATAGTTTCTGCTGTCCTGATTTAGAGAAACAGAAAATTCTTTAAAACTTCCCTCTAACACTAACTAACACTGGACAAATATACTTTCTATTTACAATCTAACTGCATTGTATTTATACACATATATTGTGTAGTAATTATTTCTTGTTAACTTCTTGTGTAGTAAAACTTCTGCCAATGATTGTACTTTGACTGTCCCTCCCTCGCGAGCCATAAGGCTCATTGGGACCTTCATGAAAATGTAAAATAAAAAAATAAAATAAAAAATAAAAATCTAGTTATCATTTATTATATTTTTGATGAATTTTAGTACAAAACAAATAATCAGTTGTTAGTGTCAACTTTCAATGTGAATTTCAAGTTACTGTCCTGTATAATGAGCAAATCAAGGGCATCTTTGAGGTGTATCAACAAGCAAACAAAAAGAAAAGTCAGCCTCAACAGCACACTTCTGGGAGGAGGTCTATGAAATAGCAGAAGTCAATTTTTTAAACATTTGGGAAAACATGCAGAATTAGTAGCATGGAAAACATTATTCATTAAAAAAGTAGAGGAAAATTGATTAATTTTGATATTCCAGCAGAAGACAACCTCATCACAAGATACATCCATCCACCACCAAGGGACAACAGAACACTTGGCATTGAGATCAGCTGATGACAAGAACGTTTTGTTCTTCAAACATGTCCTGAGGTAAAAAGAAAACCTTATTAGTGAAGTATGTCTGTACATATATAGTACATTTACTATTAAATTATTATCACTTCACTGTATAGTTCCCACTCAATAGTTACATATAACCAAATTATGGGTGTTCATAATTGTATATCACTTCCTAAGATATGAGATATGGTATGGAGTACTGCTATATTATTCTCTCGCAGGCATTAAAATACCTTAATGGCCAAAATGCATAATAGCAAGACAGTGATACAGCAGGGAAATAATTTATTAAATGGGAAGATGATTTCAGCACTTGTTCCCGCTCCCACGGTAGCTCGCAGGCGAAATAGGGACACGGGGAAACCTCTCCGGTTTGAAGGATGCTACACTAAGTCAAGTTTAAATACATTTATTGAGCCCCTTGAAAGATACAAAGAGCACAATGGACAAAATGATAAATAGACCCTTTAAAATACAAGATGGAATTTTGTATCTTGCTTTACAAATAAATTCCTCTTCCTAGCTGTGCCGAAGAAGATGAAATGTTGATGAAGTCAAGGGGAGACGACTTAGTAAGCTCCTTCTGGAAAATAAGGCATGCTTGCCTTATAAGACTGATGAATAGCTCGGAGGACCAGAGCAGAGCAATTTTTATAGTCGCGCTTGCTCGGACGACTGAGAAAGAATTTCACTATTCTTGAAGTGAATGCGCACTATCAGCAAATTATTTTAAGGTCGACTTGCTGCTTCGACCGAAAAGAAGAACCTTTAGATGTTGCTTCGACACTGCAACTAAAATTAAGCACTCTGAAATATTCACTTCACAGCAGTACTTACAGTAAATCCTTTTACTTAATGAGTTACGCATTCAAGTCCATACGGTTTGATCAGGGAAGTAAAAAACTTGGCTTCACACATTTGTAATTAAATCACAAATAAATTACTTTGATGAATGTACTAAATTGCGTCTCTGCAATAACTAGGGCTGGGAAACTTCAAATTCCCAGCTCGACAATAATAACTAGATTCAGAATTCTGAACTGAAAACTAGCCTGGCGAAAGCTTCGAACGAGAGAATAAGAATGAATAGCAAGAATGACAGACGTCACGACATGTGACGTAAAGCAAGAATCCCATTGGCCAAGAAAAACAATAAATAATCAATCTTGGAAATAAATCAATTAAGTTACATTAAAATACTAAAACATAAATAAGAGAATTAATAGCATTACTTTAAAACTGAATTGTTTCTTTAAAAACACAAAATTATGAATAAAATATATTAAAAAATAATCAGACTGAAACTTTGGGTTGGAGATTATAACATGACTATCCAAAAAATGAAAGATGCGACAGTCAAATGTTATTTCTTATGAGAATTGATGGGAGAAAGAACAAACAGATAAGTAAACATATTTAAAATTATATTGAAGACACAACAAGAAAATAAAACAAACGAAGACACAAGCCTGTTGCCATAGCAACACGGCGAATGACCTCGCGAAACCAGCTAATGCCTCAAATCCGGCCAGACACGAATGCTGGACGGAACATATTGCCCGCGATAATTTCGCTCGTGAAATTATCTAACAGAATGTGACGTCAAGCAAATTCGTGAATGCAAGGATTCGAGGCCAAAACAACTATCAAGTCGCAATAAAGTCAAAATCGGTGGAGTGGGATGCGTCCGGCATCAGCACTCTGAATGAAAGCAGGTGTCACTGTCCCTCTTCACTGACAGGCAGAGGAGCCAACTTGATGAGGGGCCTCTTATAAGTGCCTGAGACAGTGCGCACAGTGACAACTCTGACAAGGCCGTCTGGGCCTGGGTGTACTTGGTGCACCAGACCAAGCACCCACCTATGAGGAGGTACATTGTCCTCGAGAACCAATACAGGGGTACCCAAAGGAACGTCTGGCAGTACCTTGTGCCACCTTGCACGACGCTGTAGCGTGTGGAGATAATCCACGGACCACTTCTTCCAAATGCAAGTGACCATCTGCTGAAGATGGTTCCAACGGGAACGCAGGCTGTACCCACCAGAGAGGTCAGGACTGGGCACCGATACAATGGGCTTGCCAATAAGAAAGTGGCCGGGAGACAAATATCCAAAGTCATCCACGTCCTCAGATAACGACATCAAAGGACGTGAATTCAAGAATGACTCAATTTGTGTGAGAACAGTAGACATCTCCTCGTAAGTGTACTTACAGGACGAGGACATCCTCTTCAGGTGGAACTTCAAAGAGCGTACTGCCGCCTCATGAAGCCCTCCCATGTGTGGAGAGTGAGGAGGCAAGAAACGCCAATGAATGTTCAAATGCGCAGTGGCGTCTTGCACTGCGGAGTGATGTTCTGATGACATCAAAAGCCTAGAGAGGTTCTGCAGGTCGGCGTGGGCTCCGACAAAGTTTCTACCATTATCACAAGTGATTGAACTTGGAATTCCACGACGACTTGTGAACCTTGACAATGCCGCCAGGAAGGCACGTGAGGTGAGCGAAGTCACTAGCTCAACGTGTACGGCCTTCGTGGACATGCAGACAAAAATAGCAACGTAGGCTTTAGTAGTCACCTTGGACCGCGGGCCACCAAACTTGAGAGAGAATGGACCGGCGTAGTCCACACTAGAGTTTGTGAAAGGAGGGAGAGGATTTACTCTCTCAGGAGGCAGATCAGCCATCTTTTGCTGAAAAGCCTGAGCCTCAAAGCGGAAGCAAACACTACAGCGCCTCCGTACACTGCGAACCAGCTTGCGAATGCAAGGGATCCAATACGACTCTCGCAAGTGTGAGATGACTAGCTGAGGTCCTGCATGACCTAGATGCAAGTGCACATGGAGAACTAACTGCCTGGTGAAAGCATGCTCTGCAGGAAGTAATATCTGATGCTTGTTGTCAAAGGGTAGGTTGGACCGACCTAGACGTCCACCTACACGCAGGATGTTATCCTGAATAAAGGGGCATAGTTGCCGGATCTTACTAGAAGAAGGCAAATCTTGCGAGGAAGACAATGCTTGAATTTCCTTTTTGAAAGCATTCCTTTGAATGATTCTAATGCAAGAATGCAAAGCTTCAGTAAGCTCTGACGGCAGCAAAGGGCCATTGATAGGTGACTTGAGTTTCAAGTAATTATTAATGAAACGTCGCACATAAGCCATGACCCTGATTGTTTTCAAGTGTGAAAACTTAGTCAGCCATGGGCTTAAGCTAGAGGTTTCGATGGTGACTAGCGCTGCTATCTTCACCTCTGGGAGAGACGAAGACTCGAGCTCAGTGGGCAAACTGGGCCACTGAGTGGAGTCGGCAGTAAGCCAAGAAGGGCCTGACCACCACAGAGAGTTGTTAAGTAGGTCAGAAGGGGTGGCTCCCCTAGAGATGAGATCAGCGGGATTGTCCTTAGATGACACATGCGACCAAGATTCAATGGCAGTGAATTCTTGGACGTCCGCGACTCTGTTAGCCACGAAAGTCTTCAGTTTAGAAGGTGAATGGTTTAACCAACCAAGTACAACCTTGGAGTCACTCCACAGGTGTACTGAACTTATAGAAAGTTGCAACGCAGGTAACACCCGGTGAACTAACGTTGCCAACAAGTGAGCTGCCAACAACTCAAGGCGAGGTATAGTCGTTGCCTTCAAAGGGGCAACCCTAGACTTGGCACAAAGCAGACAGCTCTTGGCCTTATCGAGGTGATTAGTAGATCGTAGGTACAGACAGGCGCCATAAGCCACCTCGCTAGCATCACAGAAACCGTGCAACTGCACAGATACGAAGTTCTGCTGTAATGCTAGCCGAGGGATAGCGATGCTGGAGATGAACTGAAGTTGGTTGTGAATCTTGCGCCACTTGTCGGCGACCGCAGAAGGAATGGGCTGGTCCCATGAAGTAGTCTCCTTCCACAAAGATTGGAACAGAATCTTGCAGTAGGACACTATAGGGCATATTAGCCCAAGGGGATCAAAAATAGAGGCTATACAAGATAGCAATGTCCTTCTGGAACAGGTGGTGAATGGCTTGGAGGGATCGACTGAAGTTTCGATCCTGAGCATATCGTCAGAAGGTTGCCATATGAGGCCTAGCGCCTTTATGGAAGAGGTGTCAGAATCACCAAAGGTTCTGTGGTCGAGAGACTCCCGCAGCTCAGGAGGAACGTCTTGGAGCAGTTCCACAGAATTGGAACTCCACTTACGAGGATTGAATCCACCTAGGGGGAGAAGCTCTCTCAGCTGAGAGACAATAACCTTGGCCTCAGACAGCGTAGCAGCTGTGGCCACTATGTCATCGACATAGATGGAATTGTTTATGATGGAGGCTGCTACAGGAAACTTGCTTCCCTCGTCGATGGCTAGCTGTTTAAGAGCTCTGGTTGCCAGGAAGGAGGCAGAAGCAGTGCCATAAGTGACCGTGGTTAGGTCAAACAGCTGAATAGGGTCTGACACAGAAGTTCTCCAGTAAATCTGCTGGAGAGGTTGGTGGTCGGGATGGACTAAGACCTGTCTATACATCTTCTCGATGTCCGCTGTGAACGCCACTGGATTGAACCTAAAGCGTAGGAGGATCGAGAAGAGGTCAGGCTGCACCACCGGACCTACCGCAAGAATGTCATTGAGTGACTTCCCGTTAGAAGACTTCGCCGAAGCATCAAAAACTACCCTGAGTTTAGTCGTGGTGCTGGAAGGCTTCAAAACGGGATGGTGCGGGATAATATACTCATATTTCCCGAGTGAACTCCGAGAGGCAGGCTTCATGTGACCCAATTTCAGATAGTCATCCATGAACCTGTTATATTCCTCTCGAAGGGTTTCATTTGAAGACAGTCTTTTTTCTAATGAGAAGAATCTCTTCTGAGCTTGTAACACTGTGCTCCCCAGGGATTCTGGAGCTGATACAAAGGGCAACTTTACAATGTATCGCCCATCGGAGTCACGCTGAGTATTGGCAGCAAAATGCTGTTCACAAACTGACTCGTCAGGGAAGGGGGCTGAGTTAGACACTCGTTCTAACTCCCAGAACCGGGAAAGCTGGTTACTCACTAACTGGTCAGCAGTTAGGAAGGCTGAGTAATTAGAAGACATAGCCTCCGAGCATTCAGGCTCATTGGGGCTTGCTTCAAGATAACGCTTAGCCGTGGATCGGCGTCGATGACCATTGGAAGTATGGCAACGCTGTGAAGGGAAAGGCGCAGAGGGCAGTTTCCCGGCGAAGTACCAACCAAGGTGCGAGTTCTGAATAGTAGGTAACTCACAGGTGGAAATTTGCCCTGGACACACCACTTGGGCGCAAATCTCCACTCCAAGAAGTAGATCGACACACTTAGGACGACTAAAGAATGGGTCAGCCAAGGGAAGATTCGGAGGAATGTTCCAATCTTTGGTCTCAATGAAAGAGTTCGGGAACCTTTTCTCCGAAATCTCCGGAACGACAATGGCCTGTGCATTGTAGCGCCATAAAGTCACTCGCGACTGAATCGTGATGCTGGTTAGCTTATGTGTGCTAACATTAGTGGACAAAATTCCCGCTAGCGTAGTCCGCTGCGCATGAGGAGCTAGTCCAAGACGCCTAAACAGCCTGTCGCTAATAAGATTGCAGTCTGAACCGCTATCCAGGAGGGCTGTGGCCTCAACAGGCGAGCCGTCTGAGTCCAGGATGCGGACAGTAGCAGTAGGAAGCAAGCAGCGCTGCTGGGTCTGACTAGAAGCCATAACACCTGCAGTGTTGGCAGCCTGGTGACTATCGCTAGTCGGGTCGTGGAGGAATGTGCTATGTCTCCCAGCACATCTCCTGCACTGAAAAGTCCTACAATTGTTGGCATGCCCTTGACTAAACAGGCATACGCGACACAGTTTGCGGTCTCTAACAAACTGGTCTCTTTGAGCGAAAGTCATGCTCCTGAAGTCGCTGCATGAAAACAGGTCATGCACAGCAGTACGACAACAGAGACATTTAGGCCTCGAAGAAGAAGACTTTGACTTGGAAGGAGCCGGAGAGCTCGGAACTGACTTAGCAGCCTGACTTTTCGTGGCAGCATCAGTCATCTGCAGTATGCGAACTCGGCTTTCCAAGAAGACAAATAACTCCTTGAGAGTAGGGAGCTTCCCTATTTTGACAGATGACTCCCATTCTCTGATGAGGTTCATCGGAAGCTTGTCGATGATAATTCTGGTAATAATCAGATCTGACAACTCCACTTCTGTATTAAGGGAATTAAGTGCATGTACCGTGCTTATAAAATGATCCAGGTATTTCTGCAGGGATTCTGCAGAATACCTCTCAATCTGAGGGGGAGAGAAGAGATTGTCCAGATGGGTGTTGGCGATTAGCCGGTCGTTATCAAACCTATCAATCAAAGTCTGCCACGCCACCTGGAAAGTCGCAGCAGAGACAGGAATATTCTGAATGACCGTACTAACCTCTGATGACAGGCAGGACTTCAAGTACTGATACTTGTCCATGTCCGAAATGTGCCTGTGTTGAATTACCAACGACGAGAAAGTGTCACGAAACTCGATCCACTCAGAGGGGTTCCCATTGAACTGAGGAAGACGGATTTCGGGGAGTTTCGGTAACAACGGCGTGACAGGGTCGAGCGAGGAGCGCTGACTGGCAGTCTGCGCCTGCTCGGGTTCATATAGCTGTTTCTTTTCAGCTATCATGGAGTCAAAGAAACTGATGACTTTATAATAATCAGATTCCACTGCGTGAAAGTCGAATTCATGATCCTGGTAGGCCTCGTCAATGGCCACCTGAGCATAATCTGACTTGTAGGCCTTGAAGACCTCTACGAATTCAGAGCGGCGAATGCGCGCTTCATGAAGCGTAGTGAGATCTTCGATTTCGTACTCTCGCATAATCTGCATTTGACGCAGAAGTTGCGATTGCAAGTACTCGAAGCGTCTTATTTTAGCCCTTTGGGCAGCTTCGGCCTGGGCGTGGGCTTCGGCTCTCTTAGCCTCAGCTTCCTCACGGGCCAGGGCGAGCTGGGCCTGGGCTTCGGCTCTCTTAGCCTCAGCTTCCTTTTCGGCTAAAGCCAGCTGGGCCTGAGCCTGCCTTTCTGCAAGGGCCTGCTGGGCCAGGGCCTCCGCTCTCTTAGCTTCGGCTTCCTCACGGGCCAGGGCGAGCTGGGCCTGAGCCTCCGCTCTCTTAGCTTCGGCTTCCTCACGGGCCAGGGCGAGCTGGGCCTGGGCCTCCTTGTCAGATAAGGCCTGAAGAAATTTACACAACTGAGAGTTGCCTCTGGAAATGACGGCGTCGACTTCTGCCCTATAGGCTTCTTCAGCATCAGAATAATCCACACCGTCGATTTCAGTCTGCACAAGGTCGAACTTAGCTGCAAGTTCGTCTAACTTAGACTCATACTTTTTGAGTTCAGGATATGTGACATCCTCAATGGCTAAATTACTAATGACATTAACCTGCCGCGTAATCTGGGCCTTAATGGGAACTCGCTTGGCTTTAAGAGCCGTCAAACCGTCTGGACTCGACATAGCGACTTGCTTATACAATGTCTGAATTAAATAGGTTGCCCGCCTAGAGCCGGTGCAACAATGACAAATTAAGGTTTGTTTATAAGAATGGAGTGAGTTGCCCGCATAGGAGCATACGAGTAGACAAAGAAATAGTGTGTAGCTGTACAGGTGTAAGTACACAGATGTAAATGTTTACACTTTACAAGAAAGTACAAAAAACTTAATTGAAATCTGTCAGAGACCTCCCTCAAACGCAATGCGGAGGAGAACCACAGATACTTATAGCAACTGACTTTAAACTACTTATTACTGATGGCTACTGATGGTAGCGTCTCACACCGGCGGCAAACTATACCGGGAGAACAAGATTGATATATAAGAATGACTAGAATTGTGGCTAATCACTGAGGTCTCTGTAATAAGTGACCAAGACAAATTCAAACTGTTAATTGAATAGTTACTCTACGTTAATTATAGGTCACTAACTATCAATGCATCTTCAACCATAGGCCTCTGGGTCATATCCAGGCCCGGAGGAACCACAAAGAGATGTTCCCGCTCCCACGGTAGCTCGCAGGCGAAATAGGGACACGGGGAAACCTCTCCGGTTTGAAGGATGCTACACTAAGTCAAGTTTAAATACATTTATTGAGCCCCTTGAAAGATACAAAGAGCACAATGGACAAAATGATAAATAGACCCTTTAAAATACAAGATGGAATTTTGTATCTTGCTTTACAAATAAATTCCTCTTCCTAGCTGTGCCGAAGAAGATGAAATGTTGATGAAGTCAAGGGGAGACGACTTAGTAAGCTCCTTCTGGAAAATAAGGCATGCTTGCCTTATAAGACTGATGAATAGCTCGGAGGACCAGAGCAGAGCAATTTTTATAGTCGCGCTTGCTCGGACGACTGAGAAAGAATTTCACTATTCTTGAAGTGAATGCGCACTATCAGCAAATTATTTTAAGGTCGACTTGCTGCTTCGACCGAAAAGAAGAACCTTTAGATGTTGCTTCGACACTGCAACTAAAATTAAGCACTCTGAAATATTCACTTCACAGCAGTACTTACAGTAAATCCTTTTACTTAATGAGTTACGCATTCAAGTCCATACGGTTTGATCAGGGAAGTAAAAAACTTGGCTTCACACATTTGTAATTAAATCACAAATAAATTACTTTGATGAATGTACTAAATTGCGTCTCTGCAATAACTAGGGCTGGGAAACTTCAAATTCCCAGCTCGACAATAATAACTAGATTCAGAATTCTGAACTGAAAACTAGCCTGGCGAAAGCTTCGAACGAGAGAATAAGAATGAATAGCAAGAATGACAGACGTCACGACATGTGACGTAAAGCAAGAATCCCATTGGCCAAGAAAAACAATAAATAATCAATCTTGGAAATAAATCAATTAAGTTACATTAAAATACTAAAACATAAATAAGAGAATTAATAGCATTACTTTAAAACTGAATTGTTTCTTTAAAAACACAAAATTATGAATAAAATATATTAAAAAATAATCAGACTGAAACTTTGGGTTGGAGATTATAACATGACTATCCAAAAAATGAAAGATGCGACAGTCAAATGTTATTTCTTATGAGAATTGATGGGAGAAAGAACAAACAGATAAGTAAACATATTTAAAATTATATTGAAGACACAACAAGAAAATAAAACAAACGAAGACACAAGCCTGTTGCCATAGCAACACGGCGAATGACCTCGCGAAACCAGCTAATGCCTCAAATCCGGCCAGACACGAATGCTGGACGGAACAGCACTACATGATAAATGAAATATATTTTAATGTGCAAATACAGTTTGAGCTTACATCCTATTTAAAGCGTCACTAATTGTTGTTTGCCTTGTATGTGCACTGCTTTACGAATTATGGCATTTTTTACACGATGCAAGTAACTATTAATGTCACTCAATAAACTGCTAGAAGGAACATGAACATATTTTCAAAGCAGACGTATTACTTTAACAGGAGTTTCACTTTGACAATTTCCACTCTTACAATTGCTCTTCACATGGTTCAAAAGAAGACTAAATTAGAGAAAGAATGACTATGTACTGTTTGAGAGCCTTCTGAGCATTACAATCCTATCATTATAGAAGAGTACCATAGAGTACAAATCCCATGCTTGCTATTCTGAGGGAGGGATTAATTCCATTCACAAAATGGAAGTGAAATTACTGTCTACACAGCACTTTTGAACATTGCAATTTTCATAATTTAAGTTAAATTTTTATCATTTATGATATGAAAAAAGCACTGCAAGCAGGACCTGAAAGTGTTATAACAGGATAAAATGATAAAGAATACCTACACTATGAAATTTCCAGGGACCAAATAAAAGAGCATACTGTAACAAACAGGCATTTGCATGCTTGGCAGAATACTATAGCTTATGCTGTGACTTGCTATAGTAAATAAGTACAGGTATGAAAGGATTCACCAACAAATTTGCTATCACGTAACTTTATTTACAAACCCTTAAGAGATAAATCATCTGCTGTAATCTTCTTAAAACATAAACATATAGTCCTCTATCTATATCTGTGAAAATAACAACTAAATACACAATACAAATATTTAGTGTTAAGAATTTGAAACTACTTTTTGTACACAAAACCATACATTTTCTACCAATATGGTATTAAAAATACACCCTGAAAATCTGAGCCCTCCTACCCACTTCTATGTTTGCATGAGGTGGTTGAAGACAAGAAAAATAGCTGATGGAGTCCAAGGTCTTTGTACATGAAAGAGGACAGTGGTAATAACAGTGCTCAATAATAATATTTGATAATTTAGAATAAATACTTCCACACAGTAAACCTAATGATTCTATATAGACACTTCTGCTTCTCTTACCTTTCTCTTCGCTGTCACTATTATCACTTTCAGCACCATCATCTTCACCATCTTCAGTTGGTTCTATTCCATTTTTCTTGCTCTCTCCCTCCCCATGTAAACCTCTTGTGCTTTTAGAGAGCAACTCCATGTCTTTTTGTAATCCTTTCTTTGCTTCTGCAATAAGGTTTCCTACAGATGATGTATCTCCCAAAGAAATGTCGTAGTGTCCTGCAAAGAAAATTAACACTCAAATTCTCATCTAATTATGTATTACTTCTGTCATTTTTACTACTGCAAACAATAATACTACAAGAAATATGAAAAAAACACTGAAAACCTTAAAAACAGACATACTGCCATGCTAGGGAAAAAGGCATAACTGCAAAAATTAAGAATATGGAGATTTTGAATCGTTTAAATCATCTTGATGTTCTGTACCATAAAACCACCACCTTAAAAAGCAGTGACATGAAGAATTCCCCCCCCCCCAAAAAAAAAATAAAAGGAAAAAGCAGTTACTTTTTTTGCAATTTCTCTGACATCTACAATGACAAAAAGCAGCAAGTAGAGACTGTACTGTAAGGAAACAGTAACTGCAAAAGAATTGCTTTTTAAAGTTGGACTTTCATTGCATGCTGTAGCAACTCAACAATGAAAGAAAGCAGTATATACTGGCTACACTGTAAGGAAGGGCAGTAACTTTCCCTTAATGCTTTAACAATCAAAGCCGAAATCCACTGCCTTGTAAAAAGGCAGTATCTGTAGGCCTATAATTTAATAATTGGAGGAAAAAAAATTCTTGATATCAGTTACACATTTTTCTGCTTGTTTTACAGTTTTTTACACACAAGTGTAAATTTCAGACCACCAGCGTAGTCTTGTAATGTAGCCAGCGTAATGTAGCCATCTGCCTACATTAGATGACACAGCATTCAAATGGTAGGTTTAATCCCTCTAGGGATATAGCACCACAGAGTTTAGATTAGTTTTGTTTAGTTGGTGTAAATTTCAACTTCATCCATAAAGAGAAAATAAAGAGAAACTGGTTAAACTTTGGTCTCAATTTTCAAGTTCATGTAGTTATTGCCACACTGTACGACGACGATGATAATAATAATAATAATAATAATAATAAAAAATAAAATTTGGTATATTTTCTTAATGGCTCAAAACTAAGTTGGCAATCCTACATGGAATACTTCCTACACACAAGTGACTTCACATTACAACTAAGCACAACTTACCGGACATGGCTACATGTGTGCTGAGTGCAGAGCGCATGGGTGAACGAGATGCTGTTTTTCGAAGTTGCTGGCACATTGCTTCAGATTCTAGCAGCTTCGCTCTCAATTCTTCAATTTCCTTGAGATAACCCTGAATCATTTCACTAACATCAGACTCACCACCTGAAAGATAAAACTGTGAAGTAAAGAAAGAGCAGAAATACTAATAAACCTCAACGTATAGTCCCCCCCCCCCCAAAAAAAAAAATGCATCAACATTAGTTAGGAATTGGCTGTAAACTTTTGACAAATTTTGCACTCTCTAACACTTAACTATCATTAGAATAGTTTCTTTTTAGGGGGATAATATACTTGTGCTTTATTATTTTCTTTTAGTTGTTTTATCATGAACTTTAACAGCTCAATGCTGGCCAGTTAAGTGATGTAAAACCTACAAAGAACATTACTGCGTTTTGTAATAATTTGTAAGATAAATTCCTGATTTGGACTATTTAAATCAATAGGAACATTATCCACGGAAGAATTTTATGGGAAGAGGTAATCCATTCAAAATTATCCACGAAAGAATTTTATGGGAAGAGGTAATCCATTCCAAACTCTCAAAGAACTAGCGTTTCAGAAACAATTCTGGCTCAGCCAAAGCACATTCAGTGTATTGTAGGAGAACTAAGTGAGAGACTGCAGTTCCAGTTTTCCAATTTCACTTACGAATTGCATCTTGATGGAACTGAGATTTTATGCTACAGTTGTTTTTAATACCAGTATTGTATTTAATTTGTGATACTTCCTACATGCACAAAGAAACGGTACAAAGAGTCGCACTGCTGAAACTAGGGAATGACTTTTCACATACATCTTGCAACTGGTTACCTGGACTAATTTCACTGATGCATCTTTAAAGGCTCAATATTATTCATTTTGTTTCTTTCTTATTTCTGCAAGAATACAAATGAACATGAGAAATTTATAACAGATGACATTCAATAAGGAAATTTTGAATTTAGTTTTGCATAAGCAGAAAAAAATGAATTGCTGGGTTGGGTAAAAAGACTATCAGCAAACACAAGTTAGATACTGTAACTGTAATATTATTTCAGTACTACTTATTAACATCTATGATTGTGTATAGATACCTGAATGGATCCAACCACCCATCGCCTTCTCAGCAAGGAGCTGTGTATTTTTAGTGCTAAGCGCATCAATGGTATCCTGCATGGCTTTCACCCTGGTACGCAGATTATTGTTCTCAGTCTGAAGCATTGTATTTTCGTGGAACATGTCATTAACAGTTTCCACACCATCCTCACCCAATACACGTTTACCCTTCAATAGACAATAACCAAATTCACAAATGGGTAAAACAATTCCAGCGGTAATTATCCTTAGCAAAGATTGTGTACTGAAACTGATTACAGTGAACTCTCAATTATCCAAAGACAGATTATGCTTTGTGGATTAATTATGGTCAATTTAGAATCTCCATTTCTATTTATTTCCCATTTTATTCTTAATGTTATTGTAATTTATTTTGCATTAGTTTGTAATTTTAGCTGACTGGTATTTGCTATTGACTGTTTATTGAAGAATGGTTTGAGGTTGACTGTACAGTGCCAGGTCACATGGTGTTGAGAGAAGAGGACATATTAAAGTGTATTAAATGACACTGATTCATATGAATCTGAAGTTTGTGACATCCCTCTCATTTCAGAAAAATGAATATCTCATTCTTCAGCCCTTGGATAGATAACTTGTTGTACTTACAACTTTCTAGAACAACAAGATGATTAGCTTAAGTCGGACAAACTGATGCTAAGAAAAATATTAAGTGCTATACAAATGACAGAAACAGATTCTATAAAACGGAAGTTTATTTTAAATGTATTATTTTGGGAAAAAACAGTAGCCGTTATTAGCTTATGTGAAAGTTAATTAGTGTAAATATTTTACTATTTAGTGTGAAGTAGGTAGGCCTACATTAATCCTAAAGTTTTGTTCATCTTCAGACATTAAAATGAATCATCAATGCTTTGCCTCGTGAATGAAATGCCAACATCTAAAATTTTTCAAGCACACTTTTAAAGCATTGAATAATGTCATTCACAGAGTTGCACACTATATATCTATCTTGTATCTAAATTTATAAAGTATCAAATCGTGTATAGAAAATGAGGAACTGTGTGTAATAGGTTTATGCACAGATCTACAGAACTGATAAATTAAAGTATCATAATTTTTATCCACTGTCCATTATTTTACCACATATCTCCAATTAGAACAGGGTAAAAAATATTTTCTGATTAATGGTGGTTTTTCTTGATCTATGCTTGTCTTCTCGATTTCCACAGATAATCGTGAGTACACTGTAATCTAACATGGGATTAGAACACATGAGTGGAGGTATTATACACTATACTTCACTAGATTTTACCACTGACCTGGACATGTTTTGGGATTCTGGCTATGGCTGCAAATTTACTTCCTTTTTCTTTGAGATTGTATTCTACGCAATGCCCTATCACTTGCATTTTTATTGAATGAATGGTATAGAGCATCTTGTACTCATGTAATAAGTTTGCATTTTGCAGTAATGTTAATGTTTTCAATCTGAATGGTTAATCAGGTTATGCTTAATGCATTCTAATAAATGGCAGGTATTTCAACAAAACATTAAAATTAAATTAATAAGCAGCATATTTATTATTTATAAAGCCATTTCTTTCAGTAATTTTAGTGCAGAAAAGATTTTATGGGTTTATGAGTTTATTACTTATATCAGCATAGAATAAGAGAAAGATAGAAATTATTACCTGTTTGTATTCCAGAAGTTCCAACTGTAACTGTTGAATTTCTTGACGAAGCAATATTATTGTCCGTGAAGATTTATCCTGATTGATAGTAACTCTATTTTTTATATTTCTTGCTCGATTAGCATATTTCAGAGTATTCAAAGTTTCCATGAAATCTCTATCACTTGGTGACACACAAGCTATCATCACAGTCTGACTATTACCTAAAAAGAATAACAAAAATATTCAACCTTAACCCAATATAATATTTTATGTATGTATATTATATATATATATATAATAAATATAATAACCAGATTATAATTGAACCGGTCAGAGCTAAAAGGCATTACATCTAGATTTCCACAACTTTGCAGGAGAAAGGAAAGAAACATTATAAATTAAAAAAGAGATTGTTGTACAAATTAGAAATGCATTCTCTTCTACAGAGTATTGACAATCACAGTGAGGGAAGTGATATGGTATGCACCAGTATGGAATAATGTCACAGGTTTCAAAGGCCCAATGGCATACCAGCATCAGTTTCAGTGGCCAAATACAGTAACATACTCTCAATGAATATCAGTGGAATGTGTAAACATTCCTTTGTAACTAAGAGTAGACCTTATTATCTGTTTGAGTCATAATATAATTACTTTTCATGATCGTTCATCCATTGGAACGCTTTCGTCAGTAGCCATTTCAGTATAGAAGGCTGTGACCGGTAACTTGTGATGGCCTATGTTGCCACCTTAATGAATTCACTGCTAGATCCGATGTTTTCAAAATACTTCTCGGTAACAAAATATTGTAACTTTTATACTGTCTAAATAGATCTTAAATATTTATTTTATGGAGAGAAGAAATTTGGGAGACAAAGTGGGAAAATGTTCATAACGAGACTACAATCATTAAGATGTTGAAATTTGGAGAAGAAAAGACTAGGAATATAGGGTATTATTATTATGAAAAATGGGAGAGAAGTGGATGAGAAAAATTAAGAAGTAGATCAAGAGCGAAATAATCAGGAAAGGTGTGGTAAGTTAACCAAAATCCCCAATCATTCATTATACCTAGGGGCTGAAGAACGAAGGGATTCTTAATGGACTTGTAAGATATAAAGTGGATGCAGTATGTGAAAGTATGTGGAAATAAAATTATCCTCTATTTATTTTATCTTTATTGATATAAATAAAGTTCTGTCAATCGAAGTACAAAATGTTCGTGATTTTTGTGCTCCTGCTTGGCGATCATCGTATTCATGAAGGAAGTTAATTAAAAATCCACGGAATGTAGAGAACAATTTTCTGCATACCTCATAATAATTATGTTCTAAGCGAGGGGGTATGATTTTTTTTAATTGAGGTATGATAGGGGAAAATCTTGGGACAGCATACTGCCTCTGGATTTTTCCCACCTCCTTCACTGAAGACAGATAATACACATATTATAATATAAATGAGAAAGTTTAGACTGTCAATATTATTTACTGCCCATTGCTGACAAAAAATATATAATACTTGCCTCCTAACGAGTCTTGTAGTAGCCTTGTGAGTTTTGAGTCTCGATAAGGCACATGCATTGCTTTCCTAGATTTGTCACCCAGGGCTGATATCACATTTCCTAACGCCAACTGCAACAGAAAAGTAAACATCACAATCACTGGTGTTCTTCTACAAAATTAAACAGAGAAGAATCATTGTAACATTAATATCACAAACAATGACTTCCTATTCATAGGCGTAACCAGGCCGACCGTATGGGGGGGGGTTATAACATCCGCGGGGTCTGGGAAAGGGGGATCCGGGGTCCTCCCCCGGAAAATTAAAAAAATTAAGACACAAAATAACGAGTTTTAAGCTTCCCACGCTTTATACTTGTATTAAGTAATTTATGGGCAGACTTAAAAAATTATACAATTTTCCTTTTTTCAATCAATGGGGGGGGGGGGGTTCAAACCCAATGTTCCTATTTACTTTATTTATTGTTCTTTCTGTCACTACAGATTGCAATATAATACAAAGAATACCAAATCAACCAAACAAAGGGGGGGGGGGGAAATTAATAAAATGAAATGCATATTGAAATCAATGAAAAAAAAAAAAACAAATAAAAACATTAAACAAAACAAAAACTGCATTGAATGAAACCTGAAAATATTAAACCAAGCAAAGAAACAAGAATTATGTTAATTATATGAAAGAAATTATATATGAACATGTTATCAACATTATTCAAAAGAATGACCATATAAGTGGTTTCACATGATTTGGATAGTCTCTCTCAAAACAAAAAGGCCTATTTCGTAACATATATGCTTACTTAATGAAAATAATTTACAGCCATCTATGAAAAGTTTACAGTTGGTAAACCATTTTACAATTTTGTGGTAATATAACACCACTAATAAAAAATCAGAGCAAATATTGAAAACAAAAGTGAGCTATATTTTTTAGACATAGTAATTTTCTCCTTCACATGTATACTTACAAGGCCACAGTTTATAGAGATGCCCTCTTTTGCACGCTCCCCTGTTGCACCTGTTCTCTTTAAACGTTCTGATCCTGCTAAGTCAACAAAATGGAATTTGGCTGTGAGAGTTTCAAACTCATTGGATGGATCAGTTGCTACTATGGAGTCTCCTTCATCCACTCCCTATAAATTAGGAAACAAATTACAGTAAAACCTCTACATAGCGACCATCGCTGGTTCCACGAAAAAGTGGTCTTTAAGAGGGGTGGTCTCTTAATAGGGGAAATGCATTTTTATGACTTCAAACTGAAAATACAATAGAATAAATATGGTACAATACAGTATATGTATTATGTAACATATAGTTCATTATTACTTACTTTTACAGTCTTTCAAATTGCAGCACAACAATAAGACATTTTAACCTATGCAGGCCAAGAACACCGAGCCTTTATTTACAGTATAACGGGGGTAATGTTTTCCAGGAAAAGAAAGGCATGTCTATTTTCCCTACATTACATTGAAAGGACAATGAAAGGGATGCGTCCAGCACGTTTCTTAGAATCAAGAATTTCAGAAACCCCCTATGTTCACTGAATAAACGTTTTTATAAGAAATAGAATTATCCCTCCGAGTCACTGTAATCATGTAGATAATAAAGGCATGAGTTCTTAAGGGTATTGAAACAAGCAGGTCAGAGGTAGGAGATGGAATGTGTCCTGTTCACGCCGTGCGCTGTACGGTACTTTTACGCTGTCTACTGTAAGGCATTTCCCAGAACGCGAAAGGGAAAACAGCCCAAAGCATTGTTCAACCATATTCACATTTATGTCCTTCACTCTTGTAAAAATGCTGTATTGAAAATTGAAGAGACGTCTTGCAGTGCCCACATCAGTATTTCTGTTCAAATGCTGATTAATGCCTACCATCTGAGTAAATATTTTTTTACGATTTTGGTTGGTTATAGAGGAGTTTAACGAAAATGAAACACTGGTCGTTGGTCGGGGAGAGGGGTGGTCGTTTAACAACAGGGGTACAAATAACATTGGCCTTATGGGTTTTACTGTTGGTTCCTAGAAAAATTGGTCTTTAAAGGAGGTGGTCGCTAAAGAGGGGTGGTCTTTAAGACAGGTTTTACTGTACATTACTTTTTTAAGAAGACATAATATCCAACAATTAAGATACTATCTTCATGGAATTAGGATTAAAATTGTAATGTTCTATTTGATTCTCAAACAGACATTTCCTCCAAACACTGCAAGATATGCTATTTTCTCATTTCCCTCATCTGAAAGCTCAAAGTTAGGCTGACAGAAATGGGTTCAGGATAAGCAATTTAGGAAAATGTCAAGAGGTCTTCAGGATTTTGGATTCAGCAAAGTGGTTGGGAACAGCTTCGATTATGTGCTTTAGAGAAAAGGATTGAAGTTCATGCACTGAACTGTAACGAAAACCAATAATACATCATATCTTACCTCTATTTTAACTAATCTTTGCTGTTTGATGTGCAGCGTGAAGATAGCATGTGATCGTGATGACTGGGAGTTCATTTGAGTGCTGGCAGTTGTTCTGGACAGAGCTCCCATTCGTAAACACTGCAGTGCTTCTTCAGCAGACAAAACAGGCTTCATAGTAACTCCTACTACATATATCCCTCCCGAGGCATCTTCATGTATTTTAATACCACCCTTCCCCTGGAATGCAGAAACTTCACATCATATAATATAGTATTAAGCATCCTATTAATCCATGTAGATGTAAGTTAACTATCGTACTTTATGTCTTTGAGACTTTCAGATTATCCACCCATGGATAGTTGGAAGTTTGTTGAATGTCTTAGTGATCAATCTTGTACATGAATTTTTGTATTTGGTTGTATTTGGTTGTATTTGGTTTTGTATTTCCAACATACATATGGTTCCTTTTCTTTTTGTTTCATTACTAATGTTTCTCTTATAGAAAATAGATGCCTTAAATAGACTGGCATTGATTACTGTTAAGATCTAATGGTTAAAAATTGGTCTTAAAAGACTCTAGATCAGTAGTCTTCAACCTTTTTTAACTTCATTTAACTTAACTTAATTTCATGTCTGATATAAAGTAAGAATTACTTTGACACGTACTCCCTTAGGTCTGACGCCTACACATATGATACAAGGAATAAACACAATATTGAATAACTAATAACTACAAGTATCTTAGTCTAGAACTATTTAATCACCTACCTTTAACAGCAAGAGCAATCGCAACAGATCATTTTAAACAAATTGTTAAGAGATGGCTAAAAAAGAAAGCTTTCTATACTTACAAAGAATTTATGGAATGCAGTGTATGCGATTTAGTATTTTAAAACTTATTTATATTGTAAGTTTTGTAACATGAACTAAGCTTTAATTTTGTAATTTTAGGACAGTGAATATTGTTTTTAACATCCTTTTGTGTATAGGATTATGTAATTCAGTAGATTTATATTCTGTAAATGTCATAAATTTTATACGCTGACGAGATCTGCTGCGTAATGTATATACCCATGGCTCAATAAAATATTATTAACTAAAGGGCCATTTTCTTCTTGATGATAGAATAGCAGGTCGCAATGATTTATTAATAACGCTACTAAGTAACACAAATATATCATAATTATATTACAATAACTGTAGGGATTACGTAACATTAATAAATGTATGTGTTTTATATTTTGTCTCCTACTTTGCAATGTTAATGAATATCACAAAGCACAGTAACATTCTTGAATTTAATATGAGACCTGACACTGTTTCTTTGTCACTAAATTGGCAATATTGGCTTTAATGTTGGAAGGAAAAATTCGAAGGCAGTTTTCGAAGCGAGCGTCAGTATTGACTTCACAATATTTATCCTGAAGAAAAGCTTCTCACATATGTGCCAAATCTGATGCTATGTTTGTTTGTAGGACGTCTAAACTTAAGCAACGGGCATTGTAGTTAAAATAAGTATTTATTTGTAGGCCACCAAAAATTAATCCGCAGGCTGCATGTGGCCCCTGTCTGCGGGTTGAAGACCACTGCTCTAGATTATAGATTACAAATCACTCTCAATATGCTTTTTGGAATTATAAAACAGAAAATAATAGATCGTACATATGAAAAGTAAACACTAAGTAAGTCAGCACTAAAAAAATTCTTTTTAGACATCTGATTGCAAAACACGCCGTGTTTCGTTTGTTACAGACCTGGTCAATTTGCACATTCCATTTAAGGTGTAGTAATTATTTAATGATCCCTGGGTATGCTAGGCAAATAACTTGATTACTTCTCTGTAAACATATAAAATGTAACACTGACAAAGAAAATTTTATAAATAATGCTGAAAATGCCTGCTACTCACCCTTGAAGCAAACTGTTCTCTTGAAGGATCAAATAAATCTATTACTTCTTCATTATACAACTCCATAAACTGAGCTACTATTTTGAATTCTGGTGGTGGCTCTCCTGCTTCTCGAGCTTTCTCTGCTCTTTCTTCAATTCCTCGGAACAGATGGTGTATTGCTCGAGGAATAATTCCTATTTGATCTTCCTGTACTTCTACATCGAAGCCTGTGCCCATTGTGTATGTCTTTCCTGAGCCAGTCTAATACATAAAAGAAATAATTCATTAAACAAAGTAAATTTGTGAATAATAAAAACTCAGTATGTGCCTTTTCATATTAAAGAGTCTTGGTATCGCTTTTGTCTAATGCTGATATTAATTTGTTCTTAAATAACACAAAACTGTTAACTAATTCTGTGATCCTCTAAAATTTTACAAAATTATTGTACAAATAGCAAATACATTTATTTATTCCTATTGACCAGTAGGACTGGCATAGGATAAGAATTACAATACTGTAACAATTACGATAAGAACATATGAACTGCTATGTTGTTACTATTATGTAAAATACAATATTTGTAGTGATATTTACAATTTTTATAATTTGAAATCATTCGTATGTACTGGATGCCCCTTGAAGCAAGGGCTTTTTCAGTAAGTTTCTGTCTAGTGTAGCCTATGTCATGTGAAAATTCTCCCTCTGTCTAGTATTATGATCATGAATATCTACGTTTCTTGTAGTAAATTTAGAATCTTCCATTGTCTGTAATATAACATGTACATTGCATAGACTGTTGCTGTCATTGGACTTACTTTTGCTTTGATTTACAATGTTCCTTTTTGTTATAGAGAAACATATGTTTAAACATTTATTCTCCAACAGGATTTTTTTAAATGAATAGACATTTTAATAACTCCAGAATTCATATACCAAAAGAAAGGGAAAAAACAGTTCAATGGAAATCATTTTCTTTACAGTAATTCCTATTGATATAATTTCTATCGATTTTTTATATTTTAAAACTCTTATATTGACAAGGTGGAGTCACCACATTTTAGACTGTCAATAGAAAACATTAAGTTTGCAAAGAAGTTGATTGCACTGCTACTGCAGACTTCATTCCAGCCAAAGCACATTCCACTAAAAGATATGAAGCAGATAACAATACGGACATTCCATATTTTGTATAAAAGATAAAGTAAAACATTTTTCAGTTTCTGCATTTATGAATGGATGCTGTGCAATTCCTAAGCAATTTTTTTAATGTTGGTCAAATATTTTCAATTCGAAAGCAATTTTATAATGAAACAGCTCTACATTTATTTTGAAAATTCCATACAGATCCTTATAAATCAAATTCAGAGCCAAATATTATTAAAACTATTGAGATGCTCTTTTTGTTCTTATACTGTTTCTCTACTATCATGTTAGCCTGGTATCTGCATTAGAAGAGATAATATTATGAATGATATAGCTCAAGATATGATTAATTGTTTATGGTAAATATCTTTCTTGCAAGTCAACAGAGGTCATAGACTCAACATTATTAGACATGGCCAGAAAGGATCTAAAAAATCAGCATTGCACAAAAAACACTTTTTTTAACTGCACACACTACTGTTCTCATATTACCTATTCTTCAGAAAATACTGTCATGCTTCCTGTTAACTAACCATATTAATAATAATAATAATCTTTATTGTTCATAGAGGTTCTACATAGTAGAGTTCCTATTGAACATTGTCATAAATTTCCAAACAAAATGCTTCGCTTTAGGGGAGTAACAAATAGTTGTTTGGAGAGATTAAGTTCAAGTCAATCCCTTGTTCTAACAAGAAGAAATGTATGTCAAGTTTATCTATAAAAAACTATTAACAGGGTTAAAAATAAAAATAAAAATAAAAAATATTATTATTCAAGTATGAAGTTATTTGGATTAAATTCATTCAAGGAATAATATGCATTAGTTACTAGTACATGTACATGTCGTATAGTTCTTTGGATACCATGAAATTCTTGAATACTACAGAATTTGTTTTCGGACAAATTCTTCACCTCATGTGGAAGCTTATTGAATATTTTGATTCCCATAGCAATGGGACTCATTGCTGTTATTTGAAGATTATGTCTAGTTATTGCTATATTATTTGCTGTTCTTGTCTCATGGTCATGAATATCTTTATTTTTGTTGATATTTGGTTCATTTGTTTTTATCAGTTTAAGTAACTCATCTACTCTTATACAATTCAACGGCCCTAAATAGCGTGCTTGCTCGCCCGCTTCGTGAGACATCGGGTATACTCGGCGATGTTCGTCTCTCGCAGTCTAAACTTTCATGACGACTACAAAATTAGGAAGGAAAACCGTTTCTTTATTATATAAGGCCTAAGTGAAATGAACACAATGAACAAATATTCTAATTTTATTTTTACTTACAATTTTCATAGCTCTGAACCACAAACATTTTTAATAATCTACCAGTGTAATTTTCTTAAAAATTTTCTTAAAAATCCTTTTGGGATGGCGGGCGAAGGCTGTAAAATATTGATGGTTTTATCTCTTGAAATATCGCTGATAATAATAATCCAAACAAACCATTCCTTCCCTTGAAACATTATATAATTTCTGAAAATTACACTGAATTGATAAAATAAAATTCACATCATATTCATGTCAATAAACAGCTGAGAAACAATACGTATTATGTGTTCACTGGTTCTTTGGAACTGCATAATCGATTCTGATATAGTTTTCCCAGGGGGCGCTTTCATGTCGTGGAATGTACTCTAAAGCAGGAATTTTAGCTGTTTCATTCATTATTAATGGCTTAGTTTATGAATGATTCGCGTGCAAGTGTTAATAAATATAATGCTTTAATAATTATTATACTCTTAATTTTTAATTTTTAGAAGAATTATCGTGGCGAAGCCACGGGCACCTCCTAGTATAAGTACATACCAGTCATAGTGAGGATATTATTGTTTTTAAATATATTTACCGCATGAATGCCTTCTACTTAATTTAAATATAATATTACAATCCTTTATAAGCAAGGAACCTGTTACCTGTCCATAGGCGAGAACAGTTGCATTGTAACCTTCCAGGGATCCATTTATAAGGGATTCCACACAAGTTGAATATACATTTTCTTGCTGAGTATCCATATCAAAAACGTAGTCATATGTGAAAGACTTATCCGAGCCCAAGGTTACCTGGGGCTCACCTGGTGTAACTGAAGTACATATACGGCACATATCTATCACCTCTCGTGGAATCTGGGGTCGAATTCTGAAATAAAGAATTTTTATTCATGTTATTTTTTGTAGTAAAACCTGATGATATAGAGTTAGATTTCCATGTTATAGCCTGTATTATCTTTCTTTATTGTATTATGGTAGAATCGTACTTATCAATGCTCTAAAATTCAGGTTCACAGTAATGTAATTTATTTCTTCTACCTACAGGCAGGCATTTTGTATGGCACCATGCATAAAACACGTTCAAATGTACATATAATGTTTGTTTTCACATGCCGCTTATTGTGAACACTTCGAGATGAAACTAATCTGATAATATTAACCGAATGATAAAAGTAGCCAAAGGAATTAAATGAAGGATATTTATTCATATATAAGATAATGCACTACAAAACAGAAATAAAATATTTAATCATAAAATAATCCGTAACTGAATAACTGAATCACTCACAGGATAATACAGTAATACACTACAAGCAACTATTTTTTAACCAGTAACAAAGTTTTTAATTCTTTTTAATTTCCTTTAGTTACTCAGTTACAAGTGACAAGTGTTTTTGGAAGTCTATAATGATCTGTGGTGAACACCACGTAGCGAAACATCTTACACCTGTCTGGCTTCCTGGTCATCCTGTGAGCTGGGAACAAAATTGCTACCTCCAGTACGAAACTCTTAAAAACGTAATTTGAATGACATGCAGTACTTGGAAATAAAGCTGCAAAAAGGAACATGCGATAACATAAATTGAATCTTTGATCACAATAAACAGCATTTTTTCAATGTATCAGTATTAATCCGTACGGTACTTCATAAAAGTGATAATAATACACGATTGACAACATTACCCTTGATTACATTAAGCGGCGTTAGCTGTATTTGAGGCTAATAAATACTTTTTTTTTTTTCGCAATAACAGTTCCAATTTTTAAGCCTTTAATCCTGATAACTCGGCATTTCGGAAACTCGGCGCCCTTTCGGTCCGTATTAGGCCGAGTTTAAGGGACTCTACTATATAAACAGTAATGGGCAAACCCAATTATATAATTTGTTGGAAAACGTATTTATAAAGCTCTTGGGAAGCGTTGGGTTAGCCTGTGAGGAAGATTCTCCAAAGCCCACTGGGGATAAGCCCTCGGGACCCCTTCTCGTTAATACTTTAACGCAGGTAACGAGTAACTTACTGGACAGAACGCGTTTAGTGGGAATCGCGGGCTTTAGGCTAAATCAAAGCACAAAAATGCACTGGCTTGACAGTACTGATAACGAAGAACCAGTGAGCCAATAAAAGAGATGGAAAGAAAGCCAAAATAGCTTTAAATCAATGCATAAAAATGCATTGGCATGACAGCATAGATAACGAAGAACCAGTGAGCCAATAAGAGATGGAAAGGAAGCCAAAATACCTTTAAATCAAAGCATAAAAATGTATTGGCTTGACAGCACTGATAACGAAGAACCAGTGAGCCCATAAAAGAGATGGAAGGGAAGTCAAAATACCTTTAAATCAAAGCATAAAAATTCATTGGCTTGACAGCACTGATAACGAAGAACCAGTGAGCTAATAAAAGAGATGGAAGGGAAGTCAAAATACCTTTAAATCAAAGCATAAAAATGCATTGGCTTGACAGCACTGATAACGAAGAAACAGTGAACCAATAAAAGAGACGGAAGGGAAGCCGAAATAACTCTAAATCAAAGCACAAAAATGCATTGGCTTGACAGCACTGATAACGAAGAACCAGTGAGCCAATAAAAGAGATGGAAGGGAAGCCAAAATAACTCTTCTTTAATATTCAAGCAAAATATTGCCAAATAAATAATGTATTGCATGAAAACCTATGCCTTTTCTGTCCCGTGCGGGCGACCTTCATGGCCCGCTTGACATCTACATGTCCGGCGCAACTTGGTATGAAATGCAGCATCATAGAAAACAATTAGCTAACGATTGACAAAAAACACAATAAAGAAATGTTGCATAATACTTCGCACAGAAATACTAGAAAAACAAATGTGTCTGGCCATTCTTCTCTGCGGGAATCATCATACGCACTACACATCAGCTAACTGCGAAGATGAAGCGAGAATTATTAGTTTTAGTTTGAGTTTCCTTACACCATCAAAATATTTACAAATCAACCTATTATGATCAATGAAAGCACTCCTGCTGGAGAAGACGAGAGCAGCATGTTGTTTTTATTTTTTTATTTCGAAGTCTTTGGACAATGATGACATAATAAGGGTAATCTTTTATAGCAAAAAATAGTGTCGGTCATTCATTTATAGTCACGGAATCCATTAATGTACTAATTATTGCAACTGAATGCTGATAACCTGAACGTTCAGTTCAAGGTACTATGATATGCAAAAGACCTATAATTACGCAACGGCGTGACGTCAATACTAAATAGGGTAGTTCCAGGTGAGCTTGCCGTAAGGAAGAGATGGCCAAAACCACTAATTTCTGTAGCGATGAACACAATTATCTTAACTACAAGTAGGCGGAAGTATTTGATACTAATAATAGACTGTTCAATAGATGCACCATACATTTAGGCTACAAACCCGCAACTGCTTCGTCATTAATATTTTTTACTGGCAAATATTGAGAGAAGTGAAGTGAGAAGTACGATGTATGTCATCGCTAGACAGTTATACGAAATTCGCTGTATGAGGTGAGGGGAGAGATGACCCATTACTTTCCAGAAGATTCAGCTAACAACACAGGAGCCATATTTTTATCATATTGCTAATTTTCCTTAATACGTATTGTAGATATTGTTACTTAGCCTAAGCTTGACTTTTATCAATCTGAAAATCCGACGGGTTCGATTTTCGATTGCTTGTTTTAGGGTCGGCCGCGGTGTTCTAGGGGTAGCGCCTCTAGATCCGTAGGTCGCGGGATCAAACCCGGCCGCGGTCGACGGAAAAACGGGCACAGAGTCCTCCGGGAGGGACTTCAAGCTGGGGGGCCCATGTCGTAGATTTACGGCACGTTAAAGAACTCCAAGCCTAAATTACAGCCTCTGGATCAAATTTCCCGGCCTTTCACGTCCAAGTAATACCTTATTTTCCTAGGGGGTTGTGAGGCGATGGGCTTACCACCTGTAACAAAATTCACATATGTATCAGAAACCTCCAATTGGAGGCCCTTCGCCCCGACCGACACTGGGATATAGGACGGACGGACGGACGGACGGTCAGTCAGTCACATGTTTTAGGTCAGGGATAAAACAAGAAACGAATATACGAGGGATGGGGCCAGGGTTGCCAGATCAGAAACGTAAAACAGTCGTATCGATATCCGAAAATAGTCGTATGTTAGTTAAAACTGTCGTATACTTGTGATTTTTCAGTGTAATGAACGTATTGCGTTAATAATAATAATAATAATAATAATAATAATAATAATAATAATAATAATGATAATAATAATATTAATTAATAATCAGTATTATGCACCTTATCGTTAATAAGTCATCTTAATTATAAATGATTAGGCGTGTTTCATTATCTTCCGATGAGCCAAAATTTGATTAAATAAACAGTATTTGCCACAGTGTTGTAATTATTGCAAAAGGCACAGAACTGTTTTCCAAACATATTAATTTTAACAGCATGCCTACAACAAAAATTATGAGAAAACATATCAAAATTTAAAATTCGTCAGTAGATTGATTAAAAAAAATATATAAAAACCCCTAAGTGAAAAATAGTCGTACAAATAGGCGTACGACTCGTGGTTGCGTCGTAAGTCGTACAAATCTATGAAATAGTCGTATGTGTACGACTATAGTCGTACATATGGCAACCCTGGATGGGGCATAAGTCATGGCAACTATTCCTTTTCTCACAGTAAGGGGATGATACCATGATATGCTGTATGTCAAGGCAGAGTGTGGCATTGTTTGGTAGCATTGTGAAGTAGCCTACGGTTACGGTATACGAATAGAGACGACGTAATATAGTTGTGTCACCCGCCGTGCATAATGGTTATGCAATTTGTGAACAGCTTTCTTACGTCCATCCGAGGGAGAAATGCCAGAGAATACCACAAGGAGCTGACGGAAGCTTTGGGGAATAATGCCCAATGTCCCGAACTTTAAGGGATCATGAAATGGGTATGTGTGTTTTCATGCTTCCAACTACCGCAATACGTTATCGTGGCACGATGCAGTCGTGAATGAAAGTTTATGGGTGTCTGTTTCCTTTGCCACCCCTACATCCAGTACCCATAATCTGCATTGTAGGCCTACCTACATTCCATACCCTTACCTTTCATTTGTAAAATTCAAAATTTTTAAAGTTCCACATCTTCAAAAGAAAAATAGATGCCATGACATCCATCGTATTAATAAACCTCTATGAAGATATCTTAATATTCAATCCACAACGTATGAAAAGTATGCGACAATATTCCTATAATTAAATAAATTATTTCGCTTAGCCTTTTAATACTGTCACAACAACTTACGAATGTTAGCATGAAGAAAAAACGTATTGGATTCGATGCAGTCGAAGTCCTGAAACATATACTTTCATGTTTTATTTCGATGCATACTTCCAGTTGCAATACATCTCAAACGCGTTAATTTACTTCATACGAGAAACAATTGGCAGGATATGTTACGTTATTCAAATATCTACTGGTATTATCAGTAGCAACGGCATCACTGAATCTGTAACTTACCGGTAACATATTTTTAAATAGATAATAGAAGTTTAAGAATACCTAAGTAACATAAAATATTCCAGGGATTCAAATATATTGACTTGAATGTGAGTGGCTGTTGGGACAATGAATATCAGAAATCAATCTAGGCTAGCGTGAGACATATGCTAAATTGAAAAGAGAGCAGTTAATCTCAAGTTTGGCCAAAAAAAATGTATTTATCATTATACATCCTTTGTGTAATTTTCAGCATCTCTAAGCAAGTATCCTCTTTGAGGTCGGATTTTGAAGTAAAATTACAATCAAGAGATGTAAGTTACATGGAGAAGAGTACATAAATTAACGATAAACATATATAACACTTCATTTAACTTGCTACAATAGACTCTACAAATATTTCATAATTTGACAAACAAAACTGGCGAACTCAAGAATCTATTTTTGTTCGACCATACTATAATAGTATGCTTATTACATGTGATGTAATGGTATCCATGATGATATCCATTAAGATACAGATTTCCATTATAATACAGGTGTGGTATCGACATATTTTTCGAACAGGAACGATGTTGAAACCTTTAGGGCAGCAAATGAAACTGCATAATTAACAACCTGTATTCAAAATAAAATCAATTCTGTCCGGGTAATTTTAATATTATACTAAATTGAGTACATTTTGTGTGTTTCAACGTGCGTTGTTTGACAGTAAAGCTCAAGAGAAGCCCTGTGGCCTGCATCCCTTGTAGCCTGCCATCTATCGGAAACGATGAAAACTTCAAACAGCTGTTGTCCGACAAGTCGTTTACTTTATCAATTACAAGGTATTCTAAAAAACCCAAAACTTTTACATTTAATTGTGGTAGTCTATGCAACTTGCCTATAATGATAGATAAGACACACGTATGAAAATTATAGTTTCATAAAAAACACAGGAATGCTCGTGTCTTATTAAATGTCATTAAGGGTTCGTTGCATAATATACTGAGTTAGTGCGAGGTTTTTACAAAAATCGACCCAAAGCAAAAAGAGTGAGCAGACAGGCCCAACTAGAAGCGTCTTTGCCAATTTATTGTATACCTAAACAGTGAAATGTTCAGTATTATCTCTGCAGGTTGCGTGTATCGAAATGCCTTGAACTCCCCACCCACTGGTCAATATAGACTACACGTAATGGTGTCGAGGAGAAAGAAATGAAGTAATTTTACATTTCTTTGGAGCATTGAAATTCACAGTGATAGACACGATAGACTTTCTAATAATCCTTGTATAATCCCTTTATCGGGAAAGTAGAAAACGGAGAAAATTGTTACAATTAATCCGTCCGTTTAAGATTCAATGCGTGTAACTCAATGCACAAGTTACACGCTTTACACTGAACATCCGCGTTGCTTACACTTTATATAAAGAATAAAGATGGCTGATATCTATAACAGATGGCTTGGCAGGTGTCCATCACGAATTCAGTTCTTACGAAGATTTACTTGAAAAAAAAATTTGCCTCTTTACTCTTTTATGCTTGGGATACATGCAGAGATTCTTTCAAAGAATTGAACATCATCACTGTTCCCGGACTGTACATTTACCACAGCTTGATTAATAAGACTGACTGAGTCTCACCTTAGACAGGCAGTACACCATCACAACACAAGACATAGACACACTGTAACTTAGATATACCATATTACAGACTCTCCAAAGTGCATAACAAGCCACAAATATTGTATAGGTTTAAGCTCAGAGTTATTTAACAAACTACCAAAAGCAGCTTTCACTGCGCCTGAAACTAAATTTTAAAATGAAGACTCTTGGATTCGGAATAAAGTATTTTACAGTATAGCTTAATTCAAGATTGTAATGTGGTTGACTTGACCTTTTAGAAAGTATCAGTTTAGCCTATTCTAAATTCTGTGTAATTTTAATTATATCTTAAGTCGCTTGTAAGTATAATGTAGACGAAACCTGTAGTGTGGTTGATTTGACCTTTTAGAAAGTAATCAGTTTAACCTATTTTAAACTCTGTGTAATTTTAATTATACCCGAAGTCTCTTGTAAGTGCAATGTAGACGAAACCAATACATGTATCAACAAATGTACATGGTGAATAAAGTTCTTGATTTCTTCATTTCATCAGTCTCGATTCTTTTTATTTTATCCTATCAAAGTTTTCTGAAACTAATTTTAATGCACTATTGAAAGGCTTCCGATTGACTATCTTTCCAAGAGATTCGATCTATAGGTGGCGAGCAATGCCTTCTTCCATTACGAATCTATGACGCCTTAATCGCACGATTGGTGTAACTGTTACCAAACGATTTGTAAGTAACAAAATTAGACAAGGGTTACGTTTAACATACCCAGTGATAACCAAATAATGTTGAACCTTGGTATCTGGAGCTTTTTCATTGTGTTTTGGAATGATAATTCTTTCACAATGGCCGTCTGTAGGCTAAGATGGAAAGGTGAAGTCAGACTGAAGAATTCAATGCCATAATCTTGGGCCATGTGAGTCAGTTGGAGAATTTAATGTTGTACTGGCATGTTGCCATGATAGCTCAGTTGGTAAGAGCAGCGGCACGGAAAGCCGTAGATTCTGGTTCAATTTCCGGCTATGGCACTGCATTTTTCAGTCTGACTTCACCTTTCCAATTCAGTGTGTTTTGTTTTATTAAATTATTGTGGGAAAAGAGTTCGTGTCTATGCTAACAGGTTTCACAGAGAAACAATTTCAATACTTCCACTCTCGCAAATCGCCCCTTGCTGCCGTCATTTTGAGGGCAGTCAACTTTCGGTTAGATATACTTAAATGCAAGGGAGTCCCGTACCAAGTACGGAATATCTCGTGCCTCTACTCTAAACTAACTTCGTGTTTCTTTCTGCGGTTAACTCATTATATATTTTAATGTTTTCATACAAACTTCAGTAAGGGACTAATTATGCAGAAAATTCTTTTTTGTTTTTTTTTTGTTTTAATGGCTAAGAGTAGTAATCTACATACATTCATAAAACCTAAACAGCAGCAACACTTTCCGAACCAATCCCCGCAAATTGATTTTTATGCTGTTATCATATCCAATATAAAATCACAAGATTTGCCTAGTATTTATTTATTTATTTTTATTTAATTATTTATTTATTTTACCTTCGTAAAACATAAAACATACATTCATTTAATTATTTATTTTTATTTATTTATTTATTTTACCTTCGTAAAACATAAAACATACATTCATAACAGAATCGATATTTTAATCAAACTTTTAGAAACAAAGATGAAAAGAAAAACTTTTGTACGAAGATTTTTGCATAATTTCAAAATCAATCTGAAAGTTGAAAATATGGATTTAATGAAGAATTAAAATATACATATCTCCTAATATTGTGGGGGTGATAAAGAGAAGGCTTGAAACTGGGCAGGCCAGATAGCAAGCATTAAACATAAAACTCTTCAGCGGCTTAAAAAGAAGGGAAGAGGGAGCTCCAGAACAGGTGGAGAATATTTCCCAACAAACGTAAATCTGAGGACTGACCGGACATGAGCCCTGGAATGCACTCCATGTTGAGCAGACGTATGACCATACTCATGAATGTGATATCTACCCTCGTATCTGTTTCCATTATATGCTGCCAACGTGTTCTTCTATAACCCATCACTAGAACCATAGTGTTGTAGAGTTTGGTATCACAAATTTTACACGAAACACGTTTGTAAAGGAATTTCAACGAATGGGTGGAGGAAAATGCCATGTGTATGTAACAGCAGCAGACATTCCCAGACTTATAGAAGACTGTTTGAATAAATTAACTGAGTATCCCGGATCAAGCGTACGAAAATGTTGGAAACTATTTTACAGAAAAAATGCCGGGTTTCCTAACGTGTGTAGTATAAGAAATAGTTTCCAAGGTAGGCAAAGAGACTTTATACTTTGATGATCTACCATATTTTCTTATAAGTGCCTGTGGAAAAAAAATTCACATTATAAACATTTTAGACGTTTAGAAAGTAATATCTTATCATTACTATTGTTTTTATTATTTTTTATTGCAACGGATAAGAAGATAAAAGAGAGCATGCAGATTAAAAATATAAACTGACATTCATTTTATTTGCTATTGTGAATGCACAGGGCTTAAATCGAGGGAGAGGTATATGCCGTACCCGTACTTTTTTTTTTCGCAAGTGGAAAGGTGTACACCCTCTTTTTAAGCCCATCGCCGATTCCTTAACTGTACAATTTTATTTTCAATATTGTTTAATAATATCAATGGACAACCATTAGAAATGAGGAATTTAAAGTTCTATATAACACAGTGGTTGAAGCACTTTAAGCATTCAGAGAATTTAAGATCACGCAAATTCGCTCCACATCGCTTCGAGGACCTGTAGAAACTTTTTAATGCGAGTACCCCCATTTTTTCGTTGGTCTCTAAGCACTGTGAGGTCCAAAACTGACATATTTAAATTCTTAATATTCCATAAGCTAAATGCAAATTGTGGGGTTCATTTGATTACACCTGATATACGTACTTTTCAAGTGAACGCTGAAGATTGGAGTTCTCATATGACTCGGGTAAGCGCTTAGAAAATTCTCGCCTGTTTTGTTTCTACTTTGGTCAATCTTCCATCCTTGCTTCAATTGTAAACATTTAGTCGAAGCTCAGACAATTTCTCTACAAAGTGTCATTTCTCCACAAAGTGTCCTCATATACCATAGAGGAAGAATTTTGGCTTCTAAAGGACCATCCTTTTGGGTGTTGAAGTGGGAAATAAATTAAACTAACATCACAAAGCTAAGTAATATTTTACATGCCTGGGATTTACAATCTATAGACAAATGGCACAACTTCGATCGGTCCCCTATTAATCAATATTTAGGAAGCTGTATCTTGGCCCAAGGTGTTAAGCAGTGATACAAATGTTTGTTTACACCGAGAGAAGTTGTGTCGGTGAAGGCCGACGTAAGATCGCAAAACCTGCCCATGACCTCATAAGGTAAAAGCTCAGTAGGCGAAGTGGTTTGCGGAGGCTATTGAGAATGCTCCTCCTGACTTTCTGAATCGAGAAGAAGTAATTTCTTCAGCACACATGTTAAGCCTCTGATGTTCCCAGTCTCTATATACACACAACACACCTGCAGGATAGTTCTTTATTTTTAAAAATGCGTAACTGACCACGATATCGTCAGTTGAGTACTGGAGTGTACAAACTACACTTCTTGCAGCATGTGAGACAATGCATATTTCAAACGTTTACACATGCATAACGCGCATTTACTGCAAAGCCACTTTTCCACCTTCAAATACCGATTGTTCTTTGTCAAGTTACACACGAGTCTCGTCAGTATTCGTAGCTTTTTCCTTCGCTTTCTCAAATCTTACCTTGATGGATAAGACACACTCCAATACTTAGGCGGCGATATGTTACTAGAGCGTTCCAGGTACTAGTGACAATTTTAACAGAAATGTAACGGTGTGGTACATTGAGTGAATATACTGTTTTATAAATTGGCATTTACTTTATTATCCCTAAGCTAAACACGTATTAATAATATTTCTTACTCCTATGATCATTATCAGTTTGTCTACGTTGCAACAGTGCCAGGACCTTTGAATGAGGTACCAAGGAGGAAAGATATGTTTGTAATGCATACGAGTATTTATTTAAATGTATTATATATTGGCGCAATTTAAAGATCTGTGCCGGACTGCAAAGAAAACAGTTAACAAAATGATAGGGTACGTAGTTTATTTCTTGTACACTACTGTGTAAATTGTACGTGAATTTTAGATTTTGTCGAGTTTTTTACGTTATTTTATACAAATTTTAGGCAAACTAATCCTACAGTGTACATTATGCATTTTAGGGTTAAAATTGTATTGTTAGCAATCCAGTGTCCTATTCTGATGCACCAAGGATGCTTTGAATATAGATTCAAATTCAAAACAAAACAAATGACAGTTGAACTAAAGTCAAGACTTTTAGGAAATAATTAAATAGAAATATGCACATACATTTATCGTAGCCTATACATATGAATGAATGATTTATTCTTGTATCTGGAGTTATTTATTTATTTAATAATAACGAACATTACAGGTATAAAACCCAATTACAATGTCCATGCCAAAAATACAATGCATACATACAAAATAATTAAAACATAAGATACAAAAGATAAGAATACACAAAAGATAAAAGTAAAAAGTAAACAAAAAAAAACATTACAAGCAGAAAAAGAAATTTCTAGCTACTTCTGGGTTCCAGCAGTTGCCAGGTTATAATCACAGTACATAATGCCTTCGAGAATTAAGATAAGAAAGAAAGAAAGACTGAGGAGAATGTTTGGCACGATACATTAAATCAATACACTAACTACAATTGATTGTAACTACGTTTAGTGATTTTAATTCAGTATTAAATCAACTTCAACTAAAGCTTTTTTTAATTCATTTTCGGACATGCTAAGTATATCAAAATTTAAAAAGTTAATTTTATTATACAAAGTGGTTACTTTATTTAAAGGTGAATTTTTATGAATATCAGTATTTACCCTGGGGGTAAAAAATAGCTTCCTGTGTCTACTTAGTTTACATGGCACGTAAAAATAAATCTTCTTAACAATATTATTATCATCAATTTTTGAATGCAATAATTTGTGAAGGAATATTAAACCTTGACTATTTCTTCTAAATTTTAAACTTTTAATATCATATAGTTCTAAAAGCGTTTGGTAATTCAAATATGTTGGATAATGGCAACATAAAATAATCACCCCTGGTGTTACAGAAGTTTTTCACCAAGGGCATTTATCGTATACATAAACAACGTTGTATGGTTCCTGGGCCGTAAGGACAGTTAAATTCTAACCATGTATGAAAAACATGGTATGAAATGCACTGAAGATTTCTCCCCAATTTTTTCATAATATGTAAATGTAACTGATCTTGATGCTGAAGGAAAATGTCGATTTACAGAGAGAGGTAACGGTATGGTTATTTCAATCGGTTGATCAATGGATTATATAGTATCTACCCGTAAAATATGATGCTCATATTAACATCGAGGTTAGTTCATCAAAATGTTCAGCCAATTTTATTTATAAATATGTTTCGATTGATATTTCATCCGCACGTAGGCCTATAGACTCAATTGTCGCAAGGATTAAGGGATCTTTACAACCGAAAAGATGTATATGAAAAAGAAGTTTTTAGACTGTCGAAGGTAATCAAGGCACTTTTAACGGTAGACTATATTAATTAAAAGGATAAAATTATGCAACTGAGAGTTATAAAATTATGACACTCCAGGGTGGCCAATTTTGATTGTTTCGCATGGAAAATATTCTTTAGTTAAGAATAATTGCATATGATTAATAAATAAGTTACACTCAGTCTGGTATAAATTTAAAATGTTAAAATTTATTACGCCTTTTTAAACGTTAATTTCTCACCGTGGTCGCAAATATGCCATACTTGTTGGCTGCAAAGCGTTGTCCATTCCATCTCTTACATTGGCAGCCATATACGAGAAATCAATAACCTCTGTCTGCGCAAGTGCATACTATGTGGCGGGAGGGTTCACGAACAGCTGTAAAGCTCCCAACGTGGCTGCAGCATAAATATTAAAAATTATTATTTCACAAAATATTAACGCGTCTTAAAAAAGTGTGTGATACACGTGGTAAAATGATTTTATTTTGCCCGTATTTTGCTGTAGCCTATAACATACCTACTCGCAAAATAAAATCCTTCTTTTAGCTCTTCTATCATAAATAACTATTTGTAAACTTGTTTTGCACATTTTTAAGCAAACCTTATGTGTCCTAAGCATACCTTAAGCATACCTTATTATGATTTAGTGGAACCACTTCTAGTTCTTGCTGCATCAAATAATCAAATCCATTGTAATATAAATTATATTATGCTACTTTATTTTATATCTCTAAACTTCTTACTATAAAAGAGGAATTATAAATTAAAGATTCGTCTTGTGTTTATGATTTGACTGCAGTATCTGTGCTTTAACGCTACCTCTGCCTTCCTTCCATGTGTGTTGCAGATTTAAAGTTATCTTAAATCGAACTGTAGAATTCATAACGATGACTGTGTAATTCTCACTAGATTGATTGCGGTGTTATCCATGCGGATACTGCCACGTGTCGCAATGCAGGGAACCTCTTTATGTAGGATATTTATTTGATGTTCTGCAAAATAAATTATTCAACTTCGTCTGGCGCATTACATACAATTATTGAAAGTGCATGTGCTGGGTAAATTGTTTTTAAGCCCTGTAATACTTTATATTTTATAAACTTTCTATAAAACTATGTGAAATTGTTGTAACCTTTCTCTATAATTGTTATATTCTCATTGTAACTGTTTCGATGCGACCCATAATATGAACATGTTCCGATGGACTAATAAACAATCTAAATTAATCTAAACAGTCGATTTACTTTTCAGCATTGTTTGAGAGGCTGAATATGCGAATATAATTCATAAAGGAGCCTGCATTACTCTGAAAAATAATGCAAACTTTCAATCAAAGCTACGTACGATTGATTGGTATATGGTTATTTAACGACGGGGATGAACTGCAACTTAGGCCTGTAACTGTCGCCGGTGTGCCAGAATTTTGCCTCGCAGGAGTTCTCTTATATGCCAATAAATCTACCGACATGGGCCCATCGACCTGGGCCGGGATTGAACCCGCAGCCATGGGACAGAAAGCTAGCGCGATACTAACTGCTACGACAAAGGCCGACAAAGCTACGTTCGAGATTTCGGGTACTACCTTAAGTCAAGAAATTCAGGTTTCGAGAGCTTGAAATTTCTCGCTCTCGTTAATAAATTTAAGCACTTCAAAATCCGCGACACTGTTACCTAATATCTAAAAGGACTGGTGTGAGAAAATGAAGCTTAGTGATATGACGTTTAGGCATATTTCTGTTGTGCAGTTACTCAACCTATGTCAAAAAAATAAGGAAGAGGTTGAGGTACTAGTTTAGTGCAAATCCACCTACAACAAAATACATTTCTTTAATAACCGACTTCATTTTTTATTTATTATTTTATGATCTTTTCCCATTTAAGAACGATCCTGCTCAAAACAAAGAGGCGTGGCTGTCATAGCCCTCACGTGAGAACGAATGTGTCACCATGTTTAATGCTAGTTTGTTTATTCTCAGTACAACTCACCCGCAGGGTCGTCGTGAACAATGCTCCTTTGTTTTGTTTGCTAATTGATATACCATAATGATGACGATGCCAGTGAGAGTTTGTTATTTCACGTGTAAATGTTGATATTATTGTTGCATGAACTTACGAACACTCGTTAGCCACACCCTGGTAATGGCTCATGCTAATGACATTAACCAACCAATCACGTTTTGTCACATGATGCGAATTTTCCGCAAACTCTCGGTGAGTTCTCCTCCCCTTTGTTTTGACTAGGATCAAACTAGAATGGGATCAATTATAGGAAGCATTTTAGTGGAGCAGGTGGGTTCCATGAATGAAGCTTTAATACGTGGAAAGATATCTTTATATTTTTTAATAAATCATTAATCTAATGTGCTTATTTCTGGGCTTTTATGCAATTTTTGCGGTGAAGCATCTGTACATCAGTAGAAGTGAAAAGGTTGATCATTTATAATACTAATTAAAGATAATAAACTCGAAAAACTGCTATCTTGTGAGTTGCACAAGGCGTCTAGAATATAAATATTATTAAACTTGAATTTTACAATCAGAATGAAATAGGGAGTACATAGGCCTAAATATTTTTATTTCTGGTTTGTAACTAAATAAATTTGAATGATATTTAATTACATAATTATTTTTTACGAAAAAAAAAATCGAATCAATGTAAAAGTAGAACCAAAGGGGGGCCACGCCCCCTCTTGATCCGCCACTGCTTCAAAGTCCAACCTCATACCGATAATCAACTTTCACACTAATAACACTGAAATAAGAAATGTCAACACCTGGTCTAACGAACAGCTGAACATCTATTAGATACAAATGACCTCCACAAAGTCAACCTCCATATTAAATGGCTAGGGATGAAGGTGAAATAGCAATTTGTCCATATAAAGTCATCCGTAATCCGACAGCATTGTTTAGCTGAAGAAAGAACACATTGGTAGCCACTGGAAATATTACGTTTGTTCTTTTTTTACTCAATGCCACGCTTCTTTCACTTGTTTCAGTGTAAACATTGCGTAATACTACGGTAGTCATGGTTACGTAAAGGCCACACAGAACTTGAATGTAGATACTTCTCCCATGCTAATAGCAAGATGCAAAAGTAGCTGCCTAAACAGTCAATCGTTTCTGCTACCTTGTACATCAGTAAATAAAGGTAAAGTGATCCCTGTATGGACCCTGGAGACCCGTAGGGTCAAACATGAAGGTGGTAAGGTTGTCAGCCCTACGCACCACTTTTTACCCCCAGAAATATTCCTGATACTCGTAGGTAGAGCTCGGATTTGTATGCATAATGAAATTATAAAATATGCATGCAAGTATGCTTGAATAATTTTAAAAAATCCCTTTAGGCAAGCCTACAGGCTGAGGTAGATTTCGAAGTGCTTTTGGTTTAATTTATTGTCGCTGCGTAGCACTCTTCTTCTTTAGCCTTGGCATGACAAACCCGCAATAACTGCAAAAAAGAGGAAATAGCACTTTTTGAAACATTCAAATCTCGCCTTATATGAGAACTATCAAGAAACTAGTTATTGATTTGTAGAGTACTCATCAAGAGCTTTTCAACGATATCCCACAAGACGTAGTTTAAAAATTTTCGAATTTCCATCCCCACCCACACTCGTACCCCCAAAACCCCCGAATCGTTGGTGTCACTGTGAACTCCATAGGGAGTACTGGAATTTATTCAAACAAAGTTTCCCTCTATACTTCATAGGGGCCGAGATATAAATGTTTTAAAATTTCAACCCCCTCCCCCGACCACCTCCTTGGGCCAATTTTGCTCATTAACGAACTTGTCCGAACTATTGGGCCTAGAAATAACATAATAAAATTTGGTTCAAATATCTTCAAAATTACGGCCGCTATCGTGTAAAGATATAAATATATATATATATATGTATCAATTTATTTATTTATTTATTTTTTTTTTTAACGGGCGGTGGTTTCGTACTTAGGGAGGCATGAAACGTAAAGATATGAAAGAATTTTTCGAAAGTCATGAGATGGTATCGACTGCAATAGGTAGATTTTTCTTAAAATAAGCACCATTATATGCAAAAACAAATGAATAAAAATCAAATAAACCATTGATTTTGGGGGGATAATCTTACCTTATTCGTGGCTATTACAGTAGCTAAGGAAAGTTGCCCTGAGATGTTCATGTGTGAAGCTCCTACGACTGTCAGAGAAGAAGGTTTTATACAATGAAATTGCCCTTTCTATTTCGCATGATGTCACAAGTGTATGTGAAAAACACCACAACTCTTCTTCAGTGAATTCCTCTTCTGATACAGCTTTTTCACCATCACCAGACAACATTTTGATGATTTGACAGACTGTTTTGTAACTAGGATTTTTATTAACACCTGACTTAGCTTTTCGAATGCAATTTTAGCAAAACGGCGAGTTTCTGAAGGCAGTAGGCTACATTTGAAATTTGACCTATCAGAGAAAGTGAATACTCCAAAGAATTATTTCGAACCTCCAACTATATTATAATTTCAGGTAATTTGGAGAAGCGGCTATGAATATACTACATTTTCTCCTCAATGCCATCTTCAGAAAAACATCCCTGAGCTATTGCAGAGATTTTATAAAGTACCAGTAGCTATTAACTATCTAAAAGGTAAAATATAATTTAATGCCAAATTTAAGAGTAAAACATGCACCTTTTCATTTAAAGCTTAAAATATGAATTTTCCCCCGGAATATGCATTTATATGCATTAACAAATACTGGTCAAATTGTCTGAAAAAGTGTTGCTTACAAAATATATCATTTACGCATACTTTTAAATATATAGAAAAGAGCATACATTTTGCATACAATTCCGGGCCCTACTCATAGGCAATAGTGCCACCAGAAAGATTAGCCCAATGGAAAAATCCCACCGACCACATCTGGAATAGAACCCGCAACCTTCCGGTTTGTAGCGCAGTGTCTCAGACATTACGCTATGACCTACCCTATTACTGTAATAATGTCGCTTTAATTTCTACTGACATCTTTGTCCTGAGAATCAAAAGGACGTGCCGGACATCAATGTTGTCCCTAAATACGAGGGGGGAAACTGTTATAGTTATTTGACGATGGCTGGATACTGCCGACATTTGCCAGTGCTGAAATTTTGCCCCATGTAAGTTCTTTCGCATGCCTGTAAACCAAGACAATAAGGCTGTCGCTTTTTGGACACATAAGTGCCATTGATCTGGGCCGGAATCGAACCCACGAATATGGTAATAGACAGCGAGTACCTTACCAACCAAGTCGATGCCTTCCAAAACCGTTTTATTACAATCTAATCCAGGGGTGTCAAAAATGCGACCTCCTAAAGTTTTAGGTAAAATATATAAACATGTACGCAAAATATAAATATATGATAAAATTGCCTACAACCTGATTTTCTATCGGAATAGAAAAAAAGTGTCTATAAAATACTGGTATAGTACAGTGCTTGTGCAATTCATTGTTCACCAGGTAGTAGGCCTACTATGCTCATAACAATAAAAATGAACCTTATTTTGAAATTCGCAAAGAAAACAGTGAATTTTAATATTTCAAAATAAATAAATAAATAAATCAACATCAGTTTTTGCTTTGATTAGTGATATATTGGTGGGTAGTGAATTTGAGGGCTTGCCATGCTAGTTAAGAAGTAGGGTGGCTTTCTTATTAAGCTTTAAAGGGCTTTTGGGCGGTTCAAGAAGAAACTAGTTTTCTTAAAAATGAAAGGGGAATCACCCGGTAAGATATATGATAAGGGTAAATGTCTTGAAGATTTGATATTCATAGTAGATATTGCACGGCATTTAAATGACAAATTTAAAATTACCAGGGAAAGATAAGTTTGTAATTTCGAAAGATAACTTTGTAATTACGTTGCATGATAATAATATTGTGGCCTTTAAATGAAAGCTCAGGCTCTGGGAAGGACAACTGGTAAACGGCAGCTTAATTAATTTTCCTGCCTATCAGGATTTTCAAGTTTCCCACATTGCTTCTGACTTCAGTCATTATACTTCCAAGACAAAACGGTTAACTAATTAATAAGTAATTTTGGTGTTAAGTCCTATTATTTTGATTAGCAACATATTTTCTATGTACTGTATTTAAATGCATTGATTGTAACACGCAGTATCAAATGACACGAATTGATATGTAGTTTTTTCTATGGTGTGTTAAAATTTAAAAGTCGAATGGATGCTTTTACAAAATATTAAAACATGCTTAAATGTTGTACGAACAACAGGTAATATTTCAATGTCAACAATTAACTGTTACTTGGACAAACACTTAATTGCCTATTCTTTGTAATTATCTGGATTTTTATGCCGATTGACTATGGACGCACAATTAATTACAGTTAGGCCTAATTCTCACTCTCAGGTCTATGTACTGTATGCTTCTCAGTGTATGCTATGTGCTTCCATAATATGGATTTAATCCTATAGTATAGTATTTTCCAAAATATGAAAGCCTCAGTTCTTGGAGCTACCCAGATAACACTTCCCCTGCTACTTAATTTTAGATATTAGTGAATAAGCGATCCTTATTAAAGGCCTAGAAGAGATACTGTCAGGGTTCTGTTTTTTCCTGGAGATTGTTCTGCCCAGTGTCAGTGTCGTCTATCGTGTTGAATAGTTGCACCCGCTGTGTTTATACAATATGTATTTTTTCCGATCCAGGGTGTCAAAATGACCATCTTCACACCAGAAGAAAGTGTACTCTCTAAATACACTGATTCTGGGATTAGCGAACAATGAGCGACCCTCATTGGAGTGTAAACCATTCTTCGGGCAGGGGAGTAAGATTAAGTTTTTTCCCTATTACTGCGTGTTTCCATGCCTTTGGAAGTACTTCTGTTTGAAGCAAACAGTTTTATAATTATCGTGATGTGTGTTTGAGTTCTTTAGCATTTCTGTTAACAGGTTTTGGTAATTTGTTTAATTTGACGTTTGTGATTGTTTTTAATGGCCTTCACTTAGTGATTGGATCTTAAAACGTGAACCATTTTTAAATTCTACATGTTGTGCGTTAGCTGAAACGGGGGTTTATGGTTTTATTTGAGTGTTTTTAAGGGAATCTGTTAATTATTACACAGTGAAATCTCGATAAAATGACTTTGTATGGATCAGAAAAAACAGTTGTAGACAGAATTATCATTATATCGAGGGTTTATAAACAAAAAGTGATCTCATTTTGATGGTAAATACGGAACCACTCCTTAATAGAAGTTTTTTTTAATTATTCAAGAAAACTAATGTAATTGGATACAATGAGCTATGAGCAAAAATATATCCCTGGCAAGGAAGGAATTTTTAATTGATGAGCCGGGGAATTTTTTTGACGAGAGGGGGAAATCCTCCCACTGGGTTAATTCGAACCCAGTATGTATGTCACCCCTCATATGAGCTTTGCAAATGAGGTCGTGTATATATATATATATATATACTGTATATGTGTGTATATATATATATATACTGTATATGTGTGTATATATATGTATACTGTATACGTGTATATATATATATATTATATTAAACAGATAAAAATAGTACATGAACTTCTTATTTCTACCCTTAAATTAATACCCTACACTACCACGTACTATGTCCACTCTCTACTCATTTTGAACAAACACATTTTAAATTACAGTATCAGCCAAGGAAAGCATGAACAAAGGGGATACATTTTATTCTTGGTTCTCTAAAAAATATTTTAAAAAGTAAAAATAAATAAAAAAAATATAAAAAAATCTGATATGAAAGTCTGTTTGACTTTTTCATGGAGATGGAAACATACAAAAGCCTTATTGCGTCGAGGGTCACTGAATGCTCATCTAGAACACACTATACAATAAAACTGATAGAAATTTTATAGATCTTCGCTAGAGGTAATGGCTTCTAATTAGTTAAGGTCGATAGATTCACAATTTGCTTTTCCACCTCTTCTTCCGCCTGTTTGTTCTGAGTAATACTTTCGCGACCTATTTATCACTGTACCGGGAAAAGTAGCCTATACTAGCCCACAGGAATTCCGAATTAATCGTAATAGAGATGTTTTCTTTTTTTAAGAATATCATAAAATTGAGGGGAATTTTATATTATTTGAATGGAATAAATGCCAGGACTATAAAACGTCATACAGAGTATTATCGTTGTATCGGTAATCGTTGTACGGAGATTTCACTGCTTTTTTTCCTTACGGTTGTCATACCCTATTGCTGTATCTGATGCAATAAATAATCTGGTTTATTTGATCTATAGAACAAGATGTTTATAATACATTTCATATACAAAATATGGAGAGGTTATGGAATACTCAAACAGGACTGAAAGATGAACTTTTCTTTGATTCAGAAAAGGTAGGCCTATAGGAAATGCTCATATATGAAACAATGAAAATGACAAAAAGGCACATGGATGATTCAACCGCATGGGGAAGATACTTCTAAGTAGGTGAGTCCTATTTTAATTGGTTCAAGGTGTATAGTGGATTTTATGGCATGTTTATCCCAAATGCTATTGCAAGCCCCATCTCCCTTCCCTTTCCAGCGCACGATCAAGTGCACACGCTACTGCAATATTCGAAGAAATATTAATTTACATGCATGTGCCCTTGTGCTTGTACCAAAAATGATGCTCAGTGCAAAGAAATCAAGTACAGTATTGATATCATGTTATAAAATAACTGATGTACCTGAAATTTTTACGGGATATTTGAAGGGGAAATCCTAACTCGGCCCCATTTTAGCCTAATAGTTTCTGAAATCTTGTACTACTTGTACATCACACTGCTATTAAAGGGCAAGTTTCACCCTTTGATCTAATTTACGACCAGTTGAACGTTTAATATAGGGATAGCCTAATCTAGCTCCTTCAATAATTAGAAGTTGCAAAAAATTATATAATTAATTTACATAATAATGAATTTCCTTGGATTAAAATAATTATCTCTGTTGCTTTTGATAGTAAGTTCTTGGGTATTACAACAAATATTTAGCCATAGAGGGGAGAGCATAATACAGAGCTATTACGACTAGACACAATGGGAATTGTTTGACAGCTGACAAGCCACCTGCACATTTTCATTCTTTCATTCCCAACCAAATGTTTGCAGGACAATCATCTTTCCAGATAATATCCTGGAATGGGATTAGGAGGGAAGCAGAGACAATATAACCTTCCCCGAACTTCAATGACAATCAGAGAGAGAACCAGAGTAAAGGGGGGGATTAAAATATTGTCAGAGATCCAGATTATTCCTAGTAAATAAATGGTGCAAATCATGTTGCACAAACTTTCTCACGTCAGGAATTAACATACCGATAGTTGTTTTAATACTTAGAGTTACAAGTTCCAAAATTTTAATTTCCACCAAAATCAAGCATTTTTCTTGTAAATCAGAATTTGGAAAAAAAACAATCGGTTGAATTTTAATTCAATTTCTAATTGCAGTGGCGTAGGGAAGAGGAGGTCCAGGGGGTCTGCATGGCATGTGATGGATTCTTTCTTAAATTGGTTCCAAAACTGTATATGGATAACGACAGTGGCCAGTTTATATAACATAAGTTTTATATAACATAAGTTTTATATAATAAGAAATATAATATATTGATATAATATAAGTTATACATAATATAATAATATATTGATTAATATATAGTAATTAAACATTACAAATTAAATTTGGCCACTAACAAGAGTCAGCAGTAATTAAGGCTAAATTCAATCACCAAACTTCAGACCACTTCATACCAGAAGGGTGTGAGAAACCATTTAGGAAACCCAGGTTTGATTCCCAGTGCATTTACATTTCTTTTGTAATTTCCTAGCTTTGTTTTGAGAAGTCTACTTTCTACACTGTATTTTTGATGCCTTGCCAAAATTATAAATATAACTTAATGTAAGTTGTATGTTAATCACAAAAAATGTATGACCATATAGATTACACCATCAACATATAAAACGTTTCCTTGCGAATTAATGAATTACACATGTGACAAATTGCTTTTAATGTTTTTACATAAGCCTGTGAATCTCATATCCACTAATTAGGGGATTATCTATGATAATCTGATCATACTGAAGGACTTGAATGAAAGCAAACTGAAAAATGCTATTTAATTAGCTGTGTTCTCCAGTACGGTATGTTAATAAGTGCAAACTATGTTTATGTATTGATAATTAGTTGTTAGCATGAGCTTGAATACTGGGTTATAGATTCCCCATTTCCTTAGGCCTAATTCACACACTAGTAATACCTTTCATGCCACAGCAATTTCTTAGCACCAGAACAATAACTTTTCAAGTCTCAGTAACTTTCATTGTGAATATAAAATCCAATTAAATGCACAACTACATATTTCTGACAGGTTTCATTGCACAGGCTTTGTAACTGAGAAACGGGACATTTCTAAATTTATTTTATACAAAATGATAATTATTTGGAATAGAATGATAGAATTTTATCTTCAGGGGTAGTTTTTATGAACTTAAGCTATTATCTTCATAAATCTATGAAAGATATTTTAACATAGCCTATCTAAAAAACAAACCAAGTTAGCAATTAGTTGTCTTCAGAAATGTATTCTTCAAAACCATTACACGGTATATAACTTTCAAAATTTTACATTTAATTACATAAAATTTTGCATAGCTTTCAAAAACCCATCCCATATTTAGCAATGACCAAGATTATACAGAGAAACCTGATGGTTTTTAAATTGAAATTACGACAAAACTGTATCGTTTGCGTACATTATTTTATTTTACAATTACCATACATCTCAAAGTATTTTACCTACATCAATTAAGTTACTTTTTGAAAATTGTGTTCCTACTTCAATCCACAAAGTTAAATGAGCTCATTGCATCAAAATTATTATTATGGTTTCTTGAAAAGTTGGAATCAGCCGAAACTGCATAATGTCATAACTCATTGTCGTCAGTACATCTCGTTCTTGCGCATTCAAGTAAAAAAACAATTGCTACCCACAACAGTATGGTATTCAGACATATAATATTCTCATTTTGATGAATGTTGAAATGGCAGCGAAACTGATGCAATCTTGTTTACATGTAGGCTTCATAACTAAGCTTTGCAATTGGCGCTTTAAATGAAACTTACTCCTCCCAATATCACTAATTTTATCGTTTAACCTTTTATTATTGTTTCTGTTCATTCCTTTGACAAAAACTGTCCCAATGTACATTTTACTGTCTTTAACATCTGAACCTATCTGGAATTTGCCAGAATTGCGTATTATGGTCTCCTGACAAAATCTGTCTGGCAAGACAACTTCCAGATAAGCTAGCAGGAGGATGGAGTAGCTGACAAAATACCAACTGCTAGTTAGGGAATACTGGTTGAAACAAGATGGCAGCACCCCACAGCTTCTTGGCCACCTGATTTTCAGAATTGATGCTGGAAGATTTAACTTAGCCTACACAAAAATGTCATTTTAGGCTCACATATGAATGAAATAGAATTGCACAAATCGATTAATGCACTTAAAACAATGTGTTATTATGCAATTTACTTGTACAAATACAAATCCGAGCTGCCGCACCTAGTGGAAGACTACCGAACTACAACAAACACACCTCTCTGCTCAACGAGGTAAGGACCATTTTACAAATTTTTACTGTGTTCTTGCCGGTAGCAGTTCAGTGGTGATATTACAAGGCATATTCCAGTTAAGCTATCTGGAAGTCATGTATTGGGTGGAATTGTCGGCAGGTGGTAATACAGGGACTAATCCTTCCATGGTAGTAGTAATAGCAATCGATACTCCAGCAGAAGGAGACCATATTGCTGGCTTGAAAAAGGCAAGTCTCTACAGACTCTCCTGTAGCTCCTTTGTTCAGTAATCAGTAGCTGTGCTTGACTGAAGATACCAAAAAAGTTGCCCCCCTTCAGGTAAAAAAATATCAATTTCACCAATCCACCAGTTCTACTTAACTCTATCAAACCTCAAGGTATAAACAATTTTTTTAAACTGAAGGGGCAACTTCAGTCGAGCACAGTTACTGATTACTGAACATTGAACAAAGGAGCTACAGAGGAGTCTGTAGAGACTTGCCTTTTTCAAGTCAGCATATTCTGGCTTGCTCAGCATATGTGGCAATTTGGTCTCCTTCTGCTGGAGTATTGATCACTATGACTACTACCATGGAACATTTAATATGTTAGTTTTATGACATATTTAATTTTACTAGCAACAACAAATAATTATATTATTTTTGACAATTTTTATTGTATTTTAACACTGGGTCAATCCATTAGAAATGAACCAGGCCAAGTTGCTCGACATTTTTAATTTTCCTAATTTTTTACCAGTTATTTCCCAACTAAAGGTGAGTTCAAAACTATGGTAAAAAATCTTATGGGCTCATACTTTCTTTTTGGCGGCCATTTTAAGATTGCTTTTTAACCATATATCAGTCGAAAACATGTTTTGGACAAATGTATGTACCTCTGTTAATTTTATAGATAATAAGACAAAATAAACACCAAAATTATCAGAATGAAATGCTCTACATTTTTGTTTTAACACAAAATTACCTAAGTAGTGAGGAAAGTGAAGAAAAAAATTCAAAACTACAAATTGAAAATTGACTTAAAACGGGAGTTTTGGTGCCGCAAAATTATTAGAAGGAAGAAAGACTCGCCCTTATTTTTTTTCTGGTGTAGATCTACTATAGGACTACTCGCTGTAGAAGTTTAAAGCTTGAGAACTTTGCGGTTTTTTTAATACAATTTTTCAAAAATGCCCAAAACCGTATTTTGGCAATATTTGAAGTAGAATATATCAAAAGGGACTGAGTGAAAAATTATGAAATTTATTCAGATAACACCTCTCAACTGGTTCCCGAGTTATAATGCATCGAAGTTGGCCATAACCGCAAACTATGCACCGAAATTTCAACACTCTTCAAAGCTTTGAGGAAACCAAAAATTTGTCATGCTAACTGATGAAATGTAGCCTACATATACAACTCTTTTGTGTAACAAACTTAGGCTCACAAAAATTTTATATTTAAAATTACAAAGTGAATTTTTCATATTAAATTACCGTTAAATTTCGTGTGCCTATAACGCAATTTTTGGCCAAATTCGATGCACTGTAACTCGGGAACCAGTTGAGTCTCAGTCACCACATTTTTATCACATCTTTATATCATAAAGAGGTGTTATCTGTATAAATTTCATAATTTTTCACTCAGTCCCTTTTGAGATATTCTACTTCAAATATTGCCAAAATACGGTTTTGGGCATTTTTGAAAAATTGTACATAAAAAAACCGCAAAGTTCTCAAGCAGCGAGTAGTCCTATAGTAGATCTACACCAGAAAAAAAAAATTAAGGGCGAGTCTTTCTTCCTTCTAATAATTTTGCGGCACCAAAACTCCCGTTTTAAGTCAATTTTCAATTTGTAGTTTTGAATTTTTTTCTTCACTTTCCTCACTACTTAGGTAATATTGTGTTAAAACAAAAATGTAGAGCATTTCATTCTGATAATTTTGGTGTTTATTTTGTCTTGTTATCTATAAAATTAACAGAGTTACATACATTTGTGCAAAACATGTTTTCGACTGAAATATGGTTAAAAAGCAAACTTAAAATGGCCGCCAAAAAAAGTATGAGCCCAAAAGATTTTTTACCATAGTTTTGAACTCACCTTTAGTTGGGAAATAACTGGTAAAAAAATTAGGAAAATCAAAAATGTCGAGCAACAAATTTTATTAAATTTGGTTCATTTCTAATGGATTGACTCCACTGTTATTCGCTTATTTGACAGTGTTATTTGTTTAGCATTTTCTTTATTAAAAATAAGATACTTCTGGTCAGAACACAGTGATGAAATTTTATATGTTGATTACTAAGCACTAGAAGAATATTTCGAGAAAATTTCAGATTTTTCTGTTCAGTCCCATTTGAGATATTTTAATTTGAAAATCAACAATTTTGCAAAATCTTGATATTTGAAGATCCATAAAACCTAAAGGATTTATATAAATTATCTCAAATTTTACTAGCATCTAGTGGTCTACTATATCTTTGTGGGGAGAAAATATTAAACATGTGTTTTCATCCCTAATATGAAAAAAGTTTTATAAAGTTGTTAATTTTTTCTAATTGAAACTGCATTTTCTTATAAAGTTTTAGATTATTTCCTTAAATTTTTGGTCATAACATGAATTGTAGACTGGTTCTTGTAGATTAAGAGGGTTTTTATTTTAAGTTGATATCTTCATAAATAAAATAGTTACTTAACTTACCGCTAACCTTTGAAAATGCCAAAAATGACAGATCCTTCTAAGCAAAATGGCCAATAGTTGCCAAAGCGTTAGTGATAAAAATGTGAAAAAATTTGTTTTGTACTCCCAGATACACATACAAACAGAAAATATATACTTAAAAATGAAATAAAATAGGTCAGCAACAAATTATTCTATTGTTGGTTGATTTCATATGGATTGACCCTCTCTGTAAAGATGTACTCAACAGACTATGGTGGAACACTAATCACTACTGCATTCATTGTCATAGCAAACATTCTTTAACCGGCAAAAAAAACCAACATAAAGTAGCAATTTATAAACCTTACGTCCATTGCCATGTTTCTAATAGGCCTACACCGTGAATGTCAAATGCTTGTTTGATCAATTTTGTTGCTATGCATTGTGCTGGTGATCCTGCCATGTTCAAAAACGATGTCATGAAGGAACATAAGTGCATGTTTTCTGTTGGTTTAATAGCATTGGAACTTTAAACTTATGGACAGTAGGAAAATATATCCCTGGCAAGGAAGGAATTTTTATTTGACGAGCCAGGGAAATTGTTTTACGAGAAGGGGCAATCCCCCCATCCCCTCATTTATCTGTACCCTGGAAGTCACGGACTAATTGTTACTACTCTACAAGGCTCTTGTTCTGAAATTAACTGTTTCCTTCCTATTATTTCAAGGGGCAAGCCTCCTCAACCCCCATATTTTAAGGGTCTAGCACCTTAACTGCCACGTGTAGATGTTGTATATAACACAGTCTTTATGATTTAACCATGAAGAAGTAAGGACCTGATATTGTTCCCTGGGCATTTTCTTTAAGATTTCTCATCCTCCAAAATACTGTGAGTAAATTTTAAATTCATTTATTTATCTTCAAGTACTGGTATGAAATATTTCTTTTAAAAATCCCTTTAAATTTGAACAACGGAACTTTCTAAGTGTGGTCAATGTCATTATGTCATTTTGGCTGACGTCATAAACATCATCACATTCTATGGATTCGGAAATTTGGAAACAGACACACATCTTATTGGTTTTGGGAAAAGCATACAGGTCTACAAGCATTCACCAGCAGTGCAAAACATAACAATATTTAGTAAGCTGCTTGATCAGAGTTCTTAAAAGGTTAGGTAGCCTATATTTGATATTGAATGCCAATGATTGCAACATATCTTATTGGTCTCTGCAAAATGCATGTAGACCTACCACTACTTTCAGAAAGACAGCAGAGACAGCTGGTTTACACCATGCTCTTATAGGGATGCTGGAAACATGGTACATCTCTCCACAGGCCCTAATTCTTATGGCTTTGCTAGCAGAGGCCTGAATGACTTGCCAGCTGACTTCAGATTGGGCATTTGCCTCGTGAAAATTTTGTGAAGACTCTTTTTATTGCGGTTCTAGTAGGCTATAGCTTTCTGTTCACACTTTGCTCATTATGCTGTTGTCCAGAAAAACTGAATTACTGTTTGGTTTCTATAACTTACAAAGAACACAAGAAGCTAAAAATCACAGATTTTGAACTTTTTTTTTTCTGTGAATAAACATAGCGGGTAATCATGGAAACCATCCCCATGAATTCTAAAGGTTCTATGACATTCTAAATGCTAGGCAATTAGGAAGGGAGGAAAACTAGCAACTTTTCACACAGAAGAAAGACCATTGAAAAGTGTACCAGACTTCAAGTATCTAGGCATCACATTTCAAACCTCCAGAAATGTATTCACTAATCACATCAATGATTGAGTTATCGTTGCGAATAGAGCTATAAATGACATAAAGCATTTGAATAGGGTATCCATCAAAACTGCACTGTAGTTAATTCAGATAGGCCTATAAGATCACATCTATTGCAACAAATGGACTGGAAATTATCTGGTCACACCTGAAACTGAATCATCTGGAACAGATGGAAAGATTAAAAGTGATCTTAAAGAAAATTCTGTGTTTCTAAATAGCCTATCCCCCCTCAAGTTTGACATAGGAACTGACCAAATAACTATTCTTCATGGAAGAGCTTTGTATCAGGCTACTGTTGCCCTCCTTCCCTGGATATGAACACCTATTGTAGAAACTAAAATGAAGAAAAGAGAAATATGGAGGTATTTCTCTAACATAGATACTATGACCTGTAACGATTGGAAACATGGGAACTATGGTACGTGCTTAACTGTACCGGTACATGGTTTCCACCATAAGATATGCAGAGTTAAAAAGTTTAATCTGCCAGTCACAAATTGTATCTGTAAACGATGTGAAAAGCCCTGTGAGCAATGCCATATGATGTACTGTGCACTCGGAAAGAATCTCTGATTTCATTCTGTAGCAAGGACTTACAATCCATCTATTTGGCTACTGTATACCATACCCACTGGGTGCCATTTCCATTTCATTCATTCAATTCTACAGTTTCTGAAAAATATTACAGAATCTTTAAAAACAATATGGAAAATGTAGGTATACCGAAAATGTAATAAAACTTTGAGCAGCTATAGGTTAGAGAATAGAGAAAGTCATGGGTTTTGTTATGAATGTTGGTGGGTCTATATATTATATGCCACTGAATTTCTAGTTGAATTGCCCCCTAAAATGCTCCGTACTGTGGATGATCACAGTACAGTTTAATTTCGACAGATGTTAGGCTACGAGAATGTCATGCATGGTTTGTTTTCCAAATATAATCTTACCTCACAGCCACTCGAACACTTGAATCTTCATCTCCTGTTGACGAAGACATGGTATTTTAGGCAATATAAAGATTACTATTTAAAACTGAATCCAAAAAGGATCAAAGAAACACATTCGTGGGGCTGCAGGTAAAAAGATGTCTCAATTATAAAACGAGGATGTCACAGTCTACTGCACGAGATCTTGAGAAAATCACCATTTAAAATCGGGAAGTTCATTAACCATGTATCCGAAAACGTATAGTTTATTTGGCCATGTCCCTTGCATAAAATTTACACTGCCATTAGAAAAAAAAAATCACAACACCCACTCCAGTTAGACAAGATCACCTGCACAAAACGGCAGTTGCTTCTTCTATTACAATTTGACAACTGACAGCCTCTCACTCGTTGTGGGAACCAGGGAGGGACACAAAAAGATAGAACAGCTTTTACTTGCGACCAATGTCGCCAACAGATTCTGACCTTTAAAAATGCGCAAGTCACCGAAGATTTATAAAATTAACTAAATTGCACTGGAATACTTGATTTAAAAACTAATAATGGTCTATATTTTAATATCTTCGTACTTTTATAATACTGTATCTGGCTATCGGTAACAATTATTTGCAAATGAAGCGCATGAAAATAAGTAGAATTAGCTGCAAGCTAAAATGTTCTCTTCAGTACCACTGCAATGCAAAGAACATAACATCGCAAGATGTATTATATAACCATGGTTTGGATGCCCATCTGTCAGATACTGATTTTTGTACCAGCAGTACTAAAATTATGGTTCAATTGGATTCTCTACTTTTAAAATTTTAGTTCCAATGCCGCCTCCTTTAAGCTTGGGAAAGAGATGGAATTGAACCCTATTAGTAATTGTTTCGTTCCCCTGTTTATGAAATGATGGAAGTGTTGAATGTTATTTTCTTGAAACTGATTCACTTTTAACTTTTATAGAAATTATTTTCAAATTTTAGTTTATTTTTCAATTCGTTGATGAGATATTAATTTAACCAATTTCCTAATATAAAAATTGAAATCTATCTCCTTCGACAAACATTAGAATACGAAGCTTGATTTTTTGGATAACGAGACAACACATTTATTACAATAAATGTCAAGTCTGTATAAGTAATGCCAGAATTGCACAGATAAGTTATATACTATTGTAGTACAAAACTAAAATTAATTTATAGGAACATATACAATTGCTAACGATTGTTCATTTAGAATTTATGATTTAAAAGTTCAATATTGTAGAAATAGTTCTTTAATTGTTAACAATTGTTCAATAAAAGCCTTATATTTAATACCACTTAAACTTCCAATCGAATTAAGTAACTTGTTGTATAAGTTAACTGATGTACACTTAAAACTATTGGGTTTTAGTATATAAATTACTGATGGATATTTTTACATTATTTACCACTTTTTGTTTAAAAAATTTACATTGGAAATTTTTTAAAAAATTGACACGTGATACTGAATAATAAAAAATAACTAAGGCTTATACTAAAATCTGAAACTGAATTTTGTTGTATTGTGAAGTAGCCTACACTTTGGAAAAAATTTCAGAGAAGTACCTCTATTCGTGAATTAATTTTGAATTTCACTAAATAACATGAAAATTGAAATTGAGGAAACTAGCGAATAAAGTTTGTCTGCACTGGCAATTTAAAGCACATGGTACTTTAAGTATGGTGTCAGTAAAACCTTTCCATGTGCCCAAATGGCATAAAATTTTGCAGACTTACACTTTAGGGTATCCTGATTCCGTGCTGAAGTTATAAATATTTTCTAGAGGGAATCCACAAATTTATATTCAGGTATTTACTTATTTTTCATTTTATGATAGCAAACATTATAGTCACATTAACTTTTTAAATGAATCACATAGAAATTACATTATAATAACAACCAATACAACCAACTTCGCCAGGAAAGCATTGAATCTATGGAAACCATGTAGGCAAGGAACTGTCGTGACAAGAAGAGATTATCATGACCCTAATAAATAATAACGGTTCATTATTAGACATACTTAAATTTTATATGTACTTTTTTCCTCCCTGCATTTATGCCGGAGTAATGAAGAGTAGATTTTTACTTTGCTGGAGCGCCATTCCGTTCTAGCCCAACTTCAGCATTGGCTGGATTTATTTGACATTAAGATAAACATTTTTTTTTACCAAAGTGGCTAAACCAACAGTTCTGTCTTCCCTTAGATTGCAAACTTTGCACTAAATCTGTTATGTATTTTTTAAAATATTTTCAGTACGTGATTATTTATTTATTTATTGATTGTAAGAAAACCCCGAGCAAAGCTCACATTAAGGGGCTATATACAACATGACATGCAATATCAGCATAATCAAATACAGCTGAGGGCAGATTTTTACTGTAATTTCTTTGACAGCCTGGATAAAATACTAAAAAGGATGCAACCATAAAGACTGCGAATCCGTTTAAATTCAAGAAAATCTTTTATTATATTATAGGGTGATTGGTATTACTTATTTAACAACCAAGGCTGCTAAAATTGCATAAAACATCAGCTTAGTAAAACTTTGAAGGTTCTCCCGACGAATACAATGTAAAAACTGTTCTCGGGTTTCCAGTCGGGTAGTAATTGAAGTACATTCTAAGCTTTCGGCGACTGTCTGCGTCGTCATCTTCGGAGAAGTGAGAACCAGAGGTTGTGGTGTTGTATATATACCCATGCCAGGACTAGTCAGATGCAGTCGTGGATCCTGATTGGTCGGTGGAAGTAAATGATCTCTCCCTCCGTGATTGGAGCAGAGAAATAGCAGGTTGCCAGGAAGCGGCCAATTGGAACCCTCCGTCTCTATTGATGTTATTGGGGTTCAGTTTGATGTGAAAGGCTTCTTTGATGAGACAGTCCCATAATCCCATGGTAGAAGCCAGTACCGCTGTGTTGAGGTAGTCCATCTCATGGCCCATGTCGAGACAATGTTCGGCGATGGCAGACTTTTCAGGTTGCCCCAGACGGTAGTGCCGTTTGTGCTCCTCAATTCTGGTGGAAATGTGGCGTCCTGTCTGACCAATATAAATCTTGCCACAACTACAAGAAATTCCATAAACCCCGGGCCTCTGTAATCCAAGGTCATCTTTCACAGGTCTTAGTAGTTGCAGTGTTTTGGTAGGAGGTAGGAGGTAGGTGTATCGTCTTGTATCAAGACGATACACCTACCTCCTACCAAAACCCGGCAACTGAAAGATGACCTTGGATTACAGAGACCCGGGGTTTATGGAATTTCTTGTAGTTGTGGCAAGATTTATATTGGTCAGACAGGACGCCACATTTCCACCAGAATTGAGGAGCACAAACGGCACTACCGTCTGGGGCAACCTGAAAAGTCCGCCATCGCCGAACATTGTCTCGACATGGGCTACGAGATGGACTACCTCAACACAGCGGTACTGGCTTCTACCATGGGATTATGGGACCGTCTCATCAAAGAAGCCTTTCACATCAAACTGAACCCCAATAACATCAATAGAGACGGAGGGTTCCAATTGGCCGCTTCCTGGCAACCTGCTATTTCTCTGCTCCAATCACGGAGGGAGAGATCGTTTACTTCCACCGACCAATCAGGATCCACGACTGCATCTGACTAGTCCTGCCATGGGTATATATACAACACCACAACCTCTAGTTCTCACTTCTCCGAAGATGACAACGCAAACAGTCGCCGAAAGCTTAGAATGTACATCAATTACTACCCGACTGGAAACCTGAGAACAGTTTTTACATCAGCTTAGTACTTTAAAGTCGTCATGGCAATATATAAACAAAATCTAGATGGCATTGACCAGTCACACCAACTTCAACAAGGATTACAGCATATAATTGGTCATAAAACAACAAATTTAAACCAACATGTTTCTTTATGATAATCCAAAACTTTATCAGGGTTTTTCGAAAAAACAGAGTATCCTACATCGTCATATAACAACAAATATAAGCCATGGTTGCACCAGCATTTAATTGCAATATATTCCTTCTCATAGTCTACTGCTGCTATGATGTTTCTGGGACCAGCTCCAATTCAATGTTTCTGGCTTGGATTGAAATTTTGTCGGGATTATCATTCATATTTTCACAAGCTTTTTGTAAATACTAGTTCGTATGCAATAATGTTTACACAAAGCGACTCATATTGCATCTATAACGCATTTCGTATTGGTACTTACGGTTCACTGTTGTTCCCGATTCAGGGGGCGGTGAGAATACTGTATAACAAATGGTTGACTATCTTTCATTATAATTAATTATAAGGTATTTTTGTTTCATTTCATATCATTTAGAGAGCTTTTACCAAAAAATATTGTATGCACCACATATGCAAAAACTTTATTGGACTCATCCAGTATTTCAGCCTCGGTCGCTATAATAGATTCGTCCGCTAAAGAGTTATTTTGCGTACTTGATGCATAAATAACTATTATCACAGACCTACTCTCTCTCCTGTTAATAGCAATACAATTATTACATGTACCCCCAACTGGGGTTAATTTCTAATTTCTTTTTTTCATGTATGCAAATAATTTTTCTCCATTGTAAATGTCTCTCTCTTTGTAGTCTTTTTCTGTATTATGTTGTATTTCTTCCCTCCCAGTTCAAAAAATGAGATAACTCAAAAAAGCAAGTTTTGAGATATCATAGGTTTATATTTTTAAAATGGTGAGAGAAATTGGGTTTTTATAACTGAGAGGCAATTTTACATTTTAAAATCTCATAGTCTACTGCTGCCATGATGTTGCTGGCACCAGCTCGAATTCAATGTTTCTGGCTTGGATTGAAATTTCCTCGGGATTATCATTCATATTTTTACAAGCTTTTTATAAATACTAGTTTTTAAAATCAGTCAATATTCAAGAATAATAAATTACGTAATTCTAGTTCATTAACAATACATTTTGAAATGTAGCAATAAGAACAGGAAAATTCTTTGTTTACGATTATTTCTAAACCTGTTTATCTGGGTGTTATTGTTTTTGGATGAATATATGACTTATTGCAATATTGCAGTATTGAACTATTAAAACCTTTAAAAGGCGAATGCATTGGTTTATTTGTTTGTAAGTATGTTCTTATAAAAGGCAGGAATAATGTAATTAAAATAATATGTGTAATGAATAAATTTGTGTCAAAAACACAATGGTTACAAATTTATGAATTTCACAGGACAGGGTGCTTAGGAAAATATTTGGTCCTAAAAGAGATGAAAACAGGTACTGGAGAAAACTGCATAATGACGAACTTCATAACCTGTACTCTCCACCAAATTATAGCAAGGGTAATTAAATCATGGAGGATGAAGACGTGTTGCACACATGGGAGAGGAAAGACATACCTCAAAAACATTGGCTGGGAGATCCGAAGGGAAAAGACCACACTTAGAAGATCTAGATGTACGAACAGATTCAAAGAAGTAGGATTTGTGAAGGGTGGTTGAATGGAGTTAGCACAGAATAGGGTTGAATGGCAGGCTCATGTAAGTGCAGCAATTGAACTTCTGAGTTCCATAAAATAGATACTATTCCTTTCCCTTGCTCAGGAATCAAGTTTATGTTGAATAAATTTTATTTTCCATTTAAAATTATGTACAGGTGAGAGCATGGAAACTTTCTGATGCTTCTGGTTTCTTCCAGTTTTTCTTCATTTAAAGTTAGCATTTAATCTCCATATCATCTGTGTTCTACACCATCCCTGGCTGAGCCAATCTCCTATTGGGTTACATTCAGGTCCAGACACACACATTATGCTGAACAATGCTCAGGTTTAGGTGAACGGTAAAATGGGGGTGGAGTGTGGGAACATTTCATCTGAGTGGCTAGAAGGCATTCCTTACAATGAATACCCATCTCAGCCCTTGAACGAATATAACTCGGATTGGTCTGGCACTCACAAACATTAAACTGTGAACACAAGTTGGTTTCAGGTTCAGAAGTGAAGGAGTGAAGAAAGGGATAGGCTCTGCTGCGAATCCACCAATGGGGAATGGGCTTGGCAGAGATGGTTATATATTCCCTCCCAAACTGCGCATAATGTCGGAAAGATTCCATGCACATGACTGTACATATTACAACATGACAATACTCTTTCATAAAGATAACAGATAAATAAAAGAATAAAAGCGTTTGCGTAAAAATACTTAAAACAAGCCACCATATAACTCAATAGTTTATATAGATTTCAATTGAGCCATGAGATCATCTAAACTCACACCTGATGTATCAACTTGATTGGAGCCCGTCTGATGTAACTCTGGAGCTGGAATGCTGTAAGCGGGCTTCACACCAGCAACCAGTTCTTGACTCTGAGCTTCTTCTGCATCCAGCTCGCTGGGACTGGTCTCATCTACCAAGCTGATTCCTGTGGATATTAATAAATATTACCATCCCTCCTTCCTTGACATTAACATGAACAACACAAACGACGTGTAATTTCTAATGCTACATGGACATTTTTCTGAGCCATGTTGTTGTAACTTTTTTATACATCCCATCGGTGGAAAGGATGGTTGAATTTGGGAAATAGGACAGTTGTACAGGGAAATCTAATGAACTATGAACTGGCTGCACAGTGTTCTTCTAGTTCGAGATGGTGGCACGCATTGCCTTCTGCAGTTATCATAGACTGGTGCTGATGCAACTATACAACAATTTTTTTAACTAAGTTTAATGGCTTTACTTATCCAACGTTATGAAACAAGTTGTCCATACAGTTTTGGCACCTCTTTAAGAAATTGTCTATTACTCGCTGTAGTTCATGTTGCAAAATGCTGGCAAATTCCTGGTGGATATTTTGTTTTAATTCTTTCAAGGTGTGTGGGTTTGTCTTGTATACTTTACGTTTTAATTTATCCTAGAGATAAATGTCCCTACACTGTATGTTAGGTTTTTTAGACTGAACAGTACCTGTGGCCTGAAATTTATTATGGATTGTTGTATGGCCTCCGAGCTGACTGTGATAACACATATGAATCAAGCATAAACATCATACAGTGCAGTATAAAACATACAATGATCCATAATTTTCACTAAATACAGGACACAATAATAAATTACTCGTAACAGCAGAGCAAAGCCAGCGTAAACTCGTAACAGCTGGATGGTCAATGTAAAACTGCAGAGTAGAACAAAGCAAGCATGACCTTGATTGCAACAGCAGCGAGAAACACATGTCCACATGCCACGTGGATAAACACTGCACGGCTGGTTCAAAGTTCATTGGGTCACTCTGTATCTGGGGGATGAGACGATTGTTTTTAGAGATATGATGGTACTATGGAACTACAGACTTATTAGGTTAACATCAGTAAAATGCAAATAAATGGAACATTTCATATCTATCATTACATGAAGGAATTCTGGGAGAAAAAAGGGGATGGATTTTCAGTGGTTGCAGCTTCAGAAAAGAATAGGCCGGTGAAAGTTTTCTGGTATCTTTTAGCCAGGGCATTTTGCAGAAGTCATTGAAAATAGTAGTACAGATGCCATAATATAGATTTTACTAAAGCATTTGACATTGTTTTCATGACTGATTAGTAACAAACTGGCAAGAATGGAGCTGACAGACGGATAGCATTAAGTTATAGATAAAGGGATTTTTACACTGGAAATCGTTGATGACAGAAGTAGAATGGATGCAATAATTACACATTTTCTAAATCTTTTGACATAGCTTCTCATGACTTATTAATAGAGATGGGAATTTTTCGGTGTTTTCAAACCGAAGAAAGCGGTACTTTGAAATGTGAAATTCGGTGGTTTCAATTGAACTTTTCGGTACTTTCAAAACTATAGCAGATTCATGGGGAAGCATACCTTTTATGTGCTTAAACCATACAATCGAATTAACTTATACACATTTATACCCAATCAAGACACAATATTTACAAAAGGCTAAATAATACACATTTAAACTCGATCAAGACACAATATGTACAAGGCTAAGTAAAGTTTATCCTTCAGAGAACATCTCACTAAAAAGTTCAACGTTCTCTTGTGACAAATGATGGCGCCTGTCACTCAATACGCTATGCAGAAAAAAAATCTTTCGCAGTCTGCATTTGCACACAGCATCCACAACGCCAAACTCCAAGGAGAACTAAATACATCGTACTAATACTAATCGAATCCTAATATCGTATTTATCCGAATATAAGCCATCCCTGAATTTAAGCCGCACCTGCCTTTTTAACAGCAAAGTAAAGGGAAAAAATTAAATTAACCCCAAAGTGAAACAATAAATTGCCCCATATTCATAATATTAAGGTAACACAGTCATGTCTTAGCTGAAATAGGCCTGATAAGAAAAAGAAAGTATCAGCTGACTTAAGTTATTACAATTAAATAAAATTAACGGAAAAGAAAACAGAAATCTTTACTTTACACTTCATATGACTTTCAGTGTTGAATTTCGCGCGATTTTTCTATTTTTCTTAACCACTTTGTTTCCATTATTTGCATTTCCATATGTTACAGCCTTTTTTTTTTACTTCTGAGCAACTCATATTACACGCATATTCTGTAATACCGCTATAAAAAGTGACAAAATACGCAAAACATAGATAATAAATTAACATCGCTTTCTTCCGCATTTTTACGCCTCTTCTACGATGTTTCAAATAAATCTATAGTTGGCCAAAGCAGAGAACTTCTCTGCGGGGTGCACTGCTAATTAGAGGGGCAAGAGGAGGTGGTAGTGGAGGAGGCGGTGAGGGCTGCAATCACAGGTGGCTAAACGATTGCTTATTGGCTGCCGTGTGCGTGATTGTTGCCACCGCACGTGCCGAGATGCTCTATTAGCAAAGTTAAAAATATTTGGCAAGCACTTCAGTTGCTTATAATTTCTGTGTAGTTTTATTTTAATTTTCTTATAATTTCTGTGCAATTAGTTTTATTATAATTTCCGACTCATATATTTTTTTGGTGGTATTGCCATCTAGTTTCAGTTTTTAGTTTTTTGCCCCTTATCAATTACAGCATTTACCCGGAAACCCCGGAAAACTACGGAATTCCGGAGAAAATTAGTTTTTCTTTGTTCTTTGCTCCTAATATGCCCAGGGAATTTCTGACTCACATATTTTTTGTTGGTATTGTCATATAGTTTAAGGTTTCAGTTGTTTGCCTCTTACCAATTACAACATAACGCGGAAAACCACGTAGGCTATATACGGAGAAAATGACAATTTTTTTTATCTTTGTTCTTTGCTCCTAGTATTCAAAGGGAATTGGCGACTCATATGGTTTTGTGTTAGTATTGCAATCTAGATTAAGGTTTCAGTTGTTGCCTCTTATCAATTACAGCATATCCCCGGAAAGCCACGGAAATCCACAGAATTTCTAGAACTCGAAACTTGTGATGTACAGTCACTGTAACCGTTATTGCGAAATAATTCTTCTGCTTCAGGTGTGTCCTTTGCAGGTACAAAAGGGTGAGTATGTGGACTACGAGATATCTGCCATAATTGTGATGGTCACATGCAAAGAAAAGGGGAATCATAACTGCTAAACATGCCAAGTGTAAGTTAAAGTTCTTTTTCTTAGTTGCTCGCTGAAATCTTAAAATCAATGACACTAATTTGTCCATATTACCAATCCAAAATTGTGCTGTTTTACCCAATGTCCCTTCTCTAACTTCAGTCAAGAAAGTAGGGAAGTGACTGTGGAAGGTTTGGCAAGATAAATTATCATTCACAGATTTCAAATTTGAATATGAAGGGTGTTCTGCCAGGTTTTCAATCGCTTTCATCCCTTCAGCATCAGGATTTTTTCCAGTATTCTTTGTCATGGTGTAATTGGTGAGGGGGAAACACCTGAAACCTTAAACTATATGGCAATAGAAACAAAAATTATGTAATTCAGAAATTCCCTGGGAATATTGGTATCAAAGAGCAAAGATTTAAAAAAATTTAAAAATATTAAAACAAACTCATTTTCTCCGGATTTTCGTGGTTTTCGGAGTTTTCCGGAGATAAGATGTAATTGATAAGGGGGAAACAACTGACCCCTTAATATAGATGGAAATACCAACACAAAAGCATATGAGTCACACATTCTCTTTGAATATTAGGAACAAAGAACTACGATTTTAAAAAAATTAAAACAAACTCATTTTCTCCGGATTTTCGTGGTTTTCGAAGTTTTCCGGAGATAAGATGTAATTGATAACGGGCAAACAACTGAAACCTAGAACTAGATGGGAATACCAACAAACAAAAATCCCTTGGAATATTAGGAGCAAAGAACAAAGAATTTAAAGAAATTTTTGAAAAATCAATTTCTCTGGATTGCCGTGGTTTTAGGAGTTTTCTGGAGATATGCTGTAATTCATAAGGGGCAAACAGCTGAAAACTTAATCTAGATGGCAATACCAACAAAAAAACATACGAACCAGAAATTCCCTTTGCATTTTAGGAGTAAAGAACAAAGATTTAAAAATAAAACATAGTCATTTTCTCCGTCTATACGTGGTTTTCCGGGTGTATGCTGTAATTGGTAAGGGGCAAATAATTGAAACCTTAATCTAGATGGCAATACCAACACAAAAACATATGATTCACCAATTCCCTTTGAATACTAGGAGGAAAGAACGAAAAATTTAAACGAAGCCATTTTCTCCGGATGTCAGTGGTTTTCGGAGTATTCCGGGCTTATGCTGTAATTGATAAGTGGCAAACAACTCAAACCTTAATCTAGATGGTAATGCCAATAAAAAACATGAGTCACAAATTCGCTTTGAATATTAGGAGCAAAGAACAAAGATTTAAAAAATAAAACATAGTCATTTTCTCCGTATATACGTGGTTTTCCGGGGATATGTTGTAATTTGTAAGGGGCAAACAACTGAAACCTTAAACTAGATGCCAATATCAACAAAATGTGTGAGTCAGAAATTCCCTGGGAATATTAGGAGCAAATAACAATGAAAAATTAAAACAAATTCATTTTCTCCGGATTTCCGGATTTTCCGGGTAAATGCTGTAATTGACAAGAGGAAAACAACTAAAAACTTAAACTAGATGGCAATACCAACAAAAAAATATGTGTCGGGAATTTCCACGGGGGGCGGGGGGTTCATATTAGTGGCCCATGGTCTAGGAGGAGAATGTTTTCATAACAGATAGTGTACTGTACTATAATGTTAATAATAGCACGGCACGGTTCCGACTCGTAACGTAACGGCCACATTCCTCACAGAGAAGTTCTTTGCTTTGGAACACAATATATATTTTCGATGTTAAATCGATTCATATATCGATAGTCCTGGAGATTCGAGTTAATCGATAGGTGGCGGTGCTTGGAAGAAGGTAACCAGCTACGGTAGCTCGACCGTGTTTTTTTCGTTTTCGGCCTCTTTCTTGCAAAAAGGTAAAAATTCGTGCCAAAATCGCATTTTAAAGTAAAAATTCGCGCCAAAATCGCATTTTCATGCAAAATTCGCACTTTCATTCAAAATTCGCATCAATTCGCGAGTACAAAAAACACTTTTCAGGGTACTGTTGTGTGTGATGAAGCTAGTTATCATTCCTAATACAGTTCTTAATAAAATTCGTTAAATTCGCGATCGCGAAAAATTCCTATCTCTACTTATTAATAACAAAATAAGCAAGAACTGGAGTTGACAGAGGAGCAGTATTATGAATAAAGAAAATTTTTGCAGGGCTGAAAGCAGAGAATGTGTTAGCAAATCACATTCAGAAGAAATTGACATATCAAGTGTGGTAGCACGGATAGCTAGATCGGACCTTTATAGTTTTTAGCTTTCATGAGTGAATTTCCAAATGGCATGGCATCTCAAATACAGCTCTTCACAGATGATTTTTAGGGAAATCAAACAATTGGAGGACACATATGTTGAAATATAAAACAAATAAAAAAAAGATAAAGAATCAAGATATAGTGGATAAATATAGATAATAGGGGATATAGTGGAAATATAGATAAAGAATTTAGTTTGGCTGAAGCCTATGATTGCAAGCTTCCACATCGAACATGTGTAGCAACAGACTGAAGCTAGCAACTTCCAAAAAGTGTGTGCTCACCCCATGAGAGTTGCACCATAATCACTGATGGACATCCAAACCATACAATTGAACAAGTCACATAGATTTCTGTATCACTCAGTGCCACATCCTCATTCATATCAGACCACACCTTTAATCTCCATTTTCGCCCAGGTCTGTAACACACATCTGACAGCCCCCTTAAGTTGAATATGGTCTTTGTGCAAGGCATCTTCTACATAACATAAAGCTGAATGTGGAAGCAAATGTGTTAATTAAGCAATTTATTCAGTTCAATGATATATTTCTTTTCTGAAGTATCAGTATTCTAATTTAGATTTCAGGTCTTGTTGGGCTTAATAACTTTTGTGCTTCAACTTCAAGATTCTGCTAAAATGAAGACTTGAATAACTATAAGCACTCAGCAGTCATCTCAGCAGCTGAGTGCTGGAATGTATTACTCCACTTTTTGCAAAAAATGAGATATATATATTTTTAAATGCAGGTTTAGTTATGCATTATATGCATTTTCAACCTCTAAATAACAAAATAATATATTGTTCTAGGCCATATTATATAACAGTCACCACGGTAACTTTAGCTTCTTCCTTAATTTTCTCAAACCTTACCTTGACAAACGTGGTATTCAGTTGATGATACATTGGTAAGATATGCAGTAGTAAAAACTTACCCCATTCATTATCTTCATGGATGACTTGTTCTGCAGCACTGCTGTCCCCCACAACTTCTGGCTCTTTAGGTGGTCTCGCTTGGACTTCTAGTTGGCGCTGTCTGCAATAGCTATCATCACAAGCTGGATTAGGTCGAAGATGCATTGCTGGAAAGAAGTCAGTAAGAGCACTGTATCCTAAGTAATAAGAGACTTCGCCAAATTGTAGAAGGTACCTGTAAAGAACAAGTCCTCGAATAAGTATTTCCTGTAACGAAGTAGAGATAGGATCGAAGTAGAGATAGGATCGAAGCAGTTACTTTCTAACTCTCCAATATCTACACTTACTTTAATGTGTTCTGTACAAGGAAACCAGCCACAATGCCCATAGTGGTTGGCAAGCTAGCTGCACAAACCCCATCTCTTTTCAGTGTCTTTTCATCTATGTTTGAGGCCACTATTAGAGGAGGTGCACACTGAAATAAGCAGATAAACAACATCGGTAACAGCCGAAATGGATATGTGAAAATGGCAAAGGCTTTGGTTGAGGATGGAGCAGCACTGTGCTACCATACACCCGTTTTGCTGTTTTAATTTTTCAGTAATACTTCTCTAACGGGATAGAGGTTTGAAACAATAGTCCAGCTAACTTGAGTTTTGTCTGTTTGGTCTCTTGTTGCTTGACTTCATCCAAAATTGAAAGGATATCAAAATAAATAATTAACTTTAAGTAAATAGTTTCCCACAAGGAAATATCATCCATTACACAAATACAACCACGGTTAAAATTCAGAACTGTGTACATACAGCAAAACATGCAGTTTCTCCAGGCACAATAAACTGGATGTGACCAGACACAGCATTCTCTGAGACTCCAGACTCAAACCAGGAGAAACCAAGTTCATTACATGCTGAGTTGATTGCCATACGTGCCTCAAAATTGTCTACACAGCTGAGCACTAGATCAACAGGCCCACCTGACAAACTTCCATGGCTGCAAACAATAAAATAGCATTTTATACAAAATGGTTGTTTTTCTGCCCACACAAAGAATTCAAGAATGGCCAATTTTTTTTATCCACATCAATGACAAAGCTCTCAAAAGAGGCTTTTGAGATCTAGTCCACTCAGAAAATATATAAATTTTAAATGGAATATCCATACGGGCTAGCCTCATTGTCCCACTTGCCATTAATGAGAGGAGAAACTGGTGTGCGCTTTTAACAAGGATGCACTGAGTCTAGACTCAAGTTGAACGGTCAATCCATGTGAAAATTCACTGAATTCAAACTAAGTTTTAATGGATGGTTTTCGTATTGTTGTCATTAGATAGAGGGGGTAAGAAGTTTGCTTGAATAGGTCTACATAGTGAGGCACCATTATATGTTTAATTCGATTATTTAATCAGTCTTCTTGAGTGTGTATTCATTACATTTCATAGTTCACACTGAGAGAACTATTTAGCCTTTTTAAAAAACATTGTAGGCTCTCATGGCTGAAGTCAATGTTAAAAACATTATCTGGGCTTGTATGCCATGGTCCAGTTGACACTGGTGTGCCAAACATTTTGTCCACAACTATGGTGGACATCCTCAGTGGTGGTGGATTTTGGCCGAAGCACTCTGGTCGGTGGCTGGCTGTTAACTGGTTCAATGCTCTGCTCTGCAGAAGTCTACAGAATCCATTGTACTTGTGGTTCTGTTTATATCGGGATGACTCAACGCAGTGTTAAGACCCGCATTACCGAACATACACAAAATTTCCGCTTTGGTCATACAGAGAAATCTGCAGTGGCTGAACATGCTCTTGCTGTGGGAGAACACAACATCTTCTTTGAAGAAACTGAAGTACTGTCCACCATTAATCAATATCATACCAGGTTACGAGAGGCAATAGAAATTCACAAAATCCTTTCAACTTTAACAGAAAAGAAGAAGGGGTCAAAATTCATGCAATTTGGTATCCCGTACTGGGTAATATGAGGAAGAAACCATATAGAAACAGAGATAACTTCACCACTTCAACCAGCTCATGCACCAACTTGAAAATCACTACCAATCAGAAGTTAGCACATGGAATCCCGTCCCCACCTCACAGACTATAAATACTGCCACAGAGCAGAACACCGAGCCAGTTAACAGCCAGCCGCCGACCAGAACGCTTTGCCCGAGATTCCACCGCCACTGAGGATGTCTGCTACAGTTGTAGACAAAATATTTGGCACACCAATGTCAACTGGACCATGGCCTGCAAGCCCAGATAATGCTTTTAATATTTAATCGTTATTTAATAAATTAAAAGACAAGTTATTTTTCACTTGGAAATATGAAAGAAAATATCCTTATAAAAATGGAACAAGTAAGATACTCTGACCTTAATTTTTTTTAAATTCATTCATGAAATTGTAGATTGCCTAGAAGTAAAGCTTGCTTCATCTCATGCTGTTTGTTATGGAAAAATTTGACAAAAACTTTGAGCTAATACGCAAGCAAGTAAAGTATTTATTTTTAGACTCATTGTTAAGAGAAACAGTAGTTTGTTAAAATTATGTAACAGTGATTGTATACTACAATCTTAACCCCACAATGCCGTCCTCTATATGTCGTAGAGACACTAGCTTCTTCAATTGCGGACAGCCTCCATACGTTATATACTCTAGGCTGTAGATCAAGTTCAGAGTATGTACCATATTTACCCACTTAATACCGGTAGGTGCGCTTTTTTCCCAGATATTTATAACAAAAAACTAGGGTGCATCCATATGTGAGGAAAACATTTCAGTTAAAGAAACATGTATTAAAAGATGTGCCAGCAAATGATTGATAGCTTTGATATCAATCTAGTGACTGCGACTAATTTATATATCGACTGTATCACATGTATGATGATACTGATAAAGTTGCATAAACAGACAAGAAACACTTACGCTCATTACACTCAGACACTGTAAATTCTTGTCCAGCAGCTCTGTTCCCGTGTTCTTCTACAAATTTGACAACTTTCAGCCTAAAACTTGCTGTATAACTTGAATATTTCAGTTGTTTATCAACACAACTGTCTACTGCAGATGTCCTAAGAATATTGCGATATTGACAATCGTTAAGCATAACAGTATTTTGTGTGTTAATAAGAACCAATCACAATTACTGTTTCCATGCATTGCTGTTTAAAAACTTGCATCCAAAGACCTGGGGAGTTTTTATTTTTAAACGTGAAAAGTTGGGGTGCGTCCATTACATGGAGGCAGGCATCCATTATGCAAGTAAATATGGTACGTAATATAGTTTTAACATACTATATTATGATTTTTTTAAAAAAGTATGACGTTGACAGCATACTTCCAGGCAAAAAGGAACACACCAAATTAATGGTGAAAAATGTGGTAAGTTTTACATTGGAAGAGCAAAAAGAAACATTGATACAAGAGTAAAAGAACAAATGAGAAAAATTAGATACTTTCAAATTGAAACATCAGTTGTGACCTCGCTGTTTGGGAAAAAGATCATAAAATTTGTAAAGAAGCAAAATTATTCAAATTACTCAACAAACATAAAGATATGGAAATATGGGAAATATATAAAAAATAATTGGTGAATTTTGATGTACTGGAAGAAGACAATCTGATCAAGTAGTTCATAAAAAGTTCACCCGGTGTGCTCCAGGATCTTCCTGGGAAGGATTTCTCAGTTGACAATACATTTGAAACATGTCATACCAAAATAATGGTAAGTAAAGCAAAAAGTGTGTATAATCTCTGTATTAGCTTTTATTTTGTGACATCAGATTCATGTGATGCAATGATGAGTAATACCCTCATAGATCTAGAGGCTATCACCAAGTATAAATGCTAAGATAGGACATGAATCATGACCAGCATGAGAATGCCGATTCGAAGCCACTCAACAAACTCATGTTGCTACGGTGCATCTTCAAACCATGATTCTTGTCTCATCTTCCCGATTACATCATTAATGTCAGCGTGTCTGCAGCACTGGATTGGATTACATGTAACATTGCGGATCCATCAGTTTTATGTTAGCTATACAGTTATCTTGGTACAGAACTGTGATTTCTTGCATGACTAAGTGGTTGTGAATTAACATGCTTAAAATACTGCAAAGTTTGTGAAGTAAATACAAAACCTTCAAACAAGGCAGACATCCCATACATAATTTTGTTTCTCAACAATATCATCCTACATTTCAGGTCCACTTTTCCAGCAGTATTCATCTGGTCACCCTGGCTAGGTTTTATGCATGGATGTTTATTTCTTATTTGAAGTAAAGCCATAAATATCTGGAAAAAGTTGATCAACCACTAAAATCTAGCACAAAAATTCCTTACAGTATCACAAGTACTTGCTCAAATTGTCATATTGAAATATGAAATAGCATCACTGAAATGCATGGAAATGAAGAGAGACCGAGAATAAAAAACAGCCAAAAAAGTTTATGTTTGTGTGTTGTATGGCGATGAGGAAATCCCTTCTTCAAACTCTGTATTGTCATCTGGAATATATTAATCGTCTCTGTCATTTCCACTAATGTCTGTGTATTATTCTAAAATCCTTAAATTTCATCATTAGTATGTGCTATGGTTTATTAGATACCACATTTGTGACAGAATATCTCATTTCTTTGTACACTTATTTGCATAAAACAACAATCTCCAAAACGTGGGTTATACCAATGAAAAATTTACACTGATTAATGCATGACAATGGTGTTCTAAGTTTTTGCCAGCAAATGTCACCAGTTCACTTCATCAAAATATCAACCTTGGCACTTGTAGTGTTAATGTTTTAATAACTAACATTGTAGTAAAGTTCTATGAGAAATCCACTTTAGGAATAAAGTAAATTTACGGTAATGAGGGTGATAATATAACATAATACATTTCACCCTTTCACTGCTAACATATTATTCACTGTGCAAACTGGTGGTGCTGAATTAACTTATGAATTTCTTTTGTAATCATATATGGACAATACCATACCAACCTAATTCTATTCATGAAGTCTTGAAAATTTTCAACTGTGGTGATGTTATAATTATAAGTTTCCATTGTTACATCAGGATTGATAAGAGAAAGGGTTTTTGCTGCTGCGTCTACCTTTGACAGCCCTGCCTGATGTGGCTGGAAGAACAATCTATTCATGTTTGCTAGCTCAACTTTATCGTAGTCAAACAGAAGAAGCTGCAAAAGATAAAAAACAACTGAAAGTAACTAAAAAAATACATATACCAGAGGTGGAACCAAGAGGGGGCTGGTGGCCCACCCTTGATTACGGAAGATTGTAGAATAGAATTTAAAAAACTGAAAGTGTACTTTATTGAAGTCATTTCTTGTTTTTAAAATATGTGTGATCTGTGTGCTTTTCAAAAGTTACTGAAATCGAGTTATCTGATATTTCGGAAGGAGAAAAGGCTAAGACTGGCGCTGATATCCAGTTCCAGCAATACGTCACTTTTAAAAATTGGAAGAGAGGAATAAAAACCACATCAAGATGGTCAAAACATTGGCAGAGAGCTTAAAACTGATGTGGCAGATACCCAAAAGCCAAGATTTTATTGTCAACTCGGGCCGCAGAAGCCTACGGGTACATATTGAGAGGAATAATTGATGGGAAAGAAATTGAATCCAAGCAATCCCAGAGACCAGTGTTATTGGAAAGATGTTTAAATTGCTTATTCGACCATATTACATTGCAAAATAGGCTACTCAACATCCGTTAGGGTGTCACAAATTTAAGTAGATCATTTTTCAATTTAGAGACATAATTTGAATGCACATGGGTTACCTCTACATTCTTCATGGTCCACTTGCAGAAAAATTTCTGGCACCGCCACTGACACACACACACACACACACATATGCTACTTACATTGACAGAAATTACTCACCTTTCCTATGCCGCAACGTGTCAACATTTCTGCAGTTACACTGCCAACACCACCAATTCCCACCACTGCAACTGTGAATTCCCTGATCTTTTCATAATTGTTAACTATACCCATTCGTTTCAAAGCCATCAACCGACTGCAAAGAAGAAAAAATCACAATACAGTCTACAGGATTTATTAATTAGATTTCATGGCACTTTCATTCTTACCCAGCCGATTTTGAACTTGCCACTGTTTCATGTGTACAGCCTGCTTGGAATAATTAAAAAGACTGCAGATTATGAAAGAAAATATTTCAATTAACATTTTCATATGTAATGTAAATGTATGGTACACTGGATACTAGCTAAATGGCGTAACTTTCTATAGATGTTGAAAATTAGAAATTATAAAATGAAAAAAACAAAAAAAAAAAAACAAAAAAAAAAAAAAAAACAAACAAACAAACAAACAAACAAAAAGAAAACATGTGAAATAATATTTTATTCAGAAAGATGTCATTGTCTTCTGTCATTTGACATCAACGAAATCTATTAATTGTGGAATAAACATAGCCAAAACATACACGAAAGCAGCAGGAACTGTATGTTCACAACTAAATGTTGAAAGGAAAATTTTAGTCCTCAAGAACATAAAAACAGCTCTTTTGTAATTTTTTTGTTTCAGGGTCATTCCATGCTTATGGGTATGACAGTTGCACATCATAATATATATAATTTAAAGCTTTTTTTCTTAATTATATAACAGCAAGTTTAAAAGTATAACCAGTTCCAAATTTTAATAGGGTACGGAAAATCATGTGATAGTTCCAAGAGATGGATTAAGATTCAAGAAAATAGTCATTTCAATGCTTAAGATACAGAACATTGTGAGTTTTCGAAGAGCTGGAATATAATGTTTAAAGTAGAGAAAATCGCACAAGTGTTACAAGAGAAGCAAAACACATGTTTAGGGTTGTGGAAGCCATGTTTGCAAATTTAACGCATTCAAATTTGGTAGTGAATAATTAAAAAAGTATTAAAAACATTGGTCTTTTGATTATGGTAAGTTAGTCACTCACGTGACTCTACTGTCAGATAAGTCTAATTGAACTACAAACAGAAGACTGTAGTAAAAGACAATGTAAGATCAGCTGTGATGTACACAAACCTATACACCATGTCCTTATTGATCAACCTCATTACCATACACAGTAATGTGAGGCGCACTAATGATATTAGACCAGGCTACCACTAAATCAGAGGCAAGTTAATTGTAAAAAAATACAGTGAGTCCCACGCAAGAGTTGGCCAATGACGCAGGTTTCTGCGTCGCGGCTGGCACAGCTTCAACTCCCGAGCGATCGGGTGAAATATCTATGCTAATAATGCCGTGGTCAGTGTAATGATTCAGGTTCTCACATTTACAGTTAAAATTACAATGAAAATTACCACGTAACTCATCACAAGAGATGTTGGAAATGTTCTCCTCTTGCATCCACACAATACTGGCACCTTTTTAGGAAATTTTCTTTCATGCGCATAAGTTCAGCTTCCGAGACTGAGTTACTTTCTCTTGTGATAGGCCTATGTGATATTGTCTTTAAGTTCTTCTAACAGTATGTAAATATTATTTATGGGGAAACTTGAAAATAAAGTGTATAGGTCAATTTCTCATACATTAAATTCATCAATTTTTAAATTCATCAATGACTTTGCTGGAATTGATGCAGAGATGCCAACTGCTACGGAATTTCCGTAGTTTCTACGATTTCCTTGACTGTGCTATGACAATACGGAAATTGTACTAAATATTACGGATTTTACGAATCCCAATATCTATTTTTAAAATTCTTCGTTTTTCGTTTTTGACGTGAGTGTGTGTTAACCAAAGATGTTATATCTTACAGTTATATCATAAGTATTGTAGTTATAACATCTTTGGTGTTAACATATTTCCTCTTTTTTATTATCACTGTAATGCCGCTGACTACTGCCGACGCCGTTGCTTGCTAGAAGTTTAATTGAGTGTTGCACTGCAAGTAGCACATTGAGGAAATAGGTCGTGTAAACGTAAAACCAGTGACGAGTGTGATGGACAAAAACGAACTGCGGCAAATCAGCAGTATCGAAAGCAGTATACGGAAGGCCTGTGTTGAGTGCATGTTGAAGTTTGAAATTGCATATATTAATTTGCCCGAGACGTCAAGTCTCCCACCATCCGATTAGACTCACACTACTGATAATCACCTTTCAAGGTTGGCATCTCTGTTGATGGATGCTGCAATTTCTTGCTCCACATAAATGACCAACAATGATTTTAATGCATCTTGTCCCTGAGTTGCCCGTTATTTGATTTTAATCTGCGTTAAGTTTAGAAAAAAACTCTCTCAAAGAACACATTGCATGTTTTATACTTCATCCATACATACCGTAGCCTACTTCATCTACTGAAGAGTAGGCTTTGGGCATTTAATTCCCGAAGACTATGACTGAAGTCATTTATTAACAGTTGAAGGTTAATTATCTTAATTTTTTTGTTCAGAAAGGAGTATCATTAGGGTGTGCCTTAGTTCCACCTATGATCATTTCACTGATTTCTTGATGAACACTGACAAGTAAACTGCACGGTAGACTTCTTTCACATGTTGACCCAAGAGCCCTATATGTACTGTTCAGTACCCAATTTTCTTTTTTATAGATGTGACTCAACATACCAATGCCTCAGTAACCGGTTCTCCTGAGTGGCTCCCCAGGTTTGACAGTCAATTCAATTCAATCAACACCACCGATGAAGTCAATTGGAAGGGGAAAAATACACCCATAAAGCAGTGTAATTATTCAAAATTTAGAAATCATATTTATCTTCTTATAGTGTTAGACAACCCATAATTATGTGCTTGTGTGGTGTAACTTATATTACACTTTTTAAAATGTAGGCATCAAATTTTGAGAGTGTGGGCTACCTTGAGCAGTCTGCAATATGGTGATGTTTCGGAATATTTTAAAATTAATTTCTGCATGCTATGAACTACACAGTACCAGTTTAAAAATATATTATACTGCCTCATATTTTGAAGTAGTGAAAATATCCCAGCAAAGTGGATGTCAGCTTCCAAAATACATCTGCAGTGAAACTCTACAAGCGCAAATAACTGTAACCAAACACCTCCATGCATTTTCCAAGTCCTGCATCTGGTATAAAGAACAATAAATTTGGTAATGTGCCTATTCGTTCCATTTCATTAAGAAAATAACAGCAGTTGGTAAAGAATATTACATGGTTGTACTTCACCTATATGGGTTGGAATCGACGACTTCGGATGACATGTGCAAGATTTTTTGGCGACCTTTATGGATACTATCGTATTTTCGTCTCTCATTTTCTAGTTCTGTTTCCAGTTGTTTTATTCTCAACTGCAATTCTTCATTTGAACTCATTTTTTGATATGGAAGATCCACGTGCTCAAATCTAACAGCTGTCAGTGATCTTTGTTTTCCTCGCCCTTTTTCACTTCGGGAATCGAGAGTTCGGAATTCCAACAGCATCCTACAGAGGCCTCCGTATGCATCGTAGTTCAAGTTTCAACCGCGCGAGCGCTTCATCTACCCTTCCGAAGCATTCCTACGTCTGAAGTTCCATTAAGATATGTATTTAAAACAGTGGAATTACATTGGCGCATATAATTACACTTATATGTTGTAATCGATTTAAATCATACCGAACAAACAGAAAAAAAGTGTGCGTGGAACGCAACGCGACAGAAATGAAACTTGTTTTAATTTTTGAATTTTCAATTTTGGAATATTGGATGTTTTTCAATTTTGGATTGATCTTTTTAATACTGGGTTTCCGGAATTTTTAAATTTTTGATCTTTTAATTTTTTAATTTTGGATTTTTTAAATTTTAGATCTTTGAATTTTTTTTAATTTTTAATTTTGGATTTTTTTTATTTTGGATTTTTGGACTTTTAAATTTTGAATCTTTTAATTTTGGAATTATGGAGTTTTACATTTTGGATCTTTTAATTTTTTTTATTTATTTGATTCTTAAAATTTTGGATTTTGATTTTTTAAATTTTGGATACGCCTAATCATCGAGTCGATTTGTTTTCTGTGCAGTCCATTCCGTCACACCTCACTAATTTTTTGATGATTTTGAGCGTAACACCAATTTTGTGACGATTTTTAGTGTTACACAAGCTCTCGATTTACCCTTAACGCGGCTAAAGAAGTTTCACTTAAAAAATACTCGACATTAATAACTTCAAGCATGCCTTCAAACTACCAGTTCAGAGATATAGCACATAAAAACATAGATCCCCCAGGTCTCAAATATTGGACCATTTTCGTTTTTCTTATATTTGTATTAATGGCCTACCATTCAACATATCACATGCGTTGCCGATCACACAAGCTAATATTCAGATTAAAAAATAGGTATTGTATGCAAACAATTCACTCAGACAACAGAAAAATTACCAAAGTCAATAAAAACAAATTTGTACTAAATAAAAAAAATCTTAATGATTCCATTTCTGCTTTACTAGTCAGAATGATCAACAGCTACCAATAATTAAAACTGAACATGATATGATGAATTACACAACATAATACTAGATTACGAAGAATTAAGATAGATTGTATTTTAAATTGAGAACAACATACTGAAGATATTTTATAAAAATTATCCAGAACATAAGCAATGAATGTAACTAGAAGGTTTTACAGTAATCACACAACGAAAATGAATATTATTCACATGTAAAATTTTATCAAACTTATGGCATCACTTTTGGAAGATCACCTAGCATAATATTTATTTTTCAAAAGAAAACAATTAGAAACATGGTCAATGTTCCTTTTTCAACTCCCTGTAGACCAGTTTTCAAAGTACTTGCTATTCTTTCACTACCTTGTCTTCACATTCTTCACACTTTATTTACAAGACTATTCATAGCTTCCATAGAACCGCTAACAACAAAACTAGTCACTTCACAAGAAATTATAGAATACATTTAGACAACATTAGAACATCTAAGAAATTAAACTCTATAATTTATTTCAAATCATATTATAATGCTTTGTATCCTAGATATCAAATTCAAAATACACAACTTTCATGAGCAATGTTAAACGATTCCTACAACGGCACTCTTTCTACAGTAAAAGTGAATTTTTGGAATGTCTAAAATAAACACGACAATTTTCAAATTTAAAGGTCTATAACATTATCCAAAGTAAATCCCCCAGGCCTTTGAATTGTCATCAATTATTTTAATATTTTTATGTAGGCTATTAAATTGCTTGTATAGGCCTACTCCTTACATTAATTGTATTTGGTATCGCAGATTATTTTAGTATAGGCCTACTCCTTAGCTTATATCTAATAGTTTGTGAGATTGCATTAATTTTATTATATTCCATATTACATCCAGTTGTAAGAATTTTAATGAAACCATGATTTCCTGTAAATCTAATTGATGAATTATACAAATAGGTCTTCCTAATGCTTGTGAATGACCTGGCCAAGTACATTACAGTACTGGTATACAGTTTACATGAAGCTGGGGTAGCAAAGCCATTAAAAATGACACATTAAATGAAGTTTCTTTCTTCATGAAGTCAAACGTACTTTCAAAAGAGAGTATGAAGAGTATTTCAATATGTTCAATATGTCTGTTTTAGGCTATATATACCAAGTTCATCAGTGTAAAGCTGATTAAATTGAGCTGCATTGTTCACAACTCACAATTTTCAAACCTCCAAAATATGCCATACTAAACAAAAATATCATGGTTATAGAGTTCAACCAAAAAAATATAAACTTGCCAACTGTTCAATTACATAAAGATGCATTATCATAATATAGAATGACATAAACCTTCCTAGCATGGGGACATTCATGAAAGACTAAGCCACTCATATTTTGCAATTTAACTTACACCCTCAAATCTTAGTGTAGAAGTCCTTAGAATAAAATATTTAGCTTGCTTGCACTCTATTATCTTGACGAGTTGAACAGTCTGAAGGCTGTGGGAATCTGCCTGCCCTTGGCCTACTAGGCAGGGTTGATATTGTAGTGGTTTTGCAATGCTTCCATTGGGATGGCAATGAAGGGATAGCACAATACCAAGACCTGAATCCAGGAAGAAATATTGCAGTTCTGAAAAATGCATAAACCAGCTGTGAATCAAACCTGGGCTGCTGGAGAAGAAGGTGGGCATGCTACCAACTCACCAACAACAGTCTTTTGTCTTTGTCTCTGTTGGCTCAGGGGCTAAGCCTTGATGGGCTCATGCACGTAGGCCACACAGGCAGACCCATTGTGCACTCCCTAGGAGACTGAATGATGTGCATGCCCTGAGACCCTCTGTCAACATACTCCACCATGAGCCCCCCACGGAGCTCCCCTACATCCAACAAGGGCCAGGTACCACTTCACGTGCACCATACTCAGGGTCCCTCGTACAAGAGCCCCAAGGGGATGGCACACTCGCACCACATATCCAGGGTCCCTCTGAAAGCCCCAGAGGCACGGCACACCACCAGCAACTTCTAAACCCAAGCAACCGGGGGGGGGGGGGGGGGGGGGGAGGCCCGCAACAGTGTCTGCAGCAGGAGCTGGCCCAAAAACCAATAAAGGGGAACGGGATGATAATGAGGGGGGAAAGGAAGTTGAAGCGGAGCGTGTTGGTGGAATAAAGGAAGGGGGAAACAAGAGGATCCCCGAGAAAAATCCCTAAAGGTCATGCCTTTGCCCACCGCAAATGACACGCCTGCCGGCCCTGAGATTTGAACTTGGGACCACTAGCATGCCAGGCCCACATGCTAAGCATGAGCCACCCCCAACAATCAACAAATACTCTTATGAGATATTACTGGGGAAAATCCAATCACAGCAACAAATAATGAATGAGGCACCACCTGGACAGCCGAGATAGTTAATAAATAGTGAACAATATAATAATTCAGTATTCTTAATTTCTTGCTCTATCTTAAATGTTTGAGCAAAAAATCAATATCATATTGTCTAATTAATCATTCCCATTTTTTAAATAGCTCTGTGTCCAAAAGGAGATAGTAGAGAAAAAAGAAACATGGACATGAGAAATATGAAATATAGTCAAATAAAAATCATTAGTCCGCCGCCATGGGTGAGTTGGTAGATGACTGCCAGCCATCTGGGTGGCCCGGGTTCGATTTCCAGCTGGGTCGGGGATTTTACAGAGATATAAAGTTTTCTTCCTGGGTCAGGACTGGGTGTTGTGTCCTCATTCCCATCCTGCGAAAGGAACTGGCCACCCTACGTGCTATCATCCAGCCTAGTGTCCCTTGGTCGGGCCGTGGGCCTTCCCCCCCCCACGGTTCAGTTCCAGGGCAGGACTGGCCTCCTGGCCGAACACTTCGTCATCATCATCATAAAAAATCATTAAATGCAGCTCACTGTTTGAATAATAAGCACGAATCCTGCAGGGAGGCAAAACTATTACAATCAGTAATTAAACACAAAGATCTGCAAGTGTGGGGAAAATATTTACATAAAAAAGATGAAGATTAATTTTGATATACCAAAGGAAGAATGCTTGACCACCAAGATCATTAATCCTATATCAGAGGATAAAACAGGATAATTCCAAAAACAGTTGACTGGCAGCTGAGAGCATGGACAAATTTCCATGAAACATGTTCTGCCTAAACATTGATAAAATCCCAAGTGTAATGTGTTAAATGTCATCCTAAAGGATTAATAAGTCCTAATAACAGAGAAAACCATAAAATAAAAGGGAAATTCATACTTTAAACCTTTAAAATAAATATATTTTATTTGTGTAATGAATTCTTTTACCTTTTTTGTTGTGGATCTGAATGGTGGCAGCATAGAGTATCTGCCAGAAACTGAACAAACAGTTGAGATATTGCAGAAGATATTTCATCCCAAAAGCAAACACTGACTCCCATAATAATTCTCCTCTTTATAAAGTGCTCCGTCTATACTATCAATTGCACAAATGGACAATCTAGATGTATTTAATACTAACAATAAGTGGATTAAAAGTATCTGTGATCAAAATTTGGGAACTTTCTTAGTAATTATTAAAATATGCTCCATGTCGTTTTCTTTATTTTAATCTTTCATATATATATATATATATCTTCCTCTAAAGCTATTATATTATTCATGTTTCGATCCATTCCCTTCATTGTGTAATTTTCATATTGTATATGTTTCGTGTTTCTTTATTCTGTTTTTCTTTTTTTGGTTGTAGTATTTTTTAAATATTTTTAGTATTACATTAAATATCTAATATTAGTGTTGTAAAAATGGTGTAGTTAGCATTAGAGAGTACTGCAATTGGGCAATGAGCCTGTTATATTCTTAGCATAATAAATAATAAATAAATGACATTTTTATTTAAGTAGTTTTCTATGAACATTATAACAATTACAATTCTAATAAATTCTGGACAAAATTTAAACTGACGAACCAAGGGGTTGAGCTTATGTTATTTATGAAGAGGTATGAAGAGGCCTGTAACTACCACCGGTGCACCAAAATTTTGTTCCGCAGGAGTTCTTTTACAAGCCTGTAAATCTATTTCATGGGCTTATCACATTCGTGCATATAAAAATTTTATCCCATTGAATTGGGCAGGGATAGAACCTCTGGCCTTGGGTACAGAAAGCTGTGCCATACTGATTACAGTACCCAAGCCAACATTAAACCAGGGTGTTATAAAACTCTACACATAATGGAAATCAATTCTTGCTTACACTATAGGCTAGGGATATTCCTTCCAATACAATTGGGGATTAAAAAGCCTAAGGCAGAGAGCGAGAGAGACCAGAATGAAAAGTCCTGTTGCTCCTTTAGCCTTAGAAATATATAGTTAATGAGAAGGAACCAGATTGTTAGATTTTAAAAAACATTGCTTAAGGTTTTTTGTCCAAAACATCTCCCAGTCAATATTTTTGAGATACAGTGATACCTCGAGATACGAGTTTAATTCGTTCCGTAACCTTGCTCGTATGTCAATATGCTCGTATCTCAAAGCAATTTTCCCCATTGAAATTAATTGAAATGCCATTAATCCATTCCAGCCCTAAAAATGCTACCCCCAATTGTTTTTGTTACGTGTTCTTTAATAAGAAAAATGTATTTATAAATGACAAATATTGTATAAAAACATAATAAAAGAGAATGTAAAGCAAAAAAAAACTGGTTTTATAAAGTGTACATACATATTTGTTACACTTTCTTCGGACCCATGGTTATAAAAAGAAATGTGATAAAGTATGTAAATGCACAAAAAGCGCAAAGCCCTAGAAAAACTTAGCAAAGATGCTTCGACAGCGAGGTAAACAAGCACACTGGGGGAATACGTGGGATAATGCACGAGACGCAGTCACAGTAAACTGGCGGGCCGTGTGCAGCGTCGCAGCTGGCCGTTCCTCGTATCTCAAATGTCGCCCGTATTTCAAAACAAAACTTCGCTCGCTCGACATCTCGTATCTCAAATAACTCGTATGTTAGGGCACTCGTATCTCGAGGTACCACTGTATGTCTTTCCTCCATCATGTGCACAACACGTTCAGTCCAATTAATCTTCCATGATTTAGTTACCTTTACTATATTCGGTAAAGAGTATAGGTTATGAAGTTCGGGAGATTAAGGTAAATCTGGGAACAAACCTAGTCTGGAGACAGAAAGATAAATCAATGGACTGACCCTGGAAAGGGAGATGTCTGGTACTAAAACTGCTATTTACTGTACAAGAATATTCCGATTTAATGAAATTACTACAGGCAGTTGTGTGCTAACATGACTATTTGATCCGTGTGACCCAGGTTCTGTGGAGTACAAACAACATCAATATGACAATCCTGTACAAAAATTCAGGGTGGTCATAAAGTCTCGATCCATTTCTGTGTTAATGTAATTTTTTTTCTTTTTGTTTTAGAATAATCAAGAAGCATGCTGACGATAGAAGAATGTGTGTATGTTGTTAGCGCGCAACTGCACAGATTATCTTATACCGAGGTGCAACAGGTGTTCACTCGGTAATTTGACAAACCAGGACCAACACGAACAAACATCCGGTTACTTGTTAAAATTTGTTTCAAAGAACTGGAAACTTTGCCGATGAACCACGCTTCGGAAGACCTTCTGTACCAGAAGTGACCTGCAGGGAATCAGAGAATCAATTGAAAGAAGCCCGAGTGCATCAAATCGTTATTTAAGCAACGAGTTAGACGTGCCAAAAACAACGATTTTGAAAGTTTTACACTGTACGCTGAAAAAAAAAAAGAGCATACCACATTCAGGTGCTCCACAAATTGGACGAAGAAGATCACGCAGCTCATCAGGCTGCGTGTGATGATTTGATAGTGATGCACACAATGAGGACCTTATGGATCACACCCTGTTCAGTGATGAGGCCATGTTCCACATCTGCGGCAAAGTTAACAAACATAACAGCCGCATATGGGGTATCGAACCACCTCACACTACCACAGAAAGGCAAAGACCACAGTGTATGAACCCTTCATGTTCGCAGAAGAGACAATTAATGCCAACAATTACCTTGAAATGCTCGAGTTATTCCTCGAACTACAGCTACACCAGGACGGCATTGCTGACTCTGTTGTGTTCCAACAGGATGGAGCACTCCCTCATTTTGCGCTAAATGTACGGGCGTACCTCAATCGAACATTCCCTAACAGATGGATAAGCAGAGGTTCAGCAAGGCTGTGGGCCATCGCTTTCCCCTCATTTGACGCCCCTGGACTTCATTGATTGGGGGTTCATAAAGGGAAGGGTGTACAAAACAAAGGATCTCCAGGATCTAAAGACTCAAATCCGCATTGCAGTAGCTGCTATTTTACCAGCTATGCTTCGAAACGTCTTTCGGGCTACTCTTGAACGATGGGAACAATGCTTGGAAATGGACAGAGGCCATGTTGAAATACGATGAACATGTGTACATAACTTGACAATAAACATACATCAAAATCATCAAACTGAGTCCATTATTTCTTGGAAATGGATCGAGACTTTATGTCAACCCTGTATGTAATTTTAGATACCAAAAAGCAGGAACATTTGCACCAACTTTTGTTATTTGTGTCATGCTATGACACTGCACCAACGCGATCCTTCAGGAGTAAAGTTGGGATGAGGGCAGCACATGCCATTGCCCCCAACTTGATCACAGTATCAAAATTCATAAGCTCGTCCATTGATGTGAGGGATCCCAGAATCTCTCCTGCTTGAACTGTCACAAAATTGTAAGGCATCAAACCTGCAACACAAGGAACACAATCTACTATTCTATATGATAATTTTTATTATAAAGTTTAAAAATTACAGGGAGGATTAATACATTGATCATCCTTTCTCATCCAGGTTAAGAAAACAATAGACGAGTAGGTGTGGATGCAAAATAAAAAGTTCAATACTCCTTCCCATAGTGATTTGTACTTGGGCTTTAGTAAAATTTTATAAATTTTCTAATAATACCATTTCAATGCCATTTCCATGCACATAATGAAAAGGCATTGTTGTGGGTAACCTTTATAACTGCAATAATAGACTACTGGTTGGGCTACTGGTTTTCTGTGCAGGATTGTTTTTTTTTTTTAATTATTATTATTTTTAATCCTAGTTTGTTCCTTAGCTGCAATATATTTTTAAAAATAAATCACCTTAAATTAAAACATTATTAACTTATTTATTATGTTTGGAGACATAGCAAAAACTACATGCCATTTGTTTGAGCTTACCTACTGGGTAGAATGAGTGTGACATGGTTACTTCAAAAATTTGAAGCAAACCAAGTAATTCTATTTTTTTCCATCATCTTATGCAAAGGAACTTTTATCAAAGGAATTGTTCAGGATTGGGGTTCTGAGAGTTAAAGTGAGATCCAATTTTAAAGACGATGTGAAAGTGCATCATCGACCTGATATAGGTTAAAAATAAATGAGATAAAGAGAAGTGCAAATTTAACAGATCTATACAAGAAAAATCTTGATGCTGATAATTGTGGATTTGTTATCTCAGTCTAGGGATAGGCATGGACATGTATGCAATACACCAACAAGATACACACGCATTTCCTTGAATCAAGTTCTTACCTAGAAAGACAGAAATAAAGAATTTTGGAAGAGGAACTCCAATAATTGGACATGTCAGGTTGATAAGCCAGTTTGGTGAGATAGGAAACATTCTCAAAAATAGTAAATAGAAAAGCAGCTGGTGTTCATTCTGTACTACCTGTAACAAAATAAAGTTCCATCATCACTTAGCTACTTTATGAAATGAAATAAGTATACTCTAAACAACATGGCAGATGACTAGGGACCATATTTTTTGGTAACAGCGATAAATGCAAAACTTGACAGAACAGCTTTCCTTAGCTATAATTTTGATTCAATATCATAATATTTTGTTTAGTGTGATTTTTCCCTTCATTTCTTATAGCATGCTTCCCTTTTCTGTTATTTCTATGGCTGTCGAGAAGTTATTGATACTTATGATTGATTACAGCAAAGTCTGAGTGAGGAATGTAAACTATTCAGTGATCATGATTCTTTCCTTTTTGGCTATCTCTGTGCTGAGTTCGGGATGCTGATGTTAGATTGCGGCAAAGAGTGTAGATTCAAAAGATTTTGCATTTTATCCACTGTAGTTGGCACTTTTGTTTGTATAAATCAGGGGCGTATCCAAGATTTATTTTCGGGAGGGGCTGTGATAATCCTAACTTTACTGTCACTAGGGTTCAGAAGTTGACGATCTAAAAACGCCTAAAAAGGACCTATAAATTACCTTAAATTTATGAAAATATGACATGAAAAATTTAAAATATGACATCTAAATATATATCTAAAAAAGGGAATATACAGTAGCATATTAATATAATAATAAACAAAGGACAATATTTTAAGTATGTTATTTGACTACTTTAATATTATGTTTACTATATTAATGAATTACGAGATTGCTTTGTGTACAATGGTGGAAAAGTTCATTCTGAAGACAAAATAGGAAAAAATGTAACGAACGAATGAAAATTTCCTAAAAATGACTGGTAGAAAATAAAATGCAAAATATGAGTAAGGTATTATTGTTCGTTTTGACAGAAGACAAGCTTATACTACATCCTGCATTGTCTGTGATGTCTCAGAAAAGAGATGACATATCATCAACCTCTGTGCCCTAATTATCACACACAATTATACTGAATAACGCATTTCATCTGTTATAAGTCAATATGTGCAATTGAACTGTCTACTGTCTGAGAAATTAACGTGCCCTTATGTGCAACATATTAGCATGACTTAAGGGTGAATTATTTTGATATTTATGTTTTTTTGTTTATAGCACTAAAAATTGTGCTGAATTTTCTGCATCCATTGGTATATAGTTTATATAGGTTTAGAAACTATTTGTGGCATTTAAATATGTTTACATGCTCTGAGCCACGCCCTTAGAAAGATCAAATGAGAAATTCACTATTAACTTAAAATTGAATTTCCCGGTAACTCTTATTTTACACACATAGTGTTAGGTAGCTCCACAACCATTAGAGATAGAAGGCTGAAATTTTTTACACTAATTTTACATGCATATATGCATAAAGTAGACTACAATGATGCCCATAGGTATAAAATTAAAGAAAATGTGTAATGAAATATTGATCAAATTTCAAGATATTTTATATGCGATATATAACAATTAATTGCAATAAAAATAATAACTTTAGCTGTATAAAAGTAGTCTACTTTGTAGAAAAATATGTTCATTATATACATTAAAAAAATAAAAGGCGTCAGAGAAACCAGAAAAATGGTATGCCTATAAGGAAGTGATAAGTGCATCTGAATTAAATTTTTTCATGCTCCTATGAAACGTGTAATTTAAAATTATCTTGGTCAATTTTTTATACTTTTATCTGCTAGTTATGTTCTAGTAAGCCTTGTTATAGGATCCTGTAATTTTTGTCAACTTCTGAGTTCATTTTCTTGTAAAATTTTTATATTTTAGAAACTGTATTTTTTTTAAAATCTTTTTGTGGTTGTTCTCTTATATATACCCTTAACGTTTCGGGGGGGGGGCTGCAGCCCCCTCAGCCCCCCCCCCCCTGAATACGCCCCTGGTATAAATTACGCCATTTTAGGTTATTTAAATGCCTGCTTCTTCACAACTATTTTTTTTAAATTTCACATATTTTTTTAAGCAAAAAACTGAGCTTATATACGAATACTATAGGTTTTAAAGAACATTATAACCTCAAATATGGCCATTTTTTGTGGTTCTAAAACAGAACACAGCATGTAGAGTGCTGTAGCATCCCCATAAGTATAACTGTATAAAATAATTTATTTTGCAAAATATCCATAAAATAGAAGTTAACACAGAAATCAGGCATTTTATTTTACCAAAAAATACAGTCCCACTGTGGCACTGTTGCCACACTCACATACTTATTCTTTCATAGTACCAATTTTTTTCACTTCCATCTCGCAGATAGTACTGGGTGAACTAACCTTAGCGGGACCGGCCAGTGAGGCTAGGTGCTTTGCTGATGGTGTGGGTAGCAGAAGGTCCACAGCAAATATAGTACAGTGCGAGACTTCAGTGTGAGTTGAACTCTTTTAGCACGTGTTTGTTAGGCGACGCAGTGTTTTAAGTGAAATGGTATACTATTTCCCAAAGAGTATTCATGTATGATTCATACGTGCATACAGAATCTGCATGTGCCATAAGGAGATTATTTCAAGAGGAATTTCCTAATGTTAACATTCCTAATCAAAGTTGGATTCACAGAATAGTAAATAAATTTCATGAAATGGGAAGTGTTCTTGACAAGAAATATAGGCAACTACATAAGTACTCGCAGAAGAAACTTGATAACATTGAACATGCTCTGGAATTGCTCCTGTCAGTTCACTGTCTTTCTATAAAATTACTGTAGAGCAACAACTTAAACCACGTGACCCTGCACAAAGTCTGAGGTTTTGTGAATGGATTTGTAATAGGGTGCATGATGGAGAAACGAACCACATGATCAAAGGATAGGAGTATGATGCGCTATTAGCAGCAAGAGAATAGTAGGCCCTATTTTTTCCAGGGAACAATTAACAATGAGAGGTAAGTGCTAAACATTTCATGGCCTTTTTTTCGACCAATTAACTGAAAGGTAATGTGATTTTGCGACTTTTCAGCAGGACTCTGTGACGGCACATACAGCCAACTTTTCCTTACAGGAAATTTATGAAATGTTTCAAGATAGAGTTATCAGTAACATATAGCCCCATGTTCCTCTGATTTAACCCCCTGCAAATTTTACCACTGCGGGTATTAAAAGAGAAAGTTTGCAAAAAAATCCACATACTTTAGATAACTTCAAAATAAATCAGGAGAACTGCTGAGTATAGTAGTCAATTTCCTAAGAAGATGCCAGAAATGCTTGAACAACGAAGGGAGGCAGTTCCAACATCTCCTTACTTGATATACATGAGTAATGTACTTTTTATTTGTATGTGTTAGAAATGACTTATAACACTCGCACCGCCAACATAGCACCTAGCCTTGCCAGCCGCACACCACGAAACCGGTCCCACTAAGGATTGTTCACCCAGTACAAATAAAAACTATATTATAATTGGTTAGTTATGTGATTGCAGCATTCGTTTCCACAGTACAATAGTCAGAAATGAAACTAGAACTCTACACTGCAGAAAGTAATACAGTAGAACTCCAATTATCCAAATTAATTGGGACCAGACCAGATCCAGATAATCAGATATCCAAATAACTGGATAAATAATGAAAAACATAATTTCTTTTAAAAAAATTGTACAGTAATGTAGACCTACTTATAATTATAAAGTATCACATCTTGACCACATCAGTCAGTTAGTTGACAAACTGTAGATTTTGAGGCCTAAAAGTTTTGCTTTTTTGCAAATAATCTACCATGAAAGAGATTTTCCCAATGCTCGCTGCTGCATAAACCACTTGAATGCGGTTTTAAAGTGATTTGGATAATTGGCTATCCTGAGAGATAGAGTTTAAACAATTGGAGCTCTGCTGTAATGTTAATAATTACGCTACAAACACGGTTAGTAGTATGGAGGACTTTTGGCACATCATATAAGGAAGTGATCTTGAACAAAAGAAAGGTTTGAGTTAAATTCATGCAAGATGTCATATTGGGCTGAGGTGTGTCATACTGAAAAAACAACATTAACAGAACATGAAGAGGAGAGAATAAAATAAAACACACTAAAACAGTAGTATGAATAAATGAGCTAGATGAATCAAATCACACATTGTATATTCAGAGAGATAACAAATCTTAATGAGAGAAAGCTTCAGAAAACGAAAAAGCATGAAATTAATCATAACTTCTGTGTTCATATTGAATTCAATGGTGGTAAAAAAATAGAGCAAAGCATGTTTCAGAAATGAGTCAAACTCCAAGAAAGAAAATACATAGGCTAATATATAGGCCTAATAAGACAAGACAGTGCTCTTAACTTATTGACGATGTACTTGTGCATTAACAACAGGTTTGAAATAAATAAATAAATTACAATTATTTCTTCTTATTTACTTCCGTACCTACAGTGGTCAAATTGAATAAGCTTCATGTTTTGGAGTCCAAGTCTGCATGTTACTTTTTCATGTTACTATAAATCACATAAAAATATTCTACATCTTCAAACAGATAGAGGAAAGTATTAAATCAGAAAGTTGAGTATGTTTTTAATTACAATTAAAATAAGAATATCCTAATGCAATTCAGGCAGCTTTCTGTTCAATGTATTAATTCTGAATTATTACATCAACAAAAGAAACAAAGAAAAAACTGAGATTAGTTCGTAAGACTTGAGGCTTTCTTGGCGCTCATTATTGTAGGAACACCAATACAACATGAGATTATTCCACCAAGAAAAATCCGCTGTGGCACAACACGCCATAGAGAACGACCACAGAATCATGTTTGATAGAACCATGATCATGTACAGTTCTACAGCCTACTGAGACTGCGGCATAAAAGAAGCAACTGAAATAAGGTCACATACCCACAACTTCAACAGAGAAGGGGGTCTCTTCCTCAGCAATGCCTGGGCTCCATCCCTGAAGCTGTACCAAGAACGAACATGGGTCACCTCCAACAGAAGTAACACTTCAAACCCTGAGACCCTGACGTCTTCAATCTAAGCCTTTGGCCCTGACTTGGACCGATTATTTCTATTTCCAAAACCACTTTGTTTCGATACATATCTTGAACCTTTATTTTTCTCACTCTGGACCTGATTTGAACCGATTGCATCTTCAATGTTTTTACAATAAATAAAAATCCTTCATTCTGATTGGTCGATGTTCTCTAACCTATTTCCTCCAATCACAAAATTTCATTTTCACTCAAAATCATAATATAAGCTCTCTCATCCCTAACTCCACACTCAATTCCCTGAGGAAGCCGCAGAGATATCAGTGATCGAAAGCTTGAATGTTGTATATCCTTTTACTAAGCTTATAGCCCATGGAACCATTATTAACAGAGATTAGTTCTCTTTTTAACTACAAATAAGTGTCGTCATACACAACTCACATGAAATTCTGTAAACCAAAGGTTTGGAAAACCAATAGGTGTTTGTACCATTTTATGTAAATCAACCAGATACAATAATGGTAATCATAGGTGAGTCATGTTTAATTTTCTTGTCCTTTTTGAATGGTTTGGTCAAATATGGTGTTATGAGGAAAGTAATATTTAAATCACATTTTGCTTCAAGTTATGGTCCAAACAGCCTTGGAAAAGACAACTTCATGCTCACTCCCAAAATACAGACCCTTACTATCTGGGAATGTGAAGCGAGAAATTGCTTTGCCTATTCTTAGGGTAGAGAAAGTAAAAAATTAGTAAATGCAGCCGAATATGATATCATGAAGGGGAAGGAGTGCTCATAGTCACTTCATTATGTGACAAACCACTCGACCTTGCTTCTTTTTACTTTTATAATAGACTACTATGGTTAGTTACTGTATTTATCTGAATATAAGCCACACTTTTTTGCCTCAATTAAGCTCAGTGAAATATGCCTGCATCTTAAAATTGCATACAAGTGTTTTTAGGCAATAGTGGTAAAAATGTGCACAATATAGCCGGTTAATCTACTACGGCTGGTTCCCCTTCTCCAAGCATCGCCACTTATTGATTATATCGAAAGTCCAGGCCTACCGATATATTAATCGATTCAAAATCGAAAATACATAAATTTTAATCGAAGCATTGTAGAAAATGCATAAAACTGCATAAGCAAGTGATGTACATTTTACGATATATGTTTTGCGTATATTGTGATTTTTGATAGTGGTATTACGGAATATGTGTGTATTATGAGTTGCTCAGAAGTAAAAAATGCCATAACGTATGGGGATGCAAATAATGGTAATTTTAAACTGATGGTAACTGAAAGTGCAGTTATGAAAAATAGAAAAATCATGCGAAATTCAAAACCGAAAGTCATAGGAAGTGTAAAGTACTGATTTCTGTTTTCTTTTCCATCAGTTTTATTTAATTGTACTAAATTATATTTAATTATATTAAATAAAATTAGAATTTCATCATTTAAGTCAGCTGATACTTTCTTTTTCTTATTTCAGGCCTATTTCAGCTAAGAATTGTGTTACTTTAATATTACGGAAATGAGGCAATTTATTTTTTCACTTTGGGGTTTATTTAATTTTTTTCCCTTTACTTTACTGTTAAAAAGGTGGCTTAAATTTAGGGGCGGCTTATATTCAGATAAATACGGTACATGAATGCAGCTATTGAGGCCACCACCAGTACAACAGTCAGAAATATAACTAAAACTACTTTTAAAAATAGATAACTATTAACTACTTGATTTAATTAAAAGAAGAGGTTACTACATGCAAATCTAAAAACTAAATGCCCCACAAAAATGTAAGCAATTAAATTAGTAACCATGAGTGTAAAAAGAAGCAGAATCTCATTCCTCCAAGCAGGGCTAGGATTTATGCTTTTAATATGACAAATTATCATTGAAATCTTGTAATACCTATATGCAGTAGAACAATAATGTAGTGATTTAAGACTCAATTTACTGTCTATATTTTTCAGTTTCATTGCACGCCAGTGACAAGATAATATAAGAAAATCGGTTTACTGAAAAATCACTCTTCTAAGTTTTATTAATGTTTGTACTACAGTCTTATGAGCTTGAAAATGTATGGAAAAATTAGTTTTGGGGATATTCTGGAATATAATGACCTTTGTTAAAAGTTAAAAAAAAAGTATTTATTACAGAGTTTATGACAAAGCTACTGAATGCAATTTCCCAACATTACATATGAAGGGATTTTAAAGGGAGATGGCTGGTATTTTGCAGTGGTTTCTACATCCTGTAAAAGACTCTACAGGATAACAGTAATATATTTTGAATATGGTAAGATTTTCATACATTCACAAAGTAACCTCCCTGCAAATGGAGGCTTTTTTCTGCATATGTTTGCTGTTTAGGACAGACATACCTGTTGCTGGAACTTATGCACTTTCTCTGGAAAGTAGGATTCAAGCAAATCCTTGCCAAGCCAAAGTGACATTAGATAACACAAGCTGGAGCCAATACCTGTTAAAATGCAGGCTAGAGGAAATCCCACATATATTCCAAAAAGTGCTCCGGCCAATACATTCTGAAATCAAATAAAGATATGATTGCTCATCCAGGTCATTAGAAATTACAAGCAAGGATGTAGCTAATGAGAAAAGAAGTGCTGGCATAAAATGAGACAGCATCAGGTGCAGACTAACCTTCAGATTCTCAAACCTGAGTGGAACATAGAAAAGAACTCATCTTTAGGTAATGGCAGTTTTGGATAGCGGGTCTATAATACAGAAAACTGGAAAATGTCATCAATAACGTAACATTATATTACACCCATATAACTCATTAATTTAAAATTTATTTGCTGCATAGTACATCATGTCATGAGAGACCTGGCCACGAAAGACTGCCATGATTCTATAAATATTAAGCAAGAAAAGAAAAGAATTACAAAGACATTTTTTGTTCCACATAAGTAGAGCCCAGATGTTTATGACATGTCATATTTCCTTCCTGACTTTCATTTCAGTCATAGGACTGATTTAAATAAGAATTGAACGTTCCTGATTACTTTTAGATACACTTTATATGTCATATATTTGCATATTAGGTTTTGGTCACATTGTGCATGTATTTGTGATTTAAGGTAATATTTTGGTTACATTTGTGGATATGATCTTATATTCAGAAGAATGGTTGATATATGTTTTTATTAGGGATAGATCCTCGATACTTTCGATACCTCGATACTCTCGATACTTGCATGGTATCGGCATCGAGCGATACTTCAGAAAATTCGCTCGGTACTTTTTTGATACTTTGGTAACTCTGCAATTTAAGGAAATGCGGTATCTCTTTCTGCTTTCAGTAGTCTACTAAATATAGTAAATACTTCTATTTCTCCTTGAAATGGAGAAAACCACTATGTGACTTTTGTCCAGTCATAAATAAAGACTTTCTGACTTTTAAAATCCAAACAGAAGAGATTCTTAATTGTTTCGTTTCCTGTCAAACGTTTCAATAACAACCAACAAGCAAGCTGACTGTCCAAACCCCATTGCAATTTTTGAACAAAAACTTGTAAGTGGACTGTTTCAAAAACTAATTTTAGTTTTAATGTAGAGTTTAAAATAATTATAGGCTACTGATGATATTAAATTTTGCCTCATTAAATATGCACACTTAATTAATTTAGTTGGTATTACACAGTTCTCTCAACTTTTAATTTGTAATGTACCTATTTATTGAAACTGGAAATGTTGACGGTATCGACTATCGAAGTATAGAGTATCGAGGAAAAAATCATGTATCGGTATCGAGTATCGAGTATCGAGAAAATCTGGTATCGACCCATCCCTAGTTTTTATATTTTTGTCAATAAGAGTTGCTGATATTTTAGTCTCACAGTCAATGGAATGTGTCCTAGTTACTAGCTACCAGTTACAAGCAGTAGCGGACGCATAATTTTTTTTTCGGGGGGGGGGGGGGATTTGAATAGGTAGAAAGGCTTACATACATAATTAGTTTATAAAACTGGCCACTTAGAGTGCATATATAGCCCTTTTTCAAATTTCGGGGGGGGGGGGATCTATCCCCCCAATCCCCCCCTCTGCGTCCACCACTGGTTACAAGGAACTTTTGAGTGTCCCGTACAGAACTTGAGTTTTTCACATTTGCCTATAAAATGATTTGGATTAAAGTTTTAATTATTTTTGTTATAAAAACATTTGTTTATGTAACTAATTTTAAGAAAGCATACCTGTACCTCAAATAAATTCAGAGAATTTCAGCAATCTGTACAGCAACCCTGTTACAGGGTACATTTCGGGTCCACATGGAACTGTTGATTTTCTGATTAAAATATAACTAGTAAGATATGTTTTGTTGTGTGTTAAAGCAACAACATTCATGCAAAATTTGTTTTGAATAAGAAGAAATAAACATACCTATAATGACTCTGATTGTCCCGTATAGAACTTGGAATGGCTCATGATTTAATATTCAAATAATGTTAAAATTTTATGTTACTCATTAAATATGAGTTTGTTGGGTCACATTTAGCTATTTTTAAGGTTATATTGTATTGTTCATTTCTGTCTTCTTTAGTCATAAACATCAATGCCCTATATATAAGCTCAATATAATCATGTTATGTAATGGCACTAAAATCCCTAACACTCTGTATAATATTATAATATATAATGAAAATATGCAATGGTTTGAAAAGCTGAATTACCTTGGTGAGAAAGAATAACTTATTTAACATTTTCCACTCTTAAATCTGTATGACAAGGGAATTGATGAATAAAATAATAAAAACAATACAATTAAAACAAACACAACATCTCAAATAATTAACTCATTTTGCTAACCCAACAAGCTTATAAGTAGACTTTGCTCCATAGCGAGTATGAATAAACACAAGCCTTACGTTATGCTATCTAGTGGGGAATTGGGCAACATGGGGAACACTGCCAACAAGGAATGTGGGTACATGGAAAGGTGTATTATTAGACTTATAGAGCAAGGTAAAGATGTCCTGAAAATCATAATCCAATTCTTTACAAAATATGTGTCTTTATTAATGAATTTCATTTTCAGACAGGGTTAAAATAGTTATAAATTGAAAGAGTGTCCACCATAAACCCTTGTCGTAGCACTTACCTGGGGCCACTTATATAAAATTTAAAATAACACAGAAGATACAAGCACTCATTAAAAACAATGTTATCAAAGTATTAAAATCTTCAAGGACGCATCTGGGACCAATAAGAAGATTTTAATACTGTGACAACATTATTTTTAATGAGTGCTTGTATCTTCTGTGTTATTTTATATTTTATATAAGTGGCCCCAGATAAGTGCTAAGACAAGGGCTTAAGGTGGACACTCTTTCAATTTATAAATATATGTCTGTGAAAAGAGGTTTGTTTGGTTATTAAAATAGAAATTGCCCTAATATGTGTGATGAAATGCGAAAGAGTTTCTCTGCCAGTAAAGTATTGATTTTTTTTACAAAAACAACTTTTTTGTTTGTTTGCTGATAACAGGGAATAAAGATGTTTCACTGTTTTGTAGTAGAGTAGCTGAAGAAGCTAACAATGATGGGATATATGAATATGGAGTGCTATGTTATTACTTCCAACCACTGCGAATCTGTGAGAATACTTACTAGTAATGCGGAACCAGGAATGATAAATGTTTGCTTGTAGAGATAGGCACTACAAAACAGCACGATGGCATAGATAAGATTTTTATCTTTGTACTTTCTTAGTACATCAGCAAGCCTCTGCAAATCTGTCAGGTTGTGTGGGAAGTGAATGTCTGGCTAGAATGGAAATATTTGAACTTATTAAAATACTAATTACATAGCACATATTGTTAATGAAACCTGCTTCTCAACATAAAAAATATATAATCTGAAGTATATTTCTCACTGAAAGACAAAATTTCCCTTTAAACATGTATCATAATTTAAAGTAGACCTTAATGGGCTTTCATACTGAAGTAGCAGAGCATACCAGACACATTATCTGAATGCAGGCTGCACAGGTTATCGAATAGTGCAGTTGACAGATGAAACTTGAAATTCAAGTTTTTATTTTTCACTTCGCTAAGCTCGATTGGTCTCAGAATGTCAAGCAGTATGATCTTATTGTCATTATCATCAGTTTATCCACAGGTTATTTTAGCAATAATGTCTCTCTACAAAAATCAGAGTATGGCTATGGACATTTCTTAAATATGTGTTAATGAACAAAATTAAATGACTATTTCTCACAATGAAAGATAAAATTATAAAGAATGCTTTGAAACAAAAATAAATCATGTTAAGACTAAAACAATTCAGGGTTATCAATGAATGACTGCTCTGGGTTCAGTTTAGATTGAGCCATCCCTTGTTACAGTCATGCTCAATCACTTTTAAACACAAAAACCATAGCAAGGAATTAGATTGAAGACTGAACTAGGTTCGACAGTAAATTCTTCTTCAAGGAGCTGGTTCAAGCTCAATAATTAAAAATATTCCAAATTGTGAACAAACTTTTTGAACAAACTATGCAATAAATTGGTATCTGGTTTGCAGACTTTGCAAATTTTTTGGCTTAAACTCTTTAACTAATGGAAAATTTAAATTTACAAAGAAAATGTCCCTCTCAAGCCAATGGCAGAAAGGATAAACACATAAACTAATTGATAAAACATAAAAATATAAAGTATTTGAGGGCATAATATAATAATAATAATAAATTTGATTGTCACTAGGCAAGTAGCAATAGAACGTCAATACAATAATAACTTAAAGTGAAACATTTTTAAGTACTTACAGCAGGGTAACATTAGTGTACCAATATATAGAACTTATTTAAGTTTATGCTCACTTTGAAAAAATACTGCATAAACTAAGTATATTATAATACAAGAAAATGAACAACCTACAAGTAGATAGAGATAAAATACAATAGTATAATAAGTTATTGTGAGAAATGAAATATATGTACTGTACAATCATATAGATAATGTTAAACATGTAGAAACACTGAATAACATATTGCAATGTAGAAATAGTGGTACATACAAAGAATTCCTTAATCTTATAAAAAGAATTAGCCAGTAACCAGTTACAGTGAAATACATTTAACGGGACCTGACGTAAGTATAATGGGAGGTTGTTGAAAAGTTTCTGGCCAATGATTTCATGATTGCTAATTGTCTTTGATAATCTATGGGATAGAAGGTAAATCACTTCTTGTATTGTATGCGTGAATGTCTGCCCTGATTTGAAGGGTAGACAACTTATTTTTTGTGTAGATTAAAACACTGTGTATGTACAGATTAATTACTGTCATAATTTTCATTTCAACAAATAAAGGTACAATGAACTAAATATGGATAACTATATGGTATCATTCTCTTTTGCAATAATAAAGTATAATTTATTTTACTAGAATTACCCCATAGTACCCATACACCTCTTCATGAAGTGGTACGGGTAAATCAGCAAGGTTTAACTGCTGTCAGGTATTGTGACGAGATCTTGGCACCTCATGTGCGGTTGTTTCGAGGTGCTGCGGGCCCAGACTTTGTACTGATGGATGATAATGCTCATCCTCATACAGCACAGGTGGTGGATGTTTTCATGGAAACTGAAGATATTGCACGCATGGATTGGCCTGCTCGCTCTCCAAATTTGAATCCTATAGAGCATGTCTGGGATGCACTAGGGAGACGACTTGCTTCACGTGAACATCCACCAACCACTCTCCAGGCCTTGCGAGCTGCTCTGCAGGAAGAATGGGCGTTAAAGGCTCAAAATGAGATTGATGACATTATTCACAGCATGCCACGCTGTTGTGAGGCCTGTATTGCTGCCAGAGGTGGTCACACCCCATACTGAGCACATTAACGCGTTTTTCTGGATGTGTGTGAAAGTCATTACATGTGCAGAAAAAAAAAAAGGCGTTTTGTTTAACTGGTATGCACAAACGTTGGAATAGTTTACTTTCTTTATTCCTCATATTGTTTATACATTACTATCACCTGTTTATACTGTTTTGTGGTAAAATAAACCACCAAAGAAATTTCGGTTTGTTGCTGTAATTTTGGACACTAGTGTATATAAATTCTATAGGTTCTAAAGAATGTTACACTCTCAGACTTGGAATGTGGAGCGTTAATAAAAAGTTGAATGGTTTCCTATATTCATTAAAAACTCATTATTAAAAACATCAAGGGATCATGGTCGATAAGTGAGCTATAGATGGAAAGTATTTATGAGAAGTGAAGATGACTTGGAAACTACTTTAAATGAAATATTGTATATTTTTAATATAGCCTATTAAGTCTTGCTATATTGCAAATTATGGCATTTTTAAATCAACTCAAGTGACTTAACTATTAATGCCACTGCTAGGAGCAACAACAACATATTTGCAAAGTAGATTTATTGCTCCAAAGAAATTTCTGCTTTGACATTTTTACATTCAAAACTGCCCTTCACATAATTAATAACTAACTCAGTGAAAGAATGGCAATGCACTATCCAAGAGCCATCTGAGAATTAGGTCTACATCCCTTTTGTTTGCAGAGAAGTACTGATAAGTAAAATTTGAAGCATGTAGCAACAGTTACGAGCAGATGGATTTTTCAGGTAAAAGGTTAAATTTTATATATCTAAAGAAAATAAAATTTATTACTGTCAATACAGCAAGAGAATTTTTTTCTTTAAACTAAACAATGCAAAAACACTCTAAGTGGGATTGGATAGTATCATGGTTCAGCTAAAGTGATATAGTTACATATGAAATGTACAGGGATTATAAGAAAAAAAGAGAGCTCAAATGGGACAGCATTATAAGCAGAAGAATTTAACAAGGTTTACTGTAATAGCCTACAGTATTAATAGCCTACTGGGTCTATATAATAATACTGGATAATCCTATTGCTTACCGATTTTTCTGCATCCAGTGATGGAGCTAGGCGAGTCAGAACATACAACCATAATGTTCCGGAGGCCAGTATAGCGATGAGATAACACAAGCGTCCATCCATTCCTTACATCCCCATACTAGTAGGTGTAACTGTTAGTGACATCCTATAGTAAAATAAATCACTAACTTATATAATTAATCAAAATCATTAACAAACATTACGCCAAAGCATAATCACTAGAGGAGGAGTTTGGCCACCAGATAAAAGAGACTTAATGAAAAGATTTTTAAAAGACTTCTGTAAATTTGTGAATATGATTGACTTTACTAATAATACAGTTGTTTAAATTAGAACACAACTAGAGACGAACCAAGCACATATATGTAAATAGTGTAAATACTTTAAACACCGATGTAAACCAGAACATGTAGTGTTACACATTTGTAACGGAGCATGTTGTTAAATAAAGTCTCAAAAAAAAAAAAAACCAGCATACAGGGTTTTCATTGTCTTGTGTGGGAGGCGTGAAGCCCTGTGAGTGTCTGAGAATTTATTTTATACATATTGGTACCAGTAGGCTTATTGGTACAGGTAGAAGTAAAGAAATTTAAGGGAGTGCTAGAAACTAGGGTGATAGATGAGAAAATTACAAAATATATGTTCACTTAGAGACAGAAGTTTGAGTACTTGAGAATATAGTTTATTACATTGGTAGAAGTCAAAATTAAAGTGACCATCAAAAATGAGGCTCTGAGGGGAGAAAATTGCAAATTCAGGTACAGATAGCCGTGTGTGTGTTTTGCATTGGCAGAAACATTTTTCTTTCCACCACACAATATAAATTAGGCCTACTAGGAAATATTTAAACAACCTATCCTATATTAAGTTACACTAGTAAATCGTTTCTACTCCATTCCACATGATTGGCTAATTTGTGTAGTAGGCCCTAAGGTACATTGCTTTCCAGATTGAAATGACAAAGGCTAACTTGTAAAATAGCCTATACAGCAGACTTCTAGCATACCTAGACCCAAGGACCCTACATGAACTCCAACATGCCTTTAAGTACTGTGTCCAGTCTCATAATATGTGAATATTTCCTGAACCCCCCACCCAGACTAGCGAGCATGTACTGTCATGTCCTTGATATGGGCCCATAATTCCTACATGTTGGTAGCCAACCTACAGTGAGTCCCAAGCAAGAGTTGGCCAATGACGCAGGGGGCACAGCTCCAACTCCCGAGCGATCAGGTGAAATATCTACGCAAATAAAGCCGCGATCGGTGTAATAATTCAGGTTCTCACATTTACAGTTAAAATTACAATGAAAATAACCACGTACCTCATCACAAGAGATGCTGGAAATGTTCTCCTCTTGCATCCACACAATACTGGCACGTTTTTAGGAAATTTTCTTTCAAGTGCATAACTTCAGCTTCTGAGATAGAGTTAATTTCTCTTGTGATGTTGTCTTTTAAGTTCTTCTAATGTATGGGAAATTGACCTATGCACTTTATTTTTCAAGTTTCCCCATAAATAAGTCAAATACTGTTCTTCTAATGTATGGGAAATTGACCTATGCAATTTATTTTTCAAGTTCCCCCATAAATAAGTCACATACTGTTAGCAGAACTTAAAGACAATATCACAAGAGAAATTAACTCTGTCTCGGAAGCTGAACTTATGCGCATGAAAGAAAATTTCCTAAAAAGGTGCCAGTATTGTGTGGATACAAGATGAGAACATTTCCAACATCTCTTGTGATAAGGTACTTGGTTATTTTCATTGTAATTCCAACTGTAAATGGGAGAACCTGAATCTTTACACCGATCGCAGCTTTATTTGCATAGATATTTCACACGTTCGCTCAGGAGTTGAAGCTGTGCCCACCACGAAGCAGAAACCCATGTCATTGGCCAACTCTTGCGTGGGACTCGATAGGGCCACATAATCAAAGAAAGCAATTCCCATAGAAACCAAAGTATGAGCTATAGTAAACCCGCTGGGTCTGTTATAGTTCACACGGTGTCTGGGTTTCTATGTGAGGTGTTCCAAGTGGTTACGGGGCCCCAGCTTGGACACCAACACTCCCACTGGCTATTGACAAACTTTTATCTCATTGGTCCTATATGTATAGGCTGAGCAACTGCTTTATTCACATGCCAATGCTATTAGACTGTTGCTGGCCATGAGGTATATGGCCCATTTTCCCCATGCCGACTATATTCATGGATTCTAGGACGTACCGGTAAGTGGCAGTTAGAATAGGAATAGTGACATTAAGCAACTGTTAGTGACATGTAGTCAAGTTGGTGGCAGTTAGGTTAGGAATAGTGATATTAGTGTTAGTGACTTGTAGAGGTAGGTTGGTGGCAGTTAAATTAGAAACAGTAATATTAGTGTTGATCACCATCAAGTTTACAGCTGTGTTTGTAGATCATGTGACTCAACAATTCCCTCCTCTCCCACAGCTGAGCAGACAATTCTCATGAATATGCATCACTTCATAGTGCCATTTTAGGTTAATTTTGTGTGAACTTCTTAGTGATTTTATTTGTATTTAGTTTTACAAGAAAAAGGTGCTTATATAATGTAATCTACAGGTTCTGAAGTAAGTTAGAACGTGAAATTTGGCTTCTTTTATAAAGAAAAAAGGGGGGAAAAGACCCGGATATGAGCTATAGAAAACTTAACTACCTCTTTCTATTGTAAAGGACAAAAGCTCTATCGGCAATGTGCAGTCAGCAGTTGGTAGTCCAAGTATTGTAATGGATGCTATTCACAACTTGCAGTTGCAGTCAGTAATTGGGAAATTCATCTTTGACTTTTGACTGCAAGTTACATACATTTAAAGATTGGATATATCATTTACTAGTGCAAATAGATAAGTTAACTTAGCTTACTAACAAAAAGCAAGATGTCTTTATTGTAGGCCTATAGGCCTATGTTATACATTATAAATCAATTCCTCCACACTGTTTTTACTGTATAGTGTTTACCTAACCTCCATGTCGGCAGCATATTGGGAGCATCCACAACTGGACAACAGCAACTACCAACTAATGACTACATCTCTATCCACAATGTGCAATCAACAGTCAGTACTTGGTAGCGGGTAGTCAAAGTATAACTTGTGGTGAGTAATGGATGCTAAGCAAAAGATAAATACTTGTGATACCTTTGGTGCTCTCACTCCACTCTCCACTGCGCATTGCCAAGGCGACGGCCCGCTTCACCAACCTTCCCCTAGCCTTCAACCTTTCCCCTCATAAGCTGCTCAATGCCGATAATGCAGCTAACTGTTGTACTAAGTGCTATTAATAATTGTACCAATATGAAAAACAACCCTTGTATCACATCAAAATTATAATCACCAGACTCTTTGGCATTACTCAGGACCCACCACATGACAAAACGACCCTTGCACCAAAACAGCTACTTCTCATTTCATGTATTAAAGCTCTGTAAACTTAAATAGATGAATTTTCACTTCAACGCTCAGCAACCACCCGTGGCATTGTGGTTAAGGCTGCTAGTAATGATGTTAGTGGTCCCGTATAATGAATACCAGTCAATGCGAAAAATTAGGTCCCAAAAAGGTAGGTAGGGTGAAGAATAGGGAGAGAAAGGGATGAAGGAGGAGGAAAAGGAAGACAAGAAGAGAAAAAAAGAGAAAAAGATTATTTAATTTTTTCCCCGTTTCACCTTCTGCCTACTAGATGATATTACTAGTAGTTCAAATAGCGCCGCTAGACGTCTCACAGTTTATACCCTTGCTTCCCAGGCTGATCCTGTTAGTGAGTAGGAGTGGGGGGCTAGTGTGCCACAAGTATTTATTTTTTCCCGGATGCCATTCACAATTTGCAGTTGCAGTCAGCAGTTAGTAGTCGGACCTAGTCAGAAAAATCATCGGCACTATGGGGAAAACGGAAGAACATGTTGCCACCTAAGCTCAACCCACTCAACTCACCAACAGGACCCAGAGAGACATCTAGGAGGCATTGTTGGAATTACTAGCAGCGTTGAAAATGGGAAAAATTTAATATCTTTTCCTTTCTTCTTCTCTTCCCCTTTCTCCTCTTTCCTCCCTCCTCTCACTTATTCTTCACCCTACCTACCTCTTTGGGACCTATTCCTATCCTACAAATTTACATGCTGACCAGGATTCGAACACGGGACTGCTAGCATCATAGCCAGTAATCTTAACCACTACACCATCAAGTGATCGTTGTGGTGTGAAGCTGAGAATTCATCTATTTAAATTTAGAGAGCTACATGGAATAACGAAAATTGATAATTTCGTAAATTGTACTTGTGAAATATTGAGTTGGTCCTGAGTAACACTAACGAGGCTCTGGTGATGATTTGCTACAGGGGTTATTTTCGTAGTGTAGTAATTAGTGCATATGCTTTGATACAAGGGTGAATAAGATAGTGGCGCCATCGCCATAGCAATGCAAAGCCGAAGTGGGCGGAGCTTAAATGGCGACCTGTTCTTCCTCCCAAATCATCTTTGACTATCGATTGGTCGTCGGGAAGATCAACTTTGACTACCGATTGGTAGTTGGGAAAATCATCTTTCACTACCGACTGCAAGTTACATAAAGATTGAACATTATTTACTAGTGCAAATAAATAGATTAGCTTACTAAGGAAAAGTAAGGTGTGTTTATTTTATATATTATGTATTATGAAGATTTCCCTAACCTCGATGTCGGCAGCTCAAGTGCTGCTCCCAAGTAAACACCTGCCAATTACTGACTGCACATTGTGGATAGAGCTTACCAACTATGGGAAAAAGGTAGAATCGGTCTCACCCGAGTTCCCCACTCCACTCTCTAATGGGACCTGTGTGGAAAGTAGGGGTTTTGGGTGGCATTTGAACTACTAGCAGAGTAGCGACGATAGCGCGATCTAGTAATGAACTGGTGAAACCGAAAAATAATTTATTTCTCCTTTATTCTCTTCTTCTCTTCCTTTCCCGTCTCCTTCCTCTCTTCCTCTCACCTCCACTTCACCCTACCTACCTATTCGAGACCTATTCCTAACAGTAAATTTTGGATCGACCGGGATTCGAACTCGGGACCCCTAGCATTATAGCTACGAGTCTTAACACATTACGCCACGAGCGATTGTTGAGGAGTGAAGAAAGCTTTCGTATATTTGAGTTATTATAGGGGTGATTTCATGCGTTCATGAGTGTTAACGCAAGATTTGGTTTTTCTAATTTTCAGATGTTTTGTTTGTTATGAAAAGAGTAGTGTTGGTGCAAGGGAATTTTTCTGCATCAATTAAGGTGTTTTTTAAAATTGTCATATATTATGTATGGTGCAATTAATTGTGAAATATTTTGTTTTTTGAAATGTTCTGTTGGCATATGTACGGCGTTTTTTTTATAATTGTGAAATATTATGTTTGGTGCAAGTGTATTTTTTTATTGTGATATAGCGTATTTTGTTGCAAGTGTCGTTGTTATAATTCTGTGAAATATTATGCTTGGTGCAAGGAAAATGTTATATTTTAAAATATTTTGTTTTTTTTTTATAATCGCTTTTAATAATAGTGAAATATAATGCTTGGTGCAAGGGTCTTTTTTATTTTAAAAAATATATAACTTATAGGCTATATTTTTTTATAATCGTTCGCCATCATTTTTTGTAATTGGATGAAAGATTATGTGGTGCTGATTATGTTGGCGTTGGTGCAAGGGAAAATCTTTTTAAATGTGAAATATTATGTAGGCTCTGAAAAGAGCCGTTTTGGTGCAAGGGTATTTTAATTGTGAATTAAAATTGGCCGCTCTGGTGATTGCAATTGCATTGAATATAATTTGCATGCGTATAACACAGTGAGCTGCATTACCGGCATTGAGTAGCGGCCGGCGGGTGGCTAGGAGTGGCCAGCGGGATAGGTGAGGCGGTCAGACGGGGAAGAAGCCAGCGGGCGAGTATGGAGTGGAAAGGGGACTAGGGTGAGACCGATTCTACTCTTATTCCCCAACTACCAACTACACATTGTGAATAGATCTTGGAGTACTGAAGGAGTAATGCATATCCTTATTTTATTCATAGCCTACCTGCCTCTCAGAGACATAGGGGACCCTACCCCCGAATCTCTACACCAAGCATTATTTATACTCCCGAGCATTGCTCATTCCTGGATCTGCAGAATCAGACATTTAGATTACACTAGATAAAATTATATTACATTACATGTCCTACTCCACTTCCAGTAGTCTTTCTTGTATTGGAACAACGTTAAGGTTATGATTTCTTAGAGGTTATATTATAATTACTATTTTCATATTTACCTTTTCCGAAAGTATAATGGGACAGTGACCGCGACGTACAAATGCTAGAGGTATTTTAACAATATTTTGCTTAATAATATGCAATTTTAGCATTTCTCTAAAATAAAAACGAAGAACCGTAACGTGGACTCAATGACTGTTTCTGTTTTCTGCCGGTAGAGGACAGCACTTGACAGGCAGGCGCGTTGTCCAGATGAGATGTCGCGCCTGTCAAGTGCTGCTCTCTCAAGGAGTATGCTTCGTCTACTTCTGGAAGTTCTCGTTTTCGATAGCAGATGGCAGAAGCAAATGCCTCTGTCAAGTGCTGCCCTCTCACGGAGTGCTTTTATGCGCTGCTGAATACTAATAGGACTTGTAAAGTGAATTTTAAGCGGGAACATTCACCTTCCATAATATAATGGCTCGTAATTCGTAAATTTTTATCGGATTTTATGGATAGGATATTTTGTGTGAAGTGTTTACAATTCAGACTTTAGAATTCAAGACATTTTCCAGAGGAGTGATTTGTGTGTTGTGAATAAAATCAGAAAGTGGACTTCAGAAGGGGTGCTGAAAGAAATACTTTACTTTTGGAAATAGGACCAACTTTTCATCCTAAATCATTAAAAGTGGGACATGGTGGAACACAGCCTCTGGAGTCTTTCCTGCAGGTATTTTTTAACTTTCTTATTTTTAAACAGTTAACCTTTAACCGCAATTCTAAATGTTTCAAGCACATATAGTCATGCAGTCCACATGACCTCTAAGAAAACATAAATATAATTATATCAGGACACATTTTAAGTTGTGTGAATTTAATCATGTTGTATTCGTTGTTATTCCTGGATACAATTACATAGTTTTGACAGCGGAACATTGTTTTCTTACAATACTTCTTAAAAAAAAATTGTTTTAGATTGTTCAAGAAAAAACAAATTCACTAAGCCAAAATATTAATTCTTTATTCTCTATTCGGTACTACAGTTTTAAAAATTTGCAGATGTTCTCTCGTCGGTCAGCTGACACATATGAATCTGTGTCATCATTGCCTTGAATTCATTCTTCATCCCTTGTATTGGGAAATTAACTGTCTTGACACATCAGTTGAAATCTCGGCAAGCATATTTTCAACTTCCTGTTCGATCGGATCATTTATTTCTTACATAAGAAGGACCAACATCACTCAATATATTCCACTTTTAAGGGATGATTTCCATGATTAGGCTACGCACTATGTTTGTTTACAGGAAAAGGAGGTTCAAAATTGGTGATTGTGTTCTTCATAAACCATAGAAACCATATCATAATTTAGTTTATATGGAAAGTGTCAGAAACACTCTTTCTATAAATGGCAGTTTCTGAACAGATAATGCCCACACAGCACACTACGTATAATATACGAATAATCTACGTATATACGTATATTATACGTAGTGTGCTGTGTGGGTGGCTGTTGGAAGGCAATGAGTTGTGCATGGGTCACATATGATCTAGAATCTTACGGCTGTGATTGTAAGCTTGATGGTGATCAACACTAATATCACTGTTCCTAACCTGACACCAACCTAGCTCTACACGTCACAAACTGATATCAATATTCCTAACCTAACCTAACCTAACCTAGCTTTCCATGTCACTAACACTAATATCAGTATTCTTAACCTAACTGACACTTACCTAGAATCAGAAGTTGGTATGTAGTGAGAGCAAAATTGAGCGTACTGCGTAATGAAGGAAACTAAGTCCACTTTTAACTCATGGTATAGACATAAGCACAGTTGTGATGTCCGTGAAACCATAGTGGCCTATATAAAAATAAAACATCAAAAAAGCTGATATTGCAACCATTCCTGTCACGCTGGAGTTGAGGAAGGTACTGAAAATGAGATAGCCACAAGATCAACACCAAGGAGGGGTAAAAAGTATAAGAAACACTAAGAACTGCGTTGTTAGTAATAAATTCCGTTAGTAAAGTATTGTATACAGAAAATAACACAAGTAGGCAAGGAGATCGTTTTTGGTGGTTTATGATACTCTTACATTAGAGTAAAGCAATTGCTTTAGTTTTAAAATATAGTAGCTGCAAATATATTTCATTAGTATTAACAAATTCCTGGTGGCAAGTGGCAATTTCAAACACATGGCCACTACAAGAAAAAATTATCTCTGTTTCTAAGTAAATCATGCACTTCATAGGATTTACTACATAAATATAAAGAAATGAAGCTTAAATATTGAGATGTTGGTAAAGAATATAGGCCTAGTTTGAAAATTGTATTAAAGCCATACCAACATTCATGAAGAATTATAACTGAACTAAGATATACTTTCTTCTATTTTGTAGTGTAATTCTAAAAAATCCAATACATTTCGAGGTAAAATTATTTATTTTCTATGATGTTAAACTGCAAAAAAACAATAATAAAATATCAGACTCTTTCGTACTTCATATTTCTTTACAATATTTCTCTGATCTTGAACGTAATGTTTATTAGGCTGAATAAACATAATAGCAGTCTTTTCAAATGAAATACATAATACACGGTAACTAAATATAATTTAAATGTCCTATCTTATGAAGCATTAGAAGGAGAGACAGAAGTCGCCCCAGACTTAATGAATTATGAAGGTGAATAATAAATTGGCAGGTTATTAACATGAAATAAATATCAGTGTCAGAACTAGAAATGAAACCATTACGGCTCAACTACAATACAGCAACATCACAGTGACCTCAGCAGCGAACAATGCGAAGGCTTACCATATGCATGAACATAGCACCCATCGCCACATGAATTACTTATATTTAGGACAAACCAGAATTTAGACACATGTTTAAATAACTTTGTGGTTTTACAACACAGGATAGAGCATGTAGGAATACAAAAAACATTCCACATTCTTTAACTGAAAAACCACTTTTCAATGATTTCACGGTTTTCAAGAAAGCTTGGTTGGCACCTGCTTTATTAAACAGTCTCTCATTCAAACGTTTTGTGAAAAAACAAAAAACATTCACTTCCTCGCCCTTGCAACCATGGATGGCACGGAGGAGACGAATGGTAGCCAGCCAGCCACATTCCATACTTCAACACTGTGGCAAGATTAGGGAGAGAATTTGCAAATGATTTTCAAATCATAGAATATTATATTCCTTATTATTAAAATTTACTTTATAAAATAATTTTTTATTCTTCGTGTTAACTAAAGGAAGCATTGCTTCCATGGTGGCATGCTACTGCTATATACTCTGAGCAATTAACTGTTTTGCATTGAAATGCTAATTATAGGACTACTCGTAACAAAACAAACTTGACACATAACTCTGTTTAAGTGCTGGAACAAAACAGAACACTATTGAAGAAAATTCATTTGTCAGAAAAATATGTTTGTAAATCTGATAGAAATGTTCAAATTAAAATTATAAGTGCATTTTAATGCATGTATATTTACATAATAATAGACTGTCTGTGCACGATGCCTAGCCAAATCTACTGCATGCAGAGATCTGAAATTTTTAATATAGGTGGATTGAAGGGTGGCTGGATTCAGGACATTTGACAAAATCTGCCTTAAAAAAACAGGACAAAACAGGACACTTGGATAACAAAGAGTGCAAGCGTTCCTTCTAAGTCTTGCAGTTACAATTTGCTTTAAATGAGACTTTGTTGTCATCAAATATCGCCATTCTGAATTAAAAGCAGTCTTATAAATTCAAGCTTTGTCAATCTTTTTATGACTGAAATTACATTTACAACTGTCAACAATTAAAATTGTTTAAAATAATAATCTGTCATATTATAGAAGTAGGATATTTGAAGAAATTAAATCGGATACATTGAACAGACATTTGTTACAAGTTTTGGAAAAGAACAGGACATTTAGCATCCCGTTAAAAATTTGTCGGGACACCAGGACAATTAATGAAAAAAAAAGGACAGATTCGTTAAAAACGGGATGTCTGGTCACCCTAAGTTATGAGTGAAAACTGGCTGAAAACGTGATTTTTTGCGCTATCGAAGTACCAATTTTCAACAAAGTATTTCAATTGTAACATGAATTGCAGGTGTCCTTGCTCTGCAGCCATAACAACCAAAGAACATGGGTGAATTTTTTTCATCGTAAAGCATCAAATTGTCAATTGCTCTGATTTTGTTAACTCGCTTTAATGGATTCAGTTGTTTATAATGTTACAGGATGCAGAGATCTGATTTTTTTTTTTTTTACATAAGTGGACAGGAGAGGTTGGCCTAAATAGAAAAACATAATGAGTTTAACAGAACCCAACTATGCAGTGTTTTATGGGCCACAGAACTCGAATCTGAGGTCGTTTTTCCCATTCAGCGCTTTCTAATTGTGAAATACACCCAAAACCGGATTTTTAGTTGAATTATTAATTGTTTTGATTATGAATCATTTGCGTGTATGTTGAGTGTTAATAAATATGTTTTATTTATTTTTTGGTCTTAAATAAATTACTTTAACAATCTTCAAAATTAGGCACCTGGTAGTCTATATTATTATCTCTAACAAAATTTTCTACTTGCAAGCATGTTTCCAATTTAGAAACAATTCTGATTAATTCTTAGCTGATCCGCCCACCCAACTCACTATTAAACAATGACACATCTAGGTGGCAACGATAGAACTACTAGCAGCGTTGAAAATTGGGAATTTTTCTTTTCTTTTCTCCTTTTCTCTTCCTCTTCCTCTTTCTCCTCTTTCCTTCACCCGGCGCTATCCTATAAATTTTTGACCTGACGGGACTTGAACACGGGACCGCTAGCATCATAGCCAGTCTTAACCACTACTCCATCGAGTGATCATTTGGGTGTGAAGCGAGAATTCATCTATTTAAGTTTAACGAGCCTTTTCATTCAAGAGGATGCCTCGTATTGTAGTAATTAGTGCATAAACTTTGGTACAAGGGGCTGCAACGAGGAAGCAGGTCGTCGTCGCCATAGCAATGCTCAGCTGGGGTGGGCACAGCTTAAGTGGCGACCTATTCTTCCACTTTGCTGAAATATATGTGGTTTTTAGCTGTTTTATGAAGAAAATTGCTGTTAAAGTGTGGCTCAGCGCACAGGCCTAAGGGATTATATCTGCTCAATGTAGGATTTGTGAAGTCCTATCTTGGACTAAAGAATAAAAATACATAATTTGTGGTTTATTTATTTAAAAATTATTACATAACTTTGTGAGAGTTTTTAATAATATTAAATTCATAACTACAATTTGCACAATGAAATGATTATAAATAATCCCTATCAGGAGGAGTGTTTTTAGCATACCTATCTCTACCCCGTGGAAACCAACGATGTTTTGTAGTGTGAGTTATTGCCATTAATTCTTGACGAACAAACTCTTCGTTCTTCTCTTTAAACACTGAACGAATGCTATCCAAGTTCTGCACTTTGAGAACTGAATGAGTTTCTTCTTGCTCTGGCAGGGGACGTGAGAATTCATAAGGGAATTCAGGTTCTGGATGCCAGCAAACAATAGCGGAACCGTAGGCTGTCACAGTAATCTTAACATTATCATTGGACATACTGGCTTTCTTTGAAGATGACGATCGGAATGGTGATTTTGAGGTTGCTGTTTTATTGCAACTGTTGAGTAACTGGATTGGGTGCCTCCATAACCTCAAAGCCATGTTTCATGCCGAACTGCAAACAAACGAACCAAGGTGAAAATCTCATCACATGCTGTAATTACCATTACCAGCTCTTCTGCTTAGTTTCTTTCGAATTTACAGTACTTAGATTAATACAAACCTTAAAAAACTGTTGAGGAATGTCTTCTTATTTTCTTGATTCTTCAATGTAATGGCCACGACAATAATAACACCATGCAGCCAGTGAAATAAAGAGACAAAATAAAATAAAATTAAGAATGTCGCACAATGTGCATATTTGTTTATTCCTTAGATAAGTTTGTCAGTGATTGTATCCCCTTCGACCTTTTTAAAATGTAAAATGTAAAATGTCCTTTAAATTTCTTTTGTTGGGCGATCCCAAATAATTTCGATTCCTTATGTTATAATCGGGAGAATTTTCAAGTTGTACCGTTTCACGGTTGTCGTTAGCGATAACTGATTTATGTTATTTATTCCATGTAGGGCTGCTTTGGGGAAGGTTTTTTTTTTCACGTGGGGCTTGAAGAGAGTTTAGAGACATCCCGCACGTCAGCCTAGAAGGCTTATTGTGCTGCCCCTTTGGTGGAGAAGCTCTTGGCTTCCTTTCCCAAAATCTTCCGAGAGATGTTATCCAGAGGCTCTAATAGGTCCTCCAGCTTAAATCCCTCCCGGAGAACTCCGTGCCCAGGACAGTTACGTCCATCGACCGCGGCCGGGTTTGATCCCGCGACCTGCGGATCCAGAGGAGGGCACGCTACCTCTAGACCACCGCGGCCGACTTTGGGGAAGGTTACTTTTTCTTGGTGTGCTGTGTGAAAAGATTACCATTCGTCTGCAATGTAACAAAACAATGTAAGAGTTGTTCTATTGGAATCGGGGCCTTGATATGCACTACTAACACGTCCTTTGCCAGCCTGTATTCCTCCATTTCTAAATGTCATAATCAGCCGCGACCCTGGCTTAAAACGAGGATGTGTTGCATATACCGTTTCATAGCCCTACACTTAAAATAAAGAAAATATTAAAGCCTACGTACAGAATCAGGCTTCCCACATGTCCTATATATTTCCTATTTTTTCAGCATGTGTCCTTTGTCGTCCTGTATTCCCATATTTTTTGGAGCATGTCCTGTATATTTTTAAACTATGCATTTTTAAAGTTAAATATTAAAAGTGGGCGGTTGGTGGGATTGTACCTCTTATAGGGTCAGTTGGAGAGGTAGCCTTTTGTGTACTGTCTTTATCATCATTCAAATAACAATTGAAGAGAGAATTCAGGAAAATGTCTAGGCCTAAATGCAGTATACAGAACACTTGAAAACTAATCATAATTTATTACCGGTAACAAAAGTCTGCTATTGCTTCCTTGAAATAACTCTTAAAAAAAATGCAATGGACATTCATGTTTGACTAGTAAATTCCAAACCGATTTTCTAGGTCAGACATAAAATCAAATCAAAATATTTATTGTAGAGACTCCAGAGAACATCAGAAGCATTACAATCGTCAATATTAATATTAAATTACAGGTCCTAATGTATAAATATATGACAGGAAGAGTATAAAAATATTATTTTATCAATTGAGACAATATCACTACAAAAAACCATACAAAGCAAATTAATAGTTATTATAAATACGATTGCCCAATTTACATTAAAAATTGCATACATTGCACAATATTTTTATTTGTCATCACTTCCGTTGTGTCTACCAAGTTAGTGCATAAAAATCCTCAACACTGTATATTGGATTGTCTAATAAAAATGATTTTATTTTCCTTTTAAAAATGTCTACCTTAACATCTCTTAGTGTTTTAGGAATGGAGTTGAATAATTTAGCCGTTATGCCTAAAAAACTCATTGCCTCTCAGTGCAAGCAGTTGTGCTCTTTGTTCGGAAAACAACGAAAATTGTGCATAACGTTCGCCTAGTTAGATTTTTTCCAATAACATAAGGCAAGTCGCAACTTGTTCTACTTTCTACCGAATGGTTGTGTTTGTACGGCTGTTTAAAATAGATATGGGGTGTGTTTTTCATGCAAATGGATAAACTGGACTACTGTGCCATCATAAAATTATTTGTTTTGGACCTACAGAAATGCATACAAAGTTGGTGAAAGTTCCTGCTTCCTCAGTAATTAAGAAATGGGCGGCTGAATTAATTCAACTCACTGGATCTAAAAGGGGGAGTATTTCGAAAAAATAAGGACATTTTTGGCATAGAAAAAACTTCCTTTCACTACCATGCCGAGAACTTTTCACCTTGCCCTCATATTCAGAATTCCAATGCTTCTTATCATAAAATACTTATGACAAAGTATAATCTGCTTCATGGGGAGTAGGGTGGCCATTGCTCATTTTACATGTATTAAAATTTTTATAACATGTACCAGTACTGTATTGCAACTAAATTTTAGATAATGTGCATGGGTGCTTGGGATTTGGGAGGGAGGTCTTATTTGATGTTCTACTATGTTGAAGATGTCTTATATATTTTTTTTTCAAAAGTCCTTCATTTTTTAATGTTACGAGTGGGAACCCTGCAGAATGAAGATGGTATAAGTGGACTATTATTTATATAACCTATTAAAATTAAAAGGATTCGACTAAGTTGACCTAAATATAACACAACTTAATATTGGTACTCCCACTTCATTGTCTCTTTAAGAAAAATCGATATATACTCTTTTCCTTGTAATGAAAGTACGGTTCTGCACATTTTCCAAAAGCCGAGATAATTTGTTAAGAAAGGCTCAGTTGAACATATGGTACATTCCCAACCATGGTTTTTATTCAAGTTATGCTTTCGTTAGATTCGTCTCTGCAAATTCGTATTTAAATCTCGAGATTCGCAGATTCGAAGGTATTTAGTAATGTATAAGTGCAGTAAACTTACGGCATGTAAAATAACACCTGCGGGACATTCCGGCGAGGGTTATAACGATCAGTATACAACCTCAGACTTTCCAGAAGAGTGGGCCTGAAGAAGAATAGTCTTGTGGCATTTACAACATTGCTAGTAGAAATATGCTCAAGAGCTTTCATTCCCCCTCTAGCACACGTATCACTGTTCCTAAATAACATACATGAAAAGCAAAAAAGTGCATTCCGAATGTCACACCCGCAGGTCCATGTTTTCATACACTTTCATGTTAAATTACCTCGTATGCTCACCTTTTTACCGCCATCTGTAGCATTTTGACTTAGATTTAAAATTGGGATAGATCTACCTAACTCTTTAACTCTCACTTTCTCCTCCAAAGATCTACTTGAAAAGGATTATCTACGGAATTCTCCATGTTGCTTGCACAATTCAAAGCACTAATCCACCGCACATCACATCAGCCTACCACGTACGCTGGCTTAGGAGTGGCTACGTGAATCGTAGCACAATCAGAGCTGGCAAGAAGCGAAACACAACAGAGCATGCGCAGTCGAAGTTTCACAGTAACGCGCCTTCTCTCTGAGTGAGATTGTAGCGGCTGAACCCAATTAAGCACTCGATAGTGTAGATTCTAGTTATCCAGGAGAGAGCGCTTTAAAATATATTATCGTCCCGTTTAGTTTGCATAATGGCTTGCATTCGAAGAGAACAGACGTAATTTTAGTGGAATTTTTACAGTGTGTTGCAGCACATTAGCACATGATCATCGGCCACCCCTGGTCATCATCACTGTTTTGGCCTTGTTCGTCTGCAAATCGTTCCTGTCCGTCCATTGTATTAAGCGATTAAATGCAACTTGCAGGTGGAATGATAATTCTTTCACACTAGACGGGACTTGAACAGCAGATTTTACGCTCTCCGTGCCGCTGCTCTGCCACATGAGCTACTATGGCAACCGTCCCGTCGGGGGAGGGAGTTTCTATGAATGACGCACTTTTTTGACCAGTCAAGGACATGGAGTGCTTCCCCGGGTGGGTGATCAATCCAATGCCGGGGCCATCTCGGAGACAACACGAACACATAGGACGATTCACACATGCACGCGTGGATGAAGGCGATAATGATGGCCAGATGATATCCGGGGAACAGAAGGGCATAAAGTTTTCCGAATTCGTCTCACAAGTGAGGAAAAATCCGGGAAAAACCCAACTAGGAAACTTGTCCCGACCAGGAATCGAACACAGGCCTGCTGCATGAGGAGAGCGAATGCATCCCCTACGCCACAGCGGTAGACTTAATAGATTAATGCATTATCTTAAAATATGAAGATACGTATCCACGCATTAAAATTGTGATTTGTGGAAACCAGCTATTCCACTGACATTTTCCAAGCTGTTATCAACTTAACTGTTAACTAGGGTTCAGATGTTTATGACCTTAAAAAGTGGAAAATATGATTGCAAATATGCCCTTAAAAATGACTAAATACGACTAAAAAATCCTAAATATGACCTAATGAAAGACATAATCTCTAAAAATAAATGTTCCAATTTAAAATTTTTATTTACACGAAATTGTTTCATCGCATGAATTCAATCAGATAATAACTTTTAACAATGTTGCAGGTGATTTACAGTTTTACTTGTAATTAACTTCTAGTTTTAAATAATTTGCTCCTGTTCGCTCGCTTCATTAGCTCCAAATATTTTGTAGATCTTGCGTGTCCCTATGAAATAGGAACAATTATATTAATTTTAAAATTAAATTACCTATTAATTTGGCAAAACCTTAAATTAATGAAATAATTTTCAAATTTAACTCGACCGTTTAGTGCATGTAATTTATAAATGTGGTCCTTTACCAAATTTATAATTGAAATATGACATTAAATAACAAATATGACCAAAATATGACCAATGCCATATAAAATCACCAAAATGTGACTTTATATGCAAAATAAAAACGGTCCGAAAAGGATAACAATAGTGAAATTCGTGTTTAATAAGTGTTTGCAGCGAGAATGTCGGTCAAGATAAAAATATGACATGTCATAAACTTCCGAACCCTACTTATAACCCATTAGTGATTGTCTTGATGATTGCTTATATTAAAAAAAAATTCAGCTCTGAAAGGACTAAGTCCGTGCGCAATCTTCTGAATCACGTCTTGGTATATACAAACTACGAGTATAACGCAGAAAGCTTTGAAAACATTTTATTTGTATTTTAATGCTATCGAAAATACTTTAATAATTTAAATTATGTTTATTTTAATGCATGAAAACTAGGCTATCAGATTATGACTAATTGTTAAACTGCTGTTTCCTGCCAATTTGCTTCGAAATAAGCACTTATCATTGTTTAATAAATAATTCCCCCTTTATTGTACTTATATTCTACTGTATGCCTACCTGAAAATAATAGCCACTATAGACGGCAGCCCAACGTAGGCTAAAACGATTTGCTTAAATTGTATGTCTTCCATTTACTAGGAAGTGGCGTAGGGAATGGGAGAAGGGGTCCAGGGGATCCGACTCTCCCGAAATAAAAACCTAAAATTCTATTTTTGTATTAGATTAGTGCTTTAGTTATTTAAGCGCAATTTTGTCAAATATGTAATTATTTTATTTAATAATAAAATACTGAACATTGTAATTGTAGGCCTATTATTTACACTGTCCCATGTGTTATTTAACTTTTCTTATAAATAATAAGTGTTGTAACTTAGGTAACGATTATTTGTTTAAGTTGGCATGTCTTAAGAGTATAGTAAACAAATTTTCTAACTAGTTTTCAGTGCTAAAATAGCGTAAAATGTGATTATCATTAGTTCAATATTTAAAAATTTTCTGGGGATGAACCCCGGACCCCCTTTTTTGGGGAGAGTCCAACCCCCCCTGTACTTTCGACCCTCCCCGAAATTATTTTCTGGCTACGCCACTGTACTAGGATCACGTGCCAGATTCTTGCTAAATCTTTCACTAACTTATTATAGATTATGAGAACAATGAACCACTTAAGTGATTTAGTTCATCTGAATTTGTACAGCTATTATAGGATAGATAGATTTCTACATCCGCCTCCGAGAGTGGAAAACTCCCAGAGAAATTATGTTCACCGGCCAGCGGATTTTAACTCGCGACCTCCCTAATAAAAGTCATGGCACTTACAGATGTTGATACTCATCGAAGCTAAAATTGAAAATTTGATATCGCTTATTTCTCTCCTAGGCCAGTGCTGCATTCGCGTTCACAAAGTCGTCGAGATGCTAACGAGAGCGTAGGTTTATATGCTAATGCGTTACTCAGCACTGTTATTACCGGAATTACCTTACACAATAACAGTTGAATACGAAAATGCGGAATACCAGTTTTTAGGTTAGAGCAAGACACTGTTGTATCCAAAGTAAGTGTGAGTAAGCCTTGGACTCGTTTTTATTCACACGCATTATCACAAAAGAGCAGTTAGTGACAATCGCTCCGCTAGTCTATTAAAATAATCAAGCCTGACGTCAAAGTTGTTCTCTTTTGTGACAATTTTTTCCTTCTTCTTCACTAAGTTCTTAATTTTTTTATATTTTTAGAATCTTCTTTTAACCTTCCGCCAGTCGGACTCCAATTTGGACACAATCGGTTGCATGCATCTAGAAGGTGCCAACGCACCAATTCTTTAATATCATTCCTATTTAGCTCGTGTTTTACAACTACTTCATTTATATTTTCATTTCACTCGTCAGGAACAATATACAGCCCTAAAATCGCATGTAAATAATTGAAAATAGACAGGCTGATAAGACGAACAAAGAGCAACAAAAAAACTGTTAAGTTCTTCCTTTCTGTCATTTGGCCTCAGAGCAGTGCCGCATTAAGACCCTTAGGTTCTCTAAGCACTAATTTTAGTGCCTCCTTGCACTTGTTATTCAAAATATTACAGCAATGATAAGCCTTAAATATAATATTATTGATAGAAAAGTCGAAATTAAACAAAACATACAGTAAGAAGGAAAATACAATTCATTTCTGTATGCTCCCATGTTATTTATGTCTTAATGATTTTCTACTGTTCTCCTTACGAAGTCTTTGATCAGATCATCATAATCATACGTGTGACATTTGCTTCCATGCATAAAGAGATAAGGCCCTGCCGAGTTGCATAGTTGTTCTGAGCGTTTAATATAATATTTCAACCAAGAAAATGAGCACTCAGCTGAGCAGTTTGTGACCATTAATGTTAAAAATACATGAGAGGCAATGTCTACATTTGGAAAGGCACACTCAATATTGTCTTCCAAAACTATTTTGTAAGGTTCAGCATGACTGAATCTTGTTCTTACATTTTCTGTTGAACTGAACTTATGACACACATAGGCTATAAATGAAACTGCTGAAGTTCAGCTGAGAAATAACTGTCTCCTCTGAGTAAGCTTCAATCAGGTTTTGACAGCACTGAGAATACCTTTCTATGTTAGTAGATGATGGAGTGACATTATATGGCACATTACTTACAATTAGATAAAAAATCTCTACTATTTATTTGTATTATATCTCTCTTCTTATTTTCATCACAAAAAAGTTGCAAATTTGTTAAGAAATGTGCAAAAGTTGCTGATACGAAATTTATATTTGTCATTCAGATAAACTTCTGGTATATCTACATCACTGGGAAACTTCTTTCTTTGAAAATGGCTTTAAATTTAATAATTTAAACGACAAATTTCGGCTATGAAAATTTTATGTGGTGCTCTCCTTCCTTTTATGTCCTAAGCACGTGCTTACTTTGCGTATAGCGTTAATATAGCACTGCCTTAGAAACTGTTATATTTATATTGAGGAAAGATGACTAAACTGAAAATCAATAATTAATTTAGTATTGGTGGTATTGAAAATATGAACACTATTCCAGAAGAAATCGTAAAAGAATCTGAAATACCGGTACCTGAAGGTATATCATGGCGGGTTCGATCCCGGCGCAGGATGATGACATTTATCTGTGCATTAATGGGACAGGCTCATGTAGATTTATAGGCATGTAAAATAACTCCTGCGGGAGAAAACTCCGGTCCACATCTCCGTCGTTAAGTAACCATAGGCCTACAACATCTTTAACTCATACATCATACTTCCAATCTTGGTTCATAACATAGGCTATAAGAATGAGTCTGAAATCAGTTTCACTCTGTCTTTATGGAAATTTCGTTAACTTCTCCTATAAATATGATAAAGAAATGATCTCGATAGGCAGAATAAATGGATCCGAACTTACGTACATAATATCTTTTCGAGAGGATTATTATGCAACAAAATAAATTATTTACCTTCTATAAAATTCGTGAGCTATTGTGAAAATTGCGTGTGTGATTTATCTGTAATGTTTAAGAAAATTATATTATTGAAAACATGAGACTATTTTCATTTAGGGTAGAATTCACGGAGAAATATTAACGAAGAAAATATATTGTAGCATAATTGAAGGGCGTATTTCAAATGTGTCGTATCTCCAATTTTATTAAAGCTTGTGAGTTTAGCTAACAAACGCATCCCTAGAAATATAGAAATCTCTTCTTAGAACATCTGTTTTTTCTTGCATAACTATGTCGAACCCATATTGAAGAGCCACCAAATGTTCAAATCACCTTCAAAATTTTAAAAAAGTTAAAGAATGGAGTTTAAAAAAGTCACTGGAATAGTAGAACTGGGATCAAGTGTGAAGAATTAAAGTGATTTTCATATTAAAAATCGTACAAATCTTCACGATATTAAATATGTGGTTATGTGGCACTTTTTCGAAAATAGTTGAGTTTTATGTACCGTCATGTTATTCACATTGATAATATTTGTTGCATAATTGAAACTTTATTTTTTAAAAATAAATATGGTTCTTCTATAAAGTTTAGTATTCATGACTTTTTGTGCTTATGCTACTGTATCTTACCAGGCGTATAGAAATGGAGAACTCAGTTTCCAACGTTGATTATGATCATCTTGAATAACCAACTTTTATTTATTTACAAATAGAGGTTTATATTTAGTTCTTCACTAAAAATATGAACAAGAGGCTTGTTTAATATCAACATGATTTAAATCCTTATCATATGAATCCATTAAGCTTTTTGTATAAAATAATTAATTCCCATATTGACGATACAGACCTTATAGAAAGTATATATATGTACCCAGTAAAAACAGTAGATTAAGAAAACTATTCTTTACTCCTAGAGTAAACACTGACTTGCATAAAAATTCACCAATAAACAGAACTTTGAATGGGTACAATCAAATCCACCCACTTAATATAGATATATTTGGAATGAATCTTAAACAATTTAATTCTACTGCAAGCCAATTGTTAAAACTTGTTCAAAATGGTAATTCATAGGAATCTGTGTGTGAATATTGTCTAACTATAGTCATATATGTATACTTGCTATTGTCAACTAACATATCTTCATTGCTTTATATTATTTACTTTTACGCTTATTATTTTTTCTTCCTTCTTTACGTTTTTCATGCTTGCTTTCTTCTCAATCTCTCTCGTTCTCTTTACTCTGTCCTATTCTCTTTGCTCCATACTTTTACCTAGGCAATTATTCTAACTTTCCTACTTTTATTCACCTACTGCATATTTGTGTATTATAAGTACATGATGTATTGCTTGTATGACCGCCGGCGTGGTCTTGTGGTTAGCGTCGGCCCGGGTTCGATTCCCGGTACCTCCTAGGATTTTTCTGAGGTAGGGAGGTCTGGTAGGGAGGTCTGGCAGGGGTGCACTCAGCCTCGTGATTCAAATTGAGGAGCTACTTGATAGAGAAATAGCGTCTCCGGTCATGTAAACCACCATTAATGACCACATGCCCCCCAATCCTGCCATCTGCCATTGGTAGATGACGCAGCGGTCGGGTGTTAGGCCAAGTCCCGCCAGGGACTATGCTAGCATAGTCATGAGCATTGTAATTGGGTGTATGCCTGTAATGTTCATTCTTGATTAAATAAATAAATAAATAAATCCTTTTCTACCAATCTCATGGTTCTGTTTTTATTACGCTTACATCTTTAAAATTTCCAGTAGATAAAAATAATAATCTACTATATGATTATTAAGTTTCTTTCGTAAACTACATTTTTGGCCCTTTATCACCCCCGGAGCCCTCCACCACAGGCTTGATTCCAGTTCCAGCAAATGTACGGTGCATTTGTTCTGTTGCCTCATTTTCCGTTCTTGTACAATGGAGAAATGTGTGTTGAGGTAGCTGATTGATTTTGCACTAATAGAACGATGTGTTTTCTTTATGTTCAGCCATCTGATTCGCGGGGGTCGTGTCTCCGATCCGGTATTCCCTTGATAGAGTGAAAGAAACTCCGAGAAACTCTCACTTGGATCGGCTACTATGAGACTTCACCTTTAGCGGCCCGGTTACTTCAGGCAATTGCCCATTTTGTGCTCGATTTACCCCCAGGAGCCTGAGCATTCTCCTAGGTGAGTAACAATTTCAGTTTAATGGATTACTTTAAATTTATATTTTGTGAAAAATTTTATTTCACTGAGATAGTCACTTTGGAAAGTCACTTCAGCTGAAATTTTAACAGTCAGTGAATTATAGTTAAACAAGATCAATCTTAACAATTTTAGTGTAAAAATTCATGACATATAAGTCAACAATTAAAGTGCAAATTCTAGTATAAGAATTAATGGAATAATAAAGAATAATCGACGTGCATGATTTATCTGGAATGTATTAGTGGAAGAAACTGCATTACAGCAGTTTGGTGTAGGCATAACAATCATTATTTACATAATAAATATCAGTAGCAAGTATTAAGATGAATGTGGGCAAGTTTTGAAAATTGCGTGGGAGAGTGACGTCAGTAGGACGACCCGCCCCTTGCATGAGGAGCTGCAGAGATGTACCGAGAAGGCGCCGCCCCTGGGGGAAGCAGGATAAAGCAAAGTGGCGCCCCCACCAGTGCAACAAGTGCCACCTCACAATCAGCACAGCTACAACGTGAGTATTCCACCTTAATAATCATTGTTGTTGCACTCAAATTCAACATTTCAAAAATTTTAAATTAACAATGTTTGCGTTAACATAACTATATAACTTCCATTCTCAGAACATCATTAATAGGGCAAGGCATTTAATGACCTTAAAATAGAGAAAAAATGCAAAATAAAAATGCAGTTATGACCTAAAATAATGAAAAAAATGACCAATAAATTTACTATTATTACTTATAATTAGTTTTTTTTGAAAATAATGAATTGCTAAAAACAATTTATGACAGTGAGTTATATATGAATTTACATTATAAAACACTTGTTTTGTTACTAAAGAAGTAATTGAATTTATACTACTGTGGCACCCCTAGCGAAAAAGAAATTCTTTCCTAACTGGCATGCCCATCAAATTGCCCCTAGCGAATACGTGCAATTTAAAAAGTAAGAAAAACTTTTTATTGCTACAAGACAAACTGCTATGGTGTTTACAATAAACCTGAATTAAAATGAACTATGAACACTTGGCGGAGATTTTCAAATGAAAACGATTGTCTGTTGTCTGAAAGTAATGATTTGTACATGGAAAAGCTCCTCTCTCCCTCCACTGAAACATGATCTAAAAATTCCGAAAATGACTTAAAAATGCCGAAAATGACCTAAAAATTGCCAAAAAATGACCTATCTCTTAAAAATGACGAAAAATACAAAATAAATAAAAATAATGCAAACAAATTGTCATTATTTAATCAATTATTACATGATACACATTTATATTTAGTCGAGCTATCTTTTAACCTTCATATAAAAAAGATGCAAAATCATCAAATTCCTTGCCCTACTCATAGACGTAGGTAATTAATCCCATGTAACTGAATACAATAATTTTACAATAAAATTGCACATGTAATGTTTGTTAAACATTTAATTAAATATAATTTCTATAAAAATTACAATATGATTTAAAAGCAGTTTTTTATAATATAGGCCTAGTGTAGCCTATAAAGAAAGCAAGAAAATTAATTTCTTTGGTTTCGCCGTAATTTAATTTAAGTTATGTAATTTCAACATTTTACTTTAGAACGATGGATCATCATAGGAGCAGCAGATATTTCAATCAAAGAATTAAAGTCTTCAAGATTATGAAATAATTAACATTATAAAGAAAGAAATATTTATCAACCACCTACATTCTTGTTTAGATGAAACAAGTATATATATATATACATATATTACATATACAACCCCAAAGAGCAAAGCTCATGAGAGGGGTGACATACATACATTGGTTCAAAGGGAAAAAAAATATATATACTACAATTATCTTAAGACTATAACAAATTCACTAGTGACAAACATACTACAAACCACAGAAAAACTTAAAATGTACTAATCAATTTTGAAATATGCATTTTTTTGTACGACTTCGCAGAAATATATTATAACTAGGGGGCGGATTTCTATGACATGTCATATTTTTCCCCTTGCATTATTTCAGGTTTCCAACTAATTTAAACCCGATTCCAAGCATCCTGGTGAAAATGGAACGGCTTTTATTGTGCATATAACTGTATATTTAGGAAATTTTCAACTATTGTAGCATATTTAGCATGAATATGCATATTTAGGTCATATTTTCGGCATATTTGTGTGCATATTAAAGAAATTTTGAAGTTTCATATCATATTTTGTAAATTTTGCATTATACTGATACTTTTTGAGAATTTACAGATATTTAAAATAATAAACATTATATATTTTAATAAAATGAATTTTTATGAAACTTAAAAAAATATACATAATGTGTAAGTGGTAAAGTAATATTTTAAATTTTATTGGCCATATTTTAATGTTTTTAGGTCATAAAATGCATGCATATATCCTATTTTTTAGGTCATAGAAATCCGCCCCCTAATTATAACTATCCTACTGACTGAAGTACACATCTAAAAAATATGATAATGCTTTTGGTTTAAAATTCCTAATGGAACTGGACACACTTTCAGGTAACATGTTTTACAATTTTATAGTATGAGGTAATATTCCATTTAGGCCATACGTAGTGGGTTCGCTATGAGTTACAAATAGAAGAGTGACTTGTCTTGTGTTATGGATATGAACATCTTCGGGTGTAATTAAGGTGGTGTTCGATATTCTGACCTATCCTGAAAAATTGTCTGTGATTTTGGATCGGCTGCATTTGCGAATATGTTCAATCTGCCAGGTATTGTTTGAATGTAAATATCTCCCAATAAGTAAACGGGGTGTAGTCATAGTAAGTGAAATATGTAAACAGTGGCGGCGCTAACAATTCTGCCCCACGCAAGTATTTTTTATCATTATTATAGGCTTATTAACAAACACTTTTGAGCGAGCGGGGGTACGCCGTAGTGTAGTGGTTGATGCGCTGTGCTACAATACAGAAGGACGCGGTTCAATCCCCGATGAGGTCGTTGGAGTTTTTCAATTGTTCTAATCCTTCTGGTAGCAACATGGCCCTGGGGTCGACTCAGCCTCTAACAGAAATGAGTACCAGGAGCAATCCTGTGCGTAAGGCTGACAACCTTACCACCTTCATGTGCCGAATGTCTGAAAATCTGGGAGTCTCAACCTCCTGGACCTCTGGGCCTCCATTGCCTGTATAGGGAATACTTTACTTTTGAGCGAGCGAGGTAGCTGAGATGGTAGCGTCTTGGAGTCTCATTCAAACCCCGTGGTCGGCCAATTTGACTTAGGTTTTTCAAGGTTTCTCAGTCGTAAAGGCAAATGCCGAATTGGAAATTTACTTACCATGACCCATTGCCGCTATTTAATCCTGTATCATATCATTAAAATCGAATATCAGCTGAAATTAACAAGCCATGCAAACATCACCAATAGGAATCAGATGCACATCTGTAGTTACGTGGCCTACTCTGGTATACTTACAGAACCTGGCTCCTGATATGACCTCGATGTTCAAAGGAGTATAAATGAAAGCTGAACTAGAGAAGCAACATTTTGGTGCATGAGAAACTGAAGGATAAATTATCAAATAAATGAAGTACAGTACATATCGCTGCTGTTATTAAAATACATAACAAAAATGTTAAACGATTTCATACATTATTAAGAAAAGCCATTCACCGACCGATTTATTGTCTTTTTAAGATATTACAATTGTTATATATACTTACATATAACACATAAATATGTTAATATATATGTATATAAATATAAAATAAAACCGGCAATTTTGACAAGCGCTATATTTTTTTCTCTGGAAAACTCAAAGAAATCTTTAGAAATATATTGTAAGACAACCATGGATTAAAATGATTTGAAGCAATATATATACATTACATAACATACGTTATATATAAATGTTATAACGGTTTCATACATTATTAAGAAAAAAACATTCACCAACCGATTTATCGTCTTTTCAAGATGTTACAATTAATATATATATCATATATACCTATATAGCCTATATATAATATATACCTATATATATCATATATACCTATATATATATCATATATACCTATATATATCATAGGGTTTGGGGGTTTGAACCCCCCCCCCCATTGATTAAAAAAAGGAAAGTTGTATAATTTTTTTAAGTCTGCCCATAAATTACTTAATACGCGTATAAAGCGTGGGAAGCTTAAAACTCGTTATTTTGCGTCTTAATTTTTAAATTTTCCGGGGGAGGACCCCCGGAAGCTTAAAACTCGTTATTTTGCATCTTGATTTTTAAAATTTTCCGGGGGAAGACCATACCCCCCAGACCCCGCGGATGTTATAACCCCCCATATGGTCGGCCAGGTTACGCCTATGATATATATCATATATACCTATATATAACAAATATACCTATATAGCTATATGTAACATATATGTTATATAAAGTATATTTAATAATTGTAACATCTTGAAAAACAATAAATCGGTTGAATGACTTTTCTTAATAATGTATGAAACCGTGGTAACATTTATATATAACATATGTTTTATATATATTATATATATATATATATATATATATATATATATATTGTTTCAAATCATTTTAATCCATGGTTGTTTTACAATACAATTCTAAAGATTTCTTTAAGTTTTCTAGAGAAAAAAGTATAGTGCTTGTTGTCAAAATTGCTTCATAAACCGAAAATGAACTAATTTGAAGGGATCAAGAGATGGAGAGGGGACATCGCGGGAGTGTTGGTCTTACGAGCACGATTGTAACTTGCAGGTATTTCCACATGACGTTAGGAAGACCTATCTGTAGATGTACTAACGTGAAGTGGATTTCCGAGGATTCTTGAACACAGAACTCTCTGATTCTTTCAAATCTTCTAAAGTGCTGGGTCTTCCTGTTTTTTCTTCTCCTTTTTGTACATTACCGGTCGACATGAAGTGGATTTCTGAGGACTTTGAACACATAACTCTCTGATTCTTTCGAAATCGTCTCCTGAAGTTCTGGGCCTTCCTTTTTATTTTTTATTTTTGTCCATCATACAGGTCTCCTAGTTGTTTGTGCCATTGCTTGATATTCTCATGTGTAGGACCTTTGTTATACTCACTTCTGAATTGCCGTTGTGCCATAATCACAGATTTGTGTTCCGCCAACCATCAGGTACCGGTACATGGAACTTTTTCTTGCATAAAACGGAGAGCACTTCTACACAGACTTTGCGGGCCAAGTAACATTGCTCAATTACGCGTTCAGCAATGCAAAATAATAAATTTAGCAACAAACTGTTTAAGTTGCTGAATCAATTAAAGGCGTAATATTAGTTCACAGGAACTCTATATTCATTCTCGGAGATCCATTATCCTCACTACCAAATTACATGCACGAATAAACGAATTAAGTTCTGCTTCGTGAACAACACATTACAATTGAAGGGGCTAGTTCCATAAGGGCGTAAGGCAGATTTTTAATTTTGAGCTTGAAACATTTATGCCTTTTCCTCATATCTCTTAAATACTCAGTGAACAATTTATACTTGTGCCTTAAACCTCTGTTCAGTCATAAGAAAAGACCTGTGCTTGTGAGTGGTAACATTTTGTGCCTTACGCCCTTATGGAACTAGCCCCTTCAATTGCATGATGCTAAGATAACTAATCCAGCACTACGTCGGAAAGAGAAGAGAGATATGCTCAAGGTTATTGTATACATATAGTAAAATACAGGTGTTATTAATGTATTATTGCTATTGTGAACTGCCACAAAACCTCCTCTTACATAAACTTATTTCTCTCTTTTATTTTGCAATGCATTGCTTTGTGAAACCTAGAAAGTAGAAAAATTGAAGATGTTCTGATTCCAATCAAGTTAAGTACACTGCAAATATTAATTTTGTCAACGCCACCTGTTTTTAATTACAAAAGTTATACGATGGGAAAATTAATACATACGGTTGTGTTGTCAAAATTAATTAAGATCGATTTTATCGCGATGGAATTGGGTGTCATATTACAAAAACAAATCTGCTGTATCTTTGTAAAATGGGAAAGCTGTGAAGGTGACATGGTCACACTTGGTTAACATATAAAGTTTTCATAGCTTCTAGAATTTCAACAGAACTACTTACTGGTTAAGGTGTAATTGTAGGCGTAGGAAAAATAATCCACCGTTTCAAACAAATAATCTAGAGTTTTAAAAAATGACGTACAAGTAAACTAAGGTATTACATACCGGAAAAAAGTCGTCAAAACAACTTTCTGAAAAACGTATGTATTGATGCCCACTCGCTGTTGGTCACGTTCGTTTCTGCTTTTAAGTAAATTGGTTTTTAGATTTTATGAAGGGATAAATTTTTAGCATTTCAGTCCTTATATAGTCATTTAGGGGTTGAAATGATGGAGAAAATGTATCATACTCAGTCTGTACAAAATATTAACTTTTAGTGCACTTGGGTTTTTTTGGAGGCCCTGTGTGCAAAATTTGATAAAAGTCGTTCAAATAGGTTAGTGTAGAGTGTATATATATATTAATCTTGCTTGGATTTTTCTGCTAGTTGAAGAGGGGTATGAGCGAAATTTGATAATAATCGGAAAATGATTGTAGATTTTCGTAGAGAACTTTATAATAGGGGATGAAAGGGAAGAACGGTTACTTCGAATTTTGATCTTGCCAAGATTTTCCGTTTCTAAGGCCAAATGTCCAAAACTGGTAATAATCAGACAAAAGAATGTAGACTGTGCATAGATTACATAATGGAGTTGAATACAGATAAGGAGGGGTATGTTTCGAATTTTATTGTAGTTTGTTTCCTGATTCCAGATAGTCTATGTATAAAATGTTGTAAAAATTGGCCTAAGAATGTGATTTGTTTAGATATCATAGGAATAGGGATTGAAAACAGGCAAGGGATAGAAAGGTAGAGTCAGACTGAAAAAATCAATGCCATAGCCTGGATTTTAACCAGGATCTTCGGCTCTCCGTGCCGCCGCTCTGACCAGTTGAGCTACCATGGCAACTTGCCGGTGCAACATTAAATTCTCCAACTGACTCACATATCCCGGTATACCACTAGGCGTTCTCAAAGAATGTAGGCTTTGGGGTTAAAATAAGTAAAAATTGGTTTGTTCGAATGTTGATGTAACCTAGGATTTTGCCATGGTCCTACAGGGCTATTGTGTAAAATCTGGTAAAAATCGGTTAAAGAGAGTTAAGACAAATGTTTAGGGGTTACAAAATAGGGGTTGAAATCAGATGAGTTTTTATTTTATTTTAATTTTAATGCTGCTTAGAATTTTTTTCTTGTTCTACAGAGTTTATGAGTAAATTTTGGTAAACATTTTTCAAAGCATTCAGATTTGTATAGAGAGTGCATTACACATAGGATTCATAACAGGGAAGGGGAGTGGTTTTTTCTGAAAATTAATGTTACGTAGATTTTAAACTTGGTTGATTAGTCTCTGTGTGCAAAATTTGGTACATATAGATTTCTATACAGAATAAACCCACCCACATACACACTTCCAACTGTGAGGACAATAATTGAAATACTGCTTGAATAGAAAACTGTTAGCTGTATTGTAAGTCCGGATGTTGACCACGTGCGATGTAATTTAGCCTCTTCCGTACCGTAAAAGTCGAGAGAATGTAGCCTAAGTAAATGAATAGTCGAATGATAGCCAGGTCATATCTTTCCATAGGATGCACTCCTCTAAAATTATGTGCTATTTGTCACACATACTCACAGGTCATACAAGAAGAATACTGTGACTTGTTAGTTTCAGCTGGTCCAACTAATTTACATGTTTGACCGCGTGGTAATTTCCGGAGACTTCTAGCGGGCATCGATCGCTTGTAGGCAACACTTCCAACACCTCTTCACGCAGACAGTTTTTCTTGCACTCATACCTGATAATGGAACTTGTCACACCTTCTCCCGTTGCCTCACAATAATCTACAGGATGTGCGAAAAGAAGAAACACGTTAAGAGAACACAGTAAACGATATATACTTATAGAGTTAAAACTCCAGTTTATGAAGGCCTATCTTATTCTTATCAACCATTTCTGGTATCACAATATTTTACAGATTCTTCAACAAGTATATTTCTAGACTTACTCACAAGGTTTTTACTTACGTGCTTTAATACGGGATTATAATAATCTGTCATTCTTATAAAAAAGATCTGTTAACATCCTCATCATTCTCGTTTGATCTTATTTTTCAAAATTGGCTCAATAAAGAATATGAAAAGAAATGCACGAAAAATTAAGCTGTATAATTCTAATACAGAAATGGGAAGGAGGTAGAAGAAGTTGGGACGAACAAATTCACTCCTTTAATAAGACTTCGGATAGAAATGCTACAGTAGGGCCTAACTACAATAACTACTATAACTTCAATAACTATGGGAATCTGTGAGGACATAAATCACATTCTAGATTTTACAAGACGTGTTGCTGAAATGAATAATTATGATGACAGAGCTCCATTGGACCAAGGAAACAGATCCGGTGGATGGTTATCTCGAACTTAATTTCATTTGAATTATGTGAATGAGAACCCTGAAATCGGAGAAAAAACTAATAATAATTACTTATTTCAACCAGATGGGCTTATTATGATGAATAGAGCAACAGTGAAATGATGTAGGCTAGGGCAGGGGAAATAGGAGCACACCAAGAAAACCTACCCCGACCCCATATTATCCACCACTAATTCCACATGGATTCACCGAGATTCGATCCCTGGTCTTAGTGGTGGAAGGAGAGCGTCTAAACAGTCATGGGGGAGGCCTTGGGGCGAAACTAAGGAAACACATTACTGGTGGGAGTGAGCGATATAAATTTGCTTATTTGACCACTAGTGTAGCTTTAGCGAAATTGTTATTTTGCCTTCAAAACATTATCCCTAAGAAAAGAGGAAAACAATATTGAAGTAAGTTTAATATAGTTAATTATTTTCAGTATACGTATAATAGGTGAGAAAATAAAATACCAGTATATCTTTAATTGTTATGTAACTCTTTATTTTCGTAATAATTGCTTATTAAGGAAATGATTAACATTGTTGATAGCATAAGTATGTAGAAAATAATCAGGAACGTGAACAAGTTCTGAGGCATTAGAGTTCAAAATTACTACTTTCTGAAACATGTCTATGAAAACAGAAAATCAGATCTGAACGAAGATTTTTTTTTTTAGTTAAGTATCATTTTGGGATGTGACACAAAGAATGTCGATGACTTTATTTTAGCGTTCTACCATTTTGTGTGAAGAACATGGTATTTTTCAAGATTTTCTATTAAAAAACTATAAATTTTGTGCGCTCTAAGACTTACAATTTTTATTCATTAAATTCTCTGAAGCTAGCCATCTTTTCCAAAAGCTTTTAAATTCTGTCTAATAGTTTTTCTTCGTATATGACTTTTGGTCCCTTTACCAGGAAAGTATCCCATTGACATTTATTTTTATTTATTATGACCTACTTAAGTTTACAATCTTGAAATAATAGAATATCCGAAAGTTCAAGTATTTGTGGGACTATTTTATTTTTGCTCACAAATAAAACAGTTGAATAAATTCCCCTGCATGCACAACATTTCTCGCATGCGGACAACTCTTTCTGTACGTTCAAGTTTTTGTTTATTTCAGACAAATTACTCCAAACAGGGTAATGGCTTGGAAAGTTTCTTTTAATTTGTAAAACGCTCGAGCGTCCAACAAGAATACTGTGAACTGTGTTGACGCATGCGTGAAAAGTCTTGTCATTTCCGTGACACAAACATAACTTCTTCCCCATTCTGAATTTAATATGCCAGCGCACATTTTAAAATTCCGTGAGTGCATATTTTACATAACCATCTGTACAATGTCTATTGCTGGAAAAAATATGTGTATTTTTTAAATACATTGTCGTCTAGATTAGGCTGAACCCTCAGGGTTTCCCTATTAATTGAGGCAGTTATTCCTTGTGGATTTTCTCTCTTCACAGAACCTGCATCATAGAAGAGTGAATTGACGTTCAAAATACGTGATCTTGTTGCCTTTCTTGTGGCAACATCTGTACTAGTTTTTAATTGCGATAGGGAGAAGAGAGATTTAGGAATCCGTAAATCATGATAATTCAGTACACATCATGCGTTTCTCTTCTGTTATCAAAAAAATACCTTTAGGCAGGTTTACAGGCTGAGCTAGATTTCGAAGTGCCTTTGGTTTAATTTAATGTCGCTGCGCAGCACTCTTCTTCTTTAGCCTTGGCATGACAAACCCGCAATAATAACTGCAAAAAAGAGGAAAGAGCACTTTTTCAAACATTAAAATCTCGCCTTATATGAGAGCTGTCGAGAAACTAGTTATTGATTTGTAGAGTACCGGTACTCATGAAGAGCTTTTCAACGATACCCCACAAGACGTGGTTTCAAAAACTTCGAATTTCCATCCCCCACCCCCACTCGTACCCCCCAAACCCCCGAATCGTTGGTGTCACTGTGAACTCCATAGGGAGTACTCTAATTTATTCAAACAAAGTTTCCCTCTATACTTCTTAGGGGCCGAGATTTAAAGTTTTCAAAATTTCAACCCCCTCCCCCGAACCCCCTTGGGCCAATTTTGCTCATTAACGAACTTGTCCGAACTACTGGACCTAGAAATAACATGATAAAATTTGATTCAAATATCTTCAAAATTACGGCAGCTAGCGTGTAAAGATATATATATATATATATATATAATATTGTGATATATATCACAATTGTTTTTTGAACGGGCGGTGGTTTCGTATTTAGGGAAGCATGAAACGTAAAGATATGAAAGAATTTTTCGAAAATCATATCATGGTATCGATTGCAATAGGTAGACCTAAAATGCACTATAACCTATAGGACTATTGCAGTTCCTATAATGCATGCCAGTTTTTAAACTCAGTCCTTCATCGGTTCTTCTTTCTTCAATTTCTTTTGTCATTTCACTGTAAACAGAATTCATAACCAGTTTATTGTAAGCGTACTTGTTTCGTACATTTCCTTAAGCACTTTATTATTATTATTATTATTATTGTTATTTTAAGCCACTATTGCTCTAAGTCACAGCTCATTGAGCTGGTTCCATTCTGATTTCACCTATGAAAATCCCATTGTTTTATGTTATTTGTCAACTGTTGTCAGTGCTACTAAATTTTGAAAACGTATCAAAACAGGTTTCTCAAAAGTTGCGTAGATCTCCAAACGCATCACATGTGTAAGGTGTTTATACTTGTGCGAGATTATGTACGAGATATTATTATTAATTTATTAAGCTCTTTTTTACCGGTACTTATTTTGAATGAAATTCATAACAACATAACAAGGATATATATATGTAGGCCTATATTATTAAGTCAGAAAAAATCTGAGTTATCTACGCCATCGAAGACCTCGGCAAAGTTTATTGAAGAATTTCACTATAAATCGATATTACAGACAACAGGTGAGATCCGCCATCTTGACGCCTTCTGGCATTTGCTTGCTAACATAACAATGAATATTATCTGACGGTGCTGGCATCTCTTTCCAGCACTTTATTGGAATCAAAACAAAGGACATCAAAGTTTTTACCTTCTTTTTGACTCGTCACTTCATCATTTAATCGAAACAGTCAAAACGGCTTCTGTTTAAAATAAAAACACGGTATGAAAGTCTGATGTATTACACTCGTGTTGATTTTCATACTTTAAAAGCAAAGAAAATGCGTTTCTCAAGCATCACATTCCCTCACAGCGGTAATGCGCCTTCAGCTGTCTCAGCTTCATGCAAAGCCTTAAGGACGCGAAGTATGACTTAACCCAAGTACCAGCACGCTCAGAACTGGGGGCGAACTTCACAGTAAATAACCGAAGTAATATTATTATCACTAGGGTTCGGATGTTTATGACCTAAAAAGTGGAAAAATATGACTGCAAATGACTAAATATGACCCAAAAAAATTGACATAAAAGAACGTATTTTTAAAAAATAAATGTTCCAATTTAAAACGTTTAATGACACTAAATTATTATATTACATTAATTCAGTCAGATAATAATTTTTTAACAATGTTATGAAGAATATATTTTAAATTAAAACAAAGAAATACAATGGATCGTTACAATAACAACAATTAAAATAAATACATTTCGTCAAGGGCTGAAGACTGTGGAAAGGTTCCCATCACACTAGTGGCATTCCCCCTTTGTATAGCAATGCTGATTCTGCCTCAAATATTCACCAGCCCTAGGATCCCCTGTTGCAGTAGCAAGACTTCTACCTATCTCCGAAGTTTTAACAATTATACATGTGATTTACAGTTGTACTTGTAAAGAACATCTAATCTGTTAATGTTCCCAGATACCGCTGCAAATGTGAACTGAAAATATTTTTAAAACTTGTTTATTGGAAGTTGCTAACAACAAGGAAGAAGAGGTAATTGTGCTATTACTTGTTATTGTCCCTTCACCCTTCAGTTACAGTAAAAACAAAATATTCGTGACTTTTTTTCGGAAAAAATTTAAGTCGACAATTCAGTGCACATACTGCATAACTGTGCTCTTAAACCGAATTTATAACTGAAATATGACGTTAAATTACAAACATGACCGAAATATGACCAAGAACATGGAAATGACCAAAATATGACTTTATATGCAAAATAAAAACCGGCCGATTAGGATATAGTATATTGCGATACAAGTGCCGTAAGCGATGCATACGGATCGAGGAAATAGTTTTTCCAATTTTCCGAGATCCGTTATGCGCTTACGGTACGAGTATTGTATGCTATTTTTTGCACGATGATTATTTATATCAATTTAATTATATTAATTGTGATATTACCTGAAAAAATTATGTCATTCTTGAAGATAGATGTTTATTTCAGAAAGTGATTAGCATGTGTTTGTTGTTATGGGAACCGAATATTTGTCCTGGGGGGCCTTGTCCATAAAGGCTTGTATTATGATGTGCCGTAAGTAAATTCTTACCGCACGGAAACTCTTACCGCACGTAGCAACAAGATTGCGTGTGGGAATGTCAACTTACGATCCACGGCAACAACATTCGTAAGTACCGTGCAAAAACAAATGTGCAATTCATGTTTAATTCGTGTTTGCGGTGAGAATGGAGGTCAGAATAAAAATATGACATCCGAACCCTAATTACCACCCTTTTGTTTTCTTCAGTTGCCAATTTCATATTCCTTTTAACACCATTGAGGAGATAGCTTTAGAATCAATAAAATCACCCATACAGATGATATTTGTATTTTACGTGGTAGCATAGAGCCTATATAGTTGTTGTTCTTTTATTTTAATCATTATTTTAAATTCTTATTATTCAATATTTTTTATTTTGTCCTAATATTATAGATAAAATCTTTTGTATGCAAAATAAGGCTTTAGCGGACGAATTAAGTATTTCGAAATACTAGTGAGTCCCTAAAACTTTTGCGTACGTGGTGGATACAATAGTTTGTAAAAGGTTTCTAAATTATATGAACTGGAATAAAATTAGGTAAACTGGTGTAACAAAGTGCCAGAATACTTTTGTTTAATCAGTGATAATTGCAATTATGATATGCAGAAAATAAGTTATTTTTGTAATCGATTTCCGAGTTAGCCTACAGATCGATTCATTAAGCAGGGCATACGGAAGAACAAAGATCTAGTTTGATAAGCATATATGTGAAGGAATATGTGGGTAGTGTTATTTGTCAAAGCTAACTGTATTGCAACTTCCAAAGCCGTATATGAACAAGGTAAAACAATATGTTGCCATGAGAACTGATTTGCATTTGATAAATTCTTTCTAATATATTCCCATAAAATAGGCACTAAATTGGGCAATATCCCGGTACCGGTCAACCGATTTGGTTTTCCTTCTTCCATGGACGTTACAAATGCGTAGTCTGTACCAAGTTTCATGAAAATCCGATAAAGCGTATTCAAGTTATCAAGCGTACAAACAGATAGACTGACGGACAGACATTTTCCCGTCCACCATACAATCTCAGAAAGTAGCAATCTGGCAACTTCTCACGGTACCATCGCCTTACTTTGAGAAAAAAAATAGTTGTCACGACTTATACTACAAACCTCGTACATAAACATGAAAACTTGCGACGACAATATCAGCCACTTTTAATGTCACAGAGTGTACGTAGGAAATATTTCTTTCCCAGCGCCATGCATATAAATGAGACCAGGAGACAAATCGCGGCAGAGATGATAGAATTGTGCGGCTATGAATACCTTACTCTTTGATTAACTTTCCGAGGAGCTTAGAGTCGATAAGATGGCGGTCCGTCAACACGTGGATCATTAATTTCGATTTAAAGAGAGTATTGTCTAGTGACGTAATCTAAATTAGGATGCAATTAAACTGAAATTATCTTGAGATTCTAAAGTTGCCATGGAAATTTTCCTTGTAAATTTAAGGTAGAGATGTAAGAAGTACATCACAGAACTGTTCCAGACTATTCCAATTAAGTGTGAATATTGAACAAAACTCATACAATTTCTAAAACATAAGCTAGTTTTGTCGTTTTTGTTTTACTTTGGATGATTTTCTCTCAATGTAGTTAGATAGTGTAAATACACAGAACATATTACTATTTTTCGCAAAGTTTCGAGTAAATTCTTGTGAAATTATCATTCTCTTCAATCTCGCGGCATTAGTTGTGAATTTGAGAGATAGCTGTCGATACTTCTGTTATCTCATTCTTTCCCCAACACAGCATGCTTACCGGTTACCTTCATGTTTCACCCGAAGTATATTTTCTTCCATTGTTTCTTTAAGTATGGTGAATTAAACATTGGAATCAACAAGACACAGCCAATTTATCGATTTGTACAAATCTGAAGATAAAGTAACTATTTTAGTTAACTTTTTGGACACTGTTGTTATGGGACATCTTCGTCAACAGAGTTTAAATACAGATTTATAACATAACTGGAAAACTAAATACCGTATGCGGCTCTTTTGCCATTTTTATGTGGCTCCTCAAGAAATCCTGACAAAATTATGAATGCCTATTTTACAAACCAATTTATTGCTGACTTAATGAAGAACGGTTGCCCCGTTTCAAGGCTAATTATTGTGCTCGATTTGGCAGCTGTAAAGTTGGAGCAACTGCTGAATTTTCAAGAGAACAAGAGATACAATAAAACAGTTTAAAATAGAGACACTTTTCAGCCATTCGATTTTGAAGAAAAGCACTCGAATAAAAGTATCAAAGATTAAAAGAATGTGCGAAAAGACTTACTATTCTTGTCAGTGATTGTATTCAACGCCTAAATTCGTCAAATCTAAGCATCGAGCTGTTTAAGTGATGACCATTTAAGTGAACTTGTGCGAACTCAGTTCACAGTTCGCCGAACTGCCTGAACGAGTCACCGCCCAGATTTCAAGCAGCGAACAGCTCAAATGACACCCGAATAAGTGTAAATAATTTGTGGATTTTCTGTAATAAGTGTAAACACATTAAGTAATGTATCAAATCAATCTATAATGGTCTACAACCTACATGTTTATAAACTAAAGGGAAAAAAACAAATATAAGGTGCACCTTTGCATGAGATATATCCCGCCCAACCCACCCTCAGTGAAGCAGTTCCTTTGATACCACGATCTAGCGAATCCTTCGAGGATGAACAGGCTGACAAACCGTTGGGTACAAGGCAAACCTGTGGGTACAAGGCACTTACTCTCGCATTTTTAATATTTGGTACAAGGGGCACTCTCTAATTTTTAATATTTCAAACAAGGGGCACTCTCGCAGTTTTAATATTTGGTACAAGGGGCACTCTAACATTTTAAATATTTGGTACGGTCGGGAGTGTCGGCGACAATATACAAGGATAGTTGGTCACCCTGCTTCGCTGAGAAACAAAATGTTAATATCGAGTGGGCGGAGCTTAAAGTGCATCTTGTGTTTGGCTTTCGCCAAACTAAAATACTATTAGGGTCTACATTAGGCTCTACTTTACCCGAAATTAAATAGGGCACTTTCCAAAGTTCGTTCCTTAGATTGCGGCTCCTTTTGGGATAATAAGGTGCCTGACTTTTGGTCAGGCATTTGGCCACCCCTGTTATTTACTAACTGTTTGTATCAAGAAGTATACCTATAATTTAAAACACTTCTCGAAACAAATAAGTTTCACTATCAGGTTTTGGTATAAATGCTTTGGAGATTTTCTTGTAAGAATCGCAACAGATTTGAAATGAGAGAATCATGTCACGCTTTATTTGGTATACTAAAAGGTAAATGCAGAAGTAACGTCGCTACACCTTCTGGGAAAGGTCAGAGCTCTTTTCCGTGTGAGGGTAGTGAGGTCAAAGAGTCGGTAAAACGTTTTAAGTCGATTGGAAGGAAAAGACGCCATCTAGCTGAGTGGAGCGGTAAAGCTAAAGCGACTCTCCACATTGCAATGCATTGCCCATAATGCGAGTAACCGCAAGACTTTCCTAATTAAGACGTGAAGCCATGTTCATTGTAAACGGCATAATTACATTTCAGTATGTGGGTTGACCTGAAACTACGCAACTAATCTGGATAATTGTTTCACAGGAAATTATTTTAAACTTTCCACGTTAACATATTCTGAATACCATGTGCATATTTTCAGGTCGCTTTGCACATTTTGTGTATATGTTGCCAACAACGACGGAAATGCAGGTATTGTAAAGCAGAAGTATTCAACATTCTCCACCACGTACCCCTAGAAACACTTGTCAACACATCTGCGTCCCCCAACAATTTTATTTTATCAAAATTAAAATCATAATTATTTTATCTGCTTTAGTTCCCCTCTGTCATAGCTTTAAGCATACGCACGAGTAGGGAACAGAGCAATGTATGACTGAAGTGCTTTTATTGATACAACAAAAATGAAATAACTTTAGCCTATACCTTATTCGTTGCACGAGCCATTAGGCTGTCCGTGCTATAGCTCTGCAGAGAAAGAAAAAAAAATAAAATAAAAATCAGGTAAACTAATGCAACAAAGTGTCAGATAGGCCAAAATCTGAAAACTTGTATTTTATATTCATGACTCATTGATTAAATCTTGTAGTCTTTACTTTATACGTCATGCTTTTGTTTAATCAGTGACAATTGTAATTATTATGATATGCAGAAAGGAAGTTATTTTTGAACTCGATCTCCGAGTTAAGCTCCAGATCGATTCATTAAGCAGGGCTTAAGGAAAAACAAAGGTCTAAAGTTTGATAAGCATATGAGAAGGAATATGCGGGTAGTGTTATTTGTCAAAGTCCAGTGTATTACAATTTCCAAAGCCATATATGAACCCTGCAAACATTATTGTTGTCACGAAAACTGAATTGCATTTGATGAAAAATTTCACAAATTCGGCCCCTAATTTTTTTTATTTGTTTATATTTATACAAAACAAAACAAGACCACCCGAATGAGCATGCGCTCGTGCTCGGGCACAGTTCAGCCATTTACATTGCAAAATACAAATTACAAAATACATAAAGAAAATATAATTAAATCAAAACCTAAAAAATAATAATAATAAAGAAAGAACAGAAAAGTAAAAAGAAAAAAGGAAAAGTAGTAAGAACAAAAATTGAAACCCTGAGTTATTACAAATAAAATCGTTCCTTAATTGTCTACTAAGTACAGAGTGAAGTGAGCATTACTCCGGTACCGATCAACGGATTTGGTCCAAAATCAATTGGCTTCGTCCTATGGACGTTATAAATACGCATATAGTAGAGTTTTTAATTGCATACCCAGGCGGCTTTAAAGGATTAAACCATTCAGGGCTTCCACACCAACGAAACACTTCAAAATGCCATGAAGTCCTTTCTCAATACGCTGGCGACCAACTTCTATGAAGAAGGTATTGGAAAGTTGGTACCACGCTACGACGAATGTCTCAATCGGAGTGGCGACTATGTAGAGAAGTAGCTGGAAGGTGCACATAAATGTTCCAAATAAAACAGTTTTGATTTTCATTGTGGTTTTCATTTCGCGACCGATCGGACCTTGAAAAAATAATAGCCCTCGTATTTCAATAAGTTCGCATATGCAAGCAATAACGAACCAAGGACATTGATAGGCAATGATTTAAAAACCGTCTCTTACTGACGACACAACTTCTACAAAATTTCTCGCGAATAACAAATGAAATCCATTTAGCGTGTGAATGGAACAGACCGGAGTACGTTTTGTTTAGCTTCTGTTTTGTTCCGCAAATTATTTCTCCTCTTGCGTTAAGCAACACGTGGGGCGTGAACCCTATTGGTATTCCCTTATAACTTTAATTATTATTCATATTAACAATATTTCCTATTCGTGCTACAAGCCTTCCCATCATAGTTGCATGATTTAATAACTAATGGAATATAATATGGTGAAAGATATAAAAATATGGAAGTTTCTACCCTTGTCCTGTGAGCTCATCCGTTTGGATAAAAAAATGATAACATAAAAAATACAGTGTAAATACAAGGGATTGTTGGTAGCTTTTTATTTTAATATAATAAAGAAACAAAAAAATCTGATGTGAAAGTCACAAAACTTCCTCTGCCCAAATAAAAGTTTGCAGCATTTACGCTAATTATGCTATAAATATCTTATAGCCCCTTCTTTGAATGTTGCGACTAAAAACGCAGGCTATGGGGAAAAAACAAGTGACTGCAAACGTTTATTGAACTTTCCGCTGTTAAGAATAATTTCCGAAATTTATCAAATATTCCCCTCAGATATTTCTTTACTGTAAGCAGGGCCAACAGTACATTTTTCTCACTTCACGTTCTTATATAGAATAAAATGCCTTAAATGTCCGCGTATTGAGTTGTTCACCAGGCAAGTTGGTAGGTTACAACCACCCTTCAGAGAATGTTTTTTAAATGGTATAAGCAATCCATGTACAAAATTTAAAGGAAATTGTTAGAGCCGTTTATGAGAAAATAGCAAAAAAACAAAATATTCTTCATGTAAAGTCTCCTTAAATATAAGAGAAGGTTGTCGCCAATCTTCACAGCCTCAGAAGGTACCTAACCCAAATACAAAATTTTGTTTTCGTACGATTTACAAGAAGCCGTATTGCAAAAAGCACGTATTCACAGTGGGTTGCTTATAACTACCCTTCAGAGAATTTGTTCGAAAAAATGTTTCAAATAAAAGTTTTAGCTCTTGGTACAAGCATTCCATGCGCAAAATTTAAAGAAAATCGTTAGAGCCATTTTCGAGAAAATCGCGAAAAACGAAAATTTCTTCATGTAAAGTCCCCTTAAAAATAAGGGAAATTTGTCGCCAATCTTCGAATCACATCTTCAGAAGGTACCTGACCCAAATACGAAATTTTGTTTTCATACGATTCTCCGTTTCGGAGCTAGCCTGTTCACAAACTTCCACACAGACAGACAGACAGACAGACAGACAGACAGACAGACACACACACACACACAGACATGTTTCCAAAAATAGTATTTTTGGATTCAGGGGGCCTTGAAACGTGTATATATGCTAAAAACTCAACTTCGAATTTTGGGGTCGAAAACAATACTTCCTCTACCTATAGTACCTATGGTAGGGGCAGAGGAAGTAAAATAGCTAGTTAGTTCAGGGAATGTTACCATTTCATAGAATAATGACGCTTAAAGAATTCCCGGTACACAGAAAACATGCCATATAAAATGAAATATAATTCTTCTTATTTGTGAGTAAAACTCAATAATGAAGTATTCTTCAATATTACTACAATCCTTAAGCTGCCTTGGACATTGCCTGTCCTGACTTAAAAAAGAATTTCGCAATGTCTTTCAAAAACAAGGTCGTTTAAATTATTTGTCCATACATCGCATAGAAAATGACATTTCAGGAATGCTATGACAGAAGTCTTCACGAATATGCTGCTTGACACAACATAGACCTACTCTGAACAGTGCTTTAGTTGGGCCGGTACGCACCGGTACTGCGTACCGGTATAAAATCATTTTCCTTCTACCATACCGGGAAAAATATGTGCTCCGGTACGTCGTACTGGCAGTACAGGAACGATATTGTCCTAAAATACTTATTAAATGTCCAATTCACGAGAGTGTATTTGTTAATAATGACAAACACTAATAAATTCGCAATAGATATGCGTTCTATGGAAGGTGAGTACCCCCATAAAATATTTTCCAACTAAAGCACTGACTCTGAAATAATATGTGTCATATGGTATGATATTCTCATTAAATAACAATAAAACCAAAGAATGATTACATTGGTGGTTATCTTGGCTATATTTTATTTCACTATAACGGTATTTTCCATAATTCAAACACCATAACATTTGTTAGGACCATGCTGGACTTGGACTTATTCTCTCTAGTCACAAGATTCACATTATAGTGGAAACTTCTGGACACTGAATGCGCAAATCCGCCACTGATGTGTTTGGCTTGTTTCAGTGACAGACATTACCATGTTTCCCGCGAGTTGGAGGCTGCAGTGCTGCTCTTTGCTGCTGGTTTCAGTCATCCTCCTCCTCCTGATGTCGTGCTGCAGCTGCAAGGACGCCTGGGAGCGGCCCGGATGCCACAAAGTCGGTAAGACAACCTTTCGTTTTCGAGCTTGGGTGGTCATACATTCGGCTTTGTGCCGGACTGTCCGGATTTTCAACTAATTGTCCGCAGTCCTGCCTGATGCCCTCCCTTTTGACGTGTGTATGTGTATCCAATGCCAACCCCGTTGCCTTGACGCATTTGGGATCCGCACTGAGGCGGTTAGGTGACGATAGCGTGATCAATTTTCGGGTTGTACACCACTTGGGCAGGCCACATTAGATGATGAGTGTAACAGGAAAAAGTGTGGATGAGTGTTTGTAGTGTTGATGGTGTAGTACAGTATGGTGTAAGATTGATGATGGCGAAATGAGGAAGAGTGGAGGGGAAACCCGATGCCGGCATTAGCCTTCTCTTGTAGAAACACACCAAGGGGACCGCCAAGTCTTAACGTCCCCATCCGACGGATGAGTCACATTCAACAGTGATACTATATGCTTCCACGTCATATGCTCTGCAGAGAGGTTTGGGGTTGAATCCAGGTATATTTGATCCTGATTAGAAGCTGTAATCACCTCCCCTAAATTAAGACCTCGGGGTCAGATTAAAAAATCCGCCTGTACCGGGAATCGAATTCGAACCGCCAGTGGCGGACTTGACGTTGAAAGTCTAATTACGCTAAAATTGATTTCTATATCCAGCATGGACAAAAGATAAAAACTAACGGTGGGCGGAGGTTTGCCCGCTTGTGGAAGTATGTCTCGCCCGCATGCAGGACGGTATTCTGTATGCGGGAAGTGGGCTAGCAGTTCTGCAATGGCGGATCTTCTATCAGTATAGACGTAGTTACACAGAGTTTACTGAAAAGTTTAATAGCGCAGTATTTTTTCATGTATTAAATTCGAAGGATCTTACAGAAAACACCTTGCTTAATGCAACCTTTTTTTTCTGAGATAAATTCAATATTACTGTATACAAATCGATGACTCTGAGTTAGGTTGCTGCTAACGAAGATAATACAATGTAGGCTATAACATGATTTTGAATTGTAATAAGAAAAAAATACATTTAATATATAAATAAATAATTCTTTATTGCAACCAAATGATCATCCTATGATGAATGGAGCAACGGTGGAATGATATATAGCAGGGGAAACAGGAGCACCCCGAAAAAACCTGCCCCGACCCCATTTTGTCCACCACAATTTCCACATGGAGGTTCGATCCCGGGTCCCAGTGGTGGAAGGCGAGCGGTCTAACCACTCAGCCAGGAGGGGGGCGGCCAATTAACTTATAAAGGGATTAAAATAAATAAAACCCATTATGCAGAGTTTGATTTAAGACTCATGTACATTATAATTACTGCCCATCTGTAATAACGTCATAATACTTTGGAAACATTTCAAGAACAGGGTTCACAATATAAAGACACATATATTTCTTAGGTTCTGCATCATGCAACGAAATAATCAGTAAGTGATTATTTATCTTAAAAACTTTTTTTTCAGAAACTTAATTAGAGAATTTAATACTAAATAAAGCAATAATTAAGTGGAACTTTAAGAACTTAGTTTAAGTGCCTATTATATTGATGTACATAATTTTGCTATCTTTTTCTTTTAATCTAGGATTAGTTTAAAATTATATTTCAATTACATTGTTTACACACTCAGAAAACATAATACTATATGACATATGAGTACTTTTAGTGGGTAGAAATTTCAGATTAATATTAATTATTTGTGATATAAACGCGCATTCTGAAAATTACAAACATAACTTCAGGAACGCTTGTGTCCTGCGAATTCGATTTGCTAACGTTTTGGACTTAGTAAAGTGTAATATCGCTAATATTGTTAATTAATAAAGTTTGAGTTTTTATGCAATTCAGAAACTTTTATCTTGTCGTCTTCTATCCGGAAATCTAAAATTAAAAATGTACAAGTACCCTGCCTGTTGCATTAAGTTATTTGGATGTGAGATAATATGGTCCCTTACTCTTCGGGAATAACATAATCTGGGAGTGTCCGAAAACAGGGTACTTGGGGAAAAGCTCGGTTTAAAGAAAGCTTAAAACGGGGATTGGAGAAAACGGCATAGTGACGAGCTCCATAACCTGTACTAAAAAAACTAAACTCCGCGTCGCTACATCCCTGGAGGGACTAGGCCTACCATCCGACCGCTGCATCATCTATCATAGGCAGATGGCGGGATAAGGGGCATATGGTCAGCATGCTGACATCCACGGCCATTAATGATAGTTTCCGTGACAGGAGCCGCTATTTGTCTATCAAGTAGCTCGAACCCGGGGCTGCGGATCCGTGGCCAGCGATGCTAACCACAATACCACGCAGAAAGCCTTATAACTAGGGTTCGGATGTTTATGACCTAAAAAATCGGGAAATATGACTGCAAATATGCCCTTAAAAATATCTAAATATGACCCAAAAACCCTATATATATGACTTAATAAAATAACGTAATTTCAAAAAATAAATGTTCCAATTTAAAACGTTTAAAGGCACTAAACTCTTACATCACACGAATTCAATCAGATAATAATTTTTTAAACATTTTGGTGATTTACAGTTTTACTTGTAATGAACTTCTATTTTTAAAGAATTTGCTCCTGTTTGTTCGTTAATTGGCTCAAAATACTCCTAATATATCGCAGACCTTGCGTGTCCCTATAAAATATGAACAATTGCATTAATTTAAAAATATAAGTTCCATATTCATTTGGTATAGCCTAAACATTAAATTAATGAAATTTCAAATTTAACTTACCATGTAGTAAATACGCTGTATAATTGTGCTCTTTTACCGATTTTATGACTAAAATATGACGTTAAATTACAAATATAGCCAAAATATGACCAAACCACAAAAATGACCAAAATATGACTTTATATGCAAAATAAAAACGGTCCGATTAGGATAACAGGCGTGCAATTCGTGTTGAATTTGTGTTTGCGGCGAGAATGGAGGTCAGGATAAAAATATGACATGTCATAAACATCCGAACCCTACTTATAACCTATATTCCTCACAGAATATAATAAGGATAATTAAATAACGAATGATGAAATTGGCTGAACATGTTATGCAGGCATGGAGGTGGATATACATTTCTAAAAAATATTGACTTTGAGACCCGAAGGGAAAACACCACTTGGAAGACCTAGACGTAGATGGAAGGACAATATTAGAATAGATTAAAGGGAAATAGGATTTGCGAGGGATGGCTGGATGTAATTAGCACAGAATAGGGATGGGAATGAACCTCTAGGGTTACATAAAATATATAATATACCTTTAGCTTGTTTAGGAATTGTATAATCCCATTCATAAGTCAAGTTTAATATAGGCCAGGAATACAATCTGGTTGTTATCACAGACAAAAACGCCATCATCTTGAAACAGTGTAAAATTTCGAAACGCGTGTAGTCGTATATTCTTTCCAGGTATAAAAACTAGGTTCAAGAAAAAAAAAAGTGCGTGGAACGCCACGCGACAGAAGTGAAACTTGTTTAATTTTTGGATTATTTCAATTTTGAATTATTGAATTTTTCAATTTTGGATTGTTGGACTTTTTAATATTGGGTTTTTGGACTTTTTAATTTTGGATTTTTTATCTTTTAATTTTTTTAATTTTGGTTTTTTTATTTTGGATTTTTTAATTTTTGATATTCGAATTTTTAATTTTGGATTTTAATTTTCAAATTTTGGATTTTGAAGTTTTTAGTTTAAAGTTTTTTAATTTTTTTTATTTTTTATTTTTTAATTTTGAATTTTTTAAATTTTAGATATTTTTATTTTTATTTTTATTTTTTATTTTTTAAATTTTGTATTTTGAACTTTTTAATTTTGGATCTTGGTATTTTGGATTTTTAAAATTTTAGATCTTTAAATTTTTATTTTTTTAATTTTGGATTTTGGATTTTTAGATTTTTAAAATTTAAGATTTTCAATTTTTTAATTTTTGGATTTTTTAAATTTTGATAAGCCTAATCATTGAGTTGATTGTTTTCTGTGCAGTCCGTTCCGTCACACCTCACTAATTTCGTGATGATTTTGAGCGTAACACCAATTTCGTGATGATTTTGAGCGTTACACAAGCTCTCGATTTACCCCTACCGCGGCTAAAGAAGTTTCACTTCAAAAATTCACCTCTGTTAGTTTCAGATTAGTATTTTTGCGTGAAAGAGGACACGAACCAGCTTCAATTCTTAGTAGTGTGGTATCCTATTTATTCTGGTTGCGACTGCTGTGGTAATTAATTTCTGTGCTAGTATATCAATACATATTACATGGGATAATAACGGGAAAAGCTAATATTTGTAAATTACATATGGAAATGAGTGTGACAGATACAAATCCGGTGACAGACGCGCGTCACAAAAACTCATGATTACGCCGGTATCTAGTCCACCAGTACAACCAACAAGATTCTCATTACATCCCATAATATCCACGCTCAGACTCATAAAAACTTTGCACAAGTGCGTATTCACTTCTCTCATTGTCACCCATATCCGTATTCTTCTAAAGACAGGACTTACAGGGAAGATATTCGATATAGACTTATAAGGCCTTTTATGGCACCAGTAATAATAATGTTGAACACGGGGAAAATAACGCTTACAGCCATGACATTTTTTTACACTATCGGCAGCGGTGGTCTACAGTTAGCGTGCCCGCCTTTAGATCCGAAGTTCGCGGGATCAAACCCGGCCGCAGTAAATGGATTTTTAAAAATCCTAGACACAGAGTTCTCCGAGAGAAACTTTTAGGTTGGGGGGCCCGTTTCGTAGATTTATGGCTGGAGATCCGTGAATTTCGCGAGACGCGATGATGCGAATTGTTATTTTTCCCAACAGTAATTTGTGCAGTATTTTCATAAACATCAACCCCTAACCCCCAAACAGATTTTTTATCGCGAAATAACGCGAAAACATCAACATAACGCGAAAAATGGGGGTTTCTATGTTTTTAAACGAATTCAAACAAAAATAAATAAAACACCGAGGAAATTTTAACGCAAATGTATTATTTTAATATTTTCATATAACATCATGGTTATCAGTGATATGAAGTGCATAAATATCACATCAAGTTTTTTATTATGATATTTAGAATACAAGAAGATCAATTTAAAGTAAATATCAATTCAAAAAGACTTCTCACAAAGCCCATCGTGGTTAATTTTCAGCAGGAAAAATGGCACATTTTATTTTGAACAACCTGCTTGAAATTTGGGGCTCATGTTTGTGTAACTGATTTTCATCAAGCTGTTAAGGTGGTCATCTGTGAGTCGAGATCTGTACTGTTTCTTCATGAATTTCATTTTTGAGAATGTTACTTCACGCAAATAAGTTGAGCCACACATGGTTCACAATTTTATGGCTAAAGCTTAAAACACACATTTTAAATTCAAAATAATTGATCACTCCCAAGAGTTTTTTGAACTTGAGCATTAATGACCTTTAAAACAACATCTTCTTGGAACTCGATTATTCACAACTGTAGGGCAGCTTTGTTATTCTTGAAAACATCTATTGCTTTACTGGTCCATACACCATTGGGCATAAGTGAAAAACTGTTATTAGTCAGCTGCACAACATTCTCAATTTTTCTCAAAGTCGGTTAATTTTTCTTGAAATTCATATTTAAGTTCCCCCCCCCCCCCCAAAAAAAAAAATCAAATTGGTTGATATCAATACCCTCATTACTGTCACAAACTGAGTTAAAGTGTGGAAAGTGTGAAAGTTCTCCGCTAATATCTTCAGAGAAAAGGTCAATCTTTTTTGAAGAACTCTTTACTTCTGAGAGAAGTTCGCATACAAGTTGATCTTTGCATTGTAGTTTGAGGTTTAAAAGATTCAGGTGCCTAAAAAAAATCAGTCAAAAAGATATAGTTGCCGTATTTTCTTCAACATCAAGGGGGAAGCCTAAATGCTCACTTGCTACTCTTTGGTCACTAGTTGAAAGAAAATCTTTGAAGTTCTCCGATACTGCAAAAAATCTTTCAAGCACCAAGCCTTTACTTAGCCATCTCACATTGTTGTGGAGAAGCAAGTTGTCAAACTGAGCATCAGGCTCTTCAAGATGATTCAGACTGCAGCAGAATACACTTTGATTAATAATACAGTGGTAGTGTTTCAAATTTTCATTGCATTTTGGATCACTTCTGAGATGCAGAATCAAGCCTTTTCCTATACCCAAGCATTGCTGGCACCCCATCTGTTGTTACCGATATAACTTTTCTCATGTCCAAACCAGCTTGGTCGAAATCCTCTGTAACACCTTTGTACAAATCCTCTCCTGTAGTGATTCCTAACATAGGCAAAATAGTAGTTCTTCAAAAAAACTGTTCACGGGTTGTGTCGAGGTAGCTCTGCTGTATCTGTAACATCCAAAGCCAAAGAATAGCAATTAGTGGCAGTTAAATTTTTTTCAAAGTTTTATAGTTTTCCTCTACCAAATCTTCTGTATTTCTTGTGCTTGAAGAAGCAAATAATGGAATGTATCGAATATGGCTATCTTTTTCATTCTCAAATAATCCATTTCCAGCATTCAGCATGCACTCTTTTACAATATAGTAGAACTCTAGTCATCCGGACTAATTGAGTCCGGACAAGATCTAGAAAGTCATATGTCTGGATTATTGCATAAATCATGAAGAAAGGTAGTTTCTTAAAAAAAATGCAGTACTGCACTTACATAAAGTGTCATATCTTGGACATACTGGTCACAGGGGCCTGAAGTTTCCTGATATTCGCCTTATGGGTGAGGGGAAACCCTATTCAGGAAACTTGTCCCGGCTGGAAATCAAATCTGAGCACCCTATGCACAGTGACTATGATGTTATAAAGAATTTAAATTTAAAAAAACTGAACCGTTTAGCTCAATCAATAAAATGTATGATTAAAACCATCATCTCAATAATCTTTATGTTGTGCTTGATAGAAAAATATTTTAAATTTTGAATAGTTAATGCATCTACCCCAACACAGATGGTACAAGAATGTCGAAAGGCCTAGGCCTTGATCGGGCTCAACGGTGCTATATCAGGTATTTTATCATTTTAAAAGAGTAGGATGAAAGGATTGTATGGTTAAATATGTTATAATTAACATACAAAATAAATATATTGAGTGAATATTATTTAATTATAATTTGTGGTATACCTACAGGAAAATTAAGAAAGTGTCATACTTTGAAGGGGTACGCCGTAGTGCAGTGGTTGAGGCGCTGTGCTACAAACCGGAAGGTCGCGGGTTCGATCCCCGATGAGGTCGTTGGAGTTTTTCAATTGGCCTAATCCTTCTGGTGGCACTATGGCCCTGGGTCGACTCAGCCTCCAACAGAAATGAGTACCAGGAGCAATCCTGGGGGTAAAGGCAGCTGGTGCGTAAGGCTGACAACCTTACCACCTTCACGTGCCCAATGTCTAAAAATCTGGGAGCCTCAACCTCCTGGAACCCTCAGGGCCTCTATGGCCTGTATAGGGATTACTTTACTATCATACATGTACTTTGAACGATCCATAGGTATGCAGATAGAAGCTGAATGGGAATTCAAATTCTAATACTCATAAAGCCCAGTGGCTGCCAACCATTAGGTTATTACCTGCTCCATTTTTAATAAGCTCTACAAAATACGTTTGGAACATTTAAACATGTTAATATTCTGCTTACTTTAATATAACACACATTTCTGTAAGAGCACGATATGCAATAATTCTGGCTTCTATATATTTTACTCGTTCCCTTTTTGTGTTACTTCATTTGTAAGTTATGTGGATAAACGTGATATTCCACACAGTGATACTCCATTCTTTTACGCAGATAAAGTTGTGTTCTACAGAAAATGTTTCTCCATAGGCTATGAAAAAAGTGGTGTTTCACACAATAATGCTTCATTCTGATAATATGGTGTTCCGCACAATAATATTCCATATAGATCAATGTGATGCTCCACATAACAATGCTTTATGTTTCAGGACACACGCGCAAGATCAGTATTCCAGACTGCGTAGAGTTCCACATCACTACGAATGCTTGTCGCGGATATTGTGAGTCTTGGGCTGTACCATCTGCACTTGACACCCTAAGAGTAAACCCCCACCAGGCCATTACCTCAGTCGGACAGTGCTGCAACATTATGGACACAGAAGACGTGAGTATTCTACCTTCACTGAGTTAGGGTAGAGTACTTTTAATTTAAGTTAACAATATTTACTGTATAGTTCGTTGCTTTTGTCTGGCAGGTGTGATTAGATTGTGTTAGATTTGTTCTGTATTTAATTTTAAATGAATTTTTTAAATTTACCTAAGTCAAGTCATGTCACTTTAGATAGATAAGATGCCTTCCTATTAAAATAAATTACGTTAATTCCAAAAAATTTAATTCATGCTTTTAATTTAAACAACTACATGGTGTTGTAGACGACTAGATAAAATAGAGCTTACAGTAACATTAATCAATGAGATTATAAGCAGAATATATTTTTAATAAATTATAACATAATAAGTTATTTTGATTTGTTCAATTATTTAGGATTAAACATTATTAATGTTGCTGAATACCGGTTTTAGTCCAGAGTTCGATCCCGGCATATGAGATAGAGAAGCTAATTTGATATACGTACAATATAGCCTAATTAGCAGCTTTGGTCTGACTGTTGTATTAGCCAGTTATGCTGATCCCCAATCCTGTGATCTATCAATGAAATCAGTAAATTTCGCAGCTGTTAGATGGTAGACTCTGTCCATATGGGCGATTGTGACCAAAATGATGTGAATACATCTTTAACCAACTGTGCTTTAATTAAAGAGGTAACTTTCAGTTTTGAAATTCTTCTTGCTTCATAATATAATCTTGTCAAATCTTAATTATGGTCATACTGTCTGTTTAGCAATCAAACTTCTTTTTCCATAATAGTAGGCCTACTTTCTGTAACTACAACCAAGTATTTTTTAATAGTTATTTACATAATATATATATATAAAGTTTTTATACTAATAAATATTAGCTAGCTTTCTAACTAAACTAGCTTAAATAATTTTGACAATTTAGAAATAAAGGAGTTAGCTAATTTCAACTTTAAATTAGCGTCTTTTTTCATATTCTATGTTAGCAACAATTACCATTGTATATGAAGGCTAGGCATTGGGAGAAATACAAAATCTTCAGAAACTGAAAACCTTTTATTGCTGAATTCTGGGGACTCCAGCAATGCTATATAGATGTATATCAAAGTTCCTTTAACTTTAGTTAAACAGAAGAACCTACCTTCAGCATAACATCAATGATTAGTAGGTGATGCAGCAATTTCTGTTGAAACTCATGCACAAAATAGCATCAAGATGAGCAGAAAATGGCTACATTTGCAGAAATCAGAGAAATCACAAATTCCAACTTAGGGAAATGGCTTAGAACAAAAGAATCAGTGTCTTCAAAAGTGATATTCAACATTCTTTCGGTAATGATGGTTTCTATTCTTAAAGCAACATTAAGTATTGAAATAATCAAATATTGGAAAATGAAGTAAAATACAGTTTAAAGAGAGGTTGATGACCGAAATATGATGTTGGTGAATGGATGGACTCAAGCATTTTACATGTAAAGTTAAGCATATTTGGTGAAATTGGTCCCGAAAGTGGTCTGCTAAGTTTTAACAAATTTTAGTATACAGTAGGATGGAGTGCTGGGAAACAGACTGTTTGCTAGTTAAAGATATGTTAACGAGCCTTTAATGGCGTTCATTAAGAAGCGAGCATAATTATTTAGTCATAATAGGAATGTCTTAATTTCTATTATAGGCAAGTTGCATACAGCTGTTTTTGTTCGACCATACTTAAATGTCTAAGTCTTGAGTTTTTAGAATATTTTGTAATTAATCAAACTAAAGAATCTTTCTCTTTTTTCCATTCTCTATCTCTCTCTCTCTCTGATCACCTGTTAGTAAGTTATTGTCTTTTGCAATAGATGGCAGAGCTTGCAGTAGCTCATTGATTCTCTTGGCATTTTAATATCAAAGCAACGCACATTGAAACACAAAAAATTAACTCAGTTTAGTATAATATTAAAATAAACAAGAATGGAATTGATTTTATTTTAAGTACAGGTTGTTTACTGTATTTTGCAGTTTGAATTTATGCTTTCAAGCTTTAAAGATTGTTCAGTGAATGATATTTATCAACATTTCAACAGTGTCATAATGAAATTGTGTATAATAATGGTTATCATAGTGAATTACATTTAGCTAGAACTGGAAGTTTTGATGTTCCAGGTGGAAGTGAGAGTGATGTGCCTGGACGGAACCCGGGACCTCGTGTTCAAGTCCGCCAAGAGCTGCTCCTGCTACCACTGCAAAAAGGACTAACCCATTTCAACCTCAATAGCTTGAATGAGTTTCCTCACATACGACCACCAGTAACCTCTGCTCCCACACCTGAGATAACATTGTTCATTCTTGATCATTCATTGTCTCCCTCTGCCAAGCATGTGCTTTCTGCTTCTCTACTCGGACATCGTTGCTTCTTGTGTACCCCTAGAGCCATGATCATTGCTACATCAAAGTGGTTAATTCTACAGGTTTCAACAATTTTATTGACATTTTCTCAATGGTTAGTCATTCATGTTTATACTAGAAGGTTATGTTTCATAACACCGTAACAAAGATTTTAGATTTGATCAATATATACAAGAATGCCCCATCAATTTGAAAATTAAATAAATGATATCTAAAATGCAGGATGATGTTTTGAAATACTGTTATTTAAAATAAAGAATTACTGTATTTGTATGCGTGCCAGTTTCCCTGAAAATATGCAATTCTATTTTGAAAAAATCCAGAAAATGATATAAAAATCGAAATGCAACTTCAGAGTTACTTTTGCTATAGGGAAAAATTTTGCTTAGATCCTCCATCTGTCTATTCAGAATTTACGCTTGAAATTTCTAAGACACTATATAAAAACTCCATCGAGTGGAACATTCTGAATGATGAAACAGCAGATAAAAGTTTATAAAAGAACTCAAAATATCAGTCACTATATTATCTTTTTGTGGGTGTACAGGTAGGGAAAAGAAAAGTGGACCTACTAAAATATCTAATTTGCCGATATGCCTGTCATATTGGCAACTTAGATATTTTAGTAGGTCCGCTTTTTTTTCTCTACATTTGAATGGTGTTAAGGTGGCAACGAATTAAAACCCCACTTGTATTGTGGATTCAGATGGTTCGTAGACCTTTAAATATAGAATAAAATTCGGAATTTGTCTTAAATTCAACGGTCTAAATGTTATAAGTTTAAAATACAATTTTTGTTTAAAATATTTCTTTCATCAGAGTATTAAAATTTTCATCGGACATAATTTTCATGTATTTATAAATACAATTTTGTAAAGGACGTCCAAAGGGGATCCCCAAATTTAAGAATATGCATAAATTTATTTCTGAGGTCAAATTAAAAAAATATCTTAAAGATAACTTAACTCCTTAATCATAATTCCGACTTGAAAAATTTCAACAGTAAGAATAAACAATAGGGATTTAGTTTATAACTAGTGCCATGCAATCTTATCAAAGTGCTATTTTGAAAAAATAAAACTTATTTTGGAATGATAGAGAAATTTTATTTTATTTGTTAGATTGTTAATAAATGCTTACAGCAATATTATAAATTATCCTGGATGTACCTGTAAACTAATACCAAATCCCTTTCTTTCTCCTACTGTAAGTCAATTAAATTGGCAATTCTCACGCCTACAATCGTACATAAGATGACAGCTGAATATTTCTTAAGAAAGCCCTACATTTTATAAAACAAGATCAAAGTTGACTGAACAGCCTGGAATGTATGTGCATAATTAAATATTTATCTACATAGGAAGATGTGTAGGAACTGTTATCCTGTTACTGGGTGTTATTAGGACTTTGCCATTTCCATTTGTCATGGCTGATGTTTTCTTATTCACCTTTTCCAGCGCCTTCCTCTCTCCCTCCCACTCTCTCCCTCACCTTCTTCCACTACTTCTACAATCCAGTTGTTTTCCTTCCTTTACCTTTTGAATCTTTCTTTCTTTCTTAAATTGAAGAGTGTATTTTTGAAGTGTCTATTTTTAAAGATTTTGAGTTTAACGAAGAAATCCATCAGGAATACCTTCTTTGAACATAAAATTGAACGTTTTGTTTTCAAAACTCTGTTAAACCCATATTGAAAGATTATTTTACAGTAGAAATTCAATATATTGGTACATTTTCAAATTTAGAAAACTTAGTAAGTTTAAAAATGTAGATCCTGAGAGTAGTGGAGCTGGGATCACATGATTATGATGTTGATAAAATATAGCCATATTGACAGTGGTGATGCAGCTATGCGGTTTGGTATAGACTTTAGAGCCAATCAGCTGTATCACCACAATTATGTTTGTTGACTGCACTGTAGCTATGTTTTAATTTTTACTATCACTGAGGATGGCCACAAGTTGGCCGAAATATATCTGATTCTAACATTTTATATATTTTATAATGACAAGGCGGAGTTCCCACATTTTATATCAGATGATTATGATAATTTAATTCATTTTGAAATTAAAAAAAAATCTTTTTGTATAAAATTTCAATACATAAAAGGAGGAACTCAATATTCAATATTTGTGTAGATTATGGGCTTTCTGTCATGTTATCTTTTATTTTCATAAAAGTGTACCTACCAACTTATTGAATTCCTACAGTAAAATTAAAATGAGTTTTTTTAAATTCTTCTTTTGTGAATATTCTGGTTTCACGAAGAAAATTCCTATTCAAATAACCACTGCAATTATTAATCAATGAATTATTCTTTATCTCTCTGTAATTTTCCTTCTATCTATTCCTTTATAATGTCCTCTCTCCTTATCCTTTTACATCTTCTTTCTTCTCTCAGACTCTTTCTTTCCATGAGAATGTAAAATATTTACAACTCATCTTCTGTCTATTACTCCATGCTGATGTCATCTCTAAACAAACTGTCCACCCTTGCAAGTTATAAGAACTCTCTTTTAACATTTAAGATGGCGTATTGACTAATTGGAAAGCTTGTCTCAGTTGTGAGTGCTTGTAACCTTCTCACTGATTGGATGTAAATCTATATGTATGATGTACTGTACAGATTGAAATAAACTTCAATTGTTGATATATTTTCTTTAGATATGAGATTGTTATTGTTACTCGCATTCCTTGTTAGTAACATACCTGGGAAATGCATTGATTGACTCAAACAGATGGGAGAATTCAATAAGCTTTTAAAATCTTTCAGTTATTATTTGAGGGTGGATCCATATGCACTAAAAAAACTTGTATTATATGTATGTACTTACGTACTAAAAAGATGGGAAACATAATGCAAAATGTGGAAAATAGCAAGAAATGGACATGATCTCTATAAAAAAATGAATTCCACAATATAATTTTCACGCAAATTTATTGCTAACTTTTTATTCCCTATCAAATGTAATTAATCATTCATGCTGATCAAAAATTAAAATTCATTATAACATCATCAGTTCATCACCATCTCTTGCTTGTTCTAGTTGCAATAAATAATTAAATATTTAAAATTTTCTATGAGGAGAGATTTCCTTCTGTTGTTTAAAATATTTTAACGTTGCAAAAAAGATAAATATATGAATCCATATGCACATATATGCACTATAAAATTCTCCCAGTCGCTCCCCAGTGACATGAAACATATTTATATTATTTTCATACTTAAGTTTTACACACAGGGAGTAAAACATAGTAATATGCAAAAATCCACCCTCAAGTTTTAATAAACAACTGGCATGAAACCACAACTACATATTAAACTATGAAAGCAGTTAAGATTTTCAATAAGATAATATGTTATGAATCAGGTATCTGACCCAGAATCAATGTAAAAAATTTATTATTGGTACTAGTCCCCCAAAATATACATGTTTTAAATTAAACATACGAAAATGAATAATAAACCAAAACTTTTTTTTCCTACGATGGTAAGTTAAGTTGCGATTTCGCAATAATTGTTAATACCAAACATGTGTCTTTAAAACATAAGTGCTAGAAGATATCAAGCTTTCTTTACACACTATTAATTCATTTTAAGTACCAAGAAATACAGTTGAGGAGGACTGCAGGTTCAGACAGCCATGAAATCATTTCCTTATAACCTCTATATTTCGTTTTAACATTTAGCTAAGTCTAAAGTTAATACAAGGTTTGAACAATTATGGAGAGAAATGAATTTTAGTTGAAACATGTACTTAAACTAATTTGAAATAGAACCAGGTTGGATCTGGCATCAGTGTTTACTTGGTCTCATGGAAAACGAGACGAGTACTTAACGTTGTCTACCTCCAGACCCCTGGCACCTTCTTTACTGCAACATAAGATAAAAAAATTGAATATTATTTTTCATGTGATGACAGTTTTGTAACCATCATCAAAATAATATCCGTATGCTTTTTCTTTAATGAAATAGTTTAATTTTTTAAACTTTCATTTGAGAATAATAATATTATTAATTAAATCAAGTAAACTGATATAACAAAGTGACAGAATGCTTTTGTTTAATCAGTGATAATTGCAATTACGATATGCAAAAAATAAGTTATTTTTGTACTCTATTTCAGAGTTAAGCTCCAGTTCAATTCATTAAGCAGGTCTTATGGAAGAACGAAGGTCTAAAGTTTGATAAGCATATGTGAAGGAATATGTAGGTAGTGTTATTTGTCAAAGCTAACTGTATTGCAACTTCCAAAGCAATATATTGTCATGACAACTGATTTGCATTTGATAAATGCTGTCTAATATATAACCATACCATAGGCACTAAATTGGGCATTACTCTGGTACCAGACAACCGATGTAGTTCAAAATCAATAAGTTTCGTCACATGGACGTTAAATACCAAATTTAATGAAAATCCAATAAGGAATATTGGAGTTATCACACGTACAGACACACAGACCGACATTTTCCCCTCCACCTTACAATCTTAGAAAGTAATACTATTCTGGCATTTAATAAAAACAGGTAAACAGATGTAACACGGTGCCAGAATGGTTTTGTTTAATCAGTGATAATTGCAATTGTGATATGCAGAAAATAAGTTATTTTTTGTAATCGGTTTCAGAGTTAAGCTTCAGATTGATTAATTAAGCAGTGCTGACGGAAGAACAAAGATCTAGATTTTTATTTTAATCAGATTAAAATCGTCCAGCAACAGCAGAACTATAAAGACTTGTGATAACTTTACAATCGCACACTCACATAAAATAAAATAAAAAAATATATATATATATATAAAATATATATATATATATAAAATATATATATATATATAAAATATATATATATATAAAATATATATATATATATATATATATATATATATATATATATAGAATGGCAGGCCACGGGATTTGAACCAGCAACTTCTGTAATGCGAGTCCAAGATTTTACCATCTCGGCCAACCTCCTCGGTTGAAAAGTACACTTTGGGAAGCGTATATATGAAGTCCGATAAAGTGTATTCGAGTTATCGCACGTACACACACATGAACGGACAGATAGATAGACGGAAAGACATTTCCCCCCCCCCACACAATCTCATAAAGTACCTATCTGGCACTTAATAACAGCCTCCAATTCTGGGGCCCGCATTATTTACAAAATATACCCTCTAACCGTAGTTACTGGTAAATCTTGTGAGATATGTGAACTATTTAGGATGTTCAGTTGGCGCTCCTGTTATAAGATGGTGAATAGTCGTGTTTGAAAGAGCGAGTATGTTTTACATTTTATTAATTTGCCAGTGAGTGTTCAGTGTGTGTGTGACGATAGACGATGATGTATCGAGTTATACAGACAACACACAGGACGGGGATCGAGTTCAGGTGAGTTTCACAGCTAAATTCTCACTGTAATAATCATGTTTCACTACCTCTTCATACTGCATCTTCATAGCGAATCTGTGTAACCAAAAATTGTAAACCAATAACTCTTTACAATTTTCACACACCAGCACCTAGTTTTACTGCTTTTCAAAAAAAGGTATATTAAATTCAGGACTTAAATTTTCAATAGCCTACCTAGGCCTACCTACCTCAGCATATTTATTAAAAACAACTGTACCGGTATAGAATGAAGAAGTTCATAGTCTGGCTACCAATGGCAGCACTAGACGCATTGACATGATTGTATTCAAACCATGGCGCATTTTACTCAGGCGGGAATACTACTTTCTTTGCAGAGAGCTGAATAGCTTTTTTCGATTCTCACTTAAATAAGCGAGGTAAAAATTCCTTCTTTAATCAAAGTGGTAACAAAGCATCACGAGATATACGAGCAGAAGTGACTAAGATTATCGACTGCTAAATTCCATAATATTGTGATACGGACGAGAGGAAACAATTCTTGAAGTTCTTGTGGTGAAATATCATAACAGAGGCGTTTTATAAAGAGAGAACCTAAAACAAGATTTGAATAGGCACCCACAATAAGATTAAACACTGTACTGTAAAATGTTCTAAACTGTGGTGGATTTAAATCTCCGCGTGTACTGCTGTGAAAGGTATACAGAACATTTTTTAAATGTTAAAATGCAACATTTTATAAAAGTAAGCGTATTTTTGTTATTATTAGGTATAGGATGCTAAAATGAAAACTAATTTGTATTCAAGAGCAGCACATGCTATTATGTTGTTAATTTGGTTTCAAATTACGTTGTCGATTTGATCTTAAATTATTTTAATCTTACAAGATTAGTTTTCTGAACTAAATTTTCGAAATCCTGCAGTGATTAAAAGTCATACAGTACTTTTGAGCTCTTTCTTGATTTAATTTTTACAACTTCCCCCGTCTCAGGCTGCCTAAAGACAAAGCATAAATAGTTACAATGATTAAGTCATAATAAGTTTCTAACTAACTAACTAACTCCGTGGCGATAACATCCCAGAAGGGACAAGGCCTACCACCCGACCGCTGCGTCATCTACCATAGGCAGACGGCTGGATTGGGGGCATGTGGTCAGCAGGCCGACACCCAGGGGCGTTAATGGTGGTTTCCATGACCGGAGCCGCTACTTCTCTATCAAGTAGCTCCTCAATTGGAATCACGAGGCTGAGTGCTCCCCTACCAGAAAAATCCGAGGAGGTACCGGCGATCGAACCCGGGCTGACGGATCTGTAGTCAGCGACACTAGTCACAAGACCACGCCGGCGGTCCATAATAAGTTTCTATGATATAAAAATATGGAAAGAATATGTTAATACAATATATTAAGTACTAATATATGGTTCCTTAAAACTGCCACTGATTCTTTACAATGGTGTAAAGAAGCTCTTTGTCCAATCCATAAGAAACCTAAAACTGATACAATATTTTTTTGTGACCGAGCCTCTCGCCCCCTCCATTCTTGTTAAGCCCATATGCATTTTTGTAATATGGAATGGTAGGCTCAATTGTTCTCTTCTCCCCACCAACCTCTCCAGTTTGTCAACTATTGGTCGCAAATCGGGTAATAGGGTCAACTAATAGGGTCACACTAAAATATCCAACCACACAGAGCTCATTGTCCATATACTTAAACAAGTTTCTAACATAATTTTCTTTCGCAGATGTTAGGCTATAAGGGGCTTGGTCCGCCACCGTGGGCGAATCTGTAGTGAGCCTGTGTACCACCCCAGCGGTGTGGGTTTGATTTCCGGCAGGGTTAGGGATTTTTTACTAGTGAGAGTGTGTGTGTTCCTTAGGGTTAAGTGTTAGGTAGGGTACTGGGGCACCCCGGTGAGAATATCCCCTTAAGGGATCACCAGGGGTGCTCGAGACCCGATAGAAAACAACATACACACACAGGGGTTCGACTCACAATTTGCAGTTCACTGTATTCTGTTTCCACAGACGAAACAGTGTAAATGTACCCAAGTATTTTAGTTCACATAGTACAGTGCCACTTGCTTTGTATTTCAGTTCATGTAACAACACAAGCATCTTAAAACGGTAAACAGTTTAAATCTATCTCTCTCTCCCCCCCCTCTCTCTCTCTCACACACACACACACTATTAGGCCATATCGTAAAAAAAACATGCTCCAAATTTTAAAATTGGCAATACGAAAGTCATTGCTGAAGATGGCCGCCGTGAGGTCGAAAGCGCTCTACCAAGGTAATTTCAAACTACTAAACTAATAGTGAGTGTCGTCATAAATGTCAACCAATTATTAATAAAATGATATCATATACATCAATACAAAATGGATAACTTGACGAATATAATTTCTCGTTGAAACTTATGATTAGGAGTTTCGGCATTTTTTGACATGAGTTTGGATTTTTAAAATTAGATTTATCAAAACGCATATTACATTAAATTCCACATGGATTTGTAAAGTTCAGCTATGTAGCAACTAGAGACCTATGTAAATTTCAAGACAATCTTAAAAAAAAAATCATAATTGACATTTCATACGAAGGAAAATACAATTGTGCAAAAATAATTAAATAAAAGAAGGGGGACGTGCGCCACATACCAGGGGCATTTTCAGTTCTTGCACGCATATGTTCAAAAGTCTAATTGAAAAAAAAATACCGTAAAATTAAAGAACTTCTCACTTTTAATAATACATTTTTGTTCGACCCGCTTATTAGCCTACTTGTGACGTAACGGTATCATGATGATACTAATTTCGAAACTGATTTCCATGATGACATCGGTGTGGTATCGATTATTATCGAACACAGAACGAACTTCGAGACGTTGAGAATAGCTGCTGAACACTGCCTAATAAATAGCCTGTATTTAAAACAAAATCAATTCTGTTCGTGTTAATTTTAATATCTGAATTCATTTCGTGTTTCAAGATCCGTTGCTTTAAAAAAAAATTCCAAAAGGAAGCTTCGATTTGACCGACGCCATGAGCTGCCATCTGCCGTAAAGACAAAAACTACAACTAACCACCAGATGATTTGAAGAACAGCGCAGGCGTTTATTTGAGTGAATCTAAAATCTCATTTAGACTAATTATGGTCGCAGAAAAACAGTCCTATGCAACTTTCCTATAGTCGTAATTAAGACTCGTATGAATATTATGAAACTTGTTTTGCTCGTTTCATAAACATACTCGTAACTTAATGAATGCCATTATAGACTTTTTGTATAATTTACTATTTTGAAGTAAGAAAAGTGAAGACTTAGTTTTATAAATGAATATTGTAAAAATTCCAAAATAAAAATAACAGAACCATATTGAATGCAATTTTATTGGCCATATAGATCTAGCCATTTTAATCTATATACTGTAAATCTTGGTCCGACAACCCATTTGTACAAGGCAGGAATATAAGATGGCTGTTTTATATTCATATCGCACCTCGAGTAACATCACCCTCATAAGAAGTTAGTATCGAACCCAGGCCTTGATAATGACGTCAGGTTGCTATGGCAATTATTAAACTAATCAAGGTGATTAGCACACAGATGTGTCTGTGTGTCTGACCTTCAACAGTGACACCTGTTGAAACTACACTGCAAATCTGAGATGGTTGCGTCAGTAACTTTATAACAGTGTTTCAAATTAAGCTAGAGTAAAACTCCAATTATCCAAACTCCAACTATCCGGATCGCTAATTATCCGGATCTCTTTGAGGACGTATTGAAGTGGTTTTTGCAGCAGCGAGCAATGGGAAACCCTCTTTCAGGGCAGTTCATTTGCAAAAAAGTAAAACTTTTAGCCAACCAAGTCGACAGTTTGTCAGCAAAACCGATGTGTTCAAGATGTGACACTGTATGTAAGTACAGTACTATACAATTTAGTTTTTATTAAGAAATTACCTTTTTTAATGATTTATCCAATTATGCCGATATTTGATTATTCGAATCGGGTCCGGGCCCAATTAATCCAGATATTTGGAGTTCTACTGTATTTCTGTGTTGATTGGAAGAATGAATACCAAATCTGTATGGTCTTCATAGAAGCCAACGCTTTTGTTTTTGGAGTTTGTGGTTTTATGTTTTGGGGCAGAACTGAGGCACATTCTAACTGTCAATGAAACCTCAGATAGCCCCAAAACGTCGGAATTTATCCAAATAACTAGGCCTACCTGGTTAGAAGCTTTGTTTCATGGAGTGAAAACGTAGACGTGCTATTTGTTTAATATAAAAGTAAAGTAACGTAAACTGTTCCCAATATAGGCCATGGGGGTCCTAGGGGTTCTGGGAGGTTGAGGCTCCCAGATTTTAGTAATTCGGGACGTGAAGGCGGAGAAGTTGTCAGCCTTACGCACCAGCCGCCTGTACCCCCATAATTGCTCCTGGTATTAATTTCTCTTAGAGGCTGAGGGCTATAGGGCCGCCAGAAAGATTAGGCCAATTGAAAAATTCCAACTATCTCTTCGGGGATCGAACCCGCGATATTCTGGTTCGTAGCGCAATGCCTCAATCACTACCCTGCAGCGTACCCCTGTTTAATTTCAATAAGATTTAAATCCAGTAATGCGATCCCAGTTCTAAAATTCCCATGAAACAGTTTTTTTAAATCTAATACACCGTTCCCGTGATTAAGTTTTTTATCATATATATACCATTCCGCCGCCGTGGGTGAGTCGGTAGCACTCCTGCCTTCCACTCCGGCGGCCCGGGTTCGATTCCCGGCCGGGTCGGGGATTTTTCAGTAGTGAAAGATCCCCTCCCCGGGTTCAGGACTGGGTGTTAGGTTAAGTCTTAGGTTAAGATAATGCACATTGTGCGCGATTCCTAAATTATTATATATACCATTCTCATGATTCCGTTTTTCTTTTATATACCATTCACATAACTCTGTTTTTCTCTTACATGTGTAAATTATTGAAAAAAATGACAAATGCAAAAATCAAATATCTATCCCAAGATTAGAATAAACTGCTTTATTTCTCATTTCGGATAAGAGAAATGAAAAGCAACATATTATTAATATTCCACAAACTGAACTTGAACTTTCTGAAAGAGTTAGTGAACATTGTTTACGTATAGACTGGAAAACTTGGATTTAAAACACGTCAGATGCATTGTACATACTACGATTGTACAGTATTACACAGATGAACTGGAATTACATTAAAGTTAGCTTACCTATACGAGGTTAAGGTGATGGAACACTTGTTCGTGAGGAGAATCGCTACGGCTGTATTCCTGGAGGACGTAATGGGGCGTCTTGAGTGCCCAAGCCGGGTCAAGTGAGACTCATTACTGAACTGAGTAACAAGACAGAACAGCAAGAAAATGTAGGAGGAAACATAGAGAGGGAGAGGAAAAATAGTGACGGGTTAATAGACAAATAATAGAAATAAAGATACATGTTATTAGGCTATACTAAGGAAGAAATAAACTAAAGATAGAAAGAAAAAGGAAATGAGCAAAGGGATAAGGAAATGGATGAATACAAATAGAATAGAACAAGTTTCTGTAGATACATATCAGCAGGGTTAGGACTTCTATGTAAATTGACATATTTTTTTTACATTAGGCCTATTCAAGGTTAAAATTTCTATACATTTTTACTTTTTGGGACATATGAAACGGTTTAAGGTACAGTTGATGTTCCACATTTGTCCATATTTCAAGGTATAATACATACTTTTACATAATTTAGAAAAACTCCCGTATGTTTACATAATTGAACATATTGTTTTAAGTATGTTCCATATTTGATGGTTTCAAAGTTATTCTCGCCAAATAATCGTTTCAATTTTATTTCACTACCACCAGTATTTCATAGCTGGATTATTGTACTTCTGTGGTATGTTGAAAACCAGATCTACCTAGGTAGAACTATATCTGGATTTAGCTCCTGAAAATGCTGCAAGGTTTAGAATTTGTCTTTTTTACTTCTTATGATCTTGAGCGGAGTTCTACAAAGCAATTTTCAGAGCCAGTAGATGCAGTAAGTTTTGAAAATTTAACCCACTGCTTCAAAATAAGCAATTATTCTTTTAAATTATTAAGACGTTCCCCTCAAATTGTAGTAACAGCTAAAGTAATCCCAATTATACATGTAAGATGTTATATTTTGCTTATGTTTTGTAACTCCTTTAAATTGTTGTGTGGCATGTATTCTATTCTTTTATGTGGTTTTCATGTTTAAAATCTTTAACATAACTCGTTTTAGAACTAAGCTACATTTATAATGTACAGGTGAACATGTTATTTTGCACCATTTAAAATTTTTAGTCGATATTTTACTCCATATTTTTAGAATTTTTAGCCCATATGTATGTACTTAATTAGCCATTTTTATTATATATAAATCATAGCCCTGCATATCAGTATACCTACTTTCTGTTTCATAAATGTAGTATATGGTAGTATGCAGTTCTCTGTTTGGCTGTGCTTAAGACGATACTAAAGGGCTATGTTATACAGGAGAAGTAATAAATAACATTCTACGTTTTCTCGATACAGCAACATGTTATTTTTACATGAGGCACGGTTGAAATACTTAATACATTTATGTAAGTAAAGTGTTCCCTATTACAGGCCATGGAGGCCCAGAGAGTTCCAGGAGGTTGAGGCTCCAAGATTTTTAGACCTCGGCACATGAAGGTGGTAAGGTTGTCAGCCTTACGCACCGGCCGCCTTTACCCCCAGGATTGCTCCTGGTACTCATTTCTGTTCGAGACTGAGTCGACCCCAGGGCCATAGTGCCACCAAAAGGATTAGGCCAATTGAAAAACTCCAACGACCTCATCGGGGATCGAACCCGCGACCTTCCGGTTTGTAGCGCAGCGCCTCAACCACTACGCTACGGCGTACCCCCAATACATTTATGTACATGTATAAATAATAGATTACTTTCTGACCGTATATGGTTTTCATTTTATTGTATCACTTCGATTAGTAATGACATAAAAACCCATGCAACAAATGACAAATCTTTCCCTTGTGTTAAAAAAGAATTCGTGTTGGTTATTGGCGTTTTCTTGTGTGAAAATGTTGAGTAATTAGCGACAGTCATTTAGTGCGAGCTTGGCTGTAGAGTCAAGTATGCCAATATAACTGGATTTAATCACTTTCCGGTCACTGCTACAATGAACTCATTCAATTTGCCTTTTAATATTCGCCACAAAAGGTTGGTAATATTAGTCGATGATTAGAAGACGCCATTGTCCGTCACGTGGTACTAATGATACGAGGTAAATTGAATACTATTATTACCTTACTGCATGTGCATATAGGCTACATTACATTCTTTCTACCCTTTCTAAAATCTCGCCTACCCTTTCCGAATTTCACTTTTATTATACGTGGTGGAAAAATACGCTTTTATACAAATATCACATTGTTATCCAAACTGTAATCCCTGTACAGGCCATGGAGGTCCAGAGGGTTCCAGGAGGTTGAGGCTCCCAGATTTTGGACATTCGGCACATGAAGGTAATAAGGGTGTCAGCCTTACGCACCGGCCGCCTTTACCCCCAGGATTGCTCCCGGTACTCATTTCTGTTAGAGGCTGAGTCGACCCCAGGGCCATAGTACCACCAGAAGGATTAGGCCAATTGAAAAATCTCAACGACCTCATCGGGAATCGAACCCGCGACCTTCGGTTCGTAGCGCAGCGCCTCAACCACTACGCTACGGCGTACCCCACCCAAATTGTAGTAATATAATTTCCCTTTCTAAAACCTTGCTCACCATTCCTAAACGTTCATTTTTTTTTTTTTTACATATGGAGGAAATGGGTGATTTAACAACAGTTATCACATAATTATGCTACCCAAATTATAGAAATATAATTTTGCATAAAATATTGTTCCCTTCCAGGTTTCGAGAATATTCTCAAGAAAATGAAAATTCTTGTTCATTTTATACCTTGCCGTCATAATTATTAGAGCTTGGATTTATAAGTAAAATTAAACATAAAATAAGGAAATTAAATAAGAACAAAAGATGTAAGAAATAAACACCAAAATAAGCAAAAACAAATTATACTAAAATCAAACAAATTATTGATTTCCTAGAAATTAAATAATATTCACGACTGTTTCAGTGTTAAAGGAAGGTCATCCGCAGATTTTCTTGTGCGAAACTCTTGCGTCTATCAGTGAAGAACTATTTGTGAAGGGAAAATGTTCTTTCAACGTCGCAGGACGTCACAGGCGTATATTATGAAAAGTAACATAGTTCTTCTATGAATTCCCCTTCAATATCTGTTTCTTCACCAGAAAGGTTCCTAGAAACCTGACAGTGTATTTTATAACCCGAATTTTGACCAGTCCGACATTCGCCATTTAAAGCAATTTTCCCACCCCATGAGTGAAATTAAATCTGACTTCAAATTTAACGACCATAATGTCAGGTCATGCCAGTATTTCGTTATACCTGTATCGCCTTAAAATGCCGTGGTATTAGCTATGAACAGTGGACCACCTTATTATGTGTGTAATATTATAAAATGAAGGACAGCTATTAAAAGACAATGTGCTAACTCAAGGCAAGTTGACATTAAACGAAAATAAATTTATCAAATGCAATTTAAATCCGTTTAAAAAGTAGGCCTGTACAAATGGAAACAAAGATTAAAACAAGCAAACCATTAACTTATAGTTATTGAACCCACAACTGTTATGCAAATTTATGTTAACACAGAAGCCTATTATTAAAAGTAATGGAGCATGCTGTAAAATCTATATTAATAAAAATGAATTACGAAAATGTATGTTTCCACATCACTTGAGAACGGCTCTGCCGATTTGGCTTATTTTTCTTTTGTTGTGTTCATAATTGTCAGGACAAGGTTTGTATGAAAGAAAATTTTTGGAAAATCCACGGGAAAAGTCGGAATTGTAAAATGAGGCAGAGTTAGAGAGTTCTGCTTTCAATTGTTTACATAAAAAAGATTTAAAAAATTGAAGTGTGACAAAAGAAGTGTGACATATTCACTGTTTGAGAGTTCCGCTGTCACATGTGAAGACTGCCAACAATACTGTTGTCAAGTGAACTGTGATTTGGATTTGATATTTCTGTGTAAAAAGGGATTAAGTATTCTCAGAAACATTTAATTTTTGGCATTTAAAATAAAAAAATTCAAAATCCTTTCTTAGTGAGCACCTACATTATAAAACGAAGGTACTGTCAAAATTCTAAGTCTCTACCTGTTTTAGTTTAGGCTCTTTGTTGATTCTCTGTCAGTCAGTCAGGACAAAGCCTTTTATATATATAGAGATGAAGTGAGAAAGATGTATTGGAGGGAAATATTCGATAAAGTTCGGAAATTATTCTTAACGACGGAAGTTTCAATAAATGTCTGCAGTCACTAGTTTTTGTTTAGTTTGTTATATAGTCTGCATTTTTATTAGTCGCATCATTTTCAAAGAAGAGGTTATCAGGTATTTATTGTATAATTAGCGTAAAATTGTGTCTTGCGTTCTGTACAAGGATATGTGAATACTGCTAACTTTTATTTGGGCAGAGGAAGTTATGTGACTTTCATATCAGATTTTTAATTTTATTTTGTGTTATTTTCCGTTTCTTTAATTACAAACTCGTGACAAACATTGCATCTTACAAGACACATTATGCATTTCAAAGTATAGTAAGAGACAAGTACTGTATATCGCTTTTCGCATAGAACCCCTGTCGCGCTCCGGCAAATTCTCCAGCACAGGAGTATTGCGTGCTGCCTATTCAGTCCTATGTAGGCGTTTGTCAGAATTTACCTTCTACTTGATCTGCACGTACCAAAGGTAGGGAGAACATTGTATTCCACCCTGACATTTCACGTGGAGTTTTTAGCATAAACTTAAATACGAATTTTGAGGTTCTCTGAATCTAAAAATGCACATAACTTTTAAGTCGCTTTAACACTGAAGTTTAAGAAATCCCAAATCGCTGAACCAATCGGCTAAACCACAATGATCAAAAATCAATTTTGCCTGTTCGACATAATATGTAAATGATCATATGCTTCTATAGCATAATGTTTTGCGTTGTTGAATATTTAATTAGTTAAGTGTCTCTTAATTTAACCTAACATGAAATGCAGCCTCATTTAAATACACGACACAGGCCAACAGAGTATTAACTAAGAGACTTTAGTAGTGTTCTGTGAAATCGACCCTAAGTTAAGTTCCCTACATGTTTCTTCTTCTTCTAGTAATAATAGTAATAATAATAATTCAAAGTGACATTAGAAAACGCAGATTGAGATTCTACGGACACATTAAAAGAATGGACCCAGACAGACTTACAAAACAAATAGCCGAATTCTACGCAAACAGGAGTAAAGCGAAAACAGACATTGTGAAGTGAACCGGGGAAATCAAAACTGAGCTGAAACTGACAGAAAATATTACACCAGAAGTAGTTAAAAACCGGGATATCTTCAGAACCAAAATTCACAAATGGCAAGTTGACCAAGAGGAAAAACCAAAGAAGAAGACTGGAATAACGTGGTCTAAAGAGAGAAAGGAAGCCCATAGTAAAAGAATGAAAGAGATATGGGCATAAAGGAAGGCAAATACACACCTCAAGGTACTTTGCGTAGACCTAACGGGCTTATTCGCATATAATAATAATAATAGCAACATTTAGCCTATTATGGTTACATTTTTAGAACGTAAGCCTAATGTTTTAGATCTTGTATTGAGTAATTATCATCAGTCATCTAAAACCAAACTAGCCACCGTGGTAACATTTGACACTAATATAACAGAGTTATATTTTAAAAATGTTCACATAATGAGAATATTTATCTCAAGAATCAGTGATTATTCCAGTATAAGAATATATGGAACTTCAACCAATTGCAAATATCACTAACTAATTTCATTTTTATCACTTTCATGTTATCACACGATCGTGTGAGGAATGAATAGCTGTAGCTTCTTTGATTAAAAAAAATCATTAACACATCGATTGGGCATACCCATATCTCTTCTCTCTCTCTCTCTCTCTCTCTCTCTCTCTCTCTCTCTCTCTCTATATATATATATATAAGAGGCTTTGTCCTAACTGACTGACTGACTGACAGAGAATCAACTTCGAGCCTAAACTATAATAGGTAGAGACTTGGAATCTTGACAGTACCTTCGTTTCATAATGTAGGTGCTCACTATGAAACGATTTTGAAAAACTTTGATTTTAAATACCAAAAATAAAATATTTTTGAGAATACTTAATCCCTTTTTACACAGAATTATCAAATCCAAATCACAGCTCACATGACAACAGTGTATTTTTGGTAGTCTTCACATAAGGCTTTGGAAATAAATGAAACATGACTTTGAAAATTAGAGAAGGTATTAAAATTTATATTTCAGTAAATGATGTATCTCAAAATTTTGTAGATTAGGTAAAATAATCAGCAAATTCAACCTTTTAATCGAAATGTTCGAATTAATCAATGTTTGGTATTTGAAATCAAAGTTTTTCAAAACCGTTTCTTAGTGGGAAAACATGGAATGATTTGGACGAAAAACACTATGCGGGGGTTTTTTGGGCTAGGGAACTCTAATCTGTGGTCTTTTTTTCCCGGGTGGCTCACTTTGATCGTGAAATACACCTCGAAACCAGGTTTTCATTTTGTAAAAAATTATCAATCGTTATAATAAAATTGTTTATGAATGATTTGGGTAAGGTTCTTGAATCTGTGGTTCATTTTAATCGTTTCATTTGGAATTTGTATGCCCATGTGGTAGCATAAGGTTCGTTTTTTTCGTTTGTTTATTTATATTTTTAACGTTAAACAATATAATTAAGAGTAAAATTACGTAATTCCTCCAATTTGTGTAAAAACGATGTCAGTGTTAATAAATATAATGTTTTAATTATCATTCTGTTAAATAAATGATTTAAGCACAATATCTAGCAGTTGAGTAAGTAATCGCGGGCGAAGCCGCGGGCACCTGCTAGTATACAATTAAAAATAATTAATAATCACTGTTCGCGCAAGCAACATGTTTCTACTTTAGAATGTTTCAAACTGTCCGCTTGCAATGTCCCGCTTTGATTGTCATCTTATTCCCGCCTCAAAGCATTGTGGGATCATGCATGACTTGCTAATTTCTTTTGTTATATGTGGTGGTGTAGCGTCACGCCAGTTAGTATTGAACGAGACCTCACGCAGATAACAGTGTATCTAGTAGGCTCGAGGAATTCCCGCTTTTTCTACCAAGTTTCATTAAACTTGCTCTGGAAGCGGTGAATTAGACACAATTGTGCGCAATTGTGGCTCTCAGTAATTATTCATACATAATTACATATAATTCATCAAATTCGCGAGTGAATTCTCCGAGTTACAGAAGTTTGATATTACGCAACAGTTGTGCAACCAACGCTACATGTTCCAGTGCTTATATCAGCTTTTACGACTAAACTACATGCAAAAGTTTAGTATTAACTTCAAGAGCAAGTTAATCTACGCATTTTAAGATATTATTTGTCAAGGTTTTCAAGAAATTAATATTTTCAACCACGTGTGATAACGTACTCTTGCATCTTATGTATCAGTGTTTCTATTTCAATTAGTTTAAATAATTATTGTGTGTGAATCTAGTAAGTTGTGATTATTTCACGTTTCGATTGTTTTCCTTAAGTAGTCCGTGGATTCCTGATACCAGTGTCCTGAGGTTACAGTCTATTGCTCTCATTTTGATTCTTTCGAATCTGGTCCTCACTAGCTATTCAGAGGTGGCTAATCTTTCCTATCTTATGCACTTCCAATTGAAGTCCCTTCCAAACCTAAAAGCAACGTTTTATTTCCTATTTGAGAAGTACCTTAACCTAACATTTGCTCCTTACGGTCCTGACCCTAACATTGGTCCTAAAGACTTACATTGCCCTCTCGGACCGGATATATTTTCCGGCCGTCCCTTACATTGGTTCCTCAACGGACCGGACTACTAAGAAACAATTTCATTATTCACACACATATATATGGTTTGTCTCGTCTTATCGATCTCGTTCATTGTATGCAGACTCAACCGCGACGGCATCCGCGTATTCAAGAGCTACGATTTCTAGTACATAAACTCTGTATCATCTATTCGGCAGTGCTTCAGTACTACAGAAAACACAACAGCTCAAAAGACATCAAGAAAGCAGTGAACAGCTGACTCACATATTATCGTGCAGCAGTGGTAGAATTCAACTGTCAATTTCAAGTAATTTCCACATTTCACACACAACATGGAAGGTGATTTACGAGCCTTAATTAGACGTAGAGGCGTTATTAAGCGAGAGCTTACTTTTCTACAAAAGTCTTGTGAAACTGCAAATCAAGACACCGATGTGTTCTTATTAAAAGTTAAATTTGACAAGATAAATGAAATATGGGACAAATTTGATATTGTTCAAACACAAATAGAATCTCTTGTGGAAGCAGAAGAAGATTTGGATGAACATGCAGAATACAAGGAAGGTATGATGAATGGTTACTTCGAGTTAAAAGCTAAACTCAGTGCAATCCTATGTCATCACGAGCAGCAAGTGCATAGTGCAAACTCTGTGAACAGTCAGCGATCTCATAACAGTGCCAATTCACATCATACTTGTCATTCAGCTGTTTCTCAGTGCAACAATAGGCCAATACAACTTCCTGCCATACAGCTTCCAACCTTCTCTGGGGACATAACAACGTTCAAACATTTCCAAGACACGTTTGGCAGTCTTGTAGCCAATAATGCAGCCTTAGAACCGATACAGAAATTGCATTACCTTCTGTCATCATTAAAGGGCCAGGCACACGCACTGATAAAAAATCTACCAGTGACTAGTGAAAATTTCAGTGTAGCATGGAATCTAATATGTTCCAGATACGATAATACAAGAATTATTGCCACAGCTCACGTACGTAATCTACTCTCTTTACCAACGATGAAGAGTGAAAATGTGAATGATCTTCGTAGTATTCTTAACAAATTCCAAAGCAACATATATGCTGTGGAAGCTTTACATGTAGAGATACCATTACAAGATATTATACTCATGCAGTTAATCTTGGACAGCCTTTGTGAGAGCGTACGAAAAGAGTGGGAAGGAAGAATTGATTCTCAGAACTTCACACCACTTCAAGACCTCATCAAGTTTTTAGAAGCTAAGGCAAATTCCCTTGAAGTATTGGCAGATGTAAACAACACGTCCAGCCCATCTAAGCACAAAGGTGAGCAAAGTACGAAGAAGAAGTCAGAGAAACACACTCGTCATTCTTATGTTGCGACAAAAGAAGACAAGTGCCCATGCTGCGATGATAATCATAACTTATTAAATTGCAAGAACTTCCAAGAACTAAGTGTATCACAACGATGGAATGTCATTAAATCTAAACGCTTGTGTGCTAACTGCTTCTCTCCTAACCACAGAAGAGATCAGTGCAAGCTAAAATCATTTTGCAAATGTGGAAAAGGCTTTCATAGTAAATGGTTACACAATGACACACAGTCAAGTGAAAAGGTTTCTCGACAGAATCCCTCTTCAGAAAGTTCTACAGCCAGCACGGCAACAAACATTCCAGCTAGTTACTGTTCTATAAAAGAAAAGGCTAGCCAATGTGAAATTCTTCTTGCAACTGCAGTGGTCGAAATAGAAGACAAAAATGGAAAACTTGTAAAATGCAGAGCTTTGCTTGATTCTGGTAGTCAGATTAATTTCATCACGGAAGATTTGGCAAGGAAATTACAATTACCAACTAGCGCAGTGGAGACTCACATAAGAGGTATCAATGGCACCTCAGCTTGTGGTCACAGCATCACTATTAATATGAGATCCAGGATCCACGCTTTCCAAGCTAACCTAAACTGCCTAGTTCTACCTCACATTGTAAATAAGCTTCCTGCTGTCCAAATTGACCCCTACAAATTCAATATTCCCAGTGAACTTCCATTAGCTGACCCTAAATTCCATGTACCTGGTGATGTACAATTGCTAATTGGTGCCAACTTATTCTTTCAATTAATCACAAACGAAAGAATAGTTAAACCAAATCAGCCTGTTCTGACCAACACCGAGCTTGGTTGGATAATCAGTGGTATAGTTCCTAAGTCTGCCATTAAAAACAAGAAGGTGACGTTCTCACAGCATAACTTGTTTGTAACTGTCGACAACGTGGACAGGCAACTAAGGCAATTTTGGGAGCTGGAAGACTTCCCCAGCGCAGTACACACCAAAGAAGAACGTGAATGTGAAGAACACTACGTAGAAAACACCACTCGTGCAACTGATGGTGCATTCGTAGTGCAACTCCCCAAGAATCAACCTGTAGATTCTCTGGGCGAATCTAGGCAACAAGCTATAAAACGCTTAGGACACCTGGAACGCAAACTTGAAGCTAACCCTAGCTTAAAAGAAGACTATTCCAAATTTCTGGAAGAGTATGAAAATCTAGGCCACATGAAGAAGGTTTCACTTCCTCAGCCTGGAGAAAAATGTTACTACTTGCCGCATCATGCTGTTATAAAGCCTAGTTCAACTAGCACGAAAACCCGAGTTGTATTCGATGCCTCAGCAAAGTCGTCTTCAGGCAAGTCATTGAACGACATCTTGAAACTAGGGCCAACTATACAAGACGATCTTTCATCTATTGTACTTCGGTTCCGCACCTACAAGTATGCATTTTCAGCAGACATTTCTAAAATGTACAGGCAAGTAAGGATGCATAAAGAAGATCAGAATCTTCAAAGAATTGTGTGGCGTTCAAGTCCTAATGAACCCATACAAGACTACGCTCTAACTACTGTCACTTATGGTACCAAATCTGCATCATTTTTGGCCATAAGATCTTTACATCAGCTTGCGCTAGAAGAAGAAGAGAAGTATCCGCTTGCTGCTCAGGCAGTACGGGAATCATTTTATGTTGATGACTGTTTAGCAGGCCACAATGACATCCAAGAAGCCCTGAAACTGCAAAGTGAGCTTACAGATATGCTCAATTGTGGTGGATTTCCTCTGCGAAAATGGTGTTCCAACCATGAAGCTTTATTGGAATCAGTACCTCCTTCACATCGAGAAACTCAATTGCCCCTGGCACTTGATAACAATGAAAACATACATGCCCTAGGCTTACTTTGGCACCCAGTTAATGATAAATTTCAGATCCAATCACATCCTTCACTCCAAACCCATGTGCAAGGTAAACTAACCAAACGAAATATCCTTTCACTTATTTCATCTATCTTTGATCCGCTAGGATTGGCTAGTCCTATTGTCATAAATGCTAAAATCTTTATGCAATCTCTCTGGATTGAGAAATTAGACTGGGATGAAACCGTACCTGTGCATCTGGTGGAGAAATGGCTGGAAATCTGTAAAACATTAGCTACTATTCACACCTTGCGTATTCCCAGATATGTGCTTACATCTGGTACAGTGCAGGACATTCAATTACATGGTTTCTGTGACGCCTCCGAGAAGGCGTATGGAGCTTGTATATATATTCGTTCTGTAAATAGTGAAGGTGAAACTACTGTTCAATTATTATGTTCAAAATCTAAGGTTTCTCCTCTAAAGAAGCAAACCATTCCACGCCTTGAACTCTGTGGTGCACTTCTGCTAGCTAAATTATACAACAAAGTGCTAAGTGACCTCAAGGTACAACATTCACAAAATCGTTTGTGGTCAGATTCTACAGTGGTACTTTCTTGGCTCAAAACTGATGCACGAAAGTGGAAAACCTTTGTTTCAAATCGTGTGTCGCAGATACAAGAACTTTCGGAGACTGCTACATGGCGACACATTGCCACACATGAAAATCCAGCAGATCTTGTCTCAAGAGGAATTTCTTGTGAGCAGTTATCTGAAATCGATTTGTGGTGGCACGGTCCTAACTGGTTATCTTCACCAGAGACAGCCTGGCCAAAACAACCACAACAACTAAGTGTTCCTGATTCATCAGAACAACTTGCAAATGTCTGTCTGGTGTCAACAAAGGAGAGAGAACATTTTCTTACAACATTCTCAGATCTCCGACGCCTGCAAAGAGTAACATGCTACATGAATAGATTTATTGCTGCATGTCGCCATGAAACAAAATTTCATGGACCTATTACAGCTGAAGAGCTTCAACAAGCTTTACAAACTTGTGTTAAAAGTGCTCAGCATTCATCTTTTAAGAGTGAAATTGCAGATCTTAAAAATCTGAAAGAAACTTCTGCGAAAAGTTCTATTCATACATTAACACCATTTCTGGACGAAAATGGTCTTTTACGAGTTGGTGGTCGCATAGATAAATCTCATCTTGCATATGATGCTAAACATCAGATCATATTGCCAAGCAAGCACCATCTAACTGCTCTAATTGTAAAGCATGAACATTTTAAGCTTTTACATGCGTCACATCAGCTTACGATAGCCTCGTTAAGACAAGCATATTGGATCCCTTGCGTGCGCAGACTAGTGAAATCTGTTCTACACAAGTGTCTGACTTGCTATAAACTAAAGGCACAATCTGCTCAACAGCTAATGGGCAATCTTCCTAACTACAGAGTAACTCCTGTTAGGCCCTTTCTACGATATGAAATGTCTTGAAAAATGGCAAAGTCTACAAAATCATCTGCATCAGATTTGGAGAAGACGGTCTAATTCGTGTGGCGACAGTTCGCACTCCTAGTGGTGAATACAAGCGCCCGGTAGTGAAATTATGTCCATTGCCAGATCAATAATAAGTGTAATACAGTGCAATTAATATTTCATATCTCTTTATTGTTTTACAAGCAATTATAGTGTAGACAAACCGTTACATTGTAATAAGTGTTATTTGGTTTTCCTCCTTACACAATAAGGTTTTACTTTTCGGAGATAAACTGTGTTATTGTGATGTATATAATAAGTGTTTTCCTTTATGTTATTTGTCCATTTGAATGTATTTTTTATAGCTTGCTCTTTATCTATTTTGTTGAACTAAATAGTTCAAAGGGGTCGGTATGTTCGCGCAAGCAACATGTTTCTACTTTAGAATGTTTCAAACTGTCCGCTTGCAATGTCCCGCTTTGATTGTCATCTTATTCCCGCCTCAAAGCATTGTGGGATCATGCATGACTTGCTAATTTCTTTTGTTATATGTGGTGGTGTAGCGTCACGCCAGTTAGTATTGAACGAGACCTCACGCAGATAACAGTGTATCTAGTAGGCTCGAGGAATTCCCGCTTTTTCTACCAAGTTTCATTAAACTTGCTCTGGAAGCGGTGAATTAGACACAATTGTGCGCAATTGTGGCTCTCAGTAATTATTCATACATAATTACATATAATTCATCAAATTCGCGAGTGAATTCTCCGAGTTACAGAAGTTTGATATTACGCAACAGTTGTGCAACCAACGCTACATGTTCCAGTGCTTATATCAGCTTTTACGACTAAACTACATGCAAAAGTTTAGTATTAACTTCAAGAGCAAGTTAATCTACGCATTTTAAGATATTATTTGTCAAGGTTTTCAAGAAATTAATATTTTCAACCACGTGTGATAACGTACTCTTGCATCTTATGTATCAGTGTTTCTATTTCAATTAGTTTAAATAATTATTGTGTGTGAATCTAGTAAGTTGTGATTATTTCACGTTTCGATTGTTTTCCTTAAGTAGTCCGTGGATTCCTGATACCAGTGTCCTGAGGTTACAGTCTATTGCTCTCATTTTGATTCTTTCGAATCTGGTCCTCACTAGCTATTCAGAGGTGGCTAATCTTTCCTATCTTATGCACTTCCAATTGAAGTCCCTTCCAAACCTAAAAGCAACGTTTTATTTCCTATTTGAGAAGTACCTTAACCTAACATTTGCTCCTTACGGTCCTGACCCTAACATTGGTCCTAAAGACTTACATTGCCCTCTCGGACCGGATATATTTTCCGGCCGTCCCTTACAATCACATTAATAATAATTATGCAAATATAATAACAACAACACCGTTAGTACCATACTCCATACTCTATTGAAATTGTAGTATTGAAGAAAGAAAGCAGAGTTACTATTATGCTCTGTCAGAATAATTGAATCTCCCTTGTGGCACTGCCTCTTCCGTAGCTTTAGTATCACAACCGGATGCATGGGGTTTGAATCTCAGAGCGAGTGTATTTGTCTGATCAAAAGACTTGAGTTCGAGGCCCGATGGGTGCATGCACGCTTTGCCCCAAAAGCGCAATTTAGCGTGAAGTGGTGAAATGAAGCAGGTAATCGTGACAACTGAGCGATCGTTTCCGTGTTTCTCTCTCACTAGATGCCAAGACAGAGGTAGCAGTAGATGCAGGATTGTAGCTTATGATAGCCTATAGGACCTATATTGGAAACTATCATACGGATAGTGAAAGTATATGCTTGTGAAAAAATAAAGACACTTTTAAAATATCACGTGCACCGTAAAAAAATATATGTTCATACACACTATATATATATATATATACACACGTATATAATTATATAGTACTTCTGTAAAAATGTAATGGTTCATGTCTCTTTCAATTTGTCGCAAAATCTACAAACCTTGATACAGCTGAAATTTTGGATAATAGGCCTAATACACTTCGCAACGTGCCTATAACAATAATTTTATTAAAGCACGAATATATGTAAGGGATGCTTTCGCTCTCCTCACGCAGTGGGCCCGGGTTCGATTCCTAGTGGGGACTATATATATATATATATTTATGTATATGTGTATATATGGTATATATGGTATATATATATCTATGTATGTGTGTGAGTATATATATATATTCGGTAAATAGTTTTATTTTATACGAAGGTATTTTTCAAAATTCATCCCTTAAAGAGGTCATAAAGGGGTCCAAGGTTTATATTTAGAAACATTATTTAACGGTTATATTGACTAAAAATTTATTAAAGTAAGACAAATAATTATACACGTAATTCTTCTTCTTCTTATTTTAAGAATCAACCACCGAAGAGAATGAATATAAAAGTTGGTATTTGAAGAAATATATTTTTGCTCTGAATTTCTTGAAATTTCGCATAAATAATCTATACTGTAATACGAATAATGAAAGACGTATGGTAGCATTTCCCGAAATTCAACACCTGAGAACATGAACACTACCAAAATAGACTTAATCTCCAAAGGAACCGAAATATGTATTAATTAACTTATATAACATAAAACTCAATGTACGATATATACGTATTTTCCAGCATCATGTTCAAACGGCTGGAGTGATTTTGATGAAACTTGGCACACATGTTTCTCATTGGCCAATTACAAATTCTACAGGGTTATATCAACCCTTCTGTACCCCTAACCCATCCTCTTGGTAGGATAGGGGCGGTTCCTTGAAATGCATCTTACAGATAAAAACAATTTTCATGAACTTGCTATTAAGTTAAAAAGCTCGGACAGTCCAGAGTACTTTAAGCTAGTTTACTATAAAAATGTAATACTTTTCTGCGATTTTAACTATACTATATTTTATTTTACATGAGTACGGTATATAATATTTTGTGTTATAATTTTTAAGGTAGCCTAGAAGGGTGAGTAGTGTGATCTAGGATACAAATGAAATGCCTTCCTCAACCACAGAAGTCCCCACAAACGAAGCAAAATGAAAGTATTTTGTTTTGGGGTGCTGTGGCGTGGTGCTGTCCCAATTTACTAATTTTAAACCCAGAGAAGGAAACTGATCCACAGAGCAAAAGAACAAAACGGATATTCAGAATTATAACAAGTGTAACAATGTTTATTGAATAACCAGAGAATACATAATAATACCTGATAAATGCAATGAAATATGAAAATCTGGAACTAATGCATATAAGTAAGCTGATGGCCAAGATTAATTGAATATGAAAATTAATTGAAGATAAATACGGTCGGCTTTCCATCACAAAAGGTAAAAAAAAATACGTAGCTGAAATATAGTAGAATATAATAATGAATAAGCAAAGAACTGGTGGGCAGAAAAAAATATGAAACAACGAAATATTACTGAATAAAGATAAACTAAACTAAAAATCCCACCAGCAAAGAAAACGAAAATGTCAAGTAAATGGAGCCATACCTGATATTAATTTAATGCCAACAATAGGGCCACCACTGGATGGCTACACAGCAGAAGATGTCCATGGCTCAGAATGACGGTACTACCACTTGAAGAGAAGAAACATGGTCGGGCTCCCGGCGCTTACTCTGAAGGAGAAGTAGCTTGGCAGTCTTCACGGCGGGATCTGAATGTAGGCATGTTTCTTGAGCGCCCGCACGGCGCGATCTGGTCCGCGGAACTTAACATGAACACCAGGTAAACAAAGCAGAGGGCGCAAACAAATGCCGAACGAAAGAAAGATCCAGAAGGGGCGAGATTACAAAACCGGAATAAACAAAACAAAACGCACCTCTGAACAAAATATAGCGATGGAAAGCCGAGATCATGTGAGTACCTGATAAAGAATTATTAAAATATTTAATTTTCAGAATAATGAATAAAATGTTTAATTTATAAAATAGGGTGCCGAGAATATACCATCGGCACAGTGCGTATTTTTAATTGAGTTTTGTATGCGTACACGATAAATAGGGTGACCAGAATTTCAAACACAAAAAAAGATCCAATCGTTAAAGTACTCGTGATACACGACGCAGTTTTTTCCCTATCAAACTAATGGAAGTTTTAGAAACCACTTTAATGCTCCTTTTTTACCTTAGATGAAATAAAAAACTTAAATAATCTGCATTTTATTAAACAGACATTGCATAATATAAAACTTCTTTACTATTAGTTCTTACTACTTTAGTTCTACCTAGACTTATTAATGTTCACTGACTGTTACATTAAGGCTTGAAATACATAGTGTAATATGTTTACTGGTCTGTTAAGGAGTTAATGAAATATAATTGCTGTTATCATCGAGGTTCATTTTAATTTGCTTTCAATTGCAAGAATTATTACATGTAAAAAAAATCTTGTTAACAATAGTAAATATCTTTTAATAAAAGTAAATATCAGATAAAATTCCATTTCGCAGGACATTTCCCTGCATATATTTTAAAAAGCAGGATATTTGTGAGATTCCCAAGCCTTTCCGAAGGTCGCAGGATAAGGTGTTGAAAAAAGCAGGACATATGGGCACCCTACCATGAATGAATAAACGAATGAAGCCAGTTGGATCCCATGAAGGGCAATGGCCTCCTATAAGGGAAATCTTATGTGAAGTTCATGTGGTGAGCTATTCCACATGCACTGTACATTTCTGGCTTATGGGCCCTATTTTTCATTGCTACACTGTGTACATGAGTTGCTGGTTGCGAGTTAGTTCCTTCCATTCACCCCGGCTCCTTGCTAAAGAAACCTAAATGGTAATCTGTTGTTGGTACCCTAGATCGATTCAAGGAGAGATTTTCATTGCGTATCATTCATTCAATTCAAACAGCAACATAAGCTTCCACCATAGGGCTCATACCTTGAATTCTGCTCTTCCTCCCCTTTTCATAGTTAAAAGTTGTTCCATAATAGCGATACTCTTCATGAGTTCATTACACAACTTATTGTCTGTGACTGTTAAATTTCTCATACCAGTAATAAATACACGTGCGTTTTATAATAGGACATAAAATTCTCTGCCGATTCATAAAAAAAGTATATAAAGCAGTTCGCATTCTGTTATCTGCTTCGAATAAACAGCATTCATTTCTTGTTTCTGATTGGCTGGTTCCCACCATTCAGTTCTCTCCAGTTTCCACAATTTGAGAAATGCCTGTAAGCGACTGTGTTCGTGACATCAGCATGTTTATTATGAATAGAACTAACAAATCGAACCCTAAAGTTAATCAGCCTCATTTTTCTTTAATTTTCAAAAATATTTTAACAATATTAAAAGAAATACAATTAAGACCACTACCTATAGTCGTTTCACTGGTAAGATATTTGGAACCTCTGTTATGTGAGATCTAGTCATCATATAATAGCATTGACATTCTGTGCTCAAGATCGTGGGCTCTTTCCTTTTCAGGTCAAAGGAATATATGTGTGTGCATAAAAATGTGGCAAGCCCATACCTGTAGATTTACCGGCATGTCAAAGAACTCCTGCGGGACAAAATTCCGGAAATCCAGCGACAGTCACAGGTCTAAGTAGCAGTACACCTCAGTCGTTAAGTAACCACATAAGCAACCATTGCACAAATTAATTACAGCTAGAACCTTGTGGGGGTGAATTAATTCAGAAAGCGAACTGCTATAATTTACAGTATCTGCAATGATTAAACCGTGAGGGAGTAATATCTATGCATTCAGTTTACTTAATATAGCATTTTGTAGAGATTTTATTACAAACTAGCATGTGCCCGCGGCTTCGCCCGCGATAATTATTTCAAAAATAAAAAATTAAGAGCATAATAGTTAAAACATTATATGTATTAACACCTAAACAACGTGGACTACTTACCATGATTATATAGCGTCGCCTGGCAAAAGCGATCTCAGATTCGAGTTCCTTGACCCAGAAAATCCCTGTATAGTGAGTTACGTCCAAATCGAATAATGTTTAATCATATTTAGGTCTATGTTGATTATCCCTCTTCCGTGTAGGTTGAAGATTTCGTATGTCTACGGGCCTTGACATTCTAAACAAATGCACCAGCGTGGGCTTACAACATTCAAGCGATCGCGATGCTTTTATTTCCACGGTATGACAAAAATAGCCAAAGCCAAATGCAATTGATTTGACAATGAAATGTATTACTGAAATCTGATGCTTCGACAGCGCTAAAATCACGTTTTCTGCCAGTTTTTCACTCATAACTCGCGAACGAAAGCTAAAATTAAAAATCCGGCTTCGAGGTGCATTCTCCCACCTTTCAGTCCATCTATGTTTAAAATTTCAGATCTCTGCGTTCAGTAGATTTCGCTGGGCATCGCGGACAGACAGACAAACACGTCCTTTTATTATTTTAAGATAACATGTGCCCGCGGCTTCCCCCGCGATAATTATTTCAAAACTTAAGTGCATAATAGTTAAATCATTATATTTATTAACACCTAAATCACGTGGAGTGTATTCCACGATTAGGTAGCGTCCCCTGGTAGAAAAAGCGACCTCAGGTTCCAGTTCCTTGGCTCAGGAAACCCCTGTATAGTGAGTTTCGTTCAAATCGAACAATGTTTGACCATAATTAAGCCTAGATGTTGATATCCTTCTTACGTGTAGGTTGAAAATTTCATATATCTGCGGGCCTTGACACTCTAAACAAATGAATCGTCCACGATGGACTTACAAAATCAAGCGATCGGGATGCTTTTATTTCCAAGGTAGGCTATGAGGTATGATGACAAAAATAGCCAAAGCCAGCTGTAATTGATTTAACATTGAAATATATTACTGAAACTGATGCTTCGAAATCGCAAAAAATACACGCTTTCTGCCCGTTTTTCACTCGTAACTCACGAACGAAAGCGAAAATTAAAATTCCAGCTTCGAGGTGCACATTCTGACCCTTTAGTCCGCCTATGTATAAAATTTCAGATCTCTGCGTTGAGTAGATTTCGCTGGGCATCGCGGACAGACAGACAGACGGAGGACAGACGGAGGACAGACAGACGGAGGACAGACAGACGGAGGACAGACAGACGGAGGACAGACACTTCCTTTTATTAATATATAAGATAGATAGATAGGCTATGTCGTAACAACTAATATGTAATTATGTATTGTACACTTAGGCAACTGTAGACCGTTGCATTGTAGGCGAGCTCTCAATTTGTAGATATTACTAAGGAATTAATGAAATCATGCAACAAATATAATATACCGGTACTGATAGCCTGTCGTAACAATTACTATACCGGTACTGGTTTTGTTCTTACTGTGACAGGACACAGATGTGGACAAACTTTACTTAAAATATATCTGTGGCTATTTATTCAAGATGATGGCCATATTATAATCTCATTTAGTTTATAGTTTATAGCATTTAGTTTAGTTTAATGCATGATTATATGCAAATCAGGACTAATACAGTGATTTCTATTTCAGGACAAGCCCGTTCGTTACGGAAAGGATAGAAAGGTAGGTGCTGATGCAAATGAAATAATTTAATTATCCTTTTACATAGATTCTGTAAACTCCATATGAGACCCAACTGTAGAAATAATTATATTATTACGTTAATTCTCCAAATCTTTGGATTTTGGTTTTTATGAACTTTTATAAGATATTTACATTTTCATATTTAAAAACCACGTTTTGTTAAGTAATAGAATTATAAACGATGATGTAGAATTGTTCAGTAGAAAATATTGTAGATAGTCTGTACATTTAATGCAGTTTATTGTTATTCTGAGTTTATTTCTTTATTTAATTCTGAGTTTATTAATGTTATTCAGTTTATTCTTGGAGACAGAAAAAATAGTAATTCAGAGAAACAAAAAGTTGATTAATTCTATAAAGGTACTGTGAAGTATTTAATGTTTGTACTATAAATACACATATAATTTCACTCGAGAGTAGTTAGAAAGTAACAAAGAAAATTAAGAATTTAAGAAAGCAAAATCTTAATTACTAGTAAATAATACATTAAAATACACAAATTTTCAAATATTTAAAGTATAGAAATTAGGATGAGTTAAAGAAAAAGTTCGTGAGTTATTTTCCATATGCACGGCTACTAATCAGCTGTTTATTGTTAAATTAGGTTGCTGTTTTTAAGCTATAACCTCGTTGTTTAAATCAATCTTGCGGTAAAAACCAAAATTTCAATTATCTCTGTAAATATTTATAAGATCCCCCTTAGTCTTGAGATAATGATGCACCAGCATTTTAAAGTAGAACAACATGTAAGTTCGGGTAAGTTTTGAGGACCTGGAGAGTAATAATAGGCATCATGTTGATCACAAGGCTCGGAAGAAACTTGAAGCTCAAAGAACGCTAACTCTTTCTTACTCTCGTGCTCTGGTTGCGAGCAAGTTTGCTTATCAGTTATCAGTTTTGACACTCACATGTTAAGCATTAGATATGTGTCATGTTGAATTTTCCTATCAAAATTCGTGTATGTGATTGTGGTAAATTTATATGTTTACTATGTATTAATTCACACAAAGAAAGAGTTGCCACTTTTACAGTTCGGAGATAACATACACTCTTACAACAGAAGAAAGAATAGACATATATATATATATGTCTATCAGTCAATAGTTATGAGATTATAGGGTATACATTATTTAATAAGCTTCCTCCTTTGTTACAATATCCAAATATAACCTGACCCATTTTTAAGAAAACATTGTATGAATGGTTAGTCAATCATCCATTTTATGAATTGAAGGAATTTTTTGATTGTAATTTCCAATGTGCACGACAGGAATAACTTTATTCTACAGTGTGTTTTATTACCATGGGCAATAATATAGAATAAGTTGACATTGTCTATTGTCAAAATGACTTAATGACAGTAAAATCTATTATTATTGGTATTATTACGGAGAAGTCATATGCAAACAAGGATAATAGCAATAAATTAGTTCCTCCCTTGTAGCTTTTTCATTGTGACAAAGACCGCGCTCTGTGGTATGAACTGTAGGCTACTGTATGCCTACTTCCCTTCCTAGAGGTGAAGTATCTTCGGCCTTTTCTTTAGTGTACTGTCGAGTGACCAGATGTCTTTTATTTTATTTTATTTTATTTATTTATTTATTTTTTAACGTGATTGTCCTTTTTTGGACTCTGGTCCCGTAATCCCGACAAAACCCTAAATGGGCGCTTATTCTCCCTTCAATAATATTTTATCAATTTTTTCCTTGTAGGCCTATGGATTCATTATTGTATGTTCGTTCAAAGCCATGTTGTGAGGGGTGCGCGGAAACTGCACATTTTGATCCGAAAACGGCACACCATTTCTTGAAGTTCCCACGAATCCTATCCGGATACTGCACACTGATTCAGAAGGATTAATGCTACTCGGAAACTGCATACGTATAAAAATGTGAGATTTACATTGGTTAATATTATCTACTTACCGAATTAGGATTTGGATTAGCCTTTGAAGAGGGAAGGCGGGTTGAGAACGACCCTAAGCACGCCAGCCATTGCTGGCCATTGTGCCTACTTCCGGTAACGGGATGATGTGCATGTTCAACGGCCTCCCGTCAGCATAATTATCCCATCGCGACCCCCACGGAACTGCCCTATATCCAGCAGATACCTTTACCATTCCAAGGAAAATTTCTTCTTTGGTTTGTTAAAATTATATGTTACTCTTGATTCAATAGAAGTCGGGAAGGAAATTATTGCAATGATCTTTTGCAAACGGGTTCAAACCACACACAGACATGTTTGTGAAAATTGTGTGTGTAGTTTTTTTTTATTCAACGGGATCTCAAATCATTATTATTAATGTCGAAAACGCGACATCGAACACAATACTTCCATAGTACGTATGGTACGGGTAGAGGAAGTAAAAAGTAAATAAGAAACATGGAATGATTTTAAAACTGACGTGGAAATTTCGAGGATGGCTCTCTGAGTAATATCCTGGAGACTAATTCAAGTGAAGCGCACATAGGTACAAGTTTGATTAAAACTTCATATTGCTTGTGTGTTTGTTTAGCGTATTCCACAGATGAAATAAAAAAAATAAAAAATGCCGGAATATGTTGGTATGCAAATCCAGGGTTTACGAAGAAACTTAGTAACACAATACTACAAACAAATGACTGCAGGCCGTGAAATAAGCTTGTTCTGTATTCATCTGTTTTATCTGCGTTGTCATGGCATTCTGTTTGAATATGAAGAATATTATAGTCTAGCAATTCGTGCTAGCTAAAATTTAGAAAGATTAATAATGTTGGCATTCTTTCTATTGACTGAATGATTTTTCATTGTGGAATGTAGTGCATCTACTAAAACATAAAACTATAACACGAATGAACTTGCATTTTGCTGGCATAACTTATTTTATGTAAATTACATCTACAAACTTGTGTAAAAATCGTATTTATACTAACTTCTTCATTTCGAAGCATCAGTTTTCAGTAAGTACCTACCGGTATATAAGGACCTAGCATTTGAAAATGGAAATTACTTCATCAATTATTTTCGAATTTACAAAATACAAAACCCGAACGACGCCAGGCCTTTTAAGCTAGTAAAATAATAAAAAAAAGAATATATTTATTAACACCATTGAGCTGAGAGGTCAGTGATTAACACTGGCATTGTTATAATGAAATTAATCGAAGGGATCGACAATATAGAGACGTTATGTTTAGGAGTTTAGGATATTATGGACCATGCAATATTATTGTTGCATGTTATACCCATTATAAAATTAATATGGTGTTTGTATGCTGTCAAATGGACAAGTAATGGTACCTCCTCTGATTTTTCTGAGGTAGGGAGGTCTGGTAGGGGTGCACTCAGCCTCGTGATTCAAATTGAGGAGCTACTTGATAGAGTTGTAGCGGCTCCGGTCGAGAAAACCACCATTAACGGCCGTGGATGTCATCTGCCTATGGTAGATAACGAAGCGGTCGGGTGGTAGGCCTTGTCCCTTCAGGGATGTAGCATCACGGAGTTTCACGGAGTTAATAAATGAAATGTTTTAATTAATTTGCTGTTATTTTTAAACAATATAGCGATTGAATTAATCAATTATGAATGAATTAAACATCCACACAATGGATTTCTTATCACTTCTTTCTTGTGTTTACTTTCTTTCAATTGAGCTTCCGTTCTTTTTTTAATTTTCTTTTTTTCTGATTTTCCTCTTTAGATTGATTTTACTTATTTTAAAAGTTGTTGTTCATTTTGCATTTTCTCTATTTATTCTTGTCTCGAGTATCTTATACATGTTTCATGTTTCCACTTTTCTTTCCCTTCCTCTATTTTATTATTATATATTTTTTCTTAATATTTTGATATTGCCTCTCATTTAGCTTTATTTTAATTTACTTTTACTTCTCTTCTCCTCTATCTTTTTTTGTTTCGACTTTATTTTTTCTTGACCGGTTTGTTCTTTTTTTATTAAACAACAATATATATTTTTTCTTCTTCCTCGTTTTGTTCTTCTTCTACTTCTCTTTCTTGGACTCCTTGATAACAATTAGACATGCAGACTCGGGAGTATAAAAATGACAATGAACTGTGAGATCCCGTGATTTCAAACAGTTGAAAGCATGGTTGCTATGGTGATGGAGAGAAAGACAGAGGTCTCCCATACCGAATATATCACCATGCGTTACAGAAACAGTCAGGCGAGGGGGGAGGGTAATTGTGGGAGTCCGGCTGATACAATGTTACCAACCTCTCTGATCCAGAGCTAAAGTATTCATGAACCTGGGAATCCAGTTTCTTCCTGTGACATCATGGGAATACATGTCAAACGAAAAGTTTCAAACTCCCACATTACTTCTGTTAGCCTGAAAACGTAGTCAGGAGATCAAAGAATTCCAAATGCATTAATGTTTTAAACGGAAACTGATGCTATTAATTGTCTGGACCTGCAAGGTCGTGTGTTTGCCTGTTTATGTATGTATGTATGCAGTGCTTTTTTTTTTTTCTAAAAAAAAATAATAAAAAATATTAAAAAAATAAAGGGTGCTCTCGCATTTGACTTGACGGAACGTTACCAGACTTACACAAATATTCAGAATGAAAGAGTAATCACACAATGTGCATAAGGTTATACGAATTTAACTACCCTCAGGTGGATTCAGTTCACACACATTAATTCCACCATAGGCTGCAATTTAGTCCATAATATGCTCACAGGGGTTTTTACATATTTCAGCAGAAGACACTAAATTTAAACTGAAAAGTAGCTATACCTCTGTTTTCGAGAGTTGGGCCTGACAGGTTTGCGACAACCCTCGGAACTACAGTGGGATATTGCTGATCTCATCAGACAAGTATACAGGGTGTTCGGAAATTCATATTACAAACTTCTCATCATTATCATTATATTACCAAAGCATCTGAATTTTGTATGTCTACTATTGAAGACATGGAATACAATCATATTTCCTAATTGAAGTTCATAATTTCATTCTTCCTATGTCATGACATCTATTTTATTTCTTTATACTAAGTTAATTTTTTAAGGTAATTAAATCACGGAGGATGAAATGGGCTGGACATGTTGCGCGCATGGGGAGAGAAGACATATCTAAAAAATATTGACGGGGAAACCCAAAGAGAAAAGACCACTTGGAAGACCTAGACGCAGGTGGGAGGACAATGTTAGATTTAAGGAAAGTCAGATTTGCGAGGGATGGTTGGATGGAGTTAGCACAGAGTAGGGTTGAATGGCGGGCTCAGATAAGCGCGGCAATGAACCTGCGGGCTCTATAAAATAGATAATATTCCTTTAAGTTTCTTAGGAATTGTCTATTGCCATTGAGTAAGCAAGTAAGCAATATTGAGTTAAGATCTAATTCACAGCAGGTAACCATGATACGACTACTTGCGCATGCGTAAATTAATCGATTTATCGATCGCCAACAAGATTAAGATAGACACTAACTTTTCTAAGTTTGTAAGCGTGTAAATTTACTCACCATCTCGAATAGCTAATTGTATGCAATCATTTTGTGCGTATGTATTTGCACGTATTTTTCGTATTCGTAGAAAAATAATATGATTTATTCAAGCGTTAAGTATAGGAGAATCTCAGAAACTCAGAAAGATTTCCCTTCGACTCCCCCAAGATTCTGTCCTGAGACTTAAATTATTATTGGAAGAATGCAATAAAGTAGCTAACTTTAGTACACTTATATCTAAGTCTGTAGTACTTTGAACTGTGAAGTGTAAGCAAATTGCAATGCTCCTCATTCGGAAAGGCTGTTAGTAGTACATTGTGCCACTTGAAAATAAAAAATCCCTTTAGGCAAGCCTACAGGCTGAGGTAGATTTCAAAGTGATTTTGGTTTAATTTACTGTCGCTACGTAGCACTCTTCTTCTTTAGCCTTGGCATGACAAACCCGCAATAATAACTGCAATAAAGAGGAAAGAGCACTTTTTCAAACATTCAAATCTCGCCTTATATGAGAACTATCAAGAAACTAGTTATTGATTTGTAGAGTACTCATCAAGAGCTTTTCAACGATACCCCACAAGACGTAGTTTCAAACATTTCGAATTTCCATCCCCCCACCCCACCCTCACTCGTACCCCCAAAACCCCCGAATCGTTGGTGTCACTGTGAACGCCATAGGGAGTACTGTAATTTATTCAAACAAAGTTTCCCTCTATACTTCATAGGGGCCAAAATATAAATGTTTTAAAATTTCAACCCCCTCCCCCTCCCACCCCCTTGGGCCAATTTTGCTCATTAACGAACTTGTCCGAACTATTGGGCCTAGAAATAACATAATAAAATTTGGTTCAAATATCTTCAAAATTACGGCCGCTAGCGTGTAAAGATATAGGCCTATATATAAATATCACAATTTTTTTTTTTGAACAGGCGGTGGTTTCGTACTTAGGGAGGCATGAAACGTAAAGATATGAAAGAATTTTTCAAAAATCATGACATGGTATCCATTGAAATAGGTAGATTTTTCTTCGAAATCTACCTAAAATGTAGGTTAAGTTTGAATTCTGATGCTACATATTTAAATTTTTTTTGCCTTGATTTTTGGTCATTTCACAGGGCATGAATGCGTGCATATTTTTAGATTTGATAGTGCATGGAATCCTATTTTTTTTTATTCGTGAGATTTCTTCACGATAAGCTATTCCGTGGCCTCCTCCTACGCTGTATAATTTTATTTACTAAAATTAAAAAAAGTATTTAAACATGGTGTCTTGTTAATTGTGTCTGCCGGAGGTCTTTGTGGTAATGAAAACAAATAGCAAAACCCCTGCAGACTATAATGAAGTTTTATACACCTCGTAACAATAACAGTAATATCTTTCTCTTTAACATTAAAGAATAACTTCTTGTAGCTTTCATGTTCTAGGGACCATAATGATGTCATAATAAAACAGTTTATTTTCTATTACAGCATTCTTAATGCATATAACATTCAATATAGACATTTTAATTACAGCTTTCAATTAAAATATAATTACAACAGACAAGCTTATGTAAACTAGATTGATCAGAGCATGCAGTGCTTATTGTCACTATGCAAGCAATAGGTAATGTCTGTGATAGGATTGCATTGTAGTCACGTCACTCTATTTAAATAAAAACGGTATTAGACTATGCTTAAAAAATCTAATGTGAAACCCATTATTTTCTCTGCCCAATTAAAGTTTTGGAGCTTAGTAAGATATATTATGTAGCTTATGACATTCCCTTCAAGTAAATTGGTTGTAAAAATGAAGAGAATGTCGTTATCACATCGCATCCCCGAAGGATACATAATACAAATAAAACCTTATTAATGCACTCACTTCACATTCTAATCTAGAATAAGAAATCTTATTGCAAAGAGCGCGTAGCCTATTCAGTTCTTTCAACCTGATGCAAAGTTCTATTCTTTACCAGGCAAGATTAAGTTTCTACATACAGTGGATAGCTTTTAATTATCTTTAGAGAATTTTTGCAAAGAAAAGTTCCAAATAAAAGTTTTAGCTCTTAGTATAAACATCTAATGTACAAAATTTAAACAAAATCATTTGAGCCATTTTCGAAAAACGAAATTTTCTTCATGTAAAGTGGAATTAAAAGTAAGAGAAAATCTAGCCAATCTTCGTGCCACATACATGTCGTGTTTTCATACGATTTTTCGTTCTGGAGCTATGCTGTTCACAAACACACAATTATAAATACAAAAAATTATACACAGACATGTCTCTGAAAATAATAATTTTTATTCAGGGATCCTCAAAACATTTATTTATGTTATATATATACATACAGAGCGAAGCGGAAAGAGGATATTTAAGAGAAAAACTACTTCTCCCCCTGGGATTTGAACCCGTGACCTTCGGTTTTCCGTCCAGATACTCTACCAACTGTTCATGGCTACAGATGAAATCTTTCTTCTGTAATAACTAAAGCTCAGTTTTATAAGCAAAATAAAATAGTAAAATAAGCAAGCAAATAAGCAAGGTTTAACATATCACAGATATGTTTTCCGTGAATGTATTTCTTCGCTCTTGCTTATCCGAAACACATTCACTTGTACATGGTTCGCCTTGCCATGCCATTCTTATCCAAAAAGGTATTGCAAATGTTGAAAATATACCAAACTTTTCAGACAAGTAGGCAATAAGGTATAGCATAGAAACGTTGCAATATTACGGATATCAATAAATATCGATGCTTTAATTACGATATTCGATACTTCAGTATCATTACTCTTTTCGATAGGTTAGCCTATATTTAAATTTATCAATTATTTCCTTTCTGTGGAGATACAAAGAAGATTCATTAGACAATTTGATTATTGATATTTTTGTTAAAACAATGAATAAAGGAAGAAAGGAGGAACTTTTAAAATCGAAAAATTGCAAAGCCTGGATAAACTCCTATTTAAATGCGATATGTGAGCGATACTATTAGTCGTCAACGTTTATATTTTCAGTAAATAGATAAGTTGTGTAGCATAAACTTTCGAACGTCCTTAATAATCTTCAGCTATACATAATGGACATTTACTTCTTCTTTGTTTTGGTGGCATAAGATTGTCACATTTCCTTCTATATTTGAAAGTAGAAAATATAGAAAAAAAACTTGTAATTTATGTATTAGAACAATAATATTATTAATTTGTAAGTAAAAATATCGAATGTTTGATATAAAAAAATATCGATATTGTTTATAATATAGGATTATCAGTACTTCTATTTGATATTGATTTTTGGTTAAAATATCGATGCAGCATACTATCAAACGTCCCTAGCGAACACAAACTTTTCTTTACATTACGATGGCTATGTAATATAGTTACCCCTGTAAGAGAAAGTCGTGAGAACTACAAGCTTAATGAGCTCGGGGAAGTGGACATGAAGTTGAGAAAGTGTTAATCAGGTCAATTAGTAACGATCACGACTTGTGATGATCTGAAATGTCTCACCTTTCAGAAAACACCGCTCCTAATGGAAACTGTTGTCATAGCAACCTGCACATTTGCATCGTACTTTGGTCCTTTTTATAAAATTATCATCATTTATTGTTACCGCCTGAATAGACAAAAAAGAATGTACAAAACTTGGGAGAGGTCTCGGATAACCCGAGAACAAAAAATGTCCTAAGTCTGTCACCACCAATCTTCTTTAGGCTTCAATAGTGAGCAAACAAATGACCCTGATTATAATTTGCTATAAATAATTATTCATTTTGAATGTTTACACTGTTGATATCAGATCATATGAAGTTATTTTTGTATATTTCTGCTTCACAGTCATAATGCAAAACGAAAAACAAAAGTTCAGAAACTCTCTTTCAGTCTTTGATCTGGGAGGTCGCATGCAGAACGTTCAACTTCTACACATGAAAAGTTTGATTTTGAATTACTTTGTCTCACAATAGGATCACAGATTTCGCATGTAAACGTTAATCTTTTAATGATGTTAGTTTTTTATCCAACGATAGCTCAGAAATAATTTCTTGTTCAGTTAAACACATAGAGCACACTGTATAAACGCTTCTCTCCCCAAAAAATAGGAGCAGCAACAGCTAAAAATAAAATGTATTAGGCCTATACCAACGATGAAAATTCAATTACTTAATGTTCTCAGAATTGCCATAAAAATTTAAATTCTGGCTTCTATATCTATTCAGGCACTATAAGTACTACGATCAAATGTAGCATCAACCCAGGACAGAATCTGCCAGATTGTTTATAATTTTATAATTTGAATGAGATTAATAGTGACTCACGAGGCGGTGTCAAATACACAAAGGTTCATATACATCGGAGAATATTTTTTCTTCCATCTTGTTAGAAAAGAATGTATAGACATAATAGAGTACTAAATCCGAAAAATGAGATAATGTAAGATATCGAACTCTTAATTTAGGTACGCATCATATGCATATACCAATTTTGCATCTCTAAATACCAATTGTTCCATGTCACGTAAAATATGACTCTCTTCAGTATTCGTAGATTCTTCCCTCATTTTCTAAAACTTTACTCTGATGGACATCATACACTCCAGTATACAGGTGACGATTAGTCGTTTTGGAGCATTTGGTCCACAGTCTGACAGACAGACACACATACTTTTTCCTGAAAATATTACATATGGGCTCAGAAGATTTCACAACGTATAATAAGACTAGTCAGGGAATTTCAGGGTGGAACAGAATGGTACTTCTACCTATGGTAAGGGTAGAGTGGATAAGGTGGAATGTTGTGTCTATTAAGAATTTCTAGTTAGCCTGCCTGAAAACTTCGGACAGTAAGGTGAGCCGTAAGGTGGCGTGATGTTACATTGCAAGATGATATGCCAGAGTTACCATAGCAACCAAAACAAAACGTGGTCGCGACCTGTGCGCGAGCCGAGACTACCTTAAAGCTAGACGCGCATTGACAAGTTGGGCAACAAAAAAGTTGCTTATACTTCCAATATGCCCGCAATGGCAACGGAACTTTTTTTCAAAACGTATTGCAAAGAAACTTTTATAGGCCTAATTATTAACTTGTAGTCTGTAGGAACCCAATTTAGGCCTAAATCGTCTTCACATTTTTAAAAGATAAAATTTAATTTTTGACTTACATAGTCCCTGACGAGAGATCAAATGAAGACAACAAAATGTTATTATCGCAAGATTTATTATCACTGTTTATTTATTATTTATTTATTGAATATTAAAAAATTAACAGCCGTATTTACCCTTGGGTATATTAGGGTCATATTTTGCCATTTACATCTGGTAGAGCGATATAATTATCTTTTCATATACGTATATTATATCTTTACTCGGTTTTTGCACGCAAAATTGTGGGAGAAAACTTAAAAAACAATATTTGATTTACAAAAGATAACACTAATTATGTATCATTAAATAAAACTAAATTAATAACAGCTAAGGATAACAATATAATAACACAACTAACTAGATACTAAGAATAATATTACAATGATTAATTATATTAATGGTTCACAAGATTTAGGTTGCATACAGCAATTAAAAAGGCTTAAATTATAGTTTTTATAAATGCTATTTACAAACGAATTGAAATATTGAAAATATATTTTCTTTGAAAGTATCATTGTAAGTGGGATAGAATAGTTGTTTTTTATTCTGCTCAGTAACAACAGGCCTACAATATTTGAACACCTACTTCAGTAGCCTATTCCTTCTATAAATCCATGTTCTTTGAAGAATAAAACTTGTTGGAAATATTCAAAGTAACTTCCGTTACATCATTTTTAAAAGATATCAATATTAAGAAAGATATTGCAAACTCTCACCATATTAAAAGTTATTCCTCAGGTTCGCGAGCGACTCCTGGTGATCTCGTAAGGCAGTGTTTCTCAACCTTTCAGTATTCGCGGCCCAGTTTTCAATCAAAATTTTCATCGCCCCCCCCCCACTTACAATAAAACGTATACAACAATAATGCATTCTGAGTATTTTGGAGGCCCCTGAAATCGAGATTCTTTTCCGCACTTTGTAAAGACATGGGTTCGGTGCATTCACAGTTATTATTTTATTGCGAGGCAAGATGGTTATCACGTAGGAAATTTTTACAACGTGTTTATGAATTAAGAGAAGAAATCGCCATTTTTCTAGAAGAAGAAAACAGACCGGAAGCTGAGAATTTTCGCGATGGTTTATTTGTGATGAAATTAAGCTACTTGGTTGACATATTCGAGGAATTAAATATCTTGAGCCTTTAACTCCAAGGAGCAAATACACATATGTTGGATACGAGTGATAAAGTTAATGCTTTTTGTAGAAAATTGGATTTGTGGAGCAGAAATTTAAAGCAAAAAAACCTAACAATGTTTGCAAATGTGGATGATTGTATTAAAACTTACAAGGCTGAAGAAGAACATGTAAAAGTTGTTTTTGTAACCATTGAAAATCATTTAGCCACGCAAGAAAAGAATTTAAAAAAAGTATTTTCTTGCAGACGATAACTTGATAGAAAGTTGCGCCCCACAGGTTGAGAATCGCTGCCTTAAGGGGATAATCTCAGCGGATTTGTTACCGGGGTGCGCCAGTCCCCTACCTACTTAAACCCAGTCCTTCTACCCGGGAAAGACAATTTTCACAACTGAAAAATCCCCGACCCGGGCCGCCCAGGTGGCTGGCAGTCACGCTACCAACTCACCCACGGCGGCTGTTATACAAAACATAAACTATAGCCTAGAATCTACAAACATAAAGTGTCCAAATTCAGAATGTGAAATTTTGTTAGTTTACGTGCAAAAGTATCGGAGTAATTGAGGCCGTGACAGAGAGAAAGACATGAAAATAAAAATCCCAGAAAGTTAGAACATTCCCTCCCAAATGGATGTTATTTAACTTTTTCAAATTAAGTGTCAAGGATCCTTCATAACCAGGGTCGGAACAGTTAGCGTAATTGTGATCTCTTTTGTACGTTCATTACTCTGATTACTTAAAATATCTCACGTCAGCCATAATTCAATGCATAGATTATCGTTACAATAATCCAGACTACCTCAGAAGATCACAAACCAGACAAAGGAAGTACTGTAGTCGATCGCCAACTTCGACGTCGAGATTTTAACATAAATACACGTTTTGAGGTGCCCTAAATCCAAAAAAATGTTATTTTCAGAAACATGTCTGTGTGTGTGTGTCTGTGAACACCTAGCTCAAAAACGAAAAGTCATATAAAAACCTAAAGTTAGATATCTTCTGGGGATGTGACACGAAGATTGTCGACTACTTTCTCTTACTTTTAATGCTACTTTACATGAAGGAAGTTTAGTTTCTCGCGATTTTCTCGAAAACGGCTCTAACGATTTTGTTTAAATTTTATACATCGGGTGCTTATACTAAGAGCTAAAACTTTAATTTGAAAAAAATTGTCGTAAAAATTCTCTGACGAGTACTTAAGCTACCTACTGTTTTTAGAAACTCAGTCTTGCCTAGTGAACAAAAATGCTTTGCATCAGGTTGATACAACTGAATACGCTCTTTTGTTTAAATTTTCCTACATGAATTCCATGCATAATACGAGGGTCATTTCAAAAGTTCTGCACACTGTAAGATAAAATTAAAGAAGATAATTTATTTTTCCAAGTATATGGATGGGAAAGACTTCCCCACCCATCATACAGTCCTGATTTGAGCCCACCAGACTTGATTTGTTTCCCAAATTAAAGGAACCACTCCGTGGAAAACGTTTTGTTACAATTGATGAAGCTTCCAGTGAGGTGACCTGAGTAATCAGACAGTTCAACAATGAAGGTGCCCTATCCAGAATAAAAAAAAAAAAATTGCCAAAAGTTGGAAAGCTGTCATAAGCAAGAATGAAGATTATATTGAAGGCCTGTAAAGGTATTTTGCAAAATAAATTATTTTCTTCCATTCTATCTTACAGTATGCTAAGAGCCAAAAGTTAATTGGGCAGAGGAAGTTATGTGTGTCTCATCAGATTGTTTTCTTATCAAAACATGAACACTATGACAAATATTAGGGGCTGGCGATAATTTTCCTATAACATTGTCAATTTTGTAGGCCTAGGAGTCATTATAGCCTTACATCCATTCATAGATACAACTGAAGATAAATAATTTGTACTGCAGAAACGCATTCTCAAAAGCACATTCCTATGCAATAAATGAACAAATTCTGAAGAGGAAATCGAAAAGAGAAGGCGCGGGCGAGAGACACTGGGCTCTAGGCTCTTTCACAATGAATTGTCTGGTCATGATAATCACGACGAAATGTTAAACATCTGATGTGAAACATGCACATGACTTCTCTAGTTTTCATATTCTTACATAGAGTAATATAGGTATTCTTTATGTAATTCAGTTGTGTTAACCTAATGTAATTGAAAGGCGCAGTATTCATGAGGCAATATTTAATACCCGGGCTTTTAGATAAGATGAATAGCTTAGATAAATAAGTGTGAATACAATTCCTTAATATAAAATCGTCACAGTTCTTTCTTACATACATCAGTGCCTCAAAAATATATAGGCTATACACAGTTAAAATTTTCAAGTCAAGGATAAAGGTCTGCAAGATGTGTTCTGATCTGCTTTCGATATGATTCTTATAGCTTTTTTTGTACTAGTAGAATATCTTTTACGTTAGTTGCATGCCCATACATTATCAAACCATACCTAAAAACACTTTCAAAATAAGGAAAGTACAACTATCCTTTAAGTAATTTATATGATTTTCTTAGTTTGTATATGAAATTTAAACTGTTAGATCTTTTTTTGACAAAATCGCGAAAAATGAAAGTTTCTTAATGTAAAGGGGTAGTAATAGTTGAGAAAATGTTGCTAAGAGTCATATTGCTTCCCTAGAAGATACTTAACTGAAATATAAAATATAGTTTTTATACAGTTTCTCGTGTTTTTAGCCATTCTGATCACACAAATAGAGTGCTTCAAAAAAAATGTAGATACACTTTGAAGTGTCATAGAAAATCTATTTTCCGTTCTACAAGGTTAAATTTCTGGAAAAGAAAAGCTTAAAGTAACATTTGAAAAATCAAGGACTTTCTGATGAAAATGTGATTAATGTTCAAATGTTCAAAACGGTGGCCTTCAGCATCAATACATTTCTGAGTACGAGTCACCACTGATTCCGTACATCGTACCAAAGTGTCCAGTGCGATTCCTGCGCACACCGCTTCTCATTCCAGAGTGTGTCTGGGTTACGTGGTTTACGTTTGTACACCTCATATTTTACTGTACCCTAACTGTTAAACGATTGTTGAAATCATTGTTGGATGATAGTTGAATCGATTATTGACCCGATTGTTGGACGATTGTTGACTCTATTCTGTTGCCACCTGTTGAAGAAATACAACATTACTTTCTCCCAAAAATTTAATCTTGTAGAACGGGAAATAAATTTTCCATGACAGTATACATTTTTTTGAAGCACTCTGTTTCTATCGAGTGGACCTTAAAATATTCATTAGTCTAATGTTCAGCTCATACTCGAAATGAAATTTTAGGATCGAATACAATAATTCTTCCTCTACGTGTAGTATATTATTGTACAGGTAAAATAGTAAAATGAGTGTAAGATTTTTCTGATTAATCTCCTATTGTAGATCTTATTTTGAAAATGTATTCATATAAATTTTTTTCGATGTTTATGATCACTGTACAAAACTCGATAGATTTGATTAAGCGGTTCAAATGTGATTCCTAGTTTAGTGATTTACACATATAGGATGCTTTCAATTTCAGTATTTCATTGCAATAGTTATGGAAAGCAAAATTCTGTTATTATTGTATTTATTATTATTATTATTATTATTATTTTATTATGTACTAAAGGCTGGGAATATAATATGTCTACAACATTAGAATACAGCATTTGGAATTATTCTTTTTTTTTTTTAATTGATTTTCAATTTATACATAGAACATAAATATACGATTTATATAAATTGGTGTACAATACAATTGTGAATTATGAATAAGGATTTTGTACAATTCCCAGTCTGTTACAACAACTGCTGCTAAAAGATTAAAATACTGCGTTTGAGAACAGAAGGACAAAAGAACATCTCGCATAATGTAGTTATCCCGTAATACGAATGTGCTAGATATAAATTTCCCCGTCAATCTGGAAGGATGAATTGAACGCTCCCACGCCGTGTGAATTTCCTTTTCCTATAAATAACAGCGAGTATCCATTCAGTAGTGCTGAACAGATACTGCTTTTCCCCCCGCTGTAAGTCATTGTTCTATTGCTATTCAATACAGTGATTAGGGAATTTTTACTGGGAGATTAACTGAAATAAGAGAAACATGCCTATAGTAAGAGATATTTATTGTGAAATGTTGTAACGAGGAATGCCTGAAATTTTAAAAATGAATACTTTTGAGTTAGGAAAAGCGCTCAATCATCCCTCGGATACCAGTGAAGAAATTAGGTCCAATACGTGTCAGCTACCAGAAAAACGTTTACTCGTAAAGAATATTGAAATAAGATATTCAATAAGAGTAATGTCGGATTTCATAAACCAGAGAAGGGCTATTGTAATCTAATATGAATAGACAAAGAAAGTCTTTATCGGGATAAATAAAACAAAAGGACAATAAAAATGAAGTAAAGCAAAGTGTTCCCCATACAGGCCATGGAGGCCTAGAGGGTTCCAGGATGTGGAGGCTCCAGATTTTAGACATTCGGCACGTGAGGGTGGTAAGGTTGTCAGCCGTACGCACCGGCTACCTTTACCCCCAGGATTGCTCCTGGTACTCATTTCTGTTGGAGCCTGAGTCGACCCCAGGGCCATAGTGTCACCAGAAGGATTAGGCCAATTGAAGGACTCCAACGACCTCATCGGGGATCGAACCCGCGACATTATTGTTTGTAGCACAGCGCCTCAACCATTACGCTAAGACGTACCCCCTAATAAGAATGAAAAGCAGCATGAAGAGAATCAGAAAGCTACAGCAGCAACAAAGATAATATGATGATACAGCGGGGATAGCTGCCGAAAGTTTGGAACCAAACCTCCAATTCACCCGGTTGGAAGCCCGAAAAACAATACTACATTCTCAACACCAGGAAAGCCTCAAGCCACACATTCAAATTACTATTCTCGACGAGCAGAACTTATAAAAAGCTTTTGATTTTTGTTTTTGGAGGGGAACAAAGTTACATGTTCAATGATATAAAACTATAACTATACTAACCTCAAAGTTAGATAGACGGTCTCCTGAAAATATTGCCCCTCGCATTAAAATTGTATGTAGGCCTACGTAATGACCAGTTTTCTGCAAGATTTCGTTCAATTGTGAAGGTGTCATTCACATTGATTTGTATAATAGGGCTCTGTTTCCATCAGTACCATTTTGGAATCAGAATACGATAATCCCGAAAGAGTAGACGCTCCCAGAGAATGGGACGAACCGCCATTTTGCGATCTTTGTTCTTGATTTACTTTTTCCTTATTATCAGAATAGAATTTTTCTTAAACTGAAGGCAGGCATCCAGTCAATATTATTCATTATTTCTGAACATTTCACTTAGACTAGCCTATACGCTGCAACATTTTGTGAGAAAAGTCTATGACGCGGCTACTGCGCCGTGTGTATCACTATTTTAAACGCTAATTTATGCGTATTATCCACCAAAGCAAAAATGTGGCCATATTGAAAATCAAGATTGTTGAAGAAGTAAACACATATCGAAAAACTTGTAGGAATTCCGTGAATTCTCCGTTAAATTTTTCAATCAATGTGTAGGGGCATGGGCCAGATTAAGTTCCGTGAGTGTACCATGGCTGCGGCCAGGTGCTATGCCTGGGGTGGAATTGGGGAGAGACACCATCAAACTTGACTATACACAATTTCCTGACAAGTGAAGAAACAATATTTTGCTTGGGGGCTGGTGTATTGATCACACGGTCTTGTCGATATCTCAAGTTCTATGTCGTCGCCTTTCTAATCCAAGAATATGGTCATTTAACAAGAAAGGGTGGTTCTACCGGAAAATGGTATCTGCCATGCGCAATTTGATGAAGTTTTGTGACAAACTTCAACTTGATGTTATAAAGTGTTTGGTTGTTGAATTTGAGGCTGAACTCACGAATCAGGTAAGAAATATAAATATATGAAGCTGGGCTGATGGTGCCATATGGTAACGAATTGCATAATGTGCATTTTAAAAGAATCTTCCTCGGTAGCGCAATGAGTACGGCTACAAGGTTGCGGGTTCGATCCCGGTCAAGTCGATGACATTTATGTGTGCATAAATGTGACAGGCCCATTTTTGTAGATTTAAAGGCTTGTGAAAGAACTCCTGCGGGTCAAAATTTCGGAACATCAGCGACGATCACAGGCCTAGAAGCAGTACACCCCCATCGTTCAATAACCATTTTCCAACCAAAAACTGTCGACAGTTATATCACGAGTACTGATTGTTTTATTGGTGAATTAGGTCGAATTGAGGCTGACGAATGTTTACTTTCATGGTAATTGTTTGAGGTTTTTAAATCAAAGAACATAATAGTGTACAAGAAAAATAAATAGGCCTACATAACGGTAAGGTCTCTAGACTCCAATATGAAGTTCTTTACATTATATAATTTTTGGTTCACAGATTAACGCGACGTAATTCGAGGCTTTGAAATAATTATCATGGAAAAAACACTCTTTAAGCTCAATAAAAATTACCAAAGTAAAACTGAACACAAGTGGTAATCGTCTAGATAATTCTAAGCGAAGAAGAAATCCTTTTTGAAATTTTATTTTAAAGCTAAAACTATAATAAAATAAAGGTATTGTACATAACGGTAAGACGTCTTATTTTAATATGAAGTTTGTTGCATCCTCGGAAATAGTGACGAGATCTCGGGCTTCGCGGCATGAAAGAAACTGTGACACACCTAATCTGATCTGCAATCATGAATACAGTGGGGCGTGTGTTAAAATTCTTATCGATCCCTGGACCTTTGACTTTTCGTACCGGTGCTCTATCTGCTGGGCTAGTCAGCGTTCGAGACCGTCTGGAAGATGGAATTCTTCCGATACTAAAGGATTTTCCCCTAAATATTCTGATCTAATGTAAGCAGAAACAATTTGTTGAAACATGAATACATTACATATTTTACCGAACTAAATGAAATTCTGAGATAGGCAGTCTATCAAAGATTTGAATTCGAATAGAATTATCTCAAGCCAATAGGAGAAGGATTTTCTCTACAAAATAATCATCGAATCCTGTGAATAAATGTAGTGCCTGTGATGTCTGACCTTATTTTTATGCACTAGAGATTTTTTCATTTTCATTATCTGTCATCTGGGTCAAAAGGACGATTTTTAGATAAAGATATTCAACAAAAATGTCAAAAAAATAGCAGAATTATTGAACTTTATATTCTAGATAAGAAATACTTAAAATTTGACAGAAATAATGTTGACTTTTTAAATCCTTTCTCCCACTCATGCTCGTGTTGTAGGGCTAATAAATATCATTATAGGCTCGTTGCATAATGTACTATTTTCTTCGTGCATTAAAGTCACTCTGCAAAGTTGTATTATGAATAGGCCTAACTGTGATGTTGATTTAGAAGCTTATAGTAGGCTGTGCTTTATTTGAGACATACTAACTTGCTGTTTTTATGAGGGTTAGAGTAGAGTGTGAAATAAGGGACTATTATATGAGAGGGATGACGATGCAAGGTCCCATACGTGCTTTGAAGTTGCAATACTGTAAATAAGGTGAAAGGTCAACTAGCAACAAATTAGGTTTGTATTCTGCAAATCCGTGCCCCATCTGGCAAGAGGAAAGAAAAGTTGAGCCATTTGCTGAGTTGGAGCTGATTTGAGTGGCTTATGTCATCTCTGGAACGGCGCCTGCTGTTATAAAGTTTCTACATTTATAGGCTCCAGTTCGCTTTTACGTCACGGTTGTTTTGCCTTTTCCATATTAAATTTTTACGATTCAACTGTTATTGGACAATAATAAAACGGAATTAATTTATCAATTCAGTCATTTGTTTATATATATGCCTTCTTCAGAGGTAAAAGTGAAAAGTTGAAGTAAAAACATTCGAATGATTTTTAACGAAAGCATAGGCCCTATTGAAAAATTCCTCAATTTCTAACCGATCATATAGAAATTTGAACTACATACTAAACTCATTATCTTATAACTACATGCAAATTTTCATGATACTACTTTGAAGAGGGTTGGAGTTATTACATAGTTTATACAAAATTAATATAAATTATAGTATATGTAACTTCAAAATAATAAACATTAAACAACCGTATTTTTCTTTGTGCTAATACGTCATAATAATAGAAACACTAATTGAAATTTCCCCTTCTCCTCTTGAATAAAAAATTGTTCCTATATTTTTCGGAATACATAATTTATATAATTTAACGTATAAAATGTAACATAACTTCTGTTTTGCTTACACAAGAAAAGGGCTACATTGATCTATTTATGATCACTTCTACGCTAAGCTTGTAAACTTTATTGAGGTAGATTCATGGTTGCAATACGAGGTATACCTTATAGGTTGAATAATGAAGAAAACATTTTTTTAGGATTTTTTGAAAGCCCTGCCAGGTAGCTTCATATTTTGTAATGCTAACCAATACCTTTAATTAATTATGTAATTACCTTAATACATACAGGGGAGCCCTGATTTCCTCTTAAAATAAAAAAAAAATATTAAAACAGAAGAGTCAAATTTTCAACTTTTTGGCCAAAGCTCACTATGGGCTTGTTTTAATTTTAATTCATGGAACTATTGGGGTTCATATTCTTGTACCTAACCGTCTGAGCTGCGGAGAGTTCTTAATCTCTTGTTTCTGTACAGTTTCGCATTAGTATAAATTAAGCTAACCACGGTTCAAGAATCATTTATACATCTTTGATGGTACTTTACAAAAAGTAAACATGGAAAATGTATTATTTGGATGTAAATTATAATCTTAATAATTATATTAATATAATAATAAGTAGCCCATATGAATGCAATTTACAGAGCAATAGTGGGCGGGAGGTCTTTGCCCTAATGGGATTAATGAGGCTTATTGTAGAAAAGGATGGGAGGGAGGGGCAGGGGGAGTAATCTTTGTCTATGTATTATTATGTGTTATATTGTATTACTATTGTATTATTATTGTCATATACAACTTTTTGTCTTCTTTCTTTTCTTCATCTTTATATAGCATTATTATATAAGTTATCGTATTATATTGTTTTGTATTATTAATGTTACTTTTCTCTTCTTTTGTTTGTTTTTGTCTTGTGCATAGTAAAAGCACGAACGGCCGTCTAGGCCCGTGCGTTGGATTTATTCTATGGATAATGTATTTAACATGTATATAAGAATAAAGATGCACCTTACCATACCATACCATATTTATTTAGTGGGCTACAAACAAACCAAATACGCAAACACCATTCTTTTATCCCATGGCATTAGATCCCTGGGGGGACGGAGCCTACCATCCAACCTCTGCATCCCCTACTTCCGTGTACCGATTTCGTTTGACATGAAGTCATCATGACGACTCTCACGGCCGTTAACGATGGTATCTTGACTACTATTACTACTTCTATATTCGAATAACGCCTCAGTTGTCCTCACGGAGCTAAGTGCACTCCCCAGACTTTCCTACTTTTGAAGAATACAAGGTATGGGGATCATAGCGACCTTTGGATCTGTTGTTAGCAATTCTATCAGTAGATCAAGGATGCGGTCAGAAGAGTATATTTAATGAAACTGATTATAAGTTCTGAAATACGGAACATTGGGGAGGGTTGTGGATTTGGGGGTTTTCAATTGTCTAAGGTTCGGAAGTGCTTGATTTCGTGTTTAAAGTAGTCACAGTAGTTCCAGCAACAGCCTGGTCAATAACCCCACCCAACTCAGCGGAAGGTAATGTGTAGTACTTAATAATGATTAATAATAGTATTAGCATACAGCTAATGTGATGAGAGAATTAACACTAATAATATTTGCAGTACCGAGAAAAATATTATAAGCAAAGGCTTAATATGATTACATTTCCCTTTCCTCCTACATTTAAGAAATTACAGTAATAAAAGTATGCGAAGTATTTAGATGCAAATGATTTTCTAGACACCGCGTGTTATTTGAGGGAAAGAACCCAGTTCTACACCTTTGCTGAGTTATCATGACAGGCAGATGGCATAAAAGAGTTCAGTTCAAATTTGTTGACCTAATAATCTCTTTATTTAGGTCCTTTCATGATAAATGTCACAATTGTGATAGGAGTTCGATCATTTTTTGGACTAAGGTTTATTACCAGATGAGTGAAAAAGGGAAGTGGACTTTGATAGAGAAAGGAGTCGCGAAAGAGAATAACGATAAACGTTTATTTTAAATAATTCTTTCACCAAGGGATCTTTTTGTAGAACATTGGAAGTGTAAGTGGGGAATGCAGTATCTTAAGCATCGATTCCATTCAAAAGCCTAGCTGTAGTTATAGATTTTACCTAAATCACAAATGTTTCGGTGAATTTAGAATTTCTCTCTAAGTACGTTGCATTTCTTTTTTAAAAGCAGGTTACAATGACATTTGAGAGAAACCTAGTTTCGCCTCTGGTGACTAGAGAAAGAAGAGGTCGGCCCACTTAGGCAACAGAAAGAAATGTTGGGAAGACTGTAATGTTATTATCTCTCACTTGACTTGAGATGAGAGTTTGAATAAATAATACACTCTGGTCGCAGCCACTTGTCATATTCAGTCCTTACAACAATTCCAATCTCATTTCCCTTGTGTGTGATGTGACGGCAGTTTCTGCAAAATTGTCATTCTAGTCTTATCACAGTTACTAATTTCCAGCAAAAAGTCAGTAATGATTAACAATAAAGCAGCAAATACTTATGTACTGTGAAAATAGTGTAATTATATATAGGGGGCTGAAAATCGAATTTCAGGAATACTCAGTCCATACACGATGACTTTTTCTCCATATATTTTTATTTATTTATTTAACCTGTAGGAGTTAAGGCCATAAGGCCTTCTCTACCACTCAGCCAGGGCAAAAACAGGAAATACATAATGATAATAATAATAATGATTAATAATAAATTAAAAAAGAACTGATATACATGAATACAAGAAACGTACATTAAATAGAAAGAAAAAATTCGAACATAAGTACTTGAATAATATGAATATATAATACAAATGACTAAAAATAAAGAAATAAAAAAAGATGAAAGTCTAAACAAATACATTCTTAGTTATTACAAAATATAATGAAAATTAAAATATATATTACTAATTAGCATCAATTCCTAAATGTTATTGTATACTAAATTTATTAAATGGCCCTTGAACTGTGAAGTCGTTTGGCAGCTCCTGAGATGGCTAGGCAGTGAATTCCAGTGACGAATAGCTGTTGTTGTATACACCTGTATCAATAAAACATCTTGAATCTACAATCAAGAAACCGCTACCTGATATAAAATTCTCCTAATCCTGCCATAGTATCACTAACCATATCGATTAAAAATATTAAAATTGTCTTAATTACATTCCCAATTGAAAACAAACATCATCGTTAATTTACTTAAACATCAGATACAACGAACGTTTTCTGATCAATGTTTCTACTCTGCGAGTTCTTTAATTATAATATTAAATGAAATATTTGAATGATAATTTTACTACAGGCCTATCATGTTGTACACTCCCATGTTTTATGAAAATGTATTGACTATACAACCAATAAATCAATATAAATGGTTTCAGAGGAAACCTAGAATGAAAACGTGTATCCCGAATCCAGGTTTGTATATTCATTAGGAGAAAGCGTACAAAGCGAGTGTTTTGTTTAATAAGAATGACTTTTCCGCATCGCAATGGGTAGGTTAATTACTACGTCACAAACACAGCTATCTTTTGTTTTCAGTCTCAATGGAATTTCATGAATATAGTTTGTCCCTACACTTTATGACTATGGCTTGTCACTTCCTCTCCTTGATTACCCTCAATTAGTTAAAGATAAGGTACCATGACAAAATAAATTATTCAACAAATTTTATTTGGGATCTAAAGTTCTTCGGTGTTTTATGTAAAAAATTACAAATCTGAGGTTTCAGAAAACATCTATCAGACTTGCTTTAATTTTTCTTATTTCCTTAAACTGTGTTTAACCTTCTTGCGGAAGGACTTAAATACCTATGGCTGTAGGAGAGATAAAAGATTATGGGGTAACGCTAGATGGTTATGGAGGGATTCCTTGGCGAGGGACTAATAATTTGGAAAAAACCCATAGGTCAACGTGCAGGACACTACACATAAAACCCAGTATTGAACCCAGGAAGGATATATTTCACTACTGAAAAATTCCCAACCACGAATCAAACCTGGGTCGCCGGAGTGGAACACAGGCGCGCTACCAAGAGGAGAACTTATTTTAACATAAGGTTTTAAAAGTGGCGGCGTACATGCTATTCTCCTTTCCAGATACTTTAAAGCTATTAACCGTAAATCTATTCATATTATTTGTTTATTATAATATTTGAGCTGGTGTTTCCTTGTAGACCGTATTCAATTGTGTAATTAATTGAAGTTGACCTTGCTCGGTTTCCAAAGCAAACTGGGTAAGAAAAGCATCGCTGAAATATATCAATCATGATCAAAAAGTCGAGAAGGTCGTTGAAAGAGAGAGAGAGAAGAAGAGGAAGTGGTGTTGAGAATCAAGATAATAAAGTTAAAAACAAAAATGTTGGTGAAGTAAGAACAAAAACGTGGATGAAATAGGAACATAAACTTGATTGAAGCTAGGATAGTCGGTTTAAACAATTACCTAGGGAAATTTAATCTAGATGCCAACATGTTTCGCCTGAAACTTTTACCCGTACTGTTTAAATATTTATGTTTACTTTTAGATATAAACACTAGCATGAATGTGTTATTATTAATTTGTTTCATTATTTTACAAATTAAGTACCGTACTTCACCAATTACCACAGTCTGACTGCATATCAGAGTTTCAAATTTCTCGCCTCGAGGGTTACGCTTCTCCATTTACCACAGTCTACAGGAGTATCATATAATTATGATTCAACATTTAACAGAGTTTCCATGCTTACGGATCATGTAACAAAAGATTCCTCATCTCGTGAGTTATATTTATCTGTTTATCTCTACAGGGTGTTCGGAAATTCATATTACAAACTTCTAGGGCTAGTAGAGGGGACTTAGTGGACAATATTTCGAATAGGAACCCATGTCCGGAAACTTACCGTTTCCGTGCTACAGCCATTACAATGTGTCGGATTTGCCGGTGTTGTTTTGCAACCGGAGAGGCAGTATATGACGCTGAAGAGCACCATGTGAAATGAGGTGTGACGTAAGGTACAGAAGTAAATGACGTTGGGCTCATTACAGACGAAAGTCAAATTTTTTGGTAACAATACCAAAGCAACAAAAAAAAACTTTCATTGATCACAATAACACTTGTGTCAACAGTGGGAAAAAAAACAGATTTTTTCTGTATTCTGCACGGGATATGTCCCATACGAAACTGCTCACTACAACAGAGGCTCGATGTGTCGACTATTAACGTCGTTGCACACATTGTACCGACGAATCATGTTCCGGTACACTCGTTCCATCACATCTGGTGTCCCGTTAATCTCTTGTGCAGCGACCATCACTCGCGCCAGCAGTTCTCTTCATAAGACTCCAGAAGAAAATAATAGTCCAATGGCGGCAAATCCGACACATTGTAATGGCTGAAGCAAGGAAACGGTACGTTTCCGGACAGGGGTTCCTATTCGAAATATTGTCCACTAAGTCCCCTCTACTAGGCCTAGAAGTTTGTAATATTAATTACCGAACACTCTGTATGCTTATCAAGCAACTTATTCATCAGGGGCAGTCGCAACCAATGGATTTTTAGGTAAAAGTTACTCAAGCAATTCCTTCCTAATTATTAGAAGCAATGTTTCATCATTCAGCCCACGTTACTTTATACTGTAAAATATTTTATGTGCTTAAGAAATAAAGTTAAATACTTGAAGTGCTACTAGACGAGAATCAGTGCAAAATCCTCTGCCATTCTGAACATTGGCTGAAAAAGGATGAGAATTTATCTTAAAATATTACTGATTATAACTTAGCTAGTATTTTTTCTAAATCTGGGGGTGTTGCCATTTATTTACTTGAAGGTATCGAATTTTGTGAACTTGATATGTCTTCCATTTGTATAGAGTTGCAATGTGAAGTCGTGCATCCATGCTATTGTTGTCACGCATTTATTGTCGGAACAGGGTTAGAATGATAATCCTCATTGGACTTTGAGTTAAGTTTCAAAACAATAACTCAATAATCTGATCTGATTCGAAATATTGTCCACTAAGTCCCCTCTACTAGGCCTAGAAGTTTGTAATATTAATTACCGAACACTCTGTATGCTTATCAAGCAACTTATTCATCAGGGGCAGTCGCAACCAATGGATTTTTAGGTAAAAGTTACTCAAGCAATTCCTTCCTAATTATTAGAAGCAATGTTTCATCATTCAGCCCACGTTACTTTATACTGTAAAATATTTTATGTGCTTAAGAAATAAAGTTAAATACTTGAAGTGCTACTAGACGAGAATCAGTGCAAAATCCTCTGCCATTCTGAACATTGGCTGAAAAAGGATGAGAATTTATCTTAAAATATTACTGATTATAACTTAGCTAGTATTTTTTCTAAATCTGGGGGTGTTGCCATTTATTTACTTGAAGGTATCGAATTTTGTGAACTTGATATGTCTTCCATTTGTATAGAGTTGCAATGTGAAGTCGTGCATCCATGTATATGATCGTTATCAGTATATAGAGTCCACCATCAGGTAATTTAGAGACATTTTAGCGAAACATGAGGACTTTTTGTTACATTTTAATGGTAAAAATTTTAAATCCTTGGAGATTTTAATATTGATATATTGAAGAACTGTGGTAATGCCACTCTATTCCTAAATTTATTAAGATCGTTCTATTGTTCTAATTTGAAACCAACAAGACAGCTAGCATGTTTGATGTTATAAAAAAACCTTGATCATGGTCTTTGTAATGTTGATACCATTGTTCCAGCGCTATCAGATTATTGAGTTATTGTTTTGAAACTTAACTCAAAGTCCAATGAGGATTATCATTCTAACCCTGTTCCGACAATAAATGCGTGACAACAATAGCTAATATGAATCAGCTTATTAGTAACCTTGTTATTACTACTGTAACTGGGATGAGGTTATGAATAGCATGGGCAGTAATGCTGAATATTTCAAGCACTTTTTCCATTGTCTTCTACGAGGGCCATTCAATAATTAAGGAGAGAAACTGACCTGGAGAAAAAAAAAAACAGTTTATTTTTACAAAACAAGACTTTTCCTAACTTTCAACATAATCCCCATCAACATTTATGCACCTGTCCCAACGGGTTACTAGCTTTTTTATACCGGCTGCAAAGAACTCTTTGTCTTGGTGTCGGAGCAAATTTCCCAAAAATTTCTTGACATCTTCGTTAACCTGGAACTTCTTCCCACGTAATGGCTCCACGAATAATGTCATCAATTCGAGTTTCAAGTGAGGAAGTTGCAACTTCAACAGGCCGGCCAGAACGTGTTCGTCAATCACTGATTAACGACCACTTTTGAACTGTTCTACCCACTTGTAAAAATTTCCACGGTTCATACGACTTTCACCTACACTTTAATCCTTCTAGAGTATATATTAGCTGGTTTTTCACCTTCAGCAATCAAAAAACGAATCACAGAACGTTGTTCAACCAATGTGGAATTTTCAAGAAGACCCGACATCGTTAAACTTAATTTAGAGGTTACAATCAGAGCAATGTTAATCCATCAGCTGATTAGAACTCATCGCAGTGATGCCAACTTAAAATCCTAAATGCATCAAACTTGTACTACCAACCGTCTTTTCCCCAGACCGATTTGTCTCTTTAATTATTGAATGACCCTCGTATATAATTTTTTAGTCAAATCCACTAGCGAAAGTCATTTATTACTAGCTTGTTACGCACAAAAAAAGACTGTACCCCATATCTTGGCCTTAACTAATTAAATTCAAAAATAAAGTAATGGCACTAAATACTATTTATAACATAACAAAATTAGAAGTTTGTGAATTAGAAGTAATAAAGGTATGGACAATTTTATAATAATATAAAATAACAAAGAATATAAAATTTCGTTAAAGCAATTTAAATGGAACGTAATAGGTCAAGAGCTACAGTAGATAACATTTATAAATTTATAAAACCTGAGTACAGTATTTTGTTAAATATTTTGCTACTTCGATTCTCTCCATATTGTCCCTACCCATTTGTATTCTGAATATTTTAATAAATAGGAAGGGAGTCCTTTACTGTTAGCTGCTTTAAAATTAAATATAAAAATACATGAATATTGATAATTAGAAAAATAAAAATTTATTGAATGCTGGCCACTTTCCTAGTATTCTTAAATAGTCTAAAACAGTACTAATATTTAAAAATGGTTATAGAAACCATTCAGAAAACTATAGCTTGGCCTATATTACCAGTTTTCAGCAAAACTATTGAACTTGTAGCTTTGAATGAACTAAGATAATCTTTATTAGTAATAACCTTATAATTTTTTCACAATTCGGCTTTTATCCTGGTAAATCGACATTTGAAGCAATTGATCGTTTTTATCGCTAATACTTTTGCTCCGCTTTATTCTATGGCTTTAGTAAAGCATAGACATTATGTAACTCGTGATCTGCTGTTGATGAAATTTCATGTGGAATTCATGGTATAACTTTTTTGAATACTGCTTAACTGGACGGAAGCATGTTGTTGTAGTTAATGGAGTAGGGTCAAGTTCTGCTGACGTAAATTTTGACGTGCCCCAAAAATCTATTTTGTAGTCATTTCTCTTCTTAGTAAAGGTTAACTATTTGCTTGATAATGTATCAGCTAAGCCCATAATTTATGCAGATAGTACAACGTTTTTTATCAATCTTGATGATATTACTGAATTAGTGCTTCTGAGCAATAATGTTCAAAGTGAAATTGAAATCTGGTTATCCACTAATGGTTTCCTAATCAATCATGATAGAACTAAGACTTTAACGTTTAGAATATTATAGGAGAAAAATTCCTTTGACACTGGGATTTGAACCCAGGACCTTTGGCTATCCGTGCCACTGCTCTACCAACTAAGCTAAGCCAGAGTTCACTTCACATCGCCAAATGGAACCATTCTCCTATGACTGATTGCCCTTGACAGGCAAGTTATGTCATATGCACTACTGTGAGGCACACTAATTATTTATTTAGTGATGTTTGTGACTGGGCTTCCACTGTTATAGTACAGTTAACATTCAAGATGGATATATAATTATATGCATTCATGAGCCACAGATTATTGTCTCTGTTGGACATTAATGAGAATATTCCCCTTAATTAAATAACGATATAACCAACCAATTAATCCTCATGAAGGTGAAGTTTGTAAACCTGGATCAGAGGTGTGATCAGTCTCAGCTGCTCAAATTTTAATTAGCTCTAAGAAATACTTTTTGAACATTTGAGAACTAAAGTTCCCCGAGTGTAGACATGTGTTCTACTTTATTATTAGCTGAGCCTTTCAATTCTACAGGAAGAAAGTGATAATTCTATGGTGATAACGTTCTGTGACTCGGGATCTTAATTTGGCTTATTTAGGACGTTGCAAGCCAGAGTGTCCTACACAGTGAGAAACAGTTGGTAGTAGTAACTTCGTCATGGGCAGGAAACTTCTTTCCACACAGTTGGCAATACTCTCTGCCTACACGTTGTCATTATCTGCAGTCCGCAGTTCGATGCTATGTGTTGTCACGACAAATGAAAATTGAGACAAAAAGGCAGCCTGGGTAAACAAAATAATTACATGTTGGCAGCCCTGTCACCGCAATCAGCGCAATACAGCAGTCATTAGCGTGCGTTCAGAAACAGACATCACAAAATCAACACAGACATGACGCAGACTGAATGAAATCCTTGAAGATTGGCATAATATTATTTGTTTCATATAGTTTCGAACAAGACGACTTCTGCACTAGAGATGTGATGATTAAGGCAATTAAAGAGGAAAACTCCATTTTAATTCCATACTAATTCCTACAAAATTGAGAAATAAAAAAAAAAATAATATGGATGGCTACGTAGGCTATACTATTACCAACAAATTCTAAAGGACGTAGTATACATTCTCGTTAATCCAAATTAAATTCCATGGCGCTACATCCCTTTGAGGGAGTAGGCTTGCTATCCGACCGCTGCGTCATCTACTATAGGCAGATGGCAGAATTGGGGGCATGTGGCCAGCACACTGACTCCCAGGACAGTTACTGATGGCTTATTGAACCGGAGCCGCTACTTCTCTATAAGTAGCTCCTAAGTTTGCATCACGAGGATGAGTGTACCCCATTCCATTTCAGAAAAAATACGAGGAGGTACCGGGAATCGAATCCAGACCTGCGGATCCGTAGTCAGCAACGCTCACTACCACGCCCTCACTAATCTACCTAATTATTCTTTATCAAAGAGACAAATATGTAGGCTGTGGAAAATATTAAAACATTACGGATATTAAGAATAGATTGAGTTCAGAGTAACATGTAAAAGTTAGGAAAATAATTGAAAATGTAGGAAGTATTTTATTAGGTACAAAGAATCCACAATAAGCTTAAAATACACAGTTCACAGTAATGTATATTAGGTGGGATTGTTAACAGTATTGGATATTAGATTGGTTCTTGTTTTCCCAGTAACAGTTAATAAATAGTGAGTATTTATAGTAACGGATATTAGGATTGACATGTACACAATAACAGATATTAGGTATTGTGTTTACATAGGTACTTGGTAGGTTGTGATTACAATAACTGTTATATGGTAGGATTTGATCGGTGGAATTATATACGACAGGGGAAACGGTAGCACCCCGAGAAAACCTGCTTCTACTCCATTTTGCCCAACACGAATGCCATATGGATCCACCGAGATTCGATCCCGGGTCCCTCTGGTTGAAAGCGAGTGGTCTAACTACTCAGCCATGGGGGCGCAGTTTGAACGAAGTTTTGAAGGTACATATCGTATCTGTTATAAGCGACTATGCTTTTATACAAAAATATTATCTGGAGGTAATCAAAATACCCCACTTAGCGAAGCCAGGGTTACATATTAGAACACTTCGTTTCATAAAATGCTTAAATTCCCGTGGCCATTGAAATTGTAAACTTTTTGAAAATCGTATCTTATTTTATGGCTCTTACCATGAAATGTCGAGTGTGTGTAAATATTACTTAACAGCTTTTCAAAGAGATTTCAAGTCAGTTAAGCGAAAAAGTTCGCCTTTCTTTGTAATAATTGAGATATAGCCTGCTGGTGCAATTTGCTTTCCCCCATGCAAAGAAAAGAGTCTTGTGCTGCTTGTGTCTTATGTTGACGAACGACTTTACAACTTTGCTCCATAAATTTCAATCAGGCGTTTCAACAGGTGCCTATTATCAAGTCTTTACTCTAAAATTTCTGCTCCCTTGGAAAGCGAAGAAGTTTCTAGAACTGGAAGTTCACATACATGCAGGTCCCCATGCCAACGCGAAGAAAACAAACAAAAATGACCTTACAAAATTTATTTTTATTATTTGTATTTCAAGGAGGGGATATTTGTGTTGCAAACAAACCGTTCGCCTTCAGTTGGCTTCAGTAAGAACGCATTCACTGTAACGACCCAATCACACGTGTCATATGCTATGCCTTATAATAATAATAATAATAATAATAATAATGTAAAGCTAATAAAATAATAATAAATGTTCTATAATTTCTACTCTATTATAAAACACAACATTACTCCCGTATAATTTGATAACCTATTGATTACTTGAAAGACGTTAGCAATATTTTTTTGATATTCTCTTAAATACACGTGTTGTGTGTTCTTTTCAGTCATGACTATTTTGGCCCTAAGGATAAGTATAGGCTAGCATTCGTCCTAGATTGTTCGGTACATTTGCGATTTGGAGGTATGTGTCCCTTGTCCACAGAAATGCCTTGAGATGCCGAAATATCTCACACAGTTTGTGACATTAAAAAACGTAACTTAACTGTAGAAAAATTCTTATTCTTTTTTATGAAAATAAGACGAGAATGCTAAAGCAAAACAAGAAATTATTGCGGGTCATTCATAGAAATAGAATTCGACTTGTGTCCAAGTGGGGGATTTTGTTCTCAAAATTCTAAAAATAAAAAAAAATAAAAAAAAACTAGCTTATGTTTTTCATTCCTGTGATGAATTCATTACGTTGTTTGCCTGTTTCAGACGACAGAATTGAGAGACTTTTTTCAGTATATCAGTATTAAACAAAATAAGAAGGCAACATTTCTGAAACACTAGTGTTAGACGAGTGAGGTGGCCTAGGTCTCACATTCGGGAGGTCCCGGGTTCAAAAACCATGGTAGGCCAATTAGTCTTGGGGTTTCCATGGTTTCCCCAGCAGTAAAAGCAAATGACAAATAGGATTTTACTTACTTTACTTTGCTTAAAATTCAATATCAAATATAAAATAATTTTTTTTTTCATATGATTTTCCGTTCTGGACTAGGCTGTTCACAGACACACACACACATAGGCCTACGTGTTTCCGAAAATAGTATTTTTGTATTCAGTGGACTTCAATTCGTTATTTATGCCAAAAACTCAACGTAGAATTTGGTTTTCAGAAACAATACTTCCTCTACCTATAGTACGTATGGTAAGGGCAGAGGAAGTAAAAAATAGTATTAGGCAGTAGTTTCCACTTAAAGGACATTTAAGCTTCTTGTGGAGAATTGAATGATTTATTACGAGTACTTTCACATGCTGTTTAAGTGAAAAGGTGTATGTATAACAATTTTATGATAAAGTATGAAGATTCTGAATGTCACACTAAATATTTTATTGTCCTTATTTCTTATACTAGATATTTAAGCCCGCTGCAGGGGATTAAAACTAATAATTTTACCATTTAATGAATTTCACCATAAAGTAAAAATGTCACAACACTGAGTTCTGGAAGAAAATTAACTCACTACGTGTAAATAATAACACAACACTAAGGTTCCGAAACAGGATGCGGTCACAATGCTACAACTTAGCAACACCGCCGCTAGAGTATGTTGTATGCAACCCAAACCATCAACGAAAGAGTACGCTGTATGCAGTCCATACCGCGACTCTACAGGTCTACTTAGAGCAAAACAAATAACCTTAACCAAAATTAAAAATTACGTTTTGACCGAACCAACTGCGCAATCAGGATGAAATTTGAGATAGATAGGTGCCCCAGGTCATGGGGAACGTATGGTGAAAATTTCAGACATGCTAGGTTAAAGGGTCTCGAAGGAATAAGCGAACATACATCTCAGGACGCATTTAGTGCAGTATAGATAGGATACATTGTTCATCATTTATAGGCCTAGGTTAAGAGCAACGAGACTTGTTAATGCGTTCCGGTATTCCTTGAAAAAAAAAAAAACGTCATCTTGAATAATTAGGACAACTCCTTGACAGCCGAAATCGTTGCTAAATGGCTAACAGTTTCGAAATGAAGAGCCAGCCAGGTGTAAAAGAATATAAATTAGTGATAGAAAAATACATTAGTGCGTCTAGTACGATTACAGATTTTTTTTTCATTGCATAGCCTTGTATACTCTTTTCAGTAGTATGTAAACATTTATTAATATGTCTAAACCATAGTATTGTTATTGTGACCTCATAACGTTCATTAAGGTTCTCCCCAGGTTGTAAACGACGAGTAAAAACTCGTTATAAAGCCTTGAAAAAGTTGCAAACTAAAAGCGTTAATCAGGTGTTTGTTGTTATGAGAGCTTCGTAACAAAGCAATTTCATTGCGCTAAAATGTCTCATTTCAACTTGTTTTCAGGATTAAAATTAACATCAAGTTTGAAACATTAACTTTTAATTAAAATTCATTTACAATTTCTGTAAAAGCAACAAAACTTTCTCTTGTTAATGTAGGAGATTCCTAATTGAATAAAATGGGAATTCCATCGCATTTCTTAGGTGACTTTGGATTTACTAACACGTGAGATCTGATAGAATATTCTCCTGTACGAAATAACGGGCCTATTAAGCTATAACCTCGTCTTATTATTGCACTTCGTTAGTTATCCACAATTATCATGATACTTTGGGTTAAAATTGTAACATAAGCCCATTGTTTATCAGGAAAGGTACGGATTTCAATTGAAAAAGAAAATTATTATGAACAGTGGCAAAATTATTTTAATTTCTTGAGAGTTATATTGTCTAAACCTAAAGACTAAACTACGTGGCGCTTCATCCCTTAATGGCCTACCACCCGACCGCTGCGTCATCTACCATAGGCAGATAGCAGGGTTGGGAGCATAGGCGTAACCAGGCCGACCATATGGGGGGGTTATAAAGGAATACCCCCCAGAGATAGGGGGGTCCGGGGGTTCTCCCCCGGAAAATTTTAAAAATAAAGACGCAAAACAACGAGTTTTAAGCTTCCGGGGTTCTCCCCCGGAAAATTTTAAAAATTAAGACGCAAAACAACGAGTTTTAAGCTTCCGGGGGTTAATCCCCCGGAAAATTTTAAAAATCAAGACGCAAAATAACGAGTATTAAGCTTCCGGGGGCCCCCGGAAAATTTTAAAAATTAAGACTCAAAATAACGAGTTTTAAGCTTCCCACGCTTTATACTTGTAATAAGTAATTTATGGGCAGACTTAAAAAAATTATACAATTTTCCTTTTTTTAATCAATGGGGGGGGGGGTTCAAACCCCCAAAACCCCCCCCTCGGTACGCCTATGGTTGGGAGCATGTGGTCAGCATGCCGATACCCACGGCCGTAGCCCCTAGGTTTGTATCACAAGGCTCACAGTCATATTGTTTACTGTCACTTTAAGATTTTTAACACTTCTCTTATTGATAGGGAGAATAACCCAGAAAATATTGCGCATCATAGCTATTTTTTATGATATTGTTTGTTAAATTGTTATTGATATTTTACAGAAACGTATGGAACCCTAGCAAACGGAGAAATTTATCCCATATTTGTTCATTATGGATTGAACCCCACGATTTCCAAAGACTATAACTAAAAAACTCTGGAGGAAATCACCTGGCCATTCCTGGGGTTCCGCGCTTGAAGGCTATGGACAGCCAATTCTGAGTTTTCTAAAGTACATTTTTAATATTATTATTTACCACGAAAAAACTCGCCTTCTTCAAACGGACACAGTAACTGGCAGAAAGCAATACTGACACGGATGTATGGCCGGATCACAATAACTATATTTGAAATCGGTAGCGCCTTTCAAACTTAGGCTCTACTATTAGCAGTACACCCGCGCAAGAGAAGCGGTCGCTATGTCGTGGCTGTTCACTTAAACACTGCCGTCAATTCCGAGTTTTAACTAGTAGTGGCCCGAGAGTGATTAGCTGGGCAAGCCATTTGATGATTTTGCATCTATTTTTTTATATGAAAGTTAAAAGGTAGCTCGAATATACATAAATGTGTATCATGAAATAATTGATTAAATAAGGGCAATTTGTTTTTGCATTTTTTCCTTTACGAGTATTTTGCATTTTTCGTCATTAAGAGATAGGTCATTTTTTGGCAATTATTAGGTCATTTTATGCATTTTTAGGTCATTTTCGGAATTTTTAAGTCTTTTTCGGCATTTTAGGTCATGTTTCAGTGGGGATAGGGAGGAGCTTTTCCATGCACAAATCGTTACTTTTAGACAACAGACAATCGTTTTTATTTGAGAATTCCCGCCAAGTGTTCATAGTTAATTTTAATTAAGGTTTATTGTAAACACCATAGCAATTTGTCTTGTAGCAATAAAAAATTATTATTTATTCTTTCTTTTAAATTGCAATTTGCTAGAGGCAATTTGATGGGCATGTCAATTTCTTTTTCGCTAAGGGTGACCAAGTATACCATCAAGTATGTCATCCATTAAATTGCTTTTGTTATAAATAGTAATAAGTAGGGCAAGGCATTTAATGACCTTAAAGTAGTGACAAAATGCAAAATAAAAAATGCATTTATGTCCTTATGACCCGGGCGGCTTGGGTCGCTTAAATCCTAAAAAAAAAAGGGAGAGGTAAAACTCCGATAAAGAAAGAAAGAATAATAATTTTGGTAGAAATATCAGCCGAGGAATCATGTATGATTTAAGATATTAATTGACTTTCGAGTGTAACGACTATTCTGTTAAGCTCGCTAAACGTATAAAGAATTTGATTGATTTTTACATGACCTTTGTGGCAAGAAATACAATGGTGTTTTCATATTAACTCTGAACGCTCCAGTAAAATTCTTGGTACACAGGCTCTTAAATTTTCCCAGAAACAAAACTGTACTCTGTTTTGAATGTGCTTTGACACAGCCATATTTTCACTGTGGCAGAATTTCCATAACTGATGTCTGCTTCGTATCATATAAAGACTGCGTGGACTTTGAACCATTACGTCACAGTGACAACTGTCCCCTCCTCTTTCAGGGGCTCAGTGGCGGCACCAGCATTTCTTTCTGCAGGTGGGATATGAATAAACACTTCAGTGCTCGGAATCTTTCCGATATCATTCACAATGGTTTGGTAAGGGAATTCTAAACCGGAGCCATCATGCCCACTCCCTCCCTTTTTTGCGATGGCGGATACTGCTAAGAGTCTCTAGATTCGTTGAGAGAACACAATACTTTAAGAATAATTATTTTTAAATTTGTTCGATAGTAGAAATAACTTTCTGTTTGTTGTCCATGCCCTTTGTTCACTTCAAATGACTGTATAGAAGACACTAGTTACAAGACAATTTCATCTAACCTCCACATAATGTGTGACTTATTCCACCCGATCCTTCTCTCCTGAACCTGAAACTGACCTGCGTTCATAGGTTAGTGCTTGAGTGCCAGACTTTTGACATTAAACCAATACGAGTCGAACTTACCCAGTGGCTAGTCTAGACCTTCGTTGTGTGCACGCCCACCGGCTCCTTTCGCCACTCACCTAGGCCTGAGCGCTGTGCGTAGGCTATAATGCATATGGTCGGACTTGAACTCAAAGCTATAAGAGATTGGCTCAACCAAGGATGTTGTTCAACACAAATGATAAGGATCTTCAATGTCAATATTAAACAAAGAAAATCACTGGAAGAAACCAGATGCATCAGAAAGTTTCCGTGCACTCGACTGTACGCATTTTTAATCAAATTTGCCACTAAATTTATAAATAAATCAATACCCTAACGTATGTTAAATACCTTGCATTTGTAAAGTGCTCAGATAAAAGATTTTAAAACTCATTACAAGAACTCAAGTATTTGGGATTGCTTAGATTCAATTTCTTTCACCCTTTCAAAATTTTAAATTTAAAGCCTTACCGTACTGGAACTGGAGGCCAGTCACCTTATTTTATACTTCTTCTTTCAATATCGAAAACACTCGTCTATGGAATTTCTTACCTGATGATATAAAATCCTATCAGAATACTTAAGATATTCAAGATCAAGTTAGTTGACTATTTGACTACAAGCCACTAATTCATATATTATAATGCGTGATTTAAACAAATATATTTTTGTATTTTTTCAGTTTTTTATTCCTTCTAATAACTAGTATTAATTATCCTATCAATATGGTATTTCATTATAATAGTTTAATATAGTTATAATTATATTTAAAAAATATATATTCTCTAATCTTTGAACATCAATTTTATATAAATCGAGAGTGGGCCAAGGGATGTGCTGCATTTTTTGGGTGTGCTAGGGCCCAGGGGTTGTAATCGCGAGTGCACTTTTGGTGGTCTCTGCCCTAAAACCCCCGAAGTGAATGCGCCTAACTATATAATTGATAGGCGAAGTAAATTGGCTTTAACACTGCCACCGTGAAGTCCAGGCAAACAGTGCATAGAACACAACTTGTAATGATGTGAGAATTTCACTACTGAAATGAGTTGAAGTGTAGGTATCCTCTGTTTTCACGGGTTGCCACGCCTGATTACATGCAGAGAGCTAATTAATGCCGGCTTCAGTCTTCGCGTTGCTATGGCAAACGTGTATTTTAAAATTGCACTTCCGGTGATTTCTTTTGTTTGTAGTTCCAGTTGAGCGACAGGCTTTTGCCCATGTGACAATTAGCGAGGGGGAAATTCTGGTTCATTACACTCGCAGAGATAAAAATCAAACAGCAAATTTCCCTGCGACCTCGTTCCGGAACAAGATCTGTTTGCATTGCGTGGGCCCTCATTTTAAAATTATTCGCTACAAAACTCTTACAATCCTATGTCTTTCACGTAGTCATATTCTAATTATATTCTCTCCCTTGTCTGGCTAATTTCATCCTGTCTTTCTTGCCTTGACTGCTTATTTAACTAGAAGAGCATTATAAACTATTTTCTTTAATAAAATAGATCCATATAAACTAAGTTTGTTTCTGAAAAATACTTCCTTTTGTTGGGCGTAGAAATTTCTTATTTTAACAAATTATGTTAACCATTTCATCTATCACCTGAGGATGGTGGCTAGTTGAACGAACCCTTGGACTCTAGAGGATATATCTGATTTGAGTTGATCATACAAAGATTTAATCAGAATAATTTAATTGGATACACAGTTTCCTCCAATTATATTCTTTATAGTTTACAATATAACAACAAGTAATAGATATAATTTATATTTGACTTACATCACCTAGACAGTAGGCTTACAGTCTTTTCCCACCTTACTTTAGCAATATACAATAATTTTCCAAGATTTCTTCATAATGCATGCTATTGACAATTTTTTTGCTCGTTCTCTGTTCTACATCAGAACCATTTATACTAATATGACTGCCCTTAAAAATTAAGTCAATTTCTGAATTTAAAGCATATGATTACTTCAAACTACTTATGTTATATAAAGTAAAAGTAAAGTGTTTCCTGTACAGACCATGAAGGCCCAGAGGTTTCCAGGAGGTTGAGGCTCCCAGAGTTTAGAGATTCGGAACGTGAAGGTGGTAAGGTTGTCAGCCTTACGCACCGGCCGCCAGGATTTCTCCTCGTACTCGTTTCTGTTAGAGGCATAGTGCTACCAGAAGGATTAAGCCAATTGAAAAACTCCAACGACCTCATCGGGGATCGAACCCACTACCTTCCGGCTTGCAGCGCAGCCCCTCAACCACTACGCTACGGCGTGCCCCGTATGTTATATAAAACAGTTCAATACACCTTCCCAGATCACTTGATATGTTTATATAAATCTGCAACTCACAAATTTATTGATAAAGATAAGCTCCCCATGTCAAGTCGTCTCCAAAATTCCATTCATAATCATCAAATTACTTTCTATGTAAATTTGTACTAACTCTTTAGTGCTATGTTCAGTTTTTATTATGTTTTTATCTGTAATAAATAATAAAGATAAAAATTACACAAGTTGAAATCTGATAAAAATTAAAATTCAAGCACGTGACATAAGTCATGGCAATTTTTTTTTCAAAGTTAGCCCATTTTGCCGTGAGATATTGTATGTCACGGGAGAGTACGGATCTCTAAAGTCTGGCCGTTCTAAGAAGGGAACCTCAAGTAAACAAAAACAAGTACATCTGTCTCACTCTAGCACATTACTTGTATGACTTAAGAGTGAGACAGGCATAGTGGTTTTTGTTTACTTCAGGTTTCCTTCTTAGCTTGTCTCAGGTATAGTATATGGACATGCCATTTGATGGGAGTACGGTTATATGCATAGAAGCAAAGATAATTCAGTCGTTAGCCAGCCGCTGTGAAGAATGCATGTGAACAGCTTTCTTAGTTATGCTAGGGGAAAATAACAGAACATATTACAGGGAGCTGATGGGATCTTTGGATATAATGCCTTGCCGTTCTAAACTTTTACACTTCATAGGATGGGCATGTATGCTTTCATGCTTCCACTATTGCAGTGCATTGAGTGGCACGATACTGTCGTGAATGGATGTATCGTACACACGATTAATGTGAGCTTGTTCCAAGCTCGTGCCCATCACTAGTTCACTCATCCATGCATTGGCAAGTCAGCATGTGCGTGACTCTACAAAGGCACTTGGAATCGAACCTCACCCAATACCACTTTGCTAATGAATTCAATGCCACACACCTATTACTACTCAACTATCAGGCATCTCTCTTTTTCCCTCTCATTTCCTCTCATTCCATCTCTCTTTCTCTCTCTCTGTCCTTACCCCTTCCCTCTCTTCCATAAGTCTTTCCTTCTCTTTTCTTTGTGATTTCCTCCGTATTTAGTGGCGCCAACTTTTGAAGAACATTGAGTGGGCTCAAAGATTTTAAAATTTTCACACTTCCAACCCTATTAAGTTTTATGAAATGGTTTTATAATGTAATATTGATGTGACTACAGATAAATATAGAACGGGGCAAGACACGATTTCAGGATTTGTAATAACAATCACATTTTGTAATTCAGCCGCCAAGAAAGTGGTGTATAGCCGACTAATATTTTTTTAAAGTTTATAATATTGTATACACTTATTTTTTAATTTTAGGTTTTAGGAAACTTCTAAAATAAAATTATATAGCAAGGAGTGTTGCAAAATTTATTTATCCTTACCGGAGTTCTTCCAATAAATTCGTCACAAGCATGGTATCATCATCTTCTTTGTCAGTAAAACTGCATTGACAGACGTAAAACTTTAATGAATTTGACTATTTCAAACGATCGTAAGTGATTTCGAACAAGAGGAGATCGTACTATATAAGTAAACAATAGCCTGATTGCCGCTTTACAGCGATTCAACAAAGAAACACTTTTTTTTTTAAATATTAGCAAAAAATAATAAATCATAATAATATACGACAATTTATTGGGTGGGCTAGAGCCCCATGGGCCCATATAAATTGGCACCACTGTCCATATTTTACCCTTCTCCATCTGTTACTTTCTCTTTACGCAACACACGAGAAAAAGTTTTTTTTTTCCCTGTAATTCTATGAAGAAAGTCTTCATTAATGGTCGTTTTGAAATGGATTCTGTCAAATAATGCTAGCTGTCTCTGCCGTCTATACTAAAAAGAAAAAGTGATAGCACTGATACTTTTGATCGTACTATATAAGTATCGTACTATATTTGTGATATGCTGTGTTTGATTCCGAGTATTCAGTTTGAGTTTGGATGGGGCGTATAATAACGTAAGTAACCAGATGTATAAATTAATTTATTATTATTATTAATATTATTATTATTATTATTATTATTATTATTAGTAGTAGTAGTAGTAGTTGTAGTAGTAGTAGTAATAGTAGTGGTGGTGGTGGTGGTGGTGTTACATCATTTTTAATGGTAATTCGTGAAAATGTGTTTGATATTAGGCCTAAATATACCTAACATTTTATTAACTCTGATCGCTCAACCATAAAAATCATGCTTCACCATTGAGGAGAATAACTCAGAAACGAGCAACAGCATGAAAATTAAATGTTGGCCGTGCATTAAAAGAGTTCGGAAAAAGTCGCATGAAGCATCTGTTTGCCTTTCTTTGACTTATGCTACCACTTTACATACCTTACTTTACATTAACACTCGAACTCATTATCTCGAACCGTTAAAAAAAATAATAACGATGCTTGTACATTGATTTGTAACAGTTTTTGTTGTTATGAAGCTGAGACAACTGAATGCGTATTCCACAATGCGACACTTTGTCAATGCTGGAATTAGGAGGTAGAAATCGAGATGTGGAGTGAAGCAAATACCACACGCGAAATCTCAAGAGCATAGCACTAAATAAATACTCTACCCATCTTGTGGAATTGTCTCCATACTACGAGGGGTATTCCGAAAGTAAGTTTCGTCAATGTATAGTAGGAGCGGCGTGTTCACCAGGGGAACCAAACAAACGCCAGACGAATCCCCACCCGTGGCTGGTTCCACGACGGAAGTGGCGTCAGCGGAGGAGGCATGACGCAGGCGCACTGCGCCGTAGAAGAGCGAGTCGCAGCAGACTGGCGTGCCCGCGGGTATTAGAGTACCGCTCACGATGGCACGAGAGATTTGGCGCCACTGCCATGTACCGCTATCTCCCCTCTTTCAAACGAGCCATTGCTGCAGCCGCTGAACCTTTTATTGTCCGAGATAGAGCTGTTTGAAATTGATCTCCCGATTTCCGTCCCCGCAAAGTGCGGCCTCCACGAACCCATCTCGCACAAACCTTATGGAACATCAATTTGTCACTCAAAATGGTCTGTATGGAACCTTTAGTAATGTCAGGAAGCTGAGGTGGAGCAGGCTGTGCGCCAATTCCTTGCATCGCAGGGCACCGAGTTTTACCACAGTGGGTTCTTCAAACTGATCGCACGCTACGACAAATGTCTCAATGTCGCTGGCGACTATGTCGAAAAATAGTGCACGGTGTATAGGTCATGCTGCCATGCTGTATTGCTTTTGGGTCAATAAAGTGTCCGTGTGACAAACTGACGAAACTTACTTTCGGAATACCCCTCGTAGTTAGTCTAAAATCTAAAATATTGAATACACTCCCCTCTCACATCCCCTCATTAAAAGAGACATTTCATTTAAGGATATTCTCAAATCCTTTATTTTAGAAAATCGTTTCTATAATATAAACATCTTTATTATTTGTAATTTTGTGCATTTCTTAATTCATTTTACGATTATATGTAACATACCTTACAGTATCATGAAAAACACTGTGCGTTGTAATGCAAATTAAACTAATTAACCAACTATTTTGTACAATTTAAGTCATGGAAGATTATGGATTCTCAGACCAAATGAATTGAAATGAATTGATTTTAATTTAAGGAGTGTAAGCGTAGAACTTAAAAGTTCCTTTTATGCATACAATCCGCTCAAAATGACAGAAAAAATTACAAATAGCAAATTACAAATATAATAATTACAGACACAAATACTGAAAATAAAACATAAACCTTAACCTAATGTCATGAAGTAGTAGCCTGTGTAATTATATGATAAGAGTATACTTTTGTAGAAAATAATAGGAAATTAGGATTCATAAGCGGTTAAGAGGTGATTAACTAAGAGTTGTTTTGTCGTAGCAAGAGAATAACTTTGATAATGATGCAGATGGAGTTTATTGTATAATCGAGAGGCCGCGCATATGAAAGATTTATTAAATTTAGTGGTGCGGTGTCTAGGAATTTGGTGTGTGCTTGAAGTAATTCTATTGGAGCGCTAATTTATTCTTTGCATAGGGATGAAAGATTTCAACAGGCAAATAAGACTTTTACATTTCATAACTTTAAAAGTTAACAGTGCAATGGAAAGTATCCTTCGGTCAAGCATCACGCTATACGTGCTGGAAAATATAAATGCACGGTAATATGAAAATCTGACAAATGCCGTGCATGATACGATACGTTCAGGAAACAATTGATGGGTTTGAATGACCTTTATATGCGGCCTACAGTTATTAACAATAATCTAATTTTGTTAATTATTTGTATTATCTTATTTGAAATTTCTATTATAAGTTTATTCTGCTGAAGGTCCTGTAAACTTACAGTAACCCAATACCAGTAGAAGTCTTGTTAAACATATAATCCCATATAAATAACCATCAGAGTTAGATGTATATTTGCTATATTGTAAATCAGACGTTCCCAGCTACAAGAGGCTCGGGGCCATATTACATTCAGGAGTTGACCGACGGAAAACAAAGTTGACCTGGGCTTACGAAATTAGGATAAAATTAGGCAATAAAACACTGGAATTAAAAGTAAAGATAAGTTAGCCTACTTGAAATTTATTTCACTAAAACTGAACCCCTAAGTTTATTGACTATACAATCACAATGTATTTGTGAAGGTTTCTTTCTCTACTCCGTTGCTTCAGGAACAATATAATATAGCTTGATAAAAATACCGTACATGAATTAATATATTTTTATCGCAGCTATTTTACGTACAAATTAAAATCTTGCTTATAGCCTTTGTTTTGTGAATAAATATTGCGTTATTGAATTTACCATCACTTTAAATATTTTACAACCAGAAAATTATCTACATAGTGCCAGTGGTGTTAAAAGTTTATATAGTCTCTTTGTTCTGTTGTTATAGTTTTTTTCTCTTGAACGAATATAATTTTAACAGATTTCCTAGATACCTAAAGGTGCAGACACATTTCCATGTATCTTTGTTATTCTGACGTCACATATGTGTGGTTGTCATGGTGACGGGAATGTGAAACAAAAGAAGCGTGTATGGCGTAATGAGGTGAATGTAAGAATTCTGGGCGCGAAGGCGTGATCCCTCTAGGGCTACACCTCCACTGTAATTTCAGGAAACACTCTAGGCTATCTGATCATTATTGTGAAAATAACAATTCATATCTAAACTTAAACATGTACAATTTTTATAACGTGGTTTAAATATTTTAGTCTGGAGACCGCCTTGAGATAAACAAAATTTGTGAAACAGTCTGTGTAGTTACTTGTTAATGACAAGCGGATGGCTATGAGTAGTATTAATTAAGGCACAGACATATTTTACCCACATTGATCAGCAAGTTCAAGTTAGATGCGATGCAAGTTACTTTGAGATCGTCATTTGTTCACGGAGGACAGCTATATGTAGATCGTAACTTGTAAGCGCATAATAATTATTGGTAGTTAATTATTTTAATTGCAGTATATTCTCTAACAAATTAGTTATATCAATTATTTCTTCCAGGCTATTCTACAAGACTCATTACTTAATTCTGAAAGCACCTAGGTCAAATTGTCAATACTTTTGACATGGAATAGGCTACGTATTTTAGTTTATCAAATGACAAGCTGATTTACTCGTTGGTTGTGGAGGAAAAAATTGAATTTCGGTCGTTTTTAGTAGTGAAACCTGGATGTTCCCCTTAAGAATAGTTAACGAAGAGATTGGAAAAAATTGTAACCGGGCGTTTGTTAAAATAACTAACGAGAGCTCAGAAAACTATTGTCATAGTTAATAGCATCAGAATTTGAACCTCGATCTCTAGAATATGTACTGGTAACGTTGCTTCCACATTTTCTACGCGAAAAGAAAAATGGTCCAAATTTACATAACTTCCTCTTCCCAAATAAAAATGTGCCTCTTAGTAGGCATATAATATATTACGTGTTACATTTTCTTCATGTAAATTGGTTATAAAAATGAAAAAGAAAATGTCGTTACCAAATCGCAACGCATCCCCGAAGGAAACACAACACAAATAAAATATAATTAATGCACTCACGTACCTTTCTTTACCCTAAGCATGGATAATACACCTTTCTCACTTCACATTCTGATAGAGAATAAGAGGTCCTATTGAAAGAGCGAGTATTCATCTGTTTCAACCTGATGCAGAGCTTTATAGTTCACCAGGCCAGACTGAGTTTCTACAAACAGTGGGTGGCTTATAACTACCTTACAGATAATTTTCTTTCGAAAATATGTTCCAAATAAAAGTTTTAGCTCTTAGTACGTACGATTTATTTAGCCCTAATTCATTCTATTATTCAATATGGCATAATTGGGTGGGGAGGAGTTGCAAAAACGATCCTCAGCCCTTTGCTTTGTCTTCAAAAACGCATCATAAAGATTTGTTTATCTAAGCCTCCTGACTATTCTTCCAAACTATTATTTTCTGAATTTAACGTTTTCACCATAGAGCAAATTTACAAGTACGTCATACTGGATTATTTTCATAAACATCGTGACAATTACAAGTCAGAATCTCACGTATATAACACACGAAGGAATCAATTTAATTTATTAGTTGAACCAAAAAATGTTATAACTGCTGGAGCTAAGCACTGTTCAAGTTTTGGTCCAAGACTATTCAATTCATTTATTACCAACCATCCTGATCTAAATAGCTTAAACATCAAACAATTTAGGTTTAAAATTAGAAAATTTATATAATTATTACTTCTGTTTTCTATTATTCATGTTATAACATTTTTCATATTAAACTTTAAAATTTGGATAGAACTTAATTTCTTTGTTTTTTTACTAAAATTTGAACAAATAAATTGTTATGTATTACCTCGTACCTTTGTATTGTAAATAGAACATGTTCTAACCTTTTATACATAATATTTTGTCATACTTCTCCAAATTATGTATTGTTTTAAGTATTTATTTAGTATAAGTTTTTCCAATATATTGAACTGAACCACCTCCGAACACAAGCTCTGCTTCTTCGGGTGGTGTATCAACTTTTTTTATGTATTTTTCATGTAATTTGGAACAATAAATTGTAAAAAAAAATTGTAAATAGTGTAATCACCCCGTGTACAAAATATAAACAAAATCGTTTGCGCCGTTTTGGAGAAAATCGCGAAAAATGAATTGGATTCAGGGGAACCTCAAAACGTGCATTTATGTTAAAAACTCAACTTCGAATTTGGCGGTCGAACACAATACATCATCTACGTATGGTACGGCAGAGGAAACAATAAAGAAAGGGCAACTCATTAATGGCTTAAGAAAGCTCTTGAGTGACCTTAGTTTTGATGGGTTTCGTTAGACACGGTGTTAAAATTTGTCACTGACCAGAGCGCACTGTTATTCCTTACATATCACAACCATTTTGAAGCTGGTGTTTACCCTCAGGGAATAAGCAATCTGTTGCTACACCTGCTCACACACACACGCTCATACATACATACGTAGGCTACACTGTTATTCTCACGTAGCAGCAAGCAGCAGAATTCTGTACTTGAATACCCTGTGTATTGGAAAGGAATTTTCGTAAATCTGCAAGAGCCGCAATAACTGCACTTAATTGTAAGTAGCAGTCAGTCATTTGTGTGACTGTTTAATGCTCTTTTCCTGCAAACTACTCTTTTCAGAACCATTTTCCTGATATTTCTAAAAACTATTAAACGTATATGTTTTAGACATGTTACCACTTATATAAACATACCAAATAACATCCCAGAGCCACGCCTATTTTTAATTTCTCCTTTAAAAGAGTTTAAATTAAATGCAATATACTTTTACATAAAAATGTGAAAATTATATTTTAAAAAGAATGGGTTTACACAATCGTAATTTACAATTTTATATGAACTATTTACACACAAAAGAAACATTAAATATGGTCAAGTTTTTACTGCTTTAATATGTAGTACTACTTTTCTCTTTAGCTAAAACAGACCATTAATTTCTATATTAGGAAATGTGTAAAGATAGTTTTTAATTAAATTAAAATAAAAAAAACTAAAATCAGCAGAGCTTCCTTTTCCGTACGTATGTGTTTCTTAAATAATCGATTCACCAAAAACTGAACACACAAATCCAGGAAACTGTATCATTTTTATAATAATCAAAACAGTCAAAACACTAATTATTATGTAATATATCAATAAAATAGTCTATTATTTACATTACAAAGAAGTATTTTTAAAATATAATTTTCGTTTAAGATTGTATCACTCATTAAAAGCTATTTATTGTAACTTGCAGTCATAATAAAAAGTAAAACTAATACAAAAGCCTGATATAAAATACATAACTTTCTCTACCCTAAGCCTGATATATAAAATACGTAATTTTCTCTACCCTCCATAATGTGGCATGGAGTAACCGATCTCATTGCGGAGTTCGCATTCAGTCGTGTATGCCTTTTTCAGAGCTTTATTATTCGCTATCGAGTACGCATCCGATTGTCTAAACCGTGTTATTCGGTAAGCAGGACTTAAAAAATATACCGGTATCTTGAATTGTTGACTTGATCTATACCTTATAACTACCCTTCAGAGAATGTATAGGTAATTTTTCAAATAAAACTTATAGCTTATGATAATTTTATGTACCGGTGCAGATTTTAATCAAGATCGGTAGCGCAGTTTCAAGAAAATAGAAAAGAGGAAAAAAATGAAAAACTAAAATTTTTATGAAAGTAAGAGAAAGTTATCGCCATACTTCCTAATCTAAATACAAAATGTAATTGTTAGACCTACTTTCTCGTTTTTGAGCTACACTATTCACAGAAATTGCATTTTTGCACTCTGGGGACCTCAGAAGTACGGCGCAAATAATAATGATCCCTTTATTGCAACAAAATAGTAATATTTTGACGAATCGAGCAACAGTGGAATAAGATATGGCAGGGGAAACAGGAGCACCGAGAGAAAACCTGCCCGATCCCATTTTGTCTACCACGAATTCCACATGGTAATGTTATAAATAGACAAAGTTATAGTAAAAAAAAACTACTCAAATACTGTACTTATATTAGAAATAAACGTATTTAAAAACATGTACGATTTTATCACGTAGGTCAATTAGATCATTTTCATTCAAATATAACGAATAATAATAATAATAGTACAGTAGTAAAGATAATAATTTAATAAAATGGTGGTAAATAATACCACTTGAACCTAGCCATCACATTGTTATATACGAGAAAGTCGTGTGACTGTGAAATGGTGCTCAGATACACGTCATAATGAGAAACAAATGACGGCAGAAGCGACTTTTCAGCAGATTATCTCGTCTCTCTATAGAGGAGTTCGAATTGAAAGCATTGACAAGTGACAGTCTATCCCTGGCGAATTGAGAAATCTTCCATCTTAATATCAAGTCCTCGTGCAGCGAGAAAATCCCGTCTGAGGGAAATTTGTTTCAAAAGTGCAACATTTCTGACTTCGGTTGTCCAACCTTGCCTCATTTGTATCGAGTCCCCTGTGTATTACTCAAGCCTGCGCGATTGTTCTGTATGTCTGTCTCTCTCACTCCCGATCGGCTGGATGCAAATTTACGAAAGTTCATACAGAAATTTTGCAAGTCGCGTTCAGATTTTAGGCTACAAATTCATTTGTAAAGCAGAATGTGGGGGTACAACGGGAACAGAAAGTAAAGTATAAAAATGTACCTCTTAATGTTGGTTTTACTGTAACAATAACTGACAACAATTACAAGAGCGATGCCGTCTTCGACTCGCATTCGGGAGGTCCCAGGTTAAAATCCCTTGGTGGCCAATTTGACATGCGTTTTTACTCAATCGTAAAGGCAAATACCGAATTGGATATTTACTTACCATTGCTATTTCGCTATTTCATCATGTATCATGTTCAGTGAAATTAATATCTGTATAAATTTACTGACGCCATAAAACACACAACAATATAAAATAGTTGAGCATCAATGTTACATGGATTACTGGTTTACATACAGAACCTGAACTCCTGATATGGCTTCGGTGCTCAAAGGAGTATTAAAATTAAATAGAAGCAACAATTACAATAATCTAATATAACATTTGAGATATATCATACCAAAACAAATTTAAACTAATTTATGGCGGGAATTTTGGACATACGGGATATATATTTAAAAGTACGGGACCCAGGATTTTCGTCTAAATTAATTGAAAATACGGGATTTCCCTGGAAATAATGAATAGTTGGCAACCCTAGTATTCCTAAATTTGAAAATATTGCATGATTTGAACGAAACTCACTACGCGAGAGTTTTCTGGGCTAGGAAACCTAAATAGTGTGAGGTCTTTTCTTCCCGGACAGCGCACTTTAATCGCGAAATGTAGCTAGAAGCCGGGTTTTTAGTTTTTTACTTGTCAATCGTTTTAATTGTTCATGCATGATTTGGGTAAGGTTTATGAAACCTAGGTTCGTTTTAATTCTTTCATTTCGAATTTGTATGCCCATATAGCAGCTCAAGATCAGTTTTGTTCGTTTACGTAATTACTTACGTTTATTACGTAAAACAACATAATTAAGAATAAAATTATGTAATTCCTGCGATTTATGTAAAAGTGATGTCAGTGTTATAATGTTTGATTACTTTAAATTACAAATATGTTTGTAATGTTTTAATTATTTTTATGTTAAATAAATGATTTAAATAAAATATCTAGCAGTTGAGTAAATAATCGCAGGCGAAGCCACTGGCACTTACTAGTAATTATCGTATATCGTGCAAACTAAATGCGTAGATGAATACCTGGAGCACATAATCCATGAAACATGGCAACATTAAGGCAACATAGGCCCATTTTTTCACGTAGTGGGTTTGTTTTCATACTAGTGACAGACATTGACATTGTGAAAGTGACAGTGATATTGTTACCGCAAGATCGATCTGGCTGTGGGCTGTTGTAGCCTTCAGAAGGTTATTTCTCATTACTCATTTACTTAATTACAAAACGTAAATATTTTAATGATATTTGTTGCTCCGATAAATCTTCACGGTTATATTACTTCCAAATCGTTTCAAAGTAATTATGAAATAATCCATTATATGTTATAATTTACACCAACCGATACAGCATGCTATGTACTACCCGTTTCATAATACATTATTTCGGTTTCCAGCGTATAGATTCCGGGTTCGATTCTTATGAGGGTAAAGGAAATTGGAAGTAGATTTTCTTGGGGTTCTCGTGTTTCTATTGGAGAAACTCATATCAACTTAAAATTTCTGTGGCGAAAGTATAAAATCTCATTGAAATCTCAAAACATTTTCAAATATCCATCAAGATCAAGACATTCCTTGAAAACTTGTTTCATATGCACATCTCCTCATAGTTTGCTTAAGTAAAATCTATATACTTACATTCGATACTTAACGTTAATAGGTAATCGATAGTTCTCGTAAACAAATCAAATAAAGAGATTTCTCAGGATATTGAAAGAAAACTCTCTCATAAAGCGGGCTGTAAAATGGTTAGGGTTTTATGCTTACCCATGAGCGGATATATCTGCATACATAGCCACAATAATAAGATGACTGAAATTCAGACGAACTGAACGGCAAAAGGTTATCGTTATAGAAACAGCCTCCTATTCTGATAACCCCGCCCCAGCATACTGGGTTAGATTATTCATAGTACTTGTAAATAATTATCATAGGTAATCCCACTCGTGACTTGAAAAACGCCGATAAATTTATTTAGGGGCGTTCCAAGTCAGGAGTTGCATTTAAAACGTCTAATTAAGGATTAATATGTAATATAATTATATTTAATAAAATGTATTTAAATTGAATTATTTGAGTAGACTGCCACGGTAGGTACTAAAAGGCATTCATGACGTGGTTGTTTACTGTGAACAAAACGCGATAAGTTAGTAAACCTTCGTAGTCTACTGGCCGAAATTAATTATTGGAGATATCTTACATAAAGCATAATTATTTATATCATGGAATAGTTCTTAATGATGCATACTGGTAAGTAGTTTTCTTTAAATATAATATTATGGACTTAAATCAGATGCTCAGGTAAAAGATTTGGACGAGTCCAATCTAAAGGGGGATAATGATTAGCTTGTCTCTTTGCATTTATCTCCCATTTTTCATAGGCATTTACATTAAAGTATTTATTACGTATCCCGTAAAATATACGGATTCCTGATCGGATGTATGCATAATCTTCACTGTATTTGCACTGCATTTAACGTACCGATATATTGGTGACTTGCATAAGTCGCTGCCTTAAAGAGTCTTCGACCTGATTAGAATAAAAAGAAAAGAAGACGTGTCTTTATCACTTTTGTAGGAAGTTGTAAAGAAAATTCGATAAATATTGAGTGAATCAGATCTGTGATTGGCTGATTTCAGGTTCATTCTCATATGTTATTGGTACAATTCGAAAGAAAAACACACAGGGAAATTGTATTTACAAATCTAATGTCATTTCTATTTGTTTCACTATCTATGTATTCCAGGATGTGTGGAGTTGAAAGATATTATTTACTGTCCATATTTTAGTATTTATTTCACAGTGTAATAATTATTTTAATGTAATTTTCAATATTTAAAAATATTAAAGTAAATGAAGTTCATATTCAGGTTATGAAATTAAGAATTATGAAATTTCATTGAATTTGTTAAACATGGGCCTAATTGTAGGCCACCATTTAAAAGTACTTTTAAACAATAGAATTTTAAACTTTATTCACAGTTCCTGCTGGTATCTGCTGAAGTTAAGTCTTCTCAATACAGGAAAAGCAAAATAATATATAAACTTTGCCAGCATTAAACAAAGAAAAACGCTAGAAGAAACCAGAAGCATCGGAAAGTTTCTGTGCACTTTACTGTACATATGTAACAATAAATTGCTATTCTGTACTCTGAAATATGGCTCTTTTTAACATTCTCCGGTACTCATGAGTCACGACGTCATCACTTTTTGACGTTTTATGGAGTCAAGTGAACTTCCTCACCCCTGGTAGAGATCGGCCAGCCATCAAGTATGTAACCAACATATTTAATTTAAAGAAAAATTATTTATTAAGCTAAATTATAGATCCATAAAATGCTTAGGGGGCGAAGTCAGTATCGGGCTGGCTTTCTGTGCCCAAGGTTGCGGTTTCAATCCCGGCCCAGATCGATGGTATTTATGTGTGCATAAATGTGGCAGACCCATGTCTGTAGATTTACGGGTAAAAGAACTCCTCCAGAGCAAAATTTCGGCACACCGGTGACAGTCACAGGCCTAAGATGTAGTACATCCCCGTCTTTAAAAAAGTAAATAAATAAAAATCCAACCCATAAAATATTTATAATCCATTTTATGGTGAAACTAATAATTATTATAACACAGCTCTAGTGCCTGGGGAAGAAGTTGATTCATAACTTCCCCCTCCTATTGTTAGACATTAACATGTTTTTGGATATATTTAATACCCTCTCTTGGGTATACGTACCACAGTTTGAGAACAAAGGCTATTATGCCTGTTATTTCGGGTCGCCATAGCCTAGACGCTTGCCAGGACAGTTTAGCTCAGGAGATGAAAGATGAGCAGTTTGTGACGTCGTAACTTAGTTTAAAGCCACTTTGTGCGCCTCTAAAATACGAAGTGCGGGTTCCACATCTGTGGCCCTAGTGCCAACACTTATGCCGTAACGCGATACGTGTTAAAATGCCTGTTTGCGATATTGTCATATGGAACGGCGTTTGGATTACATTATTTCTTTTTTTAGTTAAAAGGCCTATTAATTTCTTTACCCTTACCATAGGCAGAGGAAGAATTGAAATTCCATCCTCAGTATTCAGCATAAACCCTAACAATTCCAAAGTATTTTTTTGTTACGTAGTCTATTTTATCACGGGGGTGAACCTCGGAAACCAACAAATTACTATTTCTTTACATTTATTCAGATTAGTTTTATCGTTCTTATAAGGCTTTAATAATCCATTTAAAACTAAAATAGAGTTTCTCGGGTTTTGAGCCAGGGAGTTGATTTAATGGGTTCGAGCTAGTTGTCGAGAGCTCAACTCAACTCACCTGGCTCAAAACCCGAGAATCTGTTCACTGTCTCGCGATACAAGAAGCCCGAGTAACTCTAATTTATTATCAACGTCGGGAAAGCCTCAAATTCATTTAAAAGTGACCTTTTTATTATAAGTAAACACATCACATTGAAAGAACAATATGTATTATAGGGCCTTATTGTTTAAAATGTTGATGCACTTTTTGTGAAATTTGTCCAAACATAAATACCATGACAACACCGCGTGATTGATTGCTGTTAACACCATTGCAGATAAAAAAGGATGCAGCAATCTAAAATAGAATTTAAAATGCAATTTGAAATTAATGAAAACATAAATTGTTCACTACTTAAATTACCAAGAGGAGGGGAGGCTGTCCTATGGTAGATGACGCAGCGGTCGAGTGGTAGGCCTTGTCCCTTCTGGGATGTTAGCGCCACGGAATTAGTTAGTTACGGCTGTCAAGCTCACAACATAGTCAAGTAGTATTTTTTATCTCGTATTTTACTTAAACTATTTAAAATCTGTCTCCATATTTCATAAAAATAATGTTTTATTGGCAAATTAGACTATTATCTTCGTATTTGTGATCCAAGTAGTTATAATAAAGAAGCAAAAATTCAGAGTTATGTGCCTTGAGGTACCCTGCCTTGGTATTGCTAGGGCTGATGCTAGTCCCTGAGTACAAAAGTGGGCATTTCAGAAACTATTGTTTGTGAGTCTGTGAAGAACACAACGAAAATCGTACCAAAATATATTTTTAAAATTTATGTTAAGTATTTTCCACAGGTGTGGCACGAAGCATGTTGAAAGTTTTTGACTTACTCATACTGCCAAGCTACATGACGAACATATTTTTATCGGGTTTTATCGGATGTGACCCTTTGTTTACATTTTTGAACTGCCTGAACTAGGATGTAAAACTTTTTTCGTATAAATTATTTGAGGGGTAGTTAAAGCTATAATCTGGACACCTCTTACTCAGACTTAAGCGGAACAATATAGCGTGAGGTGAGTGTGCATGTTCACTTAGGCCTATCCTAAGTCGGAATCTGGACCGATTCCACTTAGATTTGGTTTAGATCGGGATAGTATGTGACCTTAGATGTCTTAGGTTTCAGCATGTTTTCAATGTTTTGTACTGGTATGAGCTTGCCACTTCGCTGCTTAACAATCATGTATTTAAATTGAATATCGCATTTCAGTTGTTCGACAATCGAATTTCTGTCACAGCACTTCAGTCGTCACTCTTCATCAAGCTTAGCATTTGCTATGAAAACCAACCCACTTTACAGATATAGAGTGACAGAATAACTGGATGTAACTCTTATAAGACTTTTCTCGTTGGTCTGGGTGACGTAGTTAATATGGCACTATACTTCAGCCCAAGTCACTGGTTTGATTCTGGTATGTGCTATCTGCGATCGCATGAATGTATTAGCCCCATGTCTGCAGGTTTAGGGCCAAGTAGAACTCCTGCGAAACAAAATTCCGGAACACCGGCGACTGTCTATCCCACAGCACCCAACCATATGACTTTGTCTATTCTAGGCAATATCTATGGATGTTGTTATTTTTCCTTCTCGTTCAGACTCTACTGTATAGTGTGAAAGATAAGCAGGGCCGTGGAAAGAAAGCAAGGGCCCCAGAGACAAATTTTCCGGGCCCCCGTCAAATATTAAATTTACTACTCAACTCGCCCTTTATAATGTATGCAACAAAAGGATTGTGTAATGATATTACTTAATTATTAAGTGCCACAATGGTACCGGTACTCCATGAGATTGTCTGGTAGACAGGACTGTCTGACTGTCAGTCTGTCCATGTGTCTTTAAGCAGGATAACTCAATAATACGCTTTATCGGATTTTCATAAAACTTGGTATACAGTTTATAACGCCCATGGAACGAAGCCTATTGATTTTGGACCAAATCGGTTAACTGATGCCTGGCCGAAACGGAAAAATACATTAAAATGTCCTAATTAGGAATAATTTTATATGTATGTACCAGTTTAATCTTTTGAAAATTATGATTTTAAATACCGAAGGTTAGTGAGGCCTACTGTTGAGTCCGAAAGGATTTCTGGTTCTACTTTTAAAAAATATCAATTTTTCTTCAAGAATAATCCGTTTCAGATTAACTGATAAATTCCCTGTCACCGTTATACGACAGGACAATGCAGATAAATAAACACATAAAACATAACTTAAGCTGCTTATTGACTTATAACCAATTTTATTTTAGAGTAAATTTACAAAGTAAAAAATAAAACCTGGTCGGCCGGGCCCCGGGGCTGCAGCCCTGGCTGCCGCTCCCTCTCGTCGGGCCTGAAGATAAGGACAAAGTAGAAGATGTTCATAATCAAAACAATATCGTTACAGTTGTTCTAGAGAAATAAAAAAAAAATAAACAAACATACATTAATAAGAAAGTAATGACAATTACTCTAATAGTAGATATTACAAATACACAATTAGGCCTACAGGTAAGAACAGACAAACATTGTAATGTTTTACAAGTTCATAAATGTAATATAATAAGTTATAGCTAAGGCCGGAAGTTAATGCTCTGTCAGAAGAGAAAATGTGCATGAGAATATACTAAAATTGATAAAATATGCTAAAATTGGTAAAATATGCTAAAATTGGTAAAATATGCTAAAATTGGTAAAATATACTAAAATTGGTAAAATATGCTAAAATTGGTAAAATATGCTCCGGAAGTAAAGAAGTATACTCTATCGTTTAAGTAATTTAAATACTTCATGTTCTTCCGCTAGCTGAATTACATCATATACTTATTACAAAATTTCAAGGTTAATGCAACAAATTTTAGGAAATTGAAATCTAATAAATTAAAACGTCGCTTTGATATTATACAATCAGTTCCGAGAGCATTAGGCTATGTACTGTACTATATATTGTGCAGTAAGTTCTCAAAACATTCACTTAGCCAAATATGCTGTAAATGTTCGAATTAACAGAGATATGCACAATACTTAAAATCTGTCAGAAATATTCCGTTAAAAATATTAAAAAGTTAATAAAATAGGCACAGGTATTTCAATATCAAGCAAATACAATATGATGCATGATCGAAATGTTATCTAAATATGCAAGAATATGCCAAATGAAGCAACACATTTTCCGTTATTTATTTCATGTTTTGTACACATTTTAACACTAACTTGTAATATAATGCATTATTAAAATATGATTTTAATAACTTTCCAGGCCATAGTTTTAGCCTGTGCTTGCGTAGTGGTACTACCTCAATAAAATAACTCTACATACTACACTACTGAGATGTGGTTCTCCCGTTGTTATCTCGATTAAGAATTTTTGACGATCACTATACTTTCTCTGTACTAAGTGTATGCGAGAAGTTCAAAAGGAGTCAAGATGAGAAAACCGTACAATTAATTTCAAATGTATGACCACCCCTTACTTCTGTTGCCATTCAGAACTAGACCTACAGTGTTTAAATAGTAACTGGGAACCACAATAATTATACCGTATGCAGATTTGTAACGTATCAAACACCAACCTTTTTATAGTAGGTTTATAGATAAATAATAAACAATAATTTAATGTAATGCCTTAAAGATTCATCATACTTACGAAATTTTGTATGTCACAAGACTTGTGTAACCCATAATTCTGGTTAAGTTTAGTTATGCACACTCGAGTGCACGGAATCTTTCTGATATGATACGCAGTGGTTTATGTTAGTATGAGGGAATTCTAAACCGGCTCCGCCATGCCCCTCAATCCCTACTTCATCCCTTTTTTGCTACGGCTAAAAGCCTCTGGATTCGTTGAGAGAACTTAATGGTTTCACAATTAATCTTAACCTTGTTCGGTATGGGTAATAACTTTCTGTTTGTTTTTCATGTCCTTTTTTCACTTCAAAAGACTAAATTATTGTATAGAATACACTATTTACAAGGCAATTTCATCTAACCCTCCACTTAATATGTGTCTTATCCTCATCACCAATCTTTTGCTCCTGAACCTGAAGCCGACCTGTGTCCATTGGTTACTGTTTGAATGCCAGACTTATGACATCAAACCAATAAAGAGTCGGGGTTATCCTGGAGATGTTCAAAATTCATTGTGAGCACGCCCCTTTCACCGCTTCCCTAGGCTGAGCGTTATTCATGGGCTTTAATGCATGTGGTCGGACTTGATCTCAAACCAATAAGGTTGGCTCACCCAGAGCTGTTGTAGAACAAAAAATGATAAGGAGATTCAATCCTAACTTTAAACAAAGAAAGCTCTAGAAGAAACCAGAAGCATCGGAAAGTTTCCGTGCACTCAAGTGTACATACATATGTAGGGTTAATAAGCGAGATATTTCGACATTTGGAGAAAATAATAAATAAAATGTCATTCAGCCTAACTTGACTTATGTTAAATACTAGATTCCTAAAGAAACAGTGAACTTTAAGACAATTTTAGGGAACATTTATATACCGTGGTAATATGCAGTTATAAGTGTAAGAAACTTTCGAAAAATACTTCAGCGGTGTGTCCTACTACTAATTGTGGGGATGAAGGGTTTTGTACAGCTGATAAATCTCCCGTATGTGTGAGAATATAATGCAAGGATTAATTGGTGAATGGTACAGAGTAAGCAGATTTACACAGCGATTCATTGTGATCTTGTGTTCGTGTGTCCATCCATTCGCATATAAGTCTGCGAGAATAGGCTGTAAAGCAGATCCAGGAATTCAAACTGAATGGTGTGTATGCTGCTCTAAGTAGGTATTTAGTCATCAAATAGACAAAAAATAAAATGAAGCATTTATAGCGAAGTGACAATATGCGCAAAAGTAGAAGTACAAAAACACAAAGAAACTCTATAAGAGGTATCGAAAGAAAGAACAGAATGAGAGACTGAATGAAAGTTGAGCTGAGAAATAGAAAGAGAAGGAGCGAAATGTTTTAAAGATAAAGGGAATGAGGGAGAAATAGAATGATGAAGAAAGAGGAAAGCAGAGAGATAAAGGTAGAGAAGGGGGAGGCGTAGATACATGCGAGAAGGGTAGCGAAAAACGAAATAAAAAATTAACAGAGGGGGAGAGAGAGAAAGAGAGAGAGTGGGGGAGACAGGTGGAAATATATAGAAATAGCAACACGTAAGAAGTCATAGAGAAAGATGGGGACAGAGAGAAACAATGAGATAGAGCGAAGGAGAGAAGAGAGACAATGCATAATGAACAACCTGTATTTAAAACAAAATCAATTCTGTTCGTGTTAATGTTAATATCATAATAAAATGATTTCATTTCTTGTAGTAAAATTCCGTTGGTTTCAAGAAAATGAGCAAAAGAGGCTTCGAGTTGACCGGCGCTATGTGCTGTCATCTGTCGGAAAAGACAAGAACTACTATAATTAGTTGACCCGAAGGTCAGGGCCGTAGCAAAGTCCTTCTGCGCCCTTGGCGAGTTTGACAAATCTGCGCCCTCCAATACTGGGGGGTCTGAACAATTTTTTTAATTTCTGTAAAATTGTTTATTATTTAATATGAAAACACTGCTATTAACAAAGAAAACCTAAACCTCAATTTGAAAGTGAACTAGGTGTTGGACGTTTAAGGTACTAAAACCTTATTTTCACACGATTGAACTACTTTAAAAAGAATTAAATAATAAAATCTAGTATCAAAAGTAAATTACATAATAGGCCTGAGGCCTACTAAAATGTTTAACACATTAATATAGGTAAAAGTATTTTTTTTTCGAATAGTTGAACCACTTTCATCTGAATAATAACGTACATTTTAATTTTTATTGCTATATCATTCTCTACTGTTCATGATTTATGTTATACTCTATCAATAAAAAACGTGTTAATTAAAGAACGTTGCATGACTGCTTTTGTTTGTAGACAATCGGCATAATACTACAGTTAGTTCATTTGCAGTAATTTTTAATAACCTGAAAGATTTCTCCCAGTAACGTGGAATTTTTATTGCTTGATAAATTGCACCAGTCTAAAAAAAGGCGGGATTTTTCATGGTTAATTTTGCGCCCTCTCTGTACCTGCGCCCATGGCGGGGGCCCATCTCGCCATCGCCTAGGTACGGCCCTGCCGAAGGTCAAAGTGCCGTTTTTTTAGTGAATGTATAATCTCAAAACTTAAATATTTAGGCTAATTATAGTCGAAGAAAAACAGTCGTAATGCAACTTGCCTATAATGGTGATTAAGATACTCGTTTGAAAATTACGAAACTCACGTTGCTCGTTTCATAAACATACTCGTATCTTAATAAATGTCATTATAGGCTTGATGAATAATGTACTAACTTAAATGAAGATTTATATGAAAACACTACAGAACCGAAACTCCCGTGTGAAATTAATGTGTTCTTGTTCCTGTTTCTCTCTCTAGCACTTAGAAACGTTTAGCATGTAAAACCATAATTTTGCAATGATTTGATATAATTTAATGTGTCGAATAACAGAACAAAATGGCTTATATTATGAACCTCAAATTATACACTAGACATAAAAATACACTGACAGTTGGTTTGCAAATAGGCTAAGTGGTTACTAAAAATCAGAGACACTGAAAAGATGTTGAATACACTTTAAGTTCGTTGTTCAAATGTTTGTTGTAAGCCATGGTAGGTTCCAGTGTCTCAACTCTTTACCTTATACAGGCAGGACATATTATAAATGCATCGCCTACACCGGGTATTAACTGGAGCTTAGAGGCTATCAAACCCATGTTATGGGGATCATTCTCGCCCTTATGACCATATTAAACACTACTTAACTCTGCAAGACACACACGGCTTTCTCATATCTGTGAGATAAATAGCACTATATATTCACTATATATTCATTATTTGCACTAAATTGAGGATTTTGCATATAATGTTTTTACGCTCATTTCTAAGCACAATGCACAACCATCTGTGCATAATACGTAGGATCCAATAAGATTATCGAACTTTAAAATCCTTTATTTCCACATTATATTTAATAACATTCCTTTTGAAAGTTGGATATTAAAAGATGAAAGCGGTTCTATTGTTACGTGAAATAAGTTACAGACGTTTCTAGATAGGAAAAAAAAAACTTTTTAGCTCTCCTATAAAGTTCTATTTGTGACGTCGTGTCCTTCAGCTTCGCCAAATGCATATGCATTGCCCACATAGAGAATGAAATATAAGAACTGATTAGAATAACAATAAGTTATATGAACGTACAAAACAATTTTTACACTTGATACTTGGATTTTGCTTTCGGTAAACCGGCAGGATTACACATGGAAACACTTTAACAGTCATATTAGTCAAGATGAACGTCAGGTAACCAATACTACACTACACTATATACATTTCCTTGTATTAAGAAGTGAAGTCAGTTTTTCGACTAATATAACCGAGCGTGTATGGCAACATCGTGACGATAAGGACATTGGTACAAATGATTGCCAATATTTTACACAGAAATTGGTCATTTCATGCGCAGCTTAGGTAGCACAAACCGTTACAAGAATGAAAAGCATATTCACTTCCACAAGTAAGAATTACCGAGCCAGGTGGCCGTGATGGTAACATCTTGGACTCGCGTTCGGGAGGTCCCAGGTTCAAATCCCGTGGCCGGCCAATTTAATATGGGTTTTTCATGGTTTCCCCAGTCATAAAGGCAAATGGTGAATTGGATGTTTACATACGATGATTCATCCTCACCATTTCATCCTGTATCATTTTTATTTAAATTAATATCAGTTGAAATTTACTCCATAAAAATATACCAATAATAGAAATAATTGACAATCATAGTTCCATGGCCTACCCTACTTTATAGACACAGATATCGAACTCCTGATATAGCCTCTTAGCTAAAAGGAGTATAAACAGAGTTGAATTAAAAAAAGCAAGTATTATCATGATTTTGTACAGTATATGTTTTGTTGTATAGCACTGATCAAGAAAAGTCCAATAACCTTCAATTATCATAGACTATTATTGTTAATGTTTGTATTGTCTCTTTGAATTTTCATGCATTGCCATCCCAGCTGTGCATCTCATATGATTTTAATCCTCTGAGTTATTATATAGGCTTATCATAGAAATTGTTACTATCTGAGCATGGATAAAGGATTAATTAATAAATACGATAAGAAACTATATTATCACAATAAAATACATTTAAAATTAACAATACCAATTTTGAAATAAAACAACATATTTTAATTTCTCAACATTTCAACGCAATATTACTTAAATGAATGTAACGTAAGAAAGGTTGTATTGAATACCTATAATTTCGTTGGTTACGCCTACATTGTGTGAAAATGACAGAAGTGAATATTTTCTCTACTGTGATAAATTTTAATGCTGCATATGGCTATTTGAAGTTCCGCATTGAGCAGACGAATAGTTTCTTGCCATACATGCCAGGCAAAAGTACTCGAAAAATCCGACCTCACTTTCTGTGCCGCATGCTAACTCCAGTATTTACGTCACAGCTCAACGTACAGAACAGACACACTATGAGACCAAAGACTCTTGTTTTGAGGTACAATATAACAGAGATACAATAAAACTTGTTTATGCTTGTCAAAAACTCTATTACATTTTAACACAGATCAACAAAAAAGGATCAAAAACATATAATGACTTGGAATACCCTAAAATCAGAATTACGTCGATCATTATCATCAGGTCCCAAAGAACCCACAAAGATATTGTTAAGAGTGCAACAATGCATGGAAAATCAGCAAATGAAATAAAATTAGCACACTTCCGATGTATAAAAAAATCACCCAGGTCTATATCTGCCACCATAAAGTACGAGATCTCAATTACAAATGAAGTTACACTCAGAAGCAAACCCATCAAAAAGAAATAATATACAGACTGTAAATGTGTTAATGACATGGGGATATAGACCTTATCTTCACCAACTTTACGAAGAGAACTATGCTTAGTTGAATAATGTAGCCTGTACTCCACAATTTTATCTGCAATGCCACCTTCTACCATTCCTCTTAAAAACATACTTAAATATCTGTTCAAAAGTGGATCGTAAAGGAAATATAGTTCTCTATGTATATAGGCAAAATATTCACTAAATTTGTAATATTCATATGGATCATTAGGACATACATATCGCTTAAACATATCATATTCCGTCATCGACGCCAATACTACAGATGTTTTAGTGTAAAAGCCAAATGCAATTGCAGAACTGTAGTTCGAAAACACATAAGAACGATTTTTAATATGAAATCCATAGGCACAAGCCAAATCGTCAAATTGTGCAAAGGAACTAAAAGATAAATTATATCCTTCAAGTTCTTCATAAGAGTCAATCTGGTGCATGTATCCAGGTTCAAACAGATATGTTGTAAAGAAAGCTTGGAACACGGTGTTGATACAAAGCGAATACATCACCCAGCAAGAAAAGAAGATGCGAAGAACAATTGTTCTGGGCATCTCAGGGACGACTATGCCAAGATTCACACTCCAGAAACATAAGAAACAGTGGATAGTATCTCTGTATATATCATGTTCTCTGGTATTTCCAGATGACAGATATTTGCAAATGCATGTCGTCACAGCGATTGCCATAAAGAAAATAAGCCAAGTGTATGCAGAGAAAACTCGGGATAAGCTTTTCCACCTAGGCATTTTGTCTGCAAAAGGCAAAAAGAACGTATATCTTTCTGTATAGAAATATCTTGATTTAGAATTTCTTGATACAGAATATTTATTTTAAGATGTTTGAAGAACTTGAATTTCTGTTGAGCACGAAACATTAGTAATGCCCATGTATTCCTCAAGCTGTTCCTCAAGTTTACCTATTAACGGTACATGGCGGTTAACATAAGAAAACTCCCTTGGGAATACTTCATTAAAATTTATTCTGCAACAACTTAAATCGTGATCATATTTCATCCAGGTGTGATCTTTGGTGAATTTAATTTTACTTCCATCCCTGAAACATCTGTTCACGAGGACTTTCTTTTTAAATTCCCCACATAATCCAGATGGAGGTCTGTATGGATACCAGGAGTACATTATCACATCGTTAGGCTCCTTATGTAGATATATTACGTTTTTTAAGTCATGCCAACGCGCTAAGTGTTTCAGAATACGAGATATCAGTTTCTTAGGTGTTTTCTCAACAGGAATAATTATAAAAAGAGCTTCTAAATTTAAGTAACCGACTTCTATCATTATACTAAAAGCAACATCATATTCGGCCAAAATTTTTTCGTCACTTGTCCCGGTATATGTTATGAACACTACATAGGCTTTGTAATTAATACGTCTTATAGAAGATAACCTTACCCTAAAGGTCGGGGTCAGTATAACCTGCCACTTACAACTCAAATGTATTTTCTCAAGCAATCTATACAGGTAGATGTTACCACTAACCGAACTATCTATGTATCCTTCAAATTCTTCAGAAAATGGTGAGGTCCCATTAAATTTCTGAATGGTATAAACAGCATCCGAGCTAACACCCTCATGTAGGCAGTAATTTGGAATTTCCACATATTCGTAGTAAAGTTCACCAAACGGTGTATTCAATTGAAGGGTATACTCCGCCACAGGTCCAAACACTACAATTGTATCATTTTCTAGTACAATGTCTTTAATTATTTCCACAGCACACAATGGCAATAAGTCATCATGCTCCTTTGGAACAATTCTCGATGTTGTCTCCCGGAAGAAAAGAAGGGCACACACCTGAAAGATAGTTAAATAGGTTTATTTATCATTATCGTTTGTAACAACTTATTTTAGCATACGGATATAGGCCTATTTCGACTAATAATCTCATGAATCAGTGACCTATCCAGTATAAGAATATTATGTAGAAGTTCGAGCAATCGCAAGTGTCTATTGTCAAAATGTTATCCTCTAATTTTTATCACTTAAATTTCATCGCACCTACATACAATGGTTTTCTACGTAAATTCGTAGACATTTATGGTATTCCAAGGTTAAGAGTAAAATATGTAGTTACATAGAAATATCAGCACTAGTTGTGAGGAAGAAGGGAACGGAATCTGCCTGCAGTCCAACAGTCACATGGAATTTGTGGGATGAAAGGCTAATGATGAGTAAGATGAAGAGACAAGGGAAACGGCAAGAGAATGAAGAGTGCTGGTGAAATAATCCCAAGGTAACCCTTAAAAATCCCGACCTCATCCAATACTAATATGCTTCAGAGTCTGAGTTTGTATCGCAGTGAGTCTGAACTTCAGACTCACTGCGATACAAACTCAGGTCGTCGTAAGCTCGCTCTCTGGCACGGAGCTTCCGGAAGGTTAATACGGTGAGACGAAATCACTGTCTTCTAGACTGTATTGCTCGTGTATACACTGCCTGTCCTATACGGCTAATTTTGCGTACGCGGCGATATTACAGATGGCAGCACCTTTCACACCCAGCTGCAATACCCTTTACATTACCGTATGCTGTGTTGCACTCTGAAGTATAAACTCGGAAACTGAAATATGCTGGAATGTCATGCTATCTGGGTGTGAACTGTGTCGCCTCTACTGGAGAAATTAGGCAATTTAACAATACTCTGAACTCCATGTTAAAATTAAGCATGGACAGGCAGTGTAATTCTCGAGACGGCGGTGGACGAAATCAACTGCTTTTGCATTATGTGGTCGTATAACGTATAAATTGATTGTTTTTAAGTATGGTCTTGTATAAATCTGAGCCAATTCATTTTCTTAATATTCATAAAAAGAATTTTCGTCGATTAAGAAAATGTCTACATTTGCCAAAAAATAAATTTTACTCACAACTGGATTTTAGATTTTGAGGTTAGATTTTAATAGGCCTACATAAGCCTACCATCTTGAATAAATTCTTGATAGGTTTATTGATTTCTCAGAGCTGGTTACCATGTTCTAATCCACAAAAGAAGCAAATAGAAAAGAAATAGAATAGAAAAGAAAAGAAGGCCAAAGACAAAAATAGATGACATTAAATATGTGAATAATGAGATTTATTACAGTTATGAAGGTATATGTAGGCCATGCTGCTTTGAAGTAGTACAGAAAAGGAGAATAAGAAGCAACAAAAGACAAACAACAATTAGACTTTACCTCCAAATTAATCAGATGACTAATGAACTAGTAATATTTGTGAACAGATTTTATGAGTAATACATATCTCTATGAAAAAAAGTTTCTGTTAACTAATAAATCATATTATTAATTCTATGAATATTAAATAATGCTATTAGAAAGTTCTATGAAACAGTGTTCTTGTTAAAAGTTATACAGTAAAAAAGTTATAAGTTAAATATGTTAGAATTTCGGTTGAATTAATTTTTTTAGAATTTCGTTCGTTTTTTTTAGCAAACCTCATAAGCGAAAATATTATTTCATAATTTGCAACTAGCAGTGTGAGGAATTCAATATTTTACATCATATTTGAAGTCTAATGCTAAATACAACCAATAAATTCGAAATGCAATGTGCAGAGAAGGGAAAAGTATTTTAGCTTTTCAATAATAATCTAAATTTAGTTTTACCTGGAAAAATATTACTATCTTCATAGCGAAAGGATAGTTTCGTTCCTTTTTTTCACCACACGATAGCTCTTGGAAGTGAGGAAATGTTCTATTCCAACGGAATAAGCTGATTAAACTATAAGCTGATGAACTGTGGGAATACTTTTTGCTTAATTTTGAACAGTTTACAATTTAAAGAGCACAGTTAATTTTATAATTAACTCTTGTTATTTTCAACTCTACCAGATAAGAACGTTTTCTTATTAATCAACCAGCTTTTAGAATACTTTACTTTAGACGTCTTGATGGTGCAAACACAGGGAATAAACTACAAGCGAGACATTATGAATGCTTTTAGTTTGCTTTTAAATAAACCTATTTTCTGCTCTAACGATTTCCTTTACCGGACAATGGGTTTACAAAATGACAAAATGACAAAATTCAATGCTATACTTTTTCTTGCAAATGTAATGTAACAGTAACAATAAGCAAAATGCAAAATGTAGGCAGATATTTAAAAGCGAATCAATTTTATTAGTAAGCCTATGTTAAGTAAAACAGTTTTAGCAATTTTTAGTTTTTAACGTCTTATTTAGCCATTTTTAGGTTTAATAAGATCGGATTGTGACTGTCTTGACAATGAAACAGATTGTTAGCCTATGTTAAAATATCACAGCTTGCTAGCAAGGAACAAAATAGTTTAAAAACTAAGACTCCGGGCCATACTTATTATGAGGCGTGTTTTTAAATTAAGTACCGATAATTTTTTTAATGACATTTTCCAAATACTTTATTATCATTCATTACCTTACACCTTACACTACTTCTCCACATAGTCACCGCCGTTATTCAGGCAAGTGTCGTAACAGGAAACCAGTTTTTGTATGCCTTCGTAAAAGAATGATGCCGCCTGTAATGAAAGCCAAGTCTGCACTTTTTATTTCACGTCATCATCGTCGTTCAAATGTTTTCTGCCAAGGAAATACAATGCAGAACAAAAGACGTAGAACGCTTTCCCGTGGAATCCTTTTGGTTCATGACAATGCCTGGCCACACGCAGTCAAACTCAAGATCTGGATCGCATCATTTGGTTGGGAACAGTTCGACCACCCTCTCTACATTCCGGATTTGGCACCAAGCGATTTTAATCTGTTTCTTCGTTTGAAGAAATTCTTTGGTGGAAAACATTTCAACGACGATGATGTTGTGAAATAAGAAGTGCAGAAACAAAAACGGTTTTAGCAATTTTTAGTTTTTAACGTTTTGTTTGCCGATTTTTAGATTTTATGAGATCGTACTATGTGACTGCCATTACGATGAAACAGTTAGCATATGTTAAAATATTATGTGTTTTTTCTCTGTGCTTAGGCTTCACTTTCAAATTTAATTAAAATTAAATTAAGTTGACATATCAATGATTTTTGGAATTAAGAAAAAATCAGCTTCAAACTTGTGGGTCATATTTATCTCCCTAAAATGGAGAGGTAAAACTAAGGTAAGGAAAGAAAGAAAGATCTGATGTTTCTTTGGAACATGTAGCCGTGTTCTTTAAAATATGTTGCTATATTGACTTGTAACTTATAATTCATTCTCCTAGTGACCTTTGAGTTAATTACTACCCTTAAGGCAACTAATATTTCTACTTTAAGACACTTTAATAAAATGTTATTGTTGTTACAACGCGGGTTGCACCGCGGGGTGTGTTGTCAAATTATGTCTTAATGAACTCTTGTTAATGGGCGTCTTCATAAATCTCGTAATGTACCAGCAAACGAGATTGTATTGCCGTAATACAAACAGCGTAAGCTGCAGAAATTAGTGACCTCAAACGAGACAAGCAAACGACAATTTTACAAACGCACATAGACTGTAAGCTTAAGGAATGTGATAGAGAAAGACTATTGTTTAGAGTACCAGCCAACCTCCTTTCAACAATTTCCAATTATATATAACAAAACCACTCATGTAATATTCCCAATTTAATTAAACGAGCAATGTATTTTTCCCTATCGAAACTTGTTGGAACCCTGGAATATTTTATAATAAAGCAAATAAGAATCAAGAACAGTTTATCGAGAAAAAATATAAATTCGTAAAAATTACAAATTCAATTTGAAACGGTACTTAAAAATACAGGGAAAATGCCTTAAAACGGAGAATGGTAATCAAGTGAAGGATCTGTCCCTTCAATAAGCTTTCAATGGTTTAATGATTATGATTCAATATGTGGACAGCTGAATTCTGTACATGGAGTGACATCCAGCTTACTTCTTTGTATTTTTTGTCCCCAGTCTGAATTGAAAATGCGCTGTCGCGTAGATTTGCAATAAATTTCCTTCTTAAATAAATTTGGATGGGTTTCTTTTGAATCATACAAAAATTCTTTGATATTACTAACTTGATGTTATATTTGTAACTGTCATTTACTAATCAAGATTTGTTCATATTGATTTCAGTATTTATTGCTACCTGTTTATACTCGTAAATATGAGTTTATCAAGTTATTTAATGGTAAAGTTTGTTAGCCTTTACGCTTGTATGATTATTGGTTGGTTAGGTAGCTTTGTATCTGTCATAGGTTAATCTGGTTTAGTCTCACATATTATGAATATCTGGGATAATTTTAATGTTTAAGAACTGTATTTGACAGCGTATTAAACATTAAATCTCGTTGTGTTTCCTGCTAGTATGTGATTCCTGTTTAACTGTTTACGATATTATATCTTGCTTCATAACGTTTTCTCTAGCTATAATCTTTAGGTTCTTTCATAGTTTATCATTGGTTTATTTGAATCTCACTTATTCATCTACATCAGCGTTTCTCAACCTATGGTCCGCGGACCATTGGTGGTCCGCAAAGATGGTGCAGATGGTCCACAAACATAATTTAAAAATATCAAAAAGCAAGTGGAAAGTAAAGAAGTAAAATTTTTCACATATTTCGTTATAATGACTTATAATTAATACCCAAATATTAATAACATAGGCCTTCTTTTAAAAATGGGATGTAGAATTAGGGGTCCGTAAATTTTTTTAGGCATTTTAGAAGTCCTCGGGTTCAAAAAGGTTGAGAAACGCTGATCTACATAATAGTTTTAGCTTGTTTAAGCTGCTCCAGCCATAGCAAGACGGATGGTTTCCCCGATACATGGAACTCTCTAGAAGTGCGAAAGGAAAGCAACCACCAAAATTAATTGGACATCATTTTTTTAAAGGAACAGATATAGCGAGACAAGTTAAAAGTAGTATGGTTTTGTCACCTACGTCACAGGTGGCCCAGGTGGCGCGGTAGGGGAAACGGGTCACGTGACAGGTGGCGCTGTAGGGGAAGGTGGGCGTGGCTATGACGTCACGGATTCTGATTGGTTGGATTGGGTCACATGACAGGAGGCGCTGGAGGGGAGGGTGGCGCGGCTATGACGTCACGGATTACGTCATTGGTGGCCCGGTAGGGGAAGGCGGCGCGGTTATGACGTCATGGAGGGGAGGGAGGCGCGGCTATGACGTCACCACAGGTGGCCCGGTAGGGGAGGGTGGCGCGGTTATGACGTCACAAGTGGGCGTGGCTATAACCACGTGATTCAAAATGGCGTCGGTTCCGGTTCCTATTGCAAATGGCGGCGGTTCCGGTTCCTATTTCAAATGGCGTACGAAGCGCGAAATTTAAAATTTGGGAATTTATAATATAATTGGTTACGTTTCCGGCGCGAAATTCAAAATTTGGTATTTCATAATGAAAATGGCTACGTTTCCGGTTCCTATTTCAAATGACGGATGGTGGGAAATTTAAAGTTTATATATTGGTAATGTTTTACAAAATGGCGGCATGGCTTACGTCATCAGAGGATTGAGAGGAGGAATGATTTATGACGTCACAACAGTTTTTAATCTTTATGTCTTTTTTGCATGGAAGTATATAGATCACAACGCATAAATACGTCATATTCCTACACATAGGTTTTCTGTAAGATGACTATTTCAGTAAAAAATATCCCTGAGAGCGTTATTTTATTCCTTCGTAAATATGGTAGCTTTCGTCTTAAAACTATATTTTATTTGTAAGATGATAATCCTAGCCCAAGGGGTTAACTCAGCTTCTGGCTTAGCGGATAGTCGTAAATTTTCCTATCATGATCGATGCATAATCTTACGTGTTGAATTATCTTCAAATCCCCCAGTATAATGTCGGAATAATATTATATCATACTTCATTATTCAAAGGCGTTTTGTAAAGTCAATGTACAGAACTGTGTTAGCATTTTATCATAATCCTCTACATCATCAGTTTTATTCCCACGTTTTGTCACGTACGCCAGAACACCTGGCCGGAAGTTCATCTTACATTACAACTGAATCATGAATTCTTTATGTATGACGTCATCACTCGGACTTGTTCAAACTTGTTTCAAGGTCTTACACGGCACGTGCAGGACAGGTTCAAGGCTAGTCGTAAGTGAGAAGCATAACGCGCAGGATGGCTCTGTATCATGGAACGATGCTTGATATGCATATACAATCTGATCGACGTAAAACTTTTAAAGATTGGCCATTGACGTTTATTGACTTGGACAAAATGAGCGAAGCTGGATTCTACTATATTGGATACAAGGATGTAGTCGAGTGCGCGTACTGTCATACGCAGATAGGACAATGGGAAAAAACGGACGATCCAGCAAATGAACATAGAAGATGGGCCCCCTTCTGCAGGTTTATAAGTAAAACTAAAGGTGAGGTACTCATCGATATGGGACGAGATGTTTGTGGCACAGGTGAAATGATGCATGTTCCTGACGAGCATGATTGTGTACAGCAAGAGTGAGGGGAAGGTGGACAGTATATAATACTTAGTTGTGTGTATGCATAGTTTAGTGATCGTCAAACCTCCAAGATGTCAACAACGAAGCGTGGTCGTAAAAGTGCACCTAAATCTACTACAGCTGCTGCTGCTGATATAATGGATATTACAACGCAAGACTTGTGGGATGCGCTGCAGTCCCCTACCATACATCCATCACAAGCGGATTTACCAAATACACAGTTTCAATCGGAGGAAAACAAGAATAAGAAGACACCTATAGTATCCACTCTAGAGCGGTATTCAGTTGTAAACATCCCCGATGTGAATTGTACCAAACCCTTGAGCGAGCTGCAAATTGGACTTGCTTATCCGGTAAAGGAAGCTCGTTCCGTGTATACAAGGTATGGAAGGAGAATCGTTATAGACTTAATGATTGGATGCAGTGTTTTTCTACCACCAAGGTTCGGGAAGTTAAGTGAAGATCAGCTTCAACAGATGAACGAGGAGAAACTTTCATTGGTGTACTATGGTAAGGAGCCGAAGTCAGATGGATACTACTACCACGTTCTCAACTTTGTGTAATATGGGAAACTTTTTGAGATTTTAGACTCAGTGTGAAGTGTGTGTAACAGACTAAAAGTGATTATACAACACGACAACCGACACCCTACATTCATCGATTTCTCTAGAAAGGTATGTGTTAATAACATGAATCATTTCCCATTCTTATCCATCATAAGCTAAATTCTTATGTGCTTTTTATTTTTCTGTGTTTCAGAAGTTGGAGACTCTCAAGATCATGAGTGATATTCATTTTAGAAATAGGAGACTTTTCAAGTGAAATTCATCTTGTAAATATTCAATAAAACCAAAGTGATAAAAAATGTATTCTTTTGTAAGTTATTTCATAGCTGGATTTTCTCATGTTTGACAAAGTCCAGTTTTCCCTAACATCTCCTATTCCTAATTCCTAGGATGAGGGGCTGTGAAATAAAGAACACAACTCAGGATTATAGAATTTTATTCACTTTATTACAATCTTACTGGGATTTCATCCACAGCGTAAGCATAATAACATTTCGCAATGCACATTTCATATTAGAGTCATTATGAAAAAGACATTTGGTTTCACAGTCTCTTAATTTGTCAAGCTTTGGAACACCAATATCATCCATGTTTATAACAGGTCTCTGCAACAGTTTTTCAAAAAACCGAACCTTTTCCAGTCCTTTACAATGAAGAACATCCACTGGTTTTAAAACACTTTCAAGAACAGGCTTCAAGTCGTCGTAGGGTAAGTATCCACTCTGCCACGGAATTCCATGGATGTTGGATTCGATGTACCGCTGCGACTTTGTATCTGGGTAATTGTTTTTAGGTGGTTGGAGAACAAAATGTGCAAATCTATCATCCACCGAAGACACTGCAACCTCTTTAGCTATAAATTGTTTGCACCTTGACTGATATCCTTGACAGTCGATTATAATCATGTTGTTACACGACATTGGTAACGATGTTGGTTAATGCAGTATACTCTACACTTCGATCGTGTAGAATTAAGCAATAAGCCTTTGTGTTTGCTGGTATATTGTTTGCTGCAGAAATTTCAATCCTGGTGGTACAAGCCCCCGATTTCAGATCTTCGTTCTGCTTGGTGCAATCGATGACATAGACTGGTGTATTTGTGATAAAATCGCTTCTTTTAAGGAGAGGATTGGATGGTTTTTGATAGTATGACTCTTGAAATCTAGCATACATTTCATAAAGGATTCCATACGAACCATTTGTACTGTCTACCATGAAAGAGTGATAGGGGTACTTTGTATCGTTCAAGTATACAGATACGTTCTGGATATCACCTAAATCAAACTTTGAGCAGTCGGCTTCCTTTTTATTCCTACCAGTTTGAAATCCTATGATAACCATCCTAGGTTTCTGCAACTGAGGAGATGTCGTAACGTTCCATGAAATGTTGGTTGCTTGAGGTAATGATGGATGCTCATACAATTGCCAGCTTCTGAAATCTATTGTCAGCGAGCGATCAGATCCCAACATATTCAGTAGTTTTATTCTTTCGACATCGGAGACCTTAATGATAGGCACCATCCACTCGATATCCGTGATGGTAATTTTACTAACTTCTCCTTTGGTGACATTGATCGTGTTTTTCGATCTCATGAGAACAAGTTCCATCTTACAATTGACGAATATTTTATCATAATCTTCAGCGATTCCAAGGATGTGGCTTAGAGGAATGCATACATTAAACTTTTTGTTTTTTATTATAGTCTCCACATTATCGTCGGAGGGGTGAATCCACCCAGCGTTTTCCAATCTTTCACTATCCAGAACGGTGTAAGAACAAATTGCTTTCAATAAGCTTGTAATTCCAGGGTTTCTGCTACGATCGACTGTTTCTCCATGAAGATTTAATTTTATTTCATCGAACAGGTAGAGGAAACCATTATTTACAACCTTTCCCTTATATTCAGCATCCTTATCGTCGGTTATATTTCCAGAAACCATAATAAAACTCCTGCTTACTAATGCATACGAGTTTTCAGCCTGAATAGGAATCCGTATTTCATCGTTTTCACCAAGAGCCGAGTTGTTATACGGTTTGAATCCATGATATTGAAAATTTTCTATGGCATCTTCAAATATAGCCTTGGAGTGTACAGCGAGGATATCCATATTATAACACTTTGTATCCTAGAGACTTGAGATACTTCTTATTCACACGTGTTACCTTCACGACGTTACGACTTGGAGTGTGGTCTTTTTCACAGTGCGTAGGATTATAAACTTTTTTAATCTTAACGGTGTCAAGACTTATTTTTTGAGATTGCTCCGTGGTGGGAACGTATTTGTTAAAATTAAGACCCATTTTTCCTTATTACAATTTTCACAGATACATGCTCTCCTCTAAAGTCGATAAGACGTCCTTTCTGGTCCACAAGAGAGATTGTAATGTCAGATATTTTTTGTATGTTGATTAAAGGTAAGAAAATCAAATATGATGGAACTTCAGTGATCTTGTATCCAGGAGGCACCGTGGGGAAAAATTCATGAATGGTATGAGTCGGCTGTCCATTCAGAAATGATCCGCTTGCGAGATTACACTCCACTCTTATAACGTTAACACCGTTTATATCTGGAGGTCTCTTGGAAACGGTGGCGGTCCTTTTAGGAATTCTATCGGACTTTTCAAATCCCAGTAAATTTGCCACAGAGTTTGGAACGTTGAAAGAAACTTCGAGGAAAGAGTAGATTGTTGTTAGCAACGTGTTGGTGTTGGTAATAACTCTAAATATTTCACTAAGGTCTCTAGTAGAATTTGTCATAGCTTTTATTTCGTACGCTATATAATCAGAAATATCTTCAATCTCGTACGTTCCAGTTGGAATGCTGATGACATGTTCCTTACCTCCTTCATCGATCACTATCATCGAATTGTTGTTTTCAGACACATTAGGTATAGAATTGTATGAGTCAAACCGCAGCAAAGCAATCTCGTAGTCTGCTCCATCTTTCAGCTCAATAGGTGGATGAATCGTGTTGGAGATTTCGGACGTGGATCCGCTTAGAGTGAACGTAGGCATCGTTTTAACACTTGTATGTCTGAGGTGAAGGCTTTTATAGTAAAAATGCTAGACACAAATGTCCACAAATCAAAGTGTTGTATTTCTGATAACGTGTAACGTTGTAAAGTAGTTTTGTATGTGGTCCAACGTAATTTACTATTTCCATAGGAGGTGGTAAGTCTCCATAGCTGTCGAAATAGAAAGCATTCTTGTTACATATTTTTAAGGCTACCCAGTGCGTACCAGGACCTTTGGCATCATCAAGGTTTATAATGATTCGCTCCTGCTTATATGGCTTGGATGGTAAGTTGTTCCTCATGTACACGCCTCTAAAATGTGGAATATCTAGTTTTTTAGCGTATCGTTCCAAGTCGTAGTTAGTTAGGGCTTTTTTTTTAAACGAAGTCCTTTACCGCTCGCATAAGGTTTTAGATATAATCCTTTTCCTTGCATCACGATACCAGATCCTTTTTTCCCTAAGGCTATGCTCTCCATCATATGGTTATGACGAATGTTTTCTAGCAACTGTTTCTTATTGGACTTTGCAGAATTTACAGCTTTAGCGATATGTGCTCCTGCACCACCGAGAGCCCCGAGTGCAGATAAACCTGCAAATATAGGTAGCAGAGGTAGTATACCACCAATTTTCTTTGGCGATTTTAACACTCTCTTCTTTTTCTTGTTCTTTTTATTCGATAGTAACTTTCTATATGCCGCCTTTAGTTTTTTAATGGTATCCATTCCAGCACCCATCTTCGCTTTTCCTTTCATAATTTTAGAAACGGTGTAAGCTGCAACACGTTCCCCAAGACTTGCGTCGGCAGCCTTTGCACGATTGGAGGCTTGTTGTGACAATTTCAAGTCTGCTTTATGCCGATCGCTTATATCTGAGCTCTGTGCGTAACTTATATCGTGCTCCTTACAGGCTTCGTCTAGAGGATTGATTCCCTTATCACCTCTTTGCAGTCGTTTTTCCAATTTAGTTCCAGGTCCACAAAAGCGATACCCAGGTATGTGTAATTCCACAGGCAATTTATCAATCAGAGTGTTTATTAATTTACCTCCACGAGCGATGTGTCGACGTCTGCTTCGTTCTACTCGCGGCGCCATACTGATTACAATATCCTCATGTTATAACTTTTTATATAAAAACATTCGTATCATTGTAAAAATCTCATTTACAGTCATGAAGGTTGAGAAGCAAAACGTGTCTCTGGAGATCCTCCCAATGGATAGCTTATATCGAGAAGAAGACGAATGCAAGCACAGCATACTATTTCCCAACAGCACTAGGTCTATTATATGTGGGCCTAGTAATTCCGGAAAGACCAACGTGCTTATAAATATTCTTCTCCATCCTAACGGAATAAAGTTTTCAAATATTTACATATTTTCGAGATCTCTGTTTCAACCAAAGTACAAAATGCTTGAAGAAATTTTAGCAAACGTTCCAGAAATTGGTTACTTCAAGTTTGAAAGCAGCGACCAAACCATGCCTGAGCCGACAGAAGTCAAAGAGAATTCAGTGGTGATTTTCGACGATGTGATGTGCGATCCGCAAGGACCTATTAGAAATTACTTTAGCATGGGACGACATAAATCTTTAGATATGTTTTATCTTGCACAATCGTATGCGAGAATACCTAAACATCTGATAAGAGACAATTGTAACTTGGTGATCGTATTTAACCAGGACGCGTTAAATTTAAGACATTTATACAACGACTACGTAAATGCAGACATGACGTTCGATAAATTTCAACAGTTATGTCGCGAATGTTGGTCATCTCAAAAGTATGGATTCTTAACAATTTGTAAAGAAAACGATTGTGAACATGGGAGATACAGGCGTGGCATAGACGAATATATTGTTATGTAAACCCTAAATATGTATCAGTCGAAATGAATCCTTCGTTGAGCAAGGAACAGATACGAGTGAAACAAGACATTGCCAATCATGTTAAATCTATACGGAATAAATATTTAGCGCTAAAAAAATCCAATCTTCAGACCAAACAAGAAATTGGCGAAATTATAAACCCGATAACGAAACCCTTGGAAGAGCTCGTGAACATCGGTAAACATGAATCTGAAGAGTCGGAGATGGAATACGAAACGTTTCAGTCCTCTAAACAATCTCCTCATAAACATTATAAATCTATGCTACAAAGAGTTTATGGGCCAGTGATTACACCTTACATTCAAAAACTCATTTCACATAAGCCGAGAAATATCGATCCAATCTACGGATTGAGAATGGATACTGATAGACAATCATTCTACATTGGATCAACACCTGTGACCATTAGAAACGATCGCCTCGTTATCGGTAAGAAGACATATATTGGACGCCCTGGGTTGTATGAATTGCTTATGAAAAATATTCCTGACAAAAAATTGTACAACGATCGTGATTTAGATGTGTATAAGGAGATTTTGAAAAAAACTAACGCGCACAAAATAAATTATGACGAAAGTGGAAACATTCGTAGAATCAATACTCACAAATATCTACATGTCATCAAGAAATTATTTTCTGATGAAGAATCATCCGACGAGGGATCGCCACATCGTGTATTAGGTAGCGGTATGATGAAAGAAGTACATCCAAATCGTAAAATTGAATATAAATACTGGGACGATCCGAATGAACTCATTGATCGACTTAGGCTTCTTGTGTCCTCGTCTGCGGCAGGGAATAATTCTCATCACAACGAAATAGAAGAAATCTTATCTGAGTTGAAGGAGAGAAAAATCATAGCATGAAAAAGCGGGAAATCGCGTACGAACTTCATGCACCAGCTAGAATAAATTATCAAAGACGCCATGTTATAATGAAAGGACTAAACGATTTGTGGCAAAGCGACTTGATTGAAATGATTCCATATCATAGAGAAAACAGAGGTTTTAAATATATTCTGGTTTGTATAAACGCATATTCCAAGTTTGCTTATGCGAGACCGTTGAAAAGTAAAAGCGGAAAAGATGTTACCGCAGCCATGCAAGATATACTTGAATCTGTTAATATTCCACCTAAAAATTTACAGACCGACATGGGAAAGGAATATTATAACGTTAATTTTAAAGGGTTAATGAAACAATATGGCATCAATCATTATTCTACATACTCTAATGTTAAGGCGTGCATTGCTGAACGCTTCATCAGAACTTTGAAAACTAACATGTATCTCGAATTTTCGGCAAGAGGCAGTTACAGATGGGTGGACATGTTGCAAGAACTCATTAGACATTACAACGATAGGTATCACTCTACCATTAAAATGAAACCTAACCAAGTAAAGGACGATAGTCTACTTAAAACAGTGTATCGCTACAATGAAAGCTATACGAAACCAAAGTTTGCTAAAGGTGACTATGTAAGAGTTTCAAAACATAGGAAATTATTTAATAAAGGATACTTACCATCGTGGACTACGGAGATTTTCAAGATACAGAAGATCCAATCGACATTTCCTCCCACGTATCTGCTTCAGGATTTGGAGGGTGGGAGTATTGAAGGTGCTTTTTATGCTGAAGAACTCCAGAAAACTAAGTTTCCAGACTGTTATTTAATTGAAAAAGTGTTAAAGAACAAAGGACAGAAGGTGTTTGTAAAGTGGTTAGGGTTCCCTAGCTCAAAAAATTCATGGGTTAATATTAAGGATGTTGTATGTGATTAGGGAAAATAAAAGATAGATTCATTTTTATAACTTTTTTCTTTTATTTATATCCCACATGAACCCAAAGTTATCTTACTTTATTGTATCATACCTATTCTTCTTCATCATAAATCATATTGTTTGAATCATAAATATACATTTTTTTACACAAACCATACACAATTTTTTACACATTTCATACACATAAATATAAATTTTTTACACAAACCATACACATTTTTTTTACACATTTCATACACATAAATATAAATTTTTTACACAAATATACAATTTTTACACATTTCTTACATTTTTTACAGTTTAAGTTTCTTAGTAGGAGGTTCCTCCTCACACTCCTCATCAATGATTTGGTAGTGTCCGTGAGCGATAGTATCTATACCGTTAGGTAAAATGTACCTTTTGTCATCATTACCGCTCAAGGTGAGTTTATTCATACTGATGGAGTACACATCATGTTTGTATGATCTAATCGACCTGTTGATGGAAAAAGTCGAATGACCCACCTTGAGACAGTTGACATAATCTTCATATTTTACATCTTTCTCAATAACATTCTTCTTAATACCTTTCAATTTCTTTATGGTTTTGTCATTAAACTTTATAGCATACATTTTCGCTCGCAGACCTACAAAACCGTTAATACAATGACCAGCACCTTCATCTTTAAACTTTCCAACCACCCCTTTGTTTTGGGAGGAATACAAAACATGATTAGAAGGGTAGACACTGGTATCCAGCTCATCTTTAATATTCATCAAATCACGGAAGAGATTATCGGAATCAATTTTGTAAATTAGGCTGTCTGTGTCCATGTAACACAATTTCAAACCTTCTTTATACAATTTTTTCATCGTGTCATAATGAAAGTCGTACATTCTAGTTTTAGAAATATCTAAAATAGACATGCCGACGTAGATAGCTTTGTCAAACACCAAGCTAGTTTTAGCAAGGTGGACTCCCACCAAGTTCTCATTATAAATTGTTCTATCCAAAAAGTTAGGTTTAGCTACCAGTTTCCTCATTAAATTTTCATCCGAAACAAGCCTAAAGTTCATTCTTTTCCTAACATTCTCCATAGTCTTGCCGAAAACTGAATTTACCATCAACTTGAAGAAATCTTTTTCAAATTCATTACTGGCAGCTTTTCTCTTGGTGGCATTAAAATCAATGTAAGGCTTCATCCAATTTGACTGTTCAAAGCTAATGACTCTATGGATTTTCGATAATCTCAATCCGTGCTGCACGGCTTGTTTAAGTACCGTGTGATGAACGACATATTTTTCTTTTGGCTCCAAAGTGGTTAATAATTTTTTGTTTTTACTACCTGGAGGAATTTTCATCTCCGCACAGAACGGTAAATCAGAATGTGATTCATGTAGATGTTCTGGATATTCAATGTCTACTTCTAATATGTAGCCGGTGTTGGAATTGACCGGTATGGACATGATATCAAACGACTCGATTTCATCTTTATCGAGCCAGCGAAACTCACCTGATGGCAATGCCTGAGACATCGCATACCCATAAAGATTATTAGCATCAACATAATAGAGGTAAGATTTTTTTTCAGACTCGTCATATTCCTGACACATTTCATTGTTTGCTGTAACGTGTCGGGTGATGCATTGACAAATTCCACCTCTTATCCCTCGCTCAATCATTTGTATCATATCCATATCGGTGAGTAAGGGTAATTTAACTTTTGTGAACTTCAACATTGCTGAGTAAGCAAAGCCTGGAACTGTGGAATAGAACAAACAATCCATTCCGTACGTCTCAAAACACATCTCTCTAAAGTTTTCAAAAATATCTGTTAGAATCAAAACATCAGATTTCAAATATAGGTCCGAATATTCGCCCAAAGAGCTCAATGAAAATGAATTCCACACATTGGTGGCATGAAGGTAATCTTCATCTGAAATATGATTGTTATTAAGCTTATTATAAAATGCTTCTTTAGGCGGCAGTTTTTTCTCATTTAGAACTTCGTGTGATGATACATAGTCATAGGGGAACACTCCCTTTCGACATACCAAATCGGCCTGTTCACCAAACGAATTTCTTGTTTCTATAAATTTATCTTTAGGTAGATTGTTTGCCAGCTTTTCCAGACTGCTTGCCATGAACCGAAACGAATCTATAAATCTCAATTCCATACCTCCCCTCCTCAAATAGGGGGAGGGAATAAATTTGGAAAATGTGACATACTTTTCTTGACTATTACATATGACGTTGATACGGTTTTCATCGAATCCTAGTTCTTTCACAATAAAATGGGCATCATAGTTGGACATGTTATGTAGAACAACAGGGACAAATCTTTGATTTCTATAATTCAGATTGCAATTCCTGTGAGCGGCCCCTCTGAAACGACCGCTAACATGGCAATGGTCCCTAACTTTGAAGTTCACATCGGTGAAGTTACCCTGCTTACAAATGTGACAAATGGTACTGCTCATATACACTTTGTTTTCCTCGCTGGTTAGAGGGATCATAGGTTTGTTTACGCTGTTTAAAACTCGATCGATGACTTTGACATCGTCAACAAGCGAGCGCATAAACTCCCCGCTGCAATCTTTCCCTCTAAACAGCCGTAACTGGGAAAACGTACCCTCTGCATCTTTAATGAAATAGCAAAAACTGTACGGCGTATGTTTCTGGTAAGGTGTAGTCCAGCTTTTCTGCGGATCTCCTGAACATCCTGAAATCGGCTCCAATAGGCATTCAAAATCAGCATAAATTACAAATCTAATTTTTTGCGAATATTCAGGCTTATTGAAACAAACTTCAGGGTTCTTTGGAATTTCACATCTGACGGGTGTGAAAGAATTACACAACGTCAGATGGTTATCCAATCTCTCATCCGCAGACTTGTCAGCGTACGCTTGAAAATGTGAAAAACACCGTTTGCAAACTCTGATTTTATGTTTGTTGGACATTATGAATGGTTTTACAAAAGCGTCAAAATCTGAAATAACTATGTAATGAGAATTTTGTTCGTTACACACATACAATAGATCTCTGTGATCATCTAGTTCCTTTTCTACAATTTTGATAGGAAACACGAAATGAGAAATATTTTTCCCATCCCGCTTTTCCTCGAGGCCGAAAACATTGATTGAAATATTGTTTAATTTTGAAAACTTTTCAATATCATGAAGTGAAACGGGGAATTTCACACAGTTCCAGTTGTACTTATTACCCAATTCGGGTCTTTCAAGGTAGCTGGTCCACAATTCCTTACCAGATTCTACAAATTTAGATAAGATACAATATTTAAAACAAAATTCATCCTCATTATTAATATTGATGAGAGAATGTAGGTGGCGGAATTTTTCAGGCAGAACCATATGGCCACGCCCTATAAATGGGACATGTTCATTGATTCGTACCTCAACTTTATGTAGTTTTTTATAAAACCACCCAGAGCCCCGCATGCTACATTCCTCAAGCTCCTTCTTCAATTTAGCAATGTGGTTAGTTACTATTTCACTAATGATCGAGGTTCTGTACAGAATTTCATTTTTAGTTTTGAAGTTATATAATGATGCCTGACCATCTAAATTTTCAAAGTTACACTCAACGAATAAGTTAAATTTTATTGATGTAAATTTCTTTAGTGACTCTGAAAGGAGGTTCTCGATTTTGTTCTGATACGACGACAGGATAGACTCCATATCGCCAACAGGAAAATCTAATGCGGCATAAGTAGCAATTCTTGATTTGAATGCAGATTGTAGCATGAAAAACTCACTTGTTTCCGCAGATGTTGTGGCTGCTCCCAGTGGTCCAGCGCCGCGATCCATTCCACCTTGATTCTGTAATAACGAAAAAACATTAACATTAGCAATCGGGGCTTTTGTAAGCGAATGGCATAATAAAAGACTAAGACATTTCACTGTATCGGGACTTTTGTAAGCGAATGGCATAATAAAAAGACTAAGACATTTCACTGTACATACCTGTGGAATATCACGCGTATGCATGATGACACTAGGTCGTAACTGGTGGATGGACTCTGGATTCTGTAACAATAGAAATATAAAATATTAAGATTTATGAAAAAGAAATAAGTTTAATGTCTTGATTTTAACCGCTCTGTACTAATATAGAAAATAATATTAAGTTTTATCATAAAAGAAATAAGTTTGACGGCATGTACAATAATCATAATAATAACATACCTATAAACGCATATATAACAAAGAAATATAAAATATTAAGATTTATGAGTTTAATGTCATGATTTTATCCACTCTGTACTAATATAAAAAAAAAAAGCATATTAAGTTCTATGATAAAAGAAATAAGTTTTCTGTCTTGTTTATTCATTGAAATATAAAGTCTCGCATTCTATAACAAAGGAAAAATAAAATTGTGTTTTATGATAAAAAGTAAGATTGATGGCTTGTACAATAATCATATTAATAACATACCTGTAAATGTTGACCTGAATGCCTAGGATGGCTGGTGGTTGGCTGGACGGATGATGTCCGCATGGTATCCACACTCATTGGACTTATATTCTGCAACAATAGAAAAATAAAATATTAAGATTGATGATAAAAGAAATAAGTTTGTTGTCTTGCATAATAATAATAAAATAGTAAGATTTATGAGTTTAACGTCATAGTTTTATCAGTTCTGTACTAATATAAAAAAATAATACTAAGTTTTATCATAAAAGAAATAAGATTGATGTCATGGTTTTATCAGTTCTATACTAATATAAAAAATAATATTACGTTTTATGTCTTGGGCTGTGTTAAAAAAAAAATAAGTTTGATATGCACAATAATAATAATAATAACATACCTGCAAATGATCATCTGAATGCCTAGGATGGATGGTGCTTGGCTGGACGGATGATGTCCGCATGGTATCCACACTCATTGGTCTGGCATTCTATAACAACAGAAAAATAAAATATTAAGATTGATGATAAAAGAAATAAAGTTTGTTGTCTTGCATAATAATAATAATAAAATAGTAAGATTTATGAGTTTAACGTCATAGTTTTATCAGTTCTGTACTAATATAAAAAATAATACTAAGTTTTATCATAAAAGAAATAAGATTGATGTCATGGTTTTATCAGTTCTATACTAATATAAAAAATAATATTACGTTTTATGTCTTGGGCTGTGTTAAAAAAAAATAAGTTTGATATGCACAATAATAATAATAATAACATACCTGCAAATGATCATCTGAATGCCTAGGATGGATGGTGCTTGGCTGGACGGATGATGTCCGCATGGTATCCACACTCATTGGTCTGGCATTCTATAACAACAGAAAAATAAAATATTAAGATTGATGATAAAAGAAATAAAGTTTGTTGTCTTGCATAATAATAATAATAAAATAGTAAGATTTATGAGTTTAACGTCATAGTTTTATCAGTTCTGTACTAATATAAAAAATAATACTAAGTTTTATCATAAAAGAAATAAGATTGATGTCATGGTTTTATCAGTTCTATACTAATATAAAAAATAATATTACGTTTTATGTCTTGGGCTGTGTTAAAAAAAAATAAGTTTGATATGCACAATAATAATAATAATAACATACCTGCAAATGATCATCTGAATGCCTAGGATGGATGGTGCTTGGCTGGACGGATGATGTCCGCATGGTATCCACACTCATTGGTCTGGCATTCTATAACAACAGAAAAATAAAATATTAAGATTGATGATAAAAGAAATAAAGTTTGTTGTCTTGCATAATAATAATAATAAAATAGTAAGATTTATGAGTTTAACGTCATAGTTTTATCAGTTCTGTACTAATATAAAAAATAATACTAAGTTTTATCATAAAAGAAATAAGATTGATGTCTTGATTTTAACCACTCTGTACTAATATAAAAAACAGATTGAGTTTTATGTCTTGTACTGTGATAGAAAAAATAGAGTTTTATGACTTGTTTTTAACTATTCTATACCAATATAAAACACAGAATGAGTTTTACGATAAAAGAAATAAGTTGGATATCTTGTACAATAATAATAATAATAATAACATACCTGTAAATGATGAGATGAATGCCCGGCTTCCTCTACAACCATCGGAGGATGGGCTACTCCGTCCCCGCTATGCGTTGGCAGATGGAAGCGACCAGTGTTGGTGTAGATCCCAATATGTCTAGGTTCCACCTTCCTCGATGGGTGGTGGACGTTCTGGATGTGGTCAGCTAAGTATCTTCCCGTTTTGAACGTTGTCTTGCAAATGTCACACACGACATTAACGTTGGAGTGATTTTCACGAACGTGTCTTTTCAAAACATCACTTCGCGTAAAAGATGCGCCGCAGGTTTCACATATGTATTCAGATTTTTTATGTTTCTGATTAATATGTCTGTTCAGATCCTTCTTATGTCTAAATTTCGCATCACACTCTGAACACTGAACAAACTTGGCGCTTTCCATTTTTCCGAAGAGATCTGAAGCTGATAACGGATGGATAACAAGTGAGCCTGAAGCATGACGTCATTGGTTTATATATGATGTTTTGAGCTAGCCTCGCGGATGATGACGTAATGACTTCTACTAGCCTCGCAACAGGAGAAATATACGTTAAAGCTTAAGTCAGTAGTAATTAGATATTTTGCGTTTCCTGCTTGTGAAAATACCTGTTCATGATTTCCCACATTAAATCGATGTCGTATGCGAAAAATATTCATTTCTGGTGACATCAACAGATATCCGATATTTAATTCTAGTACGGAAATAAAATATTAATTTTCATGCAATAAATGCTGACAATTGTAATATGTAATACTCTGTATGAAACTACATTAAAAATAATATAAGGTTCCATCAGAGATGAAACACTGGGAGAAATATACGTTAAAGCTTATCAGCAGTTATTTGATATTTCGCGTTTCCTGCTTGTGAAAAAAGCTGAATATGCCTTTACTGACTTTGAATCGAACTCAGAACCACTCAGCGATGGAATATTACAATATAAGTTCACTACCACTCTGCGATGAAATATTACAATATAAGTTTTTAATATACCGCAATAAAAATACTGTTGACTAATAATACATAAGACATGTGCTATGATTAGGGATTTAATATTTAAAAGTACTGTTGTTTAAAGAGATTGTTTTAAGACTTTTGAATAGGTCAGCATACGATAGATTAGTTGCAGTGAATGAAGATATGAGACGTACGTCAAGGTTACTACAAGCCTCATATGACTGTTGTAGATAACGAGATACACATGCATCAATTCTGTCACGTACATTGAAACAGTGTGCCAGCATAGTTCTATACATTGACTTTACAAAACGCCTTTGAATAATGAAGTATGATATAATATTATTCCGACATTATACTGGGGGATTTGAAGATAATTCAACACGTAAGATTATGCATCGATCATGATAGGAAAATTTACGACTATCCGCTAAGCCAGAAGCTGAGTTAACCCCTTGGGCTAGGATTATCATCTTACAAATAAAATATAGTTTTAAGACGAAAGCTACCATATTTACGAAGGAATAAAATAACGCTCTCAGGGATATTTTTTACTGAAATAGTCATCTTACAGAAAACCTATGTGTAGGAATATGACGTATTTATGCGTTGTGATCTATATACTTCCATGCAAAAAAGACATAAAGATTAAAAACTGTTGTGACGTCATAAATCATTCCTCCTCTCAATCCTCTGATGACGTAAGCCATGCCGCCATTTTGTAAAACATTACCAATATATAAACTTTAAATTTCCCACCATCCGTCATTTGAAATAGGAACCGGAAACGTAGCCATTTTCATTATGAAATACCAAATTTTGAATTTCGCGCCGGAAACGTAACCAATTATATTATAAATTCCCAAATTTTAAATTTCGCGCTTCGTACGCCATTTGAAATAGGAACCGGAACCGCCGCCATTTGCAATAGGAACCGGAACCGACGCCATTTTGAATCACGTGGTTATAGCCACGCCCACTTGTGACGTCATAACCGCGCCACCCTCCCCTACCGGGCCACCTGTGGTGACGTCATAGCCGCGCCTCCCTCCCCTCCATGACGTCATAACCGCGCCGCCTTCCCCTACCGGGCCACCAATGACGTAATCCGTGACGTCATAGCCGCGCCACCCTCCCCTCCAGCGCCTCCTGTCATGTGACCCAATCCAACCAATCAGAATCCGTGACGTCATAGCCACGCCCACCTTCCCCTACAGCGCCACCTGTCACGTGACCCGTTTCCCCTACCGCGCCACCTGGGCCACCTGTGACGTAGGTGACAAAACCATACTACTGTTAAAGAACAATATGCTCAGAAGCACAAGCATTAGAAAGTGTCGCAGGAGTTTTTGGACAAGGGAACACAAATCTGAGATCTTTTCTCCCGGGAATCGCACTTAAATAAATGTTACGACTTCATAGAAGTCTACAAGAAAATATTACATGTCATAAAAATTAGTTTCTATGATTATTATTAATATTATTGTAAGTTATAACTAGGGACCGGATTTTTAGGTTTTTAAAAACACTGTTTTAGGTTTTCCATTAGGTGAAATAGTTTTTTTTTAGGTTTTTGTCCAAAATATTGTCTTCGGGTAGAATAATTGGTTAATGAATTTGAATGTGCTACATATGATTAAATACATAATACTTGTAAAGTTTAACTTAACAAAATTAACTTAAATTTGTGTAAACTGCTTTAGGACAATATTATACAATTGAAGAAAGAAAGCATAAACAATCAAAAGAAGCAGTGAAAATACCTCACGTGACGTCAACAATGGTTGTTCTTATGAATATTTTAAAAAGAATACGCCGGTACTCTTACACTTCCTCTCTTGATACTGTCATCCTAGACGACATTGGGATGAACGAAACGCTGGTGGTATTAATTTCAACCCGACAAAAATTATCTCTCCGCAAAATATCGATTTCTCAACTAACAAACCAAAAAGTAGCCTAAATTAGATAATTTAGATTTTATATCCCGTTTAGGTACATTTAGGTTTTTATACCCCATTTAGGTATTTTTAGGTGCCACAGAATTAATGTGGGTGAATCCTGTGGACATGATTCGAAAAAGTGTTTGATCGCTTTTTGTTTTGGAAGTAAGGAAAAAAATAGGTAAAAACCTAAGAATCCGGTCCCTAGTTATAACCACTGAAACCCCCATATTGACCGGAACTAACACAGGTGTAAAGCCTGATGAGTGTGACTAGACTTCCCGCGTTACTCATGTACCCAAGTAGTTGCCGCGTTATCGTCTGCAGGCTGACTGCTTGAAATAACAGTAGGGGAGGATCTCCAAAAGCAAAGTAATGTGACTGACACTAGAGCTATTTGTCAATTTAAAATATTGCATACAAATTAAAATCATTAATCAAATAACAAACCTTTTATCTTTAATTTTAAGTAATTAATCTATTAATCTATATCAATAAAAGGAAGTGTTTGTCCTTCTGTCTGTGCGCGATGCCCAGCAGAATCTACAGAACGCAGAAATCTGAATTTTTAAACATAGATGGACTACAGGGTGGGCAAAGGCACCTCGAAGTCGGATTTTTCATATGCGCGAGTTTTGAGTGAAAAACTGGCAGCAAACTTGATATTTTCGCTTTCCAAGCATCAGTGGTTTTGGCAGATGGCAGGTGGCAGGTGGCTTTGCCGGTTTTTGTCATAATTTGGAAATAAAGAATTGCTTCATTTTGTAAGCTCACCCTGGTCGATTCATTTGTTTATAATGCCAAGGCCTGTAGATATCTGAAATTTTCAACGTAGTCGAAAGAGGGATGATGAATATAGGCCTAAATTGGCAAACATTGTTCGATTTGGACGGAACTCACTATGCAGGGGTTTTCTGGACCAGGGAACTCGAATATTAGGTCGTTTTTCCCAAGCGGCGCTTTTTAATCGTGGAATGCACTTCAAAGCCGGATTTTTTATGTTTCATTATAATTATTAATCGTTTAGTTTAGGCCTATGAATGTTTCGCGTGTAAGTGTTAATAAATTTAATGTTATAATGATTTTACACTTACTTTTTAATTTGTCAGTTAATTAGACAGAAGTACGATTGAATTCTAGTTAAAGTATAAATTAAAGTTCTGAAAGGGTTAAACAGTTAACTACAACTTACAATAAATAACATTTGTTTGCACACATACGTAATAAGTTAATATACTGATACTTTAATTTGTTGAGAATGATATACCCTGTAGCGTGTTTGTTAGTCAAGCTCAGCAGGAAAAGTTCAGTTTAAGTTAACGTGCTTGAGTGAATGGAACAGTACTTAAAACTGTTTTTCAGGAATCATTAATTATATTAGTAGAGTGACGGATAAATGCTAATAATTAATTATTGAAAAACGTTATGTGGGTTGTTCTGGTTATCAATGATTATTGGATATTGATTATCAGTGATATAATAAAAAAAGAGTTAAACTTACCTGCAACAGTATGTTTGCTTCCTGTATCTCTCTGTTGGACTGGTGGGTTACACTTTTCTTTAGATGAGGGCTGTAAGAAATTCGTAGCTCTAAACATAATCTAATGAGCACTTCCTAGTACACTCTTAACAAATTCTGGTTATTCAGTACGTGTGCGAAAATATGATACTTCAAATCTAACAATGCGGCAAGTTACAGCATGTTAATATTCATTATGCCGTCAGATGAGACGAAAGATCAATGTTTTTTCTGGGACAATCCCGAGGACTTGTTTGTTAATTTTAAAATGAGTGAAAAAAAATTGAAGATACCAAGTGCCACGTCCACGTTTTGAATATGGATTTATTACCTGTGTGAAAATGAGGTTAAAGAATCAGACTTACTAACAGTAAAATAATTCAAGAAACGATTTGTAACCATTTTGGTTTATTTTTCACTGTAATGACGTATGGGCCTTCTCTGTTATGGAGCTTGATAGTAAAATAGATCAAACCAAAAGGTATCTGAAATAATAGGCCTAAAGCTAGCAAAATGCTGAATCAACTATAAATTTCACCTAAATTTGCAATAACAAACTTAACTTTTTCAATTCCACGCCACTGCTACTCTGAAAATGTTATTATTTTCCGATACCAACCACAAGTATAGCCCAATTTCTGGAGTTGTGACACTATTAAATGGGGCGATGTTATTCTTTTGGAATGAGACGAAGGGGGATTTATGCATTTCTGAGTAGTATTGAAACTAATTCCTCACATTCTAAGGAAACCGTAGGAACTTGTTAGTGAATATCAAATTCCCCAAAGCTGGACCTCATAATTAACGGACAGAAATGTTGAGCACTTAACCACAAAGCTGGTCTTACTGGGGTATTGTACAAAGAAAGGTGATGCAAAAAGTAAAAATTAGATCCGTGAATATATTTCATATTATATTTCTGTACAATAGAGTAAATTGACGTTGAATGGTTTGAAAGAGTCACTAGTATTCAGTGGAATGGGGTGGGTTCGATGGTTTGAAAGAGATCTCTTGTAGAATGAAGAAGAGTCAGGTAATGAAAGGAGAATAGCACTGAATAGAATGGAATCATGCTGGTGATAGGAAGAATCACACACAGTGTGGAACGGAATGGAGTGATGTGGCTGGTTTGATAGGTATAATTGTAGTGGAGCTGAGCAGAGTGGTAGGGTTGATAATTTGAAAGGGACTTTATTGTGCAGCGGAGTTGAGTTGGGATACTCAACTGCTTCATCTCCCGCCGTTGAGGAAAGGGCCGGATCGCTGTCCTCTGTAGCGAAGACCCTCGCAGCTGGCCTCGGAGGACTTGCACACCATGCAGCGACAAGAAACGGCCTCCAGGTACTCGTAGCGCTCCGTCCCGGGTTCGACTCCATCCTCACAGTTCCTCAGTGTCACCTCGGACACTGTTCGAGAGTCGTGCAGACATACAGGGTGGTAAGATCGTTTGTAGGGGAACCTCCAATCAGATATCTACAACACATTATACAGAGTTGGGTGGTTAGTGATGTATAGTGAACTCCAATAGCTTAACTTACACATGTCTATCCAGCAAGCGGCCCTCGGAAGTTATTGCCGCCTGCGGAACAAAAAAAGAAGAAAACTATACAATTAACATAATTTAAAGTTAAAACAACATGCATTACTATGGGCATAAATTGCAAATCCGTTACTAAGCCTAGTGGTTCTAATAAAAAATATTATATCAAATTTAGAAAAAATATAATTTAGCACATTTTCCATTTTGTCAATTTTTGACACATGAAATAGAAGACATGAAGTGTGTTTTAATTTGCGAGGATATTAAAATTATTATTCAGGAATGTTCTTCAGGGTTTACCGATTTTGAAAACACAAAGGACTAACTGTCTCCTTTAACGATCCCTTGAAAATATCAAAGTTTCAACTTGAATTAAGTGATTTTCAAGCTGGTCCTTTTTAACAAAGCAGTACAGAAAACTAGATAACTTTCTCAGGCTTCTTTCAAATGACAAGTTTTGCAGCTGAGAAATGTAGGCTATATGCCTTTGCGGTACAGTTCTTGCTTCAGTGACTTTTCTCTTATTTACTTATTGAGATTAGGAACTACTAATCTCGCACGTCAGGTTACTTTTCCCTCAATAAATTGTATTACTAATATGTTCATTGAAATTGTGAACTGGTATGACAAAACTATATTTTGTGAAAACATTTTCTTTATATTTGTTAAAATTGTTCAAACAATCTATCACTGTAACAACAATAACTATAATAGTCTACATGGGTAACCTCTATAAGTGATAAACTGTTAGCAACTGTTTATGCTAACACGCATCAAAATTAATATTTATGCTGCCCTGAAAATGATTTTCTTAAGTAAATTTCGCTCCAGTTCCTCTAACTTTGGACAAGCCTGGCTTAACACAAAACTGAACCTTAGCCTGCTACATAAAAATTTACTATATAGTACACATTATTAATAATTAATCTTGGATTTTGCTAGTTTAATTTACTAGAGTATGTTTCATAATATTTTTAAAAAAATCCGATGTGATGCCTTCATATAAGTTTTTCTATCCTAAGTATGGGCAATACAACTTTCCCGCTTCAAATTCCGATGCAGAATAAGAAGCCGTATTGTAGGGTGAGAGTATTCAGTTGTTTCAGCTCCAATGGAAAGGTGCATTGTTTACCAATCAGGAGCTAAGCTTGAATTTGTACAAGTTTTAGCCATTAGTACGAGTACCTCACAAGCAGAATTTAAACAGAATTGTTAAAACCATTTTCAATAAATTCGCAAAGAAAAATTCAATTTTCTCTCTGTAAAATCATAGAGAAAATTGTCGCAGATCCTCATGTGACATCCCCAGAAGGAATCTAACCCAAATGAAACATTTTAGTCTTTATACGAATTCTCGTTTCCGAGCTATACTTTCACAGCATCAGCAGACAGACAGATACACACCCTCAGTGTCTGAAAATCGGAAAGTTTTGCAGAAAAGATACCTAAAAATTAACAAGTTCAAAATTAAAAATACAGGCGATTCCGGGTCCGAAATGATATATATTTTTTTCCTTGTCAGGGTGTTTAGTGATAAGAAACTATTATCGAAATTAGATAATAAATCATTGGCAATTTCAGTTTAGACGGAATGATTTGTTCAGATCTATCAGCTTAATAATATTTTTATAAGTATTGTTATTAGCATTTTAATAATTTTATAAAGTAGAAAAGTTCTTGGGGAACACAGATTTCCAATTAGTCAGTTTCACTTCCTGGAATTCTGGGTAAATAACTCCTTTTCATTTTGCTTACGTCATTTTGCTGACTACTCAATTTAATGTGTTGAACCACAAGAAGTTCATGAAACATAATCATTGTTGTTGTTATTTTATTTCATAGGAATATTGATAGCGTACAACACGATGACAGTCACCTAAAAGTTTTGCAGCTTCTTCATTGTATCCTCGAGTGTAGACACATTATCACCATGAAAACAAAGTAGACAACATTGTGTATGGAATTCAGTCTGATATACCGAAATGTGAAAAGGAAGACGTATGTTTTCTTTTCTGTAGAAATAAGCAGGGGCGCGCGCAGGATCTATCATCCGTGACATTCTTCACACAATCTGAGAAAACAATTGCCGCTTTCCACGCGTGACTGGACTCAGGAGGTCGTGATCATCTCGTGTTGTTGCGGACAACCGCCATCTTGAACATAAGCAACTTCATGAATTTCTCTAAACGTTTCCTGTGAGGATGCCACCTTCGGTAATGATGTGGGCTTCCTTTAATATGTTTGCTTCCATCGCATACAGACTGTCGCATTTAGCCTATAGAGAACTTTTTTTTGCCAGTAAATCCCTTAAACCCTTAAACGTTAACTTATACAAGTGAGACTGTGGAGCAACGTAATGCTTATTTATTTATTAAAGAATAAAATCAGAAATGGGCTAGTCTCAAAAACCACCATGTGATTTCGTAATGAGTCATTATTCATATTTATAAATTTAAACCATTATTTGTCATATCTCATGATGAAAATTATTCATTTAGTTATGAATTTTTTTTTTAAAGACAAGGTACATGATATAACCACACCATCTTGTCCATTCACTGATTATACGCATGCATTTATATATATATTTATTTATTTATTTCAGCTGTGTTTATACTCCTTTTAGCTTTGAGGCTATATCAGGATTTCGGGATCTGTGTCTGTACAGTAGGGAAGCCCATGGAACTATTGCTTGTCAATTGTTTCTATTATCGGTGTATTTAATGGAGTAAATTTCAAGTGATATTAATTTAAATGGATACGATACAGGATGAAATGGTGAGGATGATTCTACTGGGAAACCATGAAAAAACCCGTTACCATCTCGGCCACCTCACTTGGTTCATTAATATTGTTAAACTGGAAATGAGATGTGCTCTGACTAAATAATAATATTATTATACTTGAATGCTGTTCGCCTTTTAGTGGTGTTATGAAATCAATTTACTTATAGACGACACCCATAACCATTTTAAAAGTTTGACATTATTTTGTTGGAGCGCTTTTAATAGCATTTGATGATCATCTTCAGCAACTGACTCCCGTGTTGACAACTTTGGGGTTAGGAAGGTATTTTTTATAGGTTTGGTCGTACATTGTATGTGGTCTGAATAGTAATTGTTTACTTAAGATGTTAGTGTTGTCGTGTATGATGTGTTTGAAAGTTTCATATTATTCGCGTGTGTTGAGGGACTAAAGTTAAGCAACATTTGAATTTATTTACACCTTGAGTAAGCGTGCTCCCCTCTAGATCGGAAGGTCGCGGGATCAAACCCGGCCACGGTCTGGATTTATCTGGACTTAAGAATCCTGGGCACGGAATCCTCCGGGAGGAACTTTAAGCTTGGGGGCCCGTGTCGTAGATTTACGGCACGTAAAAGAACTCCAAGCCTAAATTAGAGTCTCTGGACAAAATTCCTCGGCCCTTTCACTTCCAAGTAATACCTTAGTTTTCGCGGGAAGGGGGGTTGTGAGGCTTACCACCTGTCACTCTGCCCTCTATCGGGAAATAAGCGTAACAGAATTCAAATAGGTAACAGTAGCCTCCACTTGGAAGCCCTACGCTTCACCCCTGGGAGCAATATGAGATATGACACCAAGAATACAATCCCTGAGTATAATGCTCATTATGGGACATGGCGATACATAATAATGGCTACAACAAAATATAGAAAGATACAAAATTGCAATTACACCAGAATAAGTTATAAAATAATACAGTAAAATCGTAAAGCACTTTTAAATATAACCCATTATCGAATAAATTATTTCATATGATTAATGTTGTGAAAAGAGGTCAGGAGAAAAGGTGTTTTTAATTTTTGCAACATAGTTTCAATTTCGAAGATTTTTCAGAAAGATTAATTTGCTTAGGCCTACTTCTTGTATCTAGTATTTGTAGGATAACATTGTCAGTATCGACAAATTCGTGTCCTGTGGTTATTACGGTAGATTGTTTCCATAGGCAGGATTTGTGTTTTGTTTGAGGATTCTTGTGTGTTCTATATAAGTGTTCTGAAGTTTTGGCTTGTTTGTTTAATATAGAATTGGAACATTATTACATTTCAATCGATAGATTCCTGGCTTACTACATTTGTATTTGTGTTGAGTGTTGTTTCTATGTTGTATACTGTTAAGTACCGGTACTTGGTTCATTGTTTTGAATGCTATTTTGTACCTGAGTTTTCGAAATGTTGGTCAAGTTTCTGTAATTGTGTGTTGCGATAACTTTCCTATTACATTGTCAATCACTTGATTAATCCATTATTAGATCAGAACAGCTCATATAGTGAAGAAATATAATTTGTAATGCAGAAAAATTATATGTTTAGGATATTTCTTAAAAAGTAAAACAGAAATTGCCTAAGTGAACAAATAATTCCGAAAATAATGTAAGAAGCAGAGAGTGAACGAGGTACCATAACGTCTGCTCAGCCTAGACGTTAATCTGGGCCTTAGTGAAATACCTTCGATTTACGATTCGTTGAAGAACTCATGAACTATCTTAAAGATTTTATTGGCTAAATTAGAGGTCGTTTCACGACAAATATTTATTTCTGTGTGGTATTTTTAATTTGCATGAGTGTTTAATATCTCTCAAGTTTCGCCGGTTCCAAGTTTCATTGGAGGCCTACAGGACTATGCTAAGCTATAATCCTTTTATCACTTTAATAAAAATATTGATAATACCAACCGAGTAAAACAATACAATATTATAATATGTTGAAACAAAACACTGCATCACGCTGTTATTGCAACTGGCAGTTGTTCCGATGCGATTTTCCTTTCGATCTATAGAATTCCCATTCATGGAAGCACACACAAAAAGACTCAATTGAATGTGGGATCGCTTCTGGTATAAATATTTAGAAAATATGTCGTGCAAATGAAACACTACCGCAGGTAATCCGCGTCCCAATTTAAAACAATTAACGAAGCCTTAATTTACCATGCCATGCGATTCCGTCTGTTTGATATTTCCCGTTTCCTGGCTGTGGTTCTGAAATCTGTTGATATATTAGGATTCTGTGAAAATTCCACCCACTCAGTTCCGAGAAGAAAAAATATAGCAATAGCAATATGCAACCTTCGTTTCTGGTTAAAGCTGTCCTCTTAAGCTTGATATGTTACACTTTAATGTGATATATCTCATTCCTCAGTTCTCCATCTCGGTAACAATAACTGAAATTGTGAAGATTCTTTCACTAGAAGTAGCTGACTGCTAACTCGTCTACACTGAGGCCTATAATATGAAGGTGACGATTGTACAATTGGCAGGTGACAGTCTGCCAATACAATGTCTGTTTCATGAAACATTCTGTCTGACAGAGAAACAGTTGATAATAAATTCTGTACAGGTAGGGGGGGACCGACTCTTGTAGCTGATTTCAGAGTCTTGTGAGATGTAAATAAATGTAAGAGATGTAACGGAAACGTTTGTTTTCACAAGCAATGCAAATTACGTGAAATTATTTCTCAATTCAAGCAACTTATCGGCTGTAGAACAAATTTCAACACATTCCCTGCTATCCTGTGAATGCCGCTAGGCATGCGCAGTGGCTCATATCGGCAACTTAGATATTTTAGTCGGCCCGCTTTTTTTCCCCTACCTGTCAGAATTCTGCATCATTAAAATTTGAAATTGTCACAAAAATGTAGGAAAATTGTAAAGTTTTCTGATTTTTCTTTGTGAAACAATTATGCTTTATAATACCATATAGGCCTAATATTAATTATTCTTTGTTTACGATTCTGAATACTCGACAGATTGTCATGTATTTGCAGAGAATTGACTTTTCTTATGTTATAGCAACTTGACTATACTGTAGAATCCGGAAAGAAACTAAATTGAAAATTGAAGATTAATTATTAGGTTTAGAATACGTACAATATCAGCAGATTTTTTTTATTTTCCACAATAATAACTGTAATCGAGCATATAATGTGACTAATACTAGAAAGTGTTCACAAATATTATTAATAATGCAAATGGCCGGACCAAATTAGAATGCTGCGAATATAAACTTGGAGAGTTTCCTCAGTGACTGAGTGATTCTTGAGCTTTCCATTAAGATCACGATTAACGATTCAAAGCTAAAGGCTTGAGTTTTCTAGTGTAAAATCCGTCTGAATTCCTTCTTTCGGAAACAAATTGAGACATTCGGTTCAGCGTCCTATTTTTATTGGCACGATAATGATCGACAAGTCTTATAAGGGTCCCTGCTCAAAATTTTTCAGCCATTTCAACCCTTAATGCCCTTTACTCCATTTTTTGGTAATCTCTTTGGCCAGTGATACAATACTTACCTCCTTGGAATCATATCTTCCAGCAAAATGTCAGCAATACTCTGCGCTGTTTTCCTTCATAAAAATATTTACCTTGTTTAATCACCTATGTTCCTGCAAGACGTCAGCAGTATCTGTCTATACTCGTCTCTCTCATAACAACATTACTTGCCTCATTGGAATCATATCTCTTCCAGCAAGACTTCAGCGCTGGTCTCTCTCGTAACCAGCGCAATACATTATTAATATCTAGAGACCGGATTTTAAAGGGAATTCCTTTTTTTATATTTCATCACAAAACGTGATAAAATTGAACAGGACATTACTGAATTAGTTTCAACTGCAAATGGCCTGGTTTTAACGTCCCTTTTTTTCCCTTTTTTAGGCTCATCTCCCTTTTTTTTAGGAACTTTCCCTTTCCAGTACCTTTTTGGCTAATTTATTTTGAAAAATTCGTCAATTACCCAGTATTTGGTAATATGAAAACATTAAAAATTGTTTTCACTGATTCACCATTGAAAAAATAATTCCTCCCAGCAGAATAGAGCGTTTCAGGGAAATCACAGGCTTGCCATTGACTAAGTTTCCCATTATAACAAGGTGGGGAACATGGATTTCGTGTGCTATTTTCCTCTGTGAGAATTTCAACAAGATAAAAAAATTTCTTCAGTCATTAGATGTTACATAATCAGCAGCTGTAGAGCAAGCAAAGGCTTTACATGTATCTCTCTGTTGAATTTTTACACTCTCGTACTTTTATATCCCTTTTTTCCCACTTTTGCTGGCAATAATTTCCCCTTTTTCCCCACCTTTTTTTGGCAATAATTTTCCCTTTTTTCTTCCTTTTTTGAGTGAAAATTTTCCCTTTAAAATCCGGTCTCTAATTATTGGAATAACATGTCTTCCACCGAAACTTCAGCAGTATCTGCCAGTGCTGTTTTCTCTCAGAACTTGACTTACCTCGTTGGAATTACATTTTCTCTTCCACCAAGCCGTAAGCATTATTTATCGGCACTGTTTTATCTCATATTACTTACCAGTACTGCGTTGGAACCCCATCCTACCCAACAAGACGTCACACTCATTACATCCCAGCCGTTTCTCGGTAATATCCCCCATACAGATGTCACATTGGTCACATCCTAGCATTGTTTTCAAGCATCCCTCTCTCTCATAAGTTTACTTACCTACTCAGAATCACGTATGCAACAGATTGTCACATTGATCACATCCTAACATTATTCTCTCTCTCGCTATTTTTACTCACCACGTAAGAATCACATCTTCCCAAAGAAGACGTTACACTGATCACATCACAGCATTGTCTGTCTGCATTATTTTTGAAGTGAAACTTTTTTAGCCGCGGTAGGGGTAAATCGAGAGCTTGTGTAACGCTCAAAATCGTCACGAAATTAGTGTTACGCTCAAAATCGTTACGAAATTAGTGAGGTGTGACGGAAAACAGAAAATAATCAACTCAATGATTAGGCTTATCCAAAATTTTAAAAATCCAAAAATTAAAAATTAAAAAATCCAAAATTTAAAAATCCATTATCCAAAATTAAAAAATCGAAAATTAAAAATTAAAAAATAAAAAAAAATACAAAATTCAAAGATCCAAAATTTAAAAAATTCAAAATTAAAAGAACAAAAATTCCAAAATTAAAAAGATTCAAAGATCCAAAATTAAAAAGTCCAAAAATTCAAAGTTTAAAAAATAAAAAATCCAAAATAAAAAATTTTAAATATCCAAAATTTAAAAAATGCAAAATTTAAAAATAAAAAATTTTAAAAATAAAAAATCTAAAATTTTAAAATAAAAATCCAAAATTAAAAAGTCAAAAATAAAAAAAATAAAAATCCGAAAAATAAAAAATTCAAAGATCTAAAATTTGAAAAATCCAAAAATAATAAAATCCAAAATTCCAAAATTAAAAGACCAAAAATTAAAAAATCTAAAATCCAGAAGAAAAAAGTCCAAAAACCCAATATTAAAAAAGTCCAACAATCCAAAATTGAAAAAATTCAATAATCCAAAACTGAAAACAACCAAAAATTAAAACAAGTTTCACTTCTGTCGCGTAGCGTTCCACGCACACTTCTTTTTGTTCATTATATTACTTACTTCAATTGATTCATATCTTCCCCAACAAAACTCACACTGATCACATCCCAACATTATTCTATCTGATTATTTTACTCACCTCGTTGGAATCACATCTTCCCCAACAAGACATAACACTGATTACATCCCAGCACTGTCTTCCCTCACTGTCTGTCTTGGTCACTTTGTAGGCGTATACTCTTCTGTGGCAATCCAGTGTGGAGGCCAGAGTCGAGTCCTGGAGTGAGGAGGACTCCGCACCAAGCCACAGAGCTGCTAAGAGCATGTGGAACCTGCCAACATAAGGCAATGTGTTTTATGCAGATAAAAAAGTGAATAGAATTATAAGTCTGAACAAGAGAATGCCGTGTGATCTGAAAATCCCCACCTTAAGCACCGGAGGATATTTTAGAAATGATAAGGGAGTTCATATGTGTTATTTCTACTTTCATGACTTCCCTTACCTGAACTATAAATCTTTATATTTTATCTATTCTAATATTTATTTATTTATTGAATATACAATTACTTAAACCCTATTCCACCCGGAGGTATATTAGGGTTATAGTTACAAGACAATATATTTGCAATATTACTACTTCTTATCCATAGGCTGGATGCAGGCCTTACTACTCTAAGAAAACAAGATAACTAATATATTATATTATAAAAGAAAACTATAACATCTTAAAAATAGAACACAAAAACTTTTGGAATTCTCTATAACAGCATTTTTTCCTAAAAATATCAAAGAGTGGTCTATCTAATTTCTTTTTACAATAATCTAAGTGTGCGTCCAATATTCTTCTTTTATGCTCTAGGACTGGGCAATGAAAAATTAAATGTTCAACAGTTTGTTGTTCAGTACATATACATTGATAACCGTTCTGTCTTTGGATCATGAAACGTTGAAAGTAAAAACCAAATTTTCCATGCCCAGACAGAAACTGAGTGAATATGAAGTCCAGTTTTACACACCTGAAGTCCATCTATTCTAATATTAAGTGGCTGCATTTCGGGAATTCGTATTCAGTCGTCACGAAACAATTTATAAATAAATTGAATATCCATTTTATTAGTCATTCATTTTATTTTAGTTTAGTTTATCAAACTTGTAATTGAATCCTTGTAATTTTATTGTCTGTAGCATGTTTAGTTTTAAGTTATAATTGATCAATTCTTGTATTGTTTGCAGTATGTATTACTAGCATGTGCCCGCGGCTTCGCCCGCGATAATTATTTCAAAAATTAAAAATTAAGAGCATAATAGTTAAATCATTATATTTATTAACACCTAAATCACGTGGACTACATTAGATAGCGTCGCCTGGTAAAAGCGATCTCAGATTCGAGTTCCTTGGCCCAGAAAATCCCTGTATAGTGAGTTTCGTCCAAATCGAACGATGTTTAACCATATTTAGGTCTATGTTGATTACCCCTCTTCCGTGTAGGTTGAAAATTTCATATGTCTACGGGCCTTGACATTCTAAACAAATGAATCGACCAGCGTGGGCTTACAACATTGTAGCGATCGCGATGCTTTTATTACCACGGTATGACAAAAATAGCCAAAGCCAACTGCAATTGATTTGACATTGAAATGTATTACTGAAATCTGATGCTTCGACAGCGCTAAAATCACGTTTTCTGCCAGTTTTTCACTCACAACTCGCGAACGAAAGCTAAAATTAAAAATCCGGCTTCGATGCGCATTCGCCCACCTTTCAGCCTTTAAAATTTCAGATCTCTGCGTTCAGTAGATTTCGCTGGGCATCGTGGACAGACAGACAAACACGTCCTTTTATTATTTTAAGATAGCATGTGCCCGTGGCTTCGCCCGCGATAATTATTTCAAAAATTAAAAATTAAGAGCATAATAGTTAAATCATTATATTAACACCTAAATCAAGAGATCGCGATGCTTTTATGTCGAAGGTTTGACAAAAATAGCCAAAGCCTAGTGTAATTGATTTGTATTACTGAAAACTCATGCTTCGAAAACGGAATAAATACACGTTTTCTGCCCGTTTTTCATTCATAACTCACGAACTAAAGCGAAAATTAAAATTCCGGCTTCGAGGTGCACATTCCGACCCTTTAGTCCGCCTATGTATAAAATTTCAGATCTCTGCGTTGAGTAGATTTCGCTGGGCATCGCGGACAGACAGACGGAAGACAGACGGAAGACAGACAGACGGAGGACAGACACTTCCTTTTATTAATATAGATTTACGATATCTATAGGTTTACTGGTGCCGTGGAAGAAAAGCCCTTATGGCCTTAACTTCGCCAGTATAAATAAATAAATAATAAAATAAAAATAAATAAAAATAAAAATGTGCTTTTCGTTACTAGAATTTATATCGAGTTTCTGAAAGATATGTTTAGATTATAAATTCCATTCTGGCAATTTATATTGTAGTAAAGTTTCTATTAAGCTTAGCACGAATAGTTAGTTTACCAAATTGAAGCAACATCTTTAAACCCATTAAAATATCGCAAAAAATAACATTTTGTTTATGGAAAGCGTTAGTAAGATTAGAAGGTAGTCCTCGCCATAATTCATGCCACTTCTTTAAGAATTCTCTAACTTCACTAAACAATTTTGTTCTGATACAATTTTTCGTTTGCGAGCTCTGCTGTTCAGAAGTATACACACATTCATATTTCCGAAAACTTATTTTTTGTGTTACTCGTTCATTACGGTTATTTAACGACAGTTATGTACTATTGATGATGCATGTAATGTAGCAGGGGTGCCTAAATTTTGTTGCACAGGAGTTATTTTGCATGCCCTTAAATCTACAGACATGGGAGTACCATTGATGCTCATAATAAACTAAATAAAAATTGGGCTAGGATAAATTCCGCATATTTATGATTAGAAAACCAGTACCTCACTGACTGCTCCATCCATGCCAACACGCTTGTATATTTTTAATTCAAGGGATCACATGTCGATGCTGAAAACTGTCTACAAAATTTCAGGGTGAAAAGAACCTGTTAATAATTAAAAACAGATACTTTCTTTATTACGTAAAATCGCACAAATGGGTCTATAAACCCCACAGAAATAATATATTACTGTTAACAACTTCAAGAGTTGCAAGGATCCTTACACGAAAAACTGAATATTTATTATTTATTGAATACACAGTTTTAAGAACCCTATTTTACCCGAAGGTACATTAGGGTAATTTAATTTAATTTGTAATTTACATATTTATCTTTCTCTATTTGGCTATGATATACCAATCCGTTCTATAACTAGCAGTACTGAGCATTACCCCCAATCACCCTGGTAGCGTTAAATTATATGTACATAAGAAAGAAAATAATAAAGTTGTCTAGAACAGCATTTTCTTAGAAATATATGAAATAATGGTTTAGCGTAAAGAAATTTACAATAATAATAAAAAGACTGAATATTCTATGTTACTTTTTGAAAATATCGTTTAAGACAGTGTTAGACATGACCCGCATGCTTTGACACCCCTACCCCTAACGCCTTGCTCATGTCTTTTGTTATGCAGATGGCTCTCTCTTCCGAATGCAAAGCTCCAGTTTGCAGAACCGCGTGGGCTGCCTACATGACAGGGGCTGGGATGATCACATTATTAAATTTAGTTTCGTCTGTTTCATATGACAAATTAAATATTACAAATGCTAGCACGCCTGATTCCTATAATTAATTGAAAGCTTTTGTAATTTGTTTTACATCACTTTAATTATTTAGAGGTATTTTTGGCAACACAGTGACGAAAATTTAAATTATGATTTTCTACGTTTCCATACACATTCAAAACCACATGTAAAAGCATCGCTTTTTAGTGGCTCGGTTGGTTATGTGCTGGCTTCTGAATATGAAGTTCAAATCTCGTCAATGGTGGTGGATTTTCAGCACTAAGACATTTTCAGCACGGACCCTTAAGAAGGAACTTCAAACCTAGGACCATTCATTGGAGTTTTCAGAGCCTTATTCCTAGAGTAGAGTGCCTGAACAAAATCCATAGTAGAGTATCTTTTTGTATCAATAATTATTTAGTTCGATAATTAGTTACTTAATTGGCGTCGGCCCTGTACTCTGTCAGCCCGATTTTAGTATTGAGAAATAAGTGTAACAAAACTTATATGACAAGAAAATGCACATATTCTAACTGTCCTCTGTCAGCACGGATTTAGTAAGTTATTGAGATATAAGTGTAAGTAAATGTACATGACTGAATAGGATGCACATATTCCAGCTGTCCTCTGTCAGCCTGGTTTTAGAAATAAGAAATAAGTGCAACTACATTTATATGACTGAATATAATTCACAGATTCTAGTTGTCCTCTGTTAGCCTGGTTTTCGTATTAAGAAATAAGTATATATAATTAAAATAAATAAGTGTACCTAAATTTACATCACTGAATGGGATGCACAGATTCTAGCATTCTATGTTAGCTTGGTTTTAGTATAGTAGACCTACTGGTACGTATGCTGCTCGGACCGCTTGAAGTTGAATCATGCTTATCTATGTTTAAAACTTTCCACATGATTATGCACAGTGGACTTCTTTTCAAAATTAACATAAGTTACATAAACATTTCCCCTTTTCGACCTTATAATAATATGTGGGAAACTCACGAACCCTTTGAATTGCATTAATGATTTTTTGCATGCTGATGTTCAAAAGATGTGAACTGCTCCGATTCAGATTGCGCAGTGTGACTGACTATAAAACCTTAAACTTTTTGTACAAGAAGTTCATTTTTGATGTAGATAGGAATTTTTTTATTTTTGCATTGAGTCTATTGTTATATTTTAAACAGGCAGTTAATCTTCCAAGAATTATTAAGCTTTATATTACATATTGAGCTTTCATGCTTTATTTTTTAAATTATGCTTTATCGTGCCTTTAAAACTTATTTTATCCAGACCGTTAGAACCTCAAAATCATGTTCTGGATAGCAACCAGATGTACGAGGAAGAATCAAATGAAAACTGCAATTATTTTTTCCCCCCACTATTTTACTGCAGGAAGAATGTTTGCTTGCACATTATTTTTCTCCATATTCCCCTCCCAGTTCAATGCATTTACGCCATCGGATAGAAAGTGCTTCGATACCACGTGATAAAAATTATTTTGGTTGACGCTGCAGTCACTCGGGCACCTTCGATTGGATGTTTTAATCAGACTTGAACTTCTGCCCTCCAAGGCGCTCCTTTAATGGACCAAAGATGTGGAAATCTGATGGTGACAAATCTGGCGAGTATGGCGGATGTGGGAGGCACTTGAAGCGAATGTCATCTATGGTTTTTATGGTTGTACGAGCAGAATGAGGACGGGCATTATCATGTAGAAGCAAAACACCTGCACTCGCTTTGGCACCATCAGACTTCCACATCTTTGGTCCATTAAAGGAGCACCTTGGAGAGCATAAGCTCAAATCTAATGAAGATCGTCCAATCAGATGGCGTAAGTGCATTGAACTGGTAATGATTGAACTGGGAGGTGACTATGTGGAAAAATAATGTTATACTTTTTATGCTTATTGTGCTTCTGGGTTTCTCTACTAATCAGAATGAGACTGCGTCTACCTTCTTGTTGATCTATCCCTGTACGCTTTCATCAATATTCAACTCGTTACATTTTAGTACGAGTCTTTTATAGGTTGAACAGTTAATTTATATCAAAGTGGCCTGTATTGAGATTGGATTCCTGGAATTTCTCTCATTTCGACTTGGAAACTTTTATTTCTTCATATTGTGGTTATGTGAAATGATTCATGCCATGACTGTTCTTTGGCATTTTGATTCAAAGGGAATTTTAAACAATGTATTGAAAAGAAGCAGGCAGAGAGAGAAAGGAAGCAATTGAGCTAACAGAGACCATCATCTCGGGAAACGTTTCACAGACCTCCTACACTCTATGCTCTGTGGTCATTGTTACGAGAAGTATCACACATAATGACTGCGGGTCATTTAGCTTCCATTCAGGCTAGAATACGCGTACATAGCAGCGAAGACACCCTTGTGTGAACAATGCAACGTACATAAAAAAAAGGCTTTCAATTTAAATATGTTCAATCGAACTCCAATACAATTGAAAATAATCAACTTGCAACTTTTAGTGACTACTAATTTAAGGAGTGTGATAGGAGTATATTTTATATTTTTGTCATGGTTCTCGAATTAAGAAATGTTATATGAAACTTCCATTACTAAATATAACACTCTAATTTAAAACATATTTTCGCAGAATTTATCTGCAAGGGTAGTTATTGGCCAAATACAGTTTGTAGAAACGGGGTATTGCCTGGTGAACAATAAATCTTTGCATCAGGTTGAAACAAATGAATACGCACTCCTTGCAATATGACCATTTATTCTATATCAGACCGTAAAGTGAGAATGATGTATTGCCTATGCTTAGGGTAAAAAAAGTTACATGTGTGCATTACATCAAATTGTATTTGGATTGTATCTGTGTCCTTCAGGGATGTGATTTTAAACGTGGAAACTACTTTCTCCTTCGTTTTTACAACCAAGACTTACATAAAGATAATGAATTTTTACCGATTTTCTCGAAAATGGCTGAACGGTTTTGTTTAAATTTCCTATACGAATTCTATAATATGCATAATATATTATATGGAATATTATGCATTGTAGCCTATGTTATACTAAGGACCAAAACTTTTATATTTGTACCGGTAGAGGAAGTTATGAATTTCACATAATATTTCCTTTATATAGTCCTAGTAAAAATAAATTTATTTTGCAGAGTAATCAGCTTACTGTTAATATTTTCCTTTTTGAGAATGGAAAATTAAACAAAAAAGAAAAAGCTTAAACGCAGTGACTGTAGGCCTAAGTATGTATGAAAGAAATCTGTCTTGAAATCAATTAATTATTAAATGGGTAATTAAACCTAATATGAAATCATCATAGCAATTTCTAAACAAATACATGTGTTTAGAAAGCTATAATGAAATCTCGTCCCTAGTATGTAGTATGACAAATGGTCAAGTGTTTAACTTTTGAAAACATTAATCCTACGACAAAAATGAATATAACCATTTTATGGGAAATTTTATCTACTTTAAGTTGTATACAGACTAATTTTCGTTAGGATTGATAGTTAAGAACATAATTATATGCTAGAAACGTAGAAAACCTACTTTTAAACAACTCCCCCCCCCCCGCTCCTACCCACCATCTATAATTTTTAATATGATGTACCAAGAAACAACCATACCAAATTTCAAAACTCCGGGATTTTTTTCACTCGATCACCATTTTTTGTCTAATTTTACTACGATATATTGGAAGAAATATCATTTTTAAGTAAAAATCACACTTACATACTAAATTATTTTCATATAGATAAGGTGCATTCTATCTGGAAAGGAATTAGATCGTTGTGATGTATAACCTCACTTTAACTCTCACCAAACTCAATTAACTGTTTCCGATTATAGTCCGGGAAGTGTAATTAAATGATAAGAAGCAGAAGCCGATCGGAATCTGTAATAGCATTACCACCAAGTCAAGATGAAAACTGTTATTCAAACTGTCCGCACTCGCAAAAAAATAAATTAGATTGAGATAAATTGATTCTCAACAATCATTGTACGTCAAACTTGATATTTGAATTAAGGAGTTCTTTCAGATAATATTAATTTGAAGAGAATTAAGAGACGAATGAGAATTATTCACTGATAGGAATAATTTATTATGAAGTTGGTAACAAATAATGTGGAAGACTAACATGGTAAGCATACAACCGGAAAACCCGTAATACTTTTCTTGAATGCACGAAATTATTCCATATGCTGAACCATTTTTTATTAGGATATTTCCCCACAATGTGCATCGCGATGTATGTGGTCTTCATAAGTTTCTTATATATCGTTATAAGGAATAATCATTTCTTTAACATTGTTAATAACACAGCCATATTACACCGAGGGTATCAAGGTTTTGAACAATTAGCGATTCTATGAATGCGGGCAATACTGGAACGTTTAATTGGTTGCCCATTAAAGAGAATGTCGCGTTAGGAATTCTGTGATTCTCATCATGTCAGTAGCTTATCTGTTGGTATATGAACTAATAAACAATGCATTATATTTATTTACTGTTTTATACTTTTCTGGCGTTACAGTACAATGACAATACATTCATTTTACTAAGTAAACCCTTTAAAAGTGAACCCTCTACTACACTGTTTTAAAATAGAAACAAAATTCCGCCTCCCTTCCTGTTTTTAATCTTCTAGGAGGTTTCACCCTTTTTATATGAACAATTCATGGTACACCCCATTATGCTGACAAGACTCACAGAGGAGAGAGATATGACCTTTTCTCCTGACTGAAGCACAAAAAGAATAATATAATGCTACCTGTTGCTCATCAGCGTTATCCACAAAGCACACTCCTTAACCAGTACAGTGCTATCAATAACAGAAACGGGGCCCATGTGACACTATTAACTCGCTCAGCTGTTGTCATTTTTAAGTCATTAATACAGGTATATACTCGATCGGTAAGACCTGAGCCAAACACGCGCAGATAGCTTGTCGTCCGCCGGTAGCAGTGGAGTAAGGGCAGAAGAGAATGCATATACTGTACTATTCATTCCTAACTATGCGTTTCATAATAGCCCGTTACTACTAAAAACAAAAATAAAGTGAATAAAGTATTTGCTTTTTAGTTATGAAATATTATTTCAGTAATGGTATGTAACTCACAGAATATCGCTGTTGAGTCTTCACTATTGAATGCTGTGAGGCTAACTAAGGTGTTTTTACACCGGTCTATACAGTATGAACTGGCAAAGAACGTCACGTGCTATGAAAGTCAGGCAGGTCTAGATTACGTCATCGTAGACTACTGCGCAGCCATTTGTTTGGCTCAGGCCTTACCGATCGAGTTATAAAAATGATGGAAAAATTCACGAGAACTTATTAAGAAGGATGTGCTCGACCTCGAAAGCTCAGGAGCAATTACTGATATCATGCTTATGATAGAAATGTACTCGTAACTAGTGTTTTTAAATGACTGATAAATGCATTGGCGACGCAGTCACGAGAGGAAAAGCGTGTTTCTTCTATGAAGACTTCTTCTATCTCTGGGTTTTACCCCCTACCGTTATAGGGACGTTTATGCGGCCCACGCCGCCCGGGGGTTACAGGACCGCGAAAATGTAAAAGTTACTTCATGAATACGTGGATAGGACATAAATCATGCCAACTATTTTTGCTTTTGAAAATGTGGAACCATTTTAAAATTTTGAGATGTACAAATGAGTGCATAATGATGATTAGGCCTTTGGGTAGTAGATGTAGGATAGAAGGAAACAGACACCCATAAACATCCATACGCGACTGCATCGTGCCACTCTAATGTATTGCGGTAGTTGGAAGCATGAAAGCACACATACCACTCCATGATCCCTTACAGGTAAGAATGCTGTTCACATCTTGTGATGTCCAACATATCCGGTGGCTGACTCACAACTAAGTTACCATCGCTTCTATTCGTATAACCGAACATCACAATACTACCAAATGATGTATTCATATACTAGAGATGTCACACTATTTCGTGTCATACAATATCTCATGGTATAGTATGGGACTCAGCTCTAGAATGTGGGGAAAGTAGTGTATTCCAGAGCGGTTAAGCTTAGTCCCATACTATACCATCGCTTTATTTTGTGAAAAAATAGTGCCATGACTAATGCTCCACCCCTCTTATAATGGAGGAACTGTTTATAAAATCGACATATTAGTGAAGATTATTGTAACTGAATCATTTTAATGCCATATTATTTATGAGATACAGTAATAAGTTCTGTACCTTTTGTGACCAAATAAGACAACAAGCATTGTTTATTTCATGAGTTAACTGGAAACATTTTTAATTGTAGGCCAAGATCATTTTATTTAAAAATAAATCTAAATCATTTCATTGCTGCCACTTAATTACACCATTTTTCTAGCTCGCGGTGCTGTATTTTGATAGGCATATGAACGGTACTGGTGAACATCCCTAAGCTAAGGAGAATGTAGCCTACATTTCACATTTTAAGTATTCCCGTTAATTTCGGCCTGCTGAACTCCCTGGTTAGATACCTGGTTAATTTTCCTGTTAGATACTTTCTAAACCCTTTCAGAACTAAATTTATATACTGGTAATAAGGCATTCGTGAAGGGAAATCATCAGAGGGCACTAAATTTGATATCAATGGGAAAATTTTCGTGCCATAGCTGTTTTCCATAAATGACAATCCTAATATTAGTGTTGTAAAACTGGTGTAATTAGTATAAGAGAACATTGTAATTGGGCAATGAGCTTGTTATATTCACAGCATTATGAATAATAACAATCATCACATTACATAAAGCATTATACCATTAGTCTCTCTGCTTTTATACAGATTTTGAGACGACGCATTTATACGCATTTATGTATGTTAACAGTGAAAAGGTTAATTCAACATATATTATGTTATACAACGAACATAGCAGTTGCACAGGAGTATGTTTTTGGCCCAACACTCTGTTCTGTTTATCCATCAAATATGGTTATGTGGCCTTTGTAGAGACGGTATGGTCTTATATTATACTAAAAAAAATACATAGGTATAAATTGTATATGAACAATTATTGCCAGACCATATCATACCAAAATCCTATGTATCCATTTACTCCCAACAATAGTGATAATTCAACAATGAATTGCCGCCAATAACTGATTTTTTGTATCAATGTATGTTTAATTACGAATTGCATGAAAACGTTGAAGATTTCTAAAAAGGAAAACGTATAGCCTACATATTAACAAAAAATCCCTTTAGGCAGGCCTACAGGCGGAGGTAGATTTCGAAGTGCTTTTGGTTTAATTTATTGTCGCTGCTTAGCACTCTTCTTCTCTAGCCTTGGCATGGCAAACCTGCAGTAATAAGAACTGAATTCGGTAAAAAGGAAGAGCCTACAATCATTTGTTTTGACAACAAGAATAGGATATAATATTCTGGGAGGCCGTGCACAAGATTAGCAATGAATAAAATTAGCAAAGCCGCTAAACAAGACAAAATTATGATATTATAATAATTCTTTTAAGTGTTATTATTTTCAAACATTAAAATCTCGCGTCATATGAGAGCTATCAAGAAACTATTTATTGATTTGTAGAGTACTCATCAAGAGCTTTTCAACGATACCCCACAAGACGTGGTTTCAAAAGTTTCGAATTTTCATCCCCCACCCCCACCCCCACCCTCACTCGAACCCCCGAATCGTTGGTGTCACTGTAAACTCCATAGGGAGTACTCTAATTTATTCAAACAAAGTTTCCCTCTATACTTCATAGGGGCCGAGATATAAATGTTTTAAAATTTCAACCCCCTCCCCCGACCACCCCCTTGGGCCAATTTTGCCCATTAACGAACTTGTCCGAACTATTGGGCCTAGAAATAACATAATAAAATTTGGTTCAAATATCTTCAAAATTACGGCCGCTATCGTGTAAAGATATATATATACAGTATATAAATATCACAAATTTTTTTTTTGAACGGGCGGTGGTTTCGTACTTAGGGGAGCATGAAACGTAAAGATATGAAAGAATTTTTCGAAAATCATTACATGGTATCCATTGCAATAGGTAGATTTTTCTTCGAAATCTACCTAAAAAATTATTTAGGGTCATATGTCACTCCCCTGAGAAATTGCTAGTTCGCTTTAGTTATGGGCTTAGTAGTTTCATGGCATAACCTACTTACCTTTTTTTAATCGCTTTGGAAGAGGTCTGTACATTTATCAATAGAGTAAGACTGATATGCAAATATAAATACTTGAGAGTAAACATGCACGGAACAGATCACAGTTGCAGCCCCCGGGTATGTAGAGGTTATTAAAGATTTCCTGTCTATACCACTACCACAGCAAAAATAAACATTTTTTATCTAAATAAGTGGACGTTTATAGATTTACTAGCCAAAGAGCCAGTTCTTTACAAGGGTTGTAGCGATGTTTTCTAAATGAAGTTTTAGCAGTCTATATTAATTAAAAGTAGGCTACTGTAGCCTAAATTATGCAACGAGCCTATAATGTCATTTATTAAGACACGAGTATGTTCCTGAAATAGGCGAAACGAGTTTCATAATATTCATAGGGTCAAATTCCTCATTTACATAGGCAAGTTCCGCACACAAGATGCTACATTTTGATAATACCACAGGTAAATTTCGAAACAAAGATTTTCAGTAACCCCATGCTAAACTCTCACATTTCCCCCTTCTTCACAAAAGTAAAGAAACCGGGATTTGGCCAAATAATTAGGTTCATAATTTACAGTCGTTTATAATCACATAAAAAATTCTTCGAAATGTATACCGATTTCACAGAATACACTGGCAATTAACGATTTTCTGTTTATGATTCAATGAATATGTAGGTTATAACGCACAGGTTATAATAAGACCTTCAAGCTATAAATAATCTGGGAGGAATATATTAATACTGACACTTCACGATATGATCAGTTGAGTTAAAGCAACTATGAAAATCTTGAATTTAAAAAAAAAAAACTGGCACATAAATAAGTAAGGAGTGTTTAAAATTATGTATGGGCTACTCACGTTAAAGATTAGTGTAGATTTAACGTTAATTTTAGCTTCAGAGTTGACACACTTATCTTTTGATTCATTGAAAAAGAATGAAGATACCCGTGTCAACCATAACCATTTCTTGTATTGCAATTCAGAGACACAAATATAATGAAAGTGACATTGTCTTAAATTTAATTTTAATTCAGTGTAAGAAGTTTGATTTTTATAATTTTTATTTATACAATATATACAATATCTTCTTGTAATGCGTACAATAATGCTGAATAATACTCACCACAGCACTTCAACACGCCTGCGATGTATAACATCATCACCGGAATACTATAACAGCTTTACAACGAAATGTAATAACGAGGTATGCATACGAAATACGGGAAATGCTACAATCTCACATGCCATTGTTTTGCATTAGATAATGTGATTACCAAAATATAATCGTCTTAAGACAAATATATCTCCATTATACCATTATTCATCAAAATTACTCAGGGATATATTGATTCTAAAAATACATTGATTGATGTGATGTAGCTTAACAGATGTACAAAACATATGATTTTTAAGTTCACCCCCTGTATGATCTGAAATCTGTATAAAAACAATAATGCACGATTCTTTGATTAGGCTTCCACCACCCTAACTGTATGTAGAGGATGTATTGTGTAGGACCCTGAAATTCCAAACCGAGTTTTCATTATCAAACACGTTTTGAGGTCTCCTGAGCAAATTTCATAAACATATCTGTGTGTGTGTGTGTGTGTGTGTGTGAATAGCATTGCACGAGAACGAAAAATTGTATAAAAGCTAAATTTTATATTTGAGTTAGATATATTTTGATGTGACAGAAGACTGGCGATCATTTTCTCTTACTTATCTGGTACCCTATGATCCCCAGGTGGGGCGAAGGGGCCTCCAATGGAGGTTTCATTACCTATACTAATTTTGATATGCTTATTTTCCGAGAGAGGGTAGAGGGACAGGTGGTAAGCCCATCGCCTCGCAACCTCCCTCTGGAAACTAAGTATTTCTTGGACGTGAAAGGGCCGAGAAATTTTGTCCAGAGGCTCTAATTTAGGCTTGGAGTTCTTTTACGTGCCTTAAATCGACGACACGGGACCCCCAGCTTAAAGTCCCTCCCGGAGGACTCCGTGCCCAGGATTTTTACGTCCTGAAAAATCCATCGACCGCAGCCGGGTTTGATTCTCTTACTTATAGTCCTACTTAATGTGAAGAATACGGTTCTTAGAGTTTGTTTAAATTTTGTAGCCTGTACTAACAGCTAAAACTTTTTATATGAAACATATTTTATATAATATTCTCTGAAGGGTAGTTATAAGTCATCCATTGTTTCTATAAATTTAGGATTTATATGTCTCATGTGGAAAACAATAACCTTTTGCATGAGGCAGGGACAACTGAATACAAACTCCCTGCAACAAGGTCTTCTATTCTATAACAGAATTTTGGGTATAAATTTGTTTAAATATTTGTTGCTCGGTGAGGGAGTTTCATATAACTTATATAGACGATTCTGCCTTGTGAAAAACTTTAAGATATTAAATTCTGGTCTATATAATCTACCGTACACATCTCTACAAATATTTTGCTGTATAAATCACTTCGTATTTGTAAATACATTTTCCTTTAAAAGATCATGCTCATTTCGACAAGCACCTTCCAATATAAACCACGCTGTATTCTCTGTGGATTGAATTGGAACGGATATTTTCTCTATTTCCGTTGCTTGGCAACAATTCGTCATTAAAACATCTGAGCATCTCGCTTCGTTTATTAAAGTCGCGCGCGATTCTTTTGTTCTACGTCAAAATTTCTCTGCAAAAGAAGTAGTTATTTTTGTATCTTAAGACTTATTACGTTAATTGTATGTCCTCTAATAGGGTCTGTGGGAGACAATTTTACAACGCTGGTAACATAAACAGACAATTCCACATGCAAATTAAAATACGTCTAATAATTGCATGCCTGTTACATGGAATTACTTTCCTCTAATGAGTTGGTTTCTAACTAACATCTGTGTAATACTTATATTCAAATAAAGTAAAATAATATAGCATTTTCTTGGGTTTATATTTGTTTTCGTTATTCGTCGTCCTTGTTTGCTTTTATTTTCATGTTGAATCCGGAAGGAAGTTAGTTAAAAAAAAAAATAATAATAATAATAATAATTCAGGTTCTGTATATTTTTCACAAGCGGTGTAGAACTGTTAACGCTGAACAACGAATAATCTTCATAATTGTTTTAGATCCTGTGCGCATGTTAAAATTAGATCCTTTAATTAAAATAAGACTACCTAAAAATTGCACTTTATAGCAATATATAGCTATAAAATATTTATTTCTCCTTAATGTTGTCAACTATTGTTTAAAACTGTATCTGATCGTTATTAAACCTACTTAAGCGGATATACATCGTCAGCTGAATACTGAAGTGTAGTGAAGCCACCTTTTGCAAGAAGTGAGATATTTTCGAACTCTTTAGTTTATGTACGCATCATTTGCACACACTGCAAAATTAATTTTCAACATTTAAATACTGAAATGATATATTGTTCTATGCCATGTTAAATATGAGTCTCCTCAGTATTTTTAGCTGCTTCTTTCATTTTCTCAATCTTATCTTGATGGACATGATACACTCAACACTCAAGCGAGGAAGACAAATTTTAATATGTTTTGCACAAACTTCTCAAGGAGATCATGAAATCAACTTTATTAGTGATACCGGTGGATATTAGTAATATTAATAATATCCACCAAATATATTCGCATTCTTGTAACCAAGGCGTGTACGCCTGAATGATTAAGGAAGAAGTACATGGCCGACACTTTTTGGAACAATGGCCACTTCTGAGCGAGAGTACTTGTAGACCCCACTACATAAAGTAGAGGACCAAAATAAATCTCTATATATATAAGAGGCTTTGTCCTGACTGACTGACTGACAGAGAATCGACGTAGAGCCTGAACTATAATAGGTAGAGACTTGGAATTTTGACAGTACCTTCGTTTCATAATGTTGGTGCTCACTAAGAAAGGATTTAAAAAAAATTATTTTAAATGCCAAAAATCAAATGTTTTTTAGAATACTTAATCCCTTTTTACACAGAATTATCAAATCCAAATCACAGTTCACATGACAACAGTGTATTGTTGGCAATCTTTACATAAGGCTTTGGAATAAATGCAACAAGACTTCGAAAATTAGAGAAGGTATTAAAATTTATATTTGAGTAAATTATCTATCTCAAAATGTTGTATATTATGTAAAATAATCAGTACATTCAACCTTTTAATCGAAATGTTCAAATTAATCAATATGTTCTTTACAGTTTACAAGTTTCGCGGGCAAAGCCTTAATGGGGAAACATGGAATGATTTGGACGAAAAACACTATGCGGGGGGTTTTTCGGCTAGGGAACTCTAACCTGAGGTCTTTTTTCTCCGGGTGGCGCACTTTGAAATGCACCTCGAAACCAGGTTTTTAGTTTTTTTAAATCATCAATCGTTATAATAACATTGTTTATACATGATTTGGGTAAGGTTTATGAATCTATGGTTCACTTTAATAGTTTCATTTGGAATTTGTATGCCCATATGGTAGCATAAGATTCGTTTTGTTCGTTTATTTATATTTTTAACGTTAAACAGTATAATTAAGAGTAAAATTACGTAATTCCTCCAATTTATGTAAAAACGATGTCAGTGTTAATAAATATAATGTTTTAATTATTTTTCTGATAAATAAAAGATTGAAGCACAATATCTAGCAGTTGAGTAAGTAATCGCAGGCGAAGCCGCTGGTACCTGCTAGTGTAATTATATATACTGTTACAGGGGTTATTTTATAGATAAATAAAAACAAATAGAAAGTTAGGAACTTATTTTTCAATAATATTTATTATAAAGTAGAGAGGATAGGTTTAGCATGGTAGAGATTAGGTATCCGGACGTGGAGAAATACAAGAAAGAATTAGGTATCCGGACGTGGAGAAACACAAGAAAGAATACGAGAAAGGAATGTGTCCACTTTGCAGTTCAAATGAAAATGCGGGAGAAATGTTTATAGATAAGAAATTCTTAGCAACGTGGAAAATAAACAATTAATACAAAATAGGAACAAGCTTTAAAAAAATTAGGCAACGCATTGTTTTTGATAAGAAAGAAATGGATATAAAAATATGAAAGTTTCAACCTAATGACGTAAAATGTGTTATTGCACCATTGAAAATTCATTGTTTGAAACTTTTAATTGCTATGTTTTGATATTGTGGATTGGTTAACGCACAGAGCGCCTGCTGAATGCGACTAGACTACTTGCACAACAAATTCTACAAAATTGTTGTGCGGGTAGTCTAGTCGCTTGCAGCAGGCGCGCTGTGCATTGGATTGTGAATCGACGGGGTTGGCGTTACAATGGTCTAAGTAAATGTCGGTTGTCAACCAAGAGCGGGTTCGATTCCCGGCCGGGTGGGGGATTTTTCAGTAGTGAAAGATCCCCTCCCCGGGTTCAGGACTGGGTAGGTTAAGTAAGATAATAAACATTGTGCGCGATTCCTTAATTATTAAAACTACGCCCTACTAAGCTAAGCCAACTGCAGCTAAGCTAAGCTAAAGTTGGATGCCCAGCAAAAACTAAGTGAATGCTAATAAGTTATTAGTGATTTGTTGAGTTGGACGGACGCTAGAACGAAAATGATCAGAACTGAGGGAGAAGGCAAATGTCTTGTGGAGGGGGAAACCTAGCTTAACTTACCCAGCGTGGAACTATGTGCAGAGCTAACCCAATTGTACTTTTGTACTTTTTTTCCCTTAATTTTTAATTTCATTCAATATTTATTTATTCATTCATTCATTTTCCAGGAGATCCCACTGATAGCATAAAAATTCACGCAGGGCACAGGTTGGGAATTGCTGATATACATAATAAATAGGGGCGGATTTCTATGACATGTCAAATTTTACCCCTTTGCATTATTTCAGGTTTTCGACTAATTTAAACCCGATTCCAAGCATCCTGGTGAAAATGGAACGGCTTTTATTGTGCACATAACTGCATATTTAGGAAATATGCTACTATAGTAGCATATTATTAGTATGAATATCCATATTTAGGTCATATTTTTGGCATATTTGTGTGCATATTAAAGAAATTTTGAAGTTTCATATCATATTTTGTAAATTTTTCATTATAATGATACTTTTTGAGAATTTAAAGATATTTTAAATAATTAACATTATATTTTAATAAAATGAATTGTAATGAAACTTTAAAAATATTTACACAATCTGTAAGTGGTAAAGTCATATTTTAAATTTTATTGATCATATTTTAATGTTTTTTTAGGTCATAAATACATGCATATATCCTATTTTTTAGGTCATTGAAATCCGCCCTCAAATAATAAACAATGCGTACGGGTACTGAAAATCTGCACAGTTATTTCACTTTCTTTCTATACAAATATATGCTAAAATGAAAAGAAAGGTGTTAAAATTGTTTCACTGGAATGAGGGAATAGAGAGAAGTTTTGCCTACCTGTTGAATGGTAGCAACATCGCTATGAGATGCTGAGTGCTGGACCAACTGGTGTCACACTGCAGATTGCTCTTATAGCCTGCCCGCGCTCCGCCTGCCGAGGGAAACTCGCCCTTAACGACTGGCAACCCTAACCTCACTCTCACAACAATACAAGCTCGAGCAGGCTGTCCAAACTTCAAGCTCTCGTATTTTCTGTGCCACCTGTTTTTATTTCCGTATAAACTGATATCCCATGCCCGCCACACGCATGCACATACAGAACGTGCGCTTGCGTCCCATGGTAACTTCTGATTGGCTGACGCCTGCGTCGGAGCTCGACATGAGGCGCCGGTCGCTACTTTTTGTGCATATGACGTCATAGATACGCAAACTGCGCGTGTTTGCCGCCAAAATGAATGAGTGTGGGTGCTAGCGGGAGTTTTTGTTTAATGGAGTTGGCGTAAATCATGCCTCTCTGTTCCATTTCCTGATCCTGACATCGTAATCTAAACTTTGCGCATAAATTAAGAAGACCATGGACATAACATTATCGATATCACCTTACAGTTGTTACCAGTTGCATTCTCGTAATAATCTCAAAATATATCATCCGTGTATAGAAATCCTATGTGAAAAATGTTCATAACTTCATAGTAGGCCTAGTTATAAAAAATAAATCAACCTCTGGAAGACCAAGAGAAATTTAAAAAATAACGAATAGTACAGCGCATTTCCTAATGGTATCGTATTGTTTGCTAACGGTATCTAAGGGAATGTAACACATACCAATATATATTGAGTGTTTGTTAATCTTTGCAATGTAAGTAAACTTTCAGGTTTTTCTATCATAAATAGTGTTTTCACTAATAATATGCAAACTAGTTCCAAACTAATATGCAAACTAGCTTGCTCTGTATTACTGTAAATTAACCACTAATTCCTCTTTCCTTGCGGGCCCTTTGTTAAATCATGGCTACGGTGACGTTTATATTTTTACCAGTACTTCCCTACCTTGGCATCATTTATTTCGTACCTTATGGCAATGTAAAAACAAGGATGGGAAATTTAGAAAGCCTTTATTTTCAAGACGATGGAAGATACAAACTCAAAATCTTTCTTCCTTCCTTATCAGATGTTAACAACAGGCCCAAAATATAACTAAGGATGGTGTGGTGTCAGAAATTTCAACGCATTTCTCTCAAACGTTTTGTCGGCGTGTTTTGTTTTTGCCCCCCTCATTGTTCAGTAAGGTCTCTTCAAGACATATCCATATTCAAATCATTTTGACTGTTGTTATCATTCTGCTGGAGATTTTCTGCACTGTTTTGCGCAGGATTGGGGTTAGGAATGGCCGGTTGTTGCTGTTGCTCGTTGCTCTGCTGTAGATTCCTCTGGGTTTCCAAGGCCAACAGTTTCTGTCGCTTCTCCTCCATGAGACGTTCTCTATGCTTGTGGATGTAATCGTACACGTTCGGCAAGCCCATAATCACGCAGGCGGAAAGAGCCGATCGGTAAATGTTCATGTCGGTGGCTTCATACCTGAAACGGCACTAACAAATTTATACTACAGGCATATAATTTTCCTTCGCTTATTTACTATGTTCCGTTATAATTTTGGTGTTGTATTTACTGTATTTTGGTTATATATTCTCTAAACTTTTAAATAATCTGCGCTTCCGCCAGCTGCTTGTGCTGCCAGTCTCACAGGAGGTTTAGCAGAATAGGCTTATTCACTGGACAATACAATACGAGCTACAACGTACTGTTGTCCAAAGCAAAGAACTTCCCTGTGAGGAATGCGAGGATTGTGACCGCTACGCTCAAGCTGGCAACCAGATAATCTGTTCAGCCATCTCACCACCTCCACCACCACCGAAGCAATATACCTCCTCTCACCCCTCTAAACAGCAGTGCATCCCGCAGAAAAGTTTTTGCTTTAGATAACAGTATTTTATGGCTGTGATGTGGCAAGAGAAGATACATGGAAGAAGTTTCCGATGGATGGGAGAGCAGTATGGTAGTTTAACATGTGATCGGCGATTCAATGAGCATGTGCAAACTTAAACCTTGCTTGCCCAAACGACATTCGAAGTACCCAGTCTGTTCTAGAGAGAGGGGGGGGGGAGATATGCAGTACAGCCACTTTAAATTGGACTTTCATTTATTGTTGTAGTCAACTATATATTTTAGGTTGTTTACTCGTAATCTTGATATTTACATAATATATATTAGCTCAATCCTTTACCTCTGCTTCATTAAGTACGTAAATTAGCTATACCTATTTTTTTTTCGCGTTTACATTGGCAAGATTGCCTTTCAATAACTTTATTCTGTTAAACACAACATATTTCATACGAACATAAGGACTATAGCAATATAAACAATCTAAAAGTCAGTGTTATCACGTAATGTTTGACTTTTTTCCCACAGATTAACTTCACAGAACGCGATTTTAGCTTGACATAATAGTGTTTAAATCAGTACTCAACCTGAAAGTTAGACATTTACGGTCAACAATCGTACGGTATGTGTAATTTCTGTTGTCAATGTCCCTTTTTAGAATAAAAAACTGTATTAATACATTTGAATGATGTATTAATAGAAAGATATGTCACCCTTATTAAATATTTACATATTGTTATTTTTAATACAATACTTTTGGCTAAAAACTTAATATTAAAATTCGTCAAATTTCATATTTTGATGTACCAAAATATTTGTTACGGATAGAGCTCGAAATTGGGTAAACCTAGCTTTACCCGGGTAAAGTGCGCATTATCCAAAATCAGTGGGTAAAGTTGGAATAAAATATGCGTTTCCAGCACTACCCGGATAATATTAGGTTTACCCAACCTCTACTGGGTAAAGATGAATTTCAAACAAACTTTCAAATTCTATTAATGGAATTATAATATCTTTAAATGTTATTTACGAAAATCGCCCAGAAAGTAATGCACTACATTTTTTCTTCAACAATTATTTATTGAACACAATGAAACTTACACACAAGAAAGACTCCCTATTTTTCCACGTAATATCCATCCCGTTCTATGGCCTTCCTCCAGCAAGACACAGGGGCGTGTATGCCCTGTCGGTACCAATCCTTGTTCTGGTCACAAAGCCATTTCTGCACATTTCTGTCACAATCCTGGATAAGAACGCTCCCCCCCCCCCCTCAGCTGAAGCTGTCAATCAGCAAAGGAAGTGTGGATGCAACATCCGTGCTCTTGATTATTCAAAAGTGTGTGCACGCTGTCTTACGGTGGACTACAAATATCTCAGAAAAAACATTTCTTCTGAGTTGCTGAAACGTTTTGAAGCCGAGGGGGAAGCGTTCTTATCCAGGATTGAGACAAAAATGTGCAGAAATGGCTTCGTGACCAGAACAAGGAGTGATACCGACAGGGCATACATGCCCTTGTGTCTCGCTAGAGGACGGCCATAGAACGGGACGGAGATTACGAGGAAAAATAGGGAGTTTAGAAGAAACGTCATTCTTTCTTGTGTGTAAGTTTCATTATGCTCAATAAATAATTGTTGAAGAAAAATGTGGTGCATTACTTTCTGGCCAACCCTCGTAGAAAGGCTACTTATTTGAACACTCGGAATTAACGTAATCTAACCTAACTTAACCTGAACTAACCTAACCATATTGCGCATGTCCAGATCACTACAAAATGAAAAACCAGCTTTACACAGAGGAATGAGTGTAGCTCGCGTTTCACCCGGATAAAGCCCTATGTGAATGAAATTTTGCTTATAATTCGCGCGGGTCTTCTTTATCACTCTGCACGGAATTCACCGGATGTTGCAGCGCAGGTTATGCGGTCCAATTGCATCGTTCAATGCTGCCAATAGATTTACACGTGGGATGAACAAGCGCGAGGTTAGTAACAGGTAAACGAGATTTGCGACATAATCTTGGTTTATGACAGATTAGGTTAGGTTAGCTAAGGTTAATTTAGTTTAGAGAAAGGTAGCTCTAGCGGCAACACGATAACCACCGTCAGATTGCCTACACTGTTTCATGATGAGATTGTGACCATAATTCGCGCGGGTCTCCTCTAGCACTCTGCACGGAATTCATCGGTGTTATGCGCACCATTCCCCATCTCAGGACCACCTGCTGTATCCAGTATAAATTACACCATTTCTAAGTTATGTAAGTACTCAATTCTTCACGATTTTTATTTCATTTCGCAAATTTTTAAGAACAAATTGAGTTTATATATAAATTCTATAGATTCATAAGGGCATTACAATAACAAATATGGCCGTTTTTCGTGTTTCTAGAACAAAGAAAGTACAACGTGCAGAGTGCCGAACAATTCCCATTGGCGCTTTACCCAAACTATACTTCCTAGGCTAGACTCTGGAAGAGGCGATGGAAGAAGAATGCACCAGGAGTGCTATGTCTAGTCAAGTTACCGTGTATCGGAAGAGTAGAGCTGATTGACCCATGAAATCATGGTAGCTGCGCACCACATTGTGCCAACTCTGTAAATCCTACCTGCCTCTTTCTCCGCGCTACCTGCTACCTATAATACGACCTGAACTCATATTCTTTCCAGAGTCTAGATGACCACAATGTTAAGGGTAAAACTCACACACCATTCATTGGTCCTCTCATCGTAGCACTCCACGTGGTAGATAGTGGTCACGCCGTTGAAGCCGCCGATCGCGAAGATCATGTCGTCGATAACCTCTATCGCGAAGTTGCTGCGCGGGTTGTACATATCTGGGATTTGCGTCCACGCGTTGGTGGTTGGATTGTACTTCTCGCCACTGCACATGCGGGAGATACCATTGAAACCGCCGATAACGTAGACACAATCGTGGTATGCGATGCACGACACGCCACTTCTGCGACTGCGCATTGGCGTAATGAGTGTCCACTGGTTCGTCTCCGGATCGTACACTTCCGCCGAGTTCATACATTCCTGCCCGTTAAACCCACCTGTGATGTAAATCTTGTCTGGAACATACAGAGTCACATGTAAAACATTAGTTCATAGTATGGTTGAGGACGCGGAAGATTACAATATTCTTGCAAAAGAGTGGATTAAACAAGGATACAAGGTAACCATCCACACACACTCACGATTCCTTTCACTAGCAACATCTCTTCGATTTCATACCAATTTACATTCAATTCAAAATCTTTCACACTACAGTAGAGTCCCGCTTATCCGAACCCCACTCATCCGGACATCCGATTCATCCGGATGGGATATAAATTTAAATTTTGAATTTCAATTGCAAATATATTTTGTTTAGTTAATTCAACATCAATTCGCATACGATAATTTTAAAACAAAATTGAGTTGTAGAAAAAGTGATATTTTGAAGAAATTTTTTTTATATAGTTTTTCACATCTACAACTTATGTTACAGTACAGTAAGTGCATTTTAAGGCAAATTCCGCTTAATCCAGACTTTCGGTGATCCGGACAGGGTCCCGTCCCATCTCGTCCGGATTATCGGGACTCTACATATAAAACCTTCAAATTGTATTTTGAGGACAATGTTTAAATACATGGTGGAAGTAGTAAAACTGTTCAAATTTTAACAGTTTTTACCTTAGCTAGAAACAAAACAAATAAAATATAATTTTTGTTCCAAGTCAGTACTTTCCTTAAGGAAAAAAATTCCCTAACTTAACCCTGCTTTACTTGATGATACTCTCGTTTAGTCCGGAAAGATATCATGATCTTATTTCAAACTCGCTAGCCAAACTTCTTAATTCAACATTCTTGTGCAGGTTGTAAATGGACGTGGATTAGCTTAGAAGGAATCTCGTGCCATCTATCGATATTTAGACAGCGTATTTTGCTTTTACAGTGGAAGTTATATATGTCTTCTAGTAGTAACATTGGTGAAGAAGTGATGCCAAAACCAATAGTGGAAGTTATATGTCTTCTAGTAGTAATATTGGTGAAGAAGTAATGCCAAAACCAATAAAAGACGTCTATAATGGAAATTATATATGTCTTCTAGTAGTAGTAGTGAAGAAGTGATGCCAAATCCAATAAAAGACGTTTTGAATAAGGACAAATGAGTCTGTCATAATATTATTAGTATGGATTTTACTAAATATTTATATATTATATATTTAATATAGGCCTAATATATATATATTATAATGTTATATATACAGTGTGTTTCACTTGGCCAATCATGCGGGTTTCTCCCGCCGCGCCGGCCACCACGACACAGAAATTTGAAGGAGTGATGACGCCATTCTTTAACATTCATAGAGCAAAAGATTCTTCGTCTTTTCGTCTTTTCATTACTTGTTAAGAAGTTAAAAGTAAGTTTTAAGTCTACTTGATGTATTACTTGTAGTGAAATAAAGACAAAGTTGAATAGTAAGAAATAAGATAAATAATGGAAAAACATAGGGTAATTCGGGGAGAGATGGCCACGCGGGGGAGCTGACCAATCGCTCTGATTTCAAGGCCGATAAACATATTTGAATGTAACTTGGTAGGCGGCAAGCTTTTGGTACTAAGAAACGTTTGTTGAAAACCTGGGCTTTTTATATTTACAAATCCGCGATTGATTTAACTTTATTGTTTTCTAACTGGTCATTTGTTTTGTGTATGTTGAATGATATATGCAGAAGTCCGACATTATCACTAACCAGTTAAACATTACTTATAGTTCGGGGTGAGCGAATGTTATAGGCTTTATTTTACTTGTATTGCGTGTTCTGTTCTGAACTTAGATGGCCCACTTTTTTCTGGGAGAGTTGGCCAACAACTTAAGAACCACATTTTCAAGATCTTCTGATATTTTCTAACACGAATTGTAAAAATTTTTACTTGAGACTAATTTCCATCAAACTGGAAACCCAAGGCTTCGATTCTCAAATATTCATTTATTTTTATTGCTCTGGAAATGAAATAAACGAACATGATCACAGGTGATGTAAAACTCCTCCTAGGTAACTTGTCTCAACCAGGAATAGAACCGGGCCTGCTGAGTTAGGGAAGAGAACTCATCCCTGCTCCACAGCGGTGAACTTCACTTGAAAACTTATTCAATTAATATTTTTGTAGATTTCAGAATATTTTGGCGTTTATTGTTTAGCTATTAAAATCGACATCAAGCGAAATATTTCCGATTTTTACTTTGTGTTCTTTATGAACCTCGATCATTTACTGTTATAAAAGCTACTTTTACAAATTCATAATACTAACTTTTGCTATTTTGCATGCAGCCATTTGGGAGTGATTGAGACCTTGGCAAACCTAGAATGTCCTCGATCCTATCCAATCGGATATTTTTCAATGTTTATTACGTGGAGGGTACGAAAATTTAATTCGGGTTTATAAAAAACATTAGTGTTTGCAACTGGGATGATACAACTAGTTAAGTCTTGTGTTGTTTGCTTGTTTCAGGTTTCTTCAGATTCTGGTGTCTGGTGAGTACCAAAAAATATATTTTAATTAAAGTACAGTTTTAGGCCTACGTAACATCTGCTACATCAGATCGGCAATTTGGTTTAAAAAATCTGACGTGAGACCACTGTCAGTGAAATCCAATAAAAATCATTAAATGTGTTTTTCCTCAGTATGTAATAACTTAAATGTAACCTCTGAAAATGTTAGGGTTTACTGTGGCAAATGATTCCAGGGTCAAGTAAAGAATAATAAAAAAAAGTACTAAAAAGGCAGAATTTCTAAATCTGACAGATATGTCCCTTTAATAGCGAAATCAGTGAGATCCATTATGGAAAGTTCCACAGAATTAAAGCATGTTCTTGAAGTAAATTACCATTTTTCTTGCATTGTAAGTTAACGCTTCGATACTGCAATAGATCGGTTCCAAAATTTAAACTATTGAAGAAATACAGAGTTATATAACCGAGGAAATAATCCAATGTGGAATGTAAAAAGAGTAATTAAAGCATTCTTCTGCAGCAAAAGCCCAATTCAAGAGCGCTTGTTTAAATTAAGGAAGAGGGATCAACCGGGGTTCAAGTCCATGTAGATCAGTCTTGTGCTTTCAAACAAATGCAAAGCGTGGGATATTACGAGAAAGAAAATGCAAATGAAATGGCAATGGTGGACGTCACAAGATGAAATGGAGCGCAAGACAAGTAAATGACGCATCTGGCGATGTTGGAAGCATTGTGCTTAGTGTAGCGAAAGAAATAAACACTGCTAAACACCTTCTTATGTCTCCATGAAAATAGACGAATAAAATTTACACAATACAGGGCTCAAGGAGGCGATTCATTTGGATTCAAAAATAGTGTGGTGGACCTACCGGTTCGCCAACGACCCCCTGGAGATCCCTTAAAGGGATATTCACGGCGGATTTGTTCCCGTAGTGCGCTTAACACTTAAACTAAGGGGGCAACTCAAACACCCAGTCCTGAACTTTTCACTACTGAACTTTTCACTACTGAACTTTTTCACTACTGAAAAATCCCAAACCCTGGCGGGAATCGAACCCAGACCGCCGGAGAGGAAGGCAGTCATACTACCAACTCACCCACATCGGCGGACACAGAAATAATACTTCATCAAAATGTATAGCTCTAACAAAACAGCTTAAAGAAATGATGAGTGTTCTGCCCGAAGGCAGGTCCAGACCCGGAACGAAGCCGTGGGGTGATGACCACGACTCGTCCGAGGTGATTCAGGCAAGGGTGATACCGCGGAGATTTGCGAATTGCCATTGCCTCTCGCGGGATGGGAATGAAAGGACAGAACACAACACCCAGTCCTGAACCCAGGAAGGAAATTTTTCACTGCCGAAAAATCCCCGACCCGGCCGGAAATCGAATCCGGGCCGCCAGGGTGGAAGGCAGTCACGCGACCAACTCACCCACGGCGGCGGACTTAAAGAAATGCACCCCCTTAGTTATAAACAAACTCTTTGTACAAAAATGGAAGATACATGTTTTAGCCGATATAATACAACATTTTTCAGATGTGTTTTGCCCGATATTTATAACATTTTTCAGACTCTTCGAATCCAAAGTAAAACAAGGATTTATAAGAATTTTAAAATCTATCCCATCCTCTTTTTCCAAATCCTATTATTAAAAGAAATAATAATAACAATGATTGAACTTCAGAATAAATTAGTGAGGGGAAAACACATATTCTGCAATATGATTAAGAAATTGATTAGATTATCTGCTTCCCTTTGATTTCAAACCCAAAGCTCACTGGGCTAGTAGTTTAATAGTTGACAGTACTTATGTAACCAAGTTAAACTTAAGAGCGTAGTCTTTTCGTTCACTTTATCTGGTTTGGAAGGATCGGGATGAAAAATCTGGAAGAATATCTGTCAAAGCCTGTAGGATTTTTAAGAGACTTTGTTTTGAATAAATATGAGATTAAAAAAATAGCGGATTGGTAGTTCACCGACTAGCAAGGTCAGGTAGAAAAAATTAACTGTAGTTCAGCAACTCTTAACATTCCCTGACCATTTTACAGTTTTCTTGCACCATAATAGTTGAGGTTTAGATACTTACCGTTGAGCATGGTGGCACTAGCATCAGACCGCTGCACATTCATAGGCGCTATGAGAGACCATTGATTGGTTCTGTAGTTGTAACGCTCGGCTGTGTTTTGCCTATGATGACCGTCATATCCACCCATGGCGTATACCAACTCGGACAGGACTGCCACGCTAACGTAGCATCTGCAATACAGGAAATATAGGCTACTCTAAACTAACCTGAAGAATTTATAACATAACTAAACTTAAAGTTACTAAATTCAGAAAAAAAACTAACTTAAGTGTATAAAAGTATAACCGAGTATTCAATAAGGACAATGGTGCTGACCTGGCTCACCTGCGGGCGTTCATTGGCGCCACCTCTCTCCAAGTCTTGGACACGGCGTTGAAACATCTGCATGAGTTGAAATAGTCCATCCCATCAAACCCGCCGATCACATAGATGTTGAATCCAACTACCGCCGTGCCATGATAAGCTCGCGGTCCCGTGGGATCTACCTCCTCTACCTGTAACCGTTTTCATTAAAGCGTTTTTATGGCCTTCTATCCGTCAGTAACATAGCTCATAAACTATATTTAATACTCGAGTTAGGCATATGCCATGAATCATGTTGATGAACGACTTCTGCATATTTTGATATCACTTTACCCATCCTAGTTTTGTGTGTTGCATTCTTCTCGAAAATTGCTGTAACTAATTAATACGGCTAGGATTTTAATGAAATTATATGTTTTTTCTTGTATAACAGAAACCTCTGCTTCGGTTTTTGCATGTTTTATGCTAACTTTAACATTCTGGACATAATTATGTGAGGGCATTTGTTTGCATTTTTGTCCTTTAAGATCAATTTTTATTTATTTATTTGTAATTTTAAGGGATTTTAGTTCTATTTTGTGCTTTCATTGATATTTTCTGTGTTAATTTTTACCATTAAAATCCATTTTTGTACATATTCTAATAATTTTTTTTTGCACTCCAAAATGTTCATTTTATTCCTCAAATGTTTTGATCGGTTAAAACTTGCATAAGGTGTTTATTGTCTACTGTAATTAAAATTAAAACTGGGAACCAAATGGACTACAAATATTTAATTAATACTTATTAAGTAAAATATTTTATGAACATTTTATGAACATTTAAAATCTAAATGGGTTAATATTTTACGATATCAAGAATTGTAAAAGTTACAGTATCTTAACAATAATTTAAACTGCTTATGAATAACAAGAAATAAAATTTCCCTGACAACGGGACACGAACTCGGGACCTTTAACTGTCCGTGATGGAAGCCTCATATGCAAGTGCAAGTTCCATCCAGTCGCGGGTGACTTAAGGGGATATTCTCTGCGGATTCGTTTCTGGATGTGCGCCATTCCCCTATATAACACTTAAACCTAAGGCGACACACACTGGGAAAGGGATTTTTCTCTATTGAAAATTCCCAACCCGGCTGAAAATCGAACCCAAACCCCCCGGGGTTGAAGGTAGGCGCGCTACCGACTCACCCATGGTGACGGACAAGTCCCATATACCAACTATTAACATTTATGTCAAACAGGCTACTGCTTTACATTGTAAACATATTTTATCTTCTTGTCTTCTTGTGTTGCCTGTCATTTTACATCCTTATTATTCATTATTTCCACTTCCCATTAGCCTATTAATTATCGCGTAAATATTGAATTTCGTTATTATTGTTTAATAAGTTTTTATTATCTCTAGTACTTAGTTGAATATCAACTTATATAATTATATATATACACACACACATGTGTTCACTTATTACAATAAGTTCCACTTATATATTTTAAATTAAATTGTTGGTTATGTTTGTATGCATTGACATCCGGTTAGTGGAATAGAAGAGCTTCCCCAGAGAGAATTACATGAATAAATTTAAAAAATACGAGTTATATTATGTTATAGTGATTTTTACCAGGTTCAGATTGTACATTGAACAGTAGCCTACTTCTACAAAATATAGAAATAGGCTATAATATATTCATGTTTCCACAGATTATTACATAATATCTGTCGATATTACATGACAATTATTACACCAATTAGGACAAAATTTTCCCTAATACCAGAAGACAAACCCGGGTAACCATCAGGTGATCATGCTGATGCTCTACGAACTGAACGAGACATATAAAATAATTTTTGTTCTTTTCGTATGATAATGTGTAATCGATCTCATATTTTTCAAATGATTAAGAGACAAAGTTTCTAGTTAAAGAGTCAATTCATCCCGACGCCATCAACTAGAGAGTGTATGTGGGTGGCAAAGTATAATCACCTGGAAACAAAGTAATGTAGAAAATCCCAGGGGAGAACATAACACGCGAACACAACAGTGAGTCCCACATGTAGAGTTCCAAGTAATTTAACTAACATACAAAAGTTCAGAACAGATAACATTTGCGATAAGAACGATAAGGAGGACATGAGCAGTTTCAGAAAAATAAGCATCTTGATTAATACTCTTACTTCCATTATGCTTACATTATTCACTATTCAAAGTGAAGATGTTAATAAAGGTAGACTAAGATTATACTAAAATTTAATTTTAAAAATTTTAAATTTTACATTTTCTGGGTTATTATTATTTTTTTTCGAATATTCACACAGTATAAAATCGGAGACTCACATCAAAGTAGTTTTACGGTATAATACCATGTCGGGCCTTCATCATTTTCCCTTATTTCTCAACGTATAATAGATACCACGTGATAAAATTTTCCTCCTATCTTAATATAGCTTTCTAAATTAAGAACAATTATATATATATATAATTTTTTTCTCCTATAATATTCTCAAAGTACAGTAGAGTCCTGCTAAGTCGGACTAGATGGGTCTGGACTCTGTCCGGATCACCGAAAGTGTGGGTTGAACGAAATTTGCCTTAAAATTCACGTTCTGTATTGTAATAGAAGTTTAAAATGGGTAAAACTATAGAAATCGATTTTTTTCTTCATTTGTTTCATTTGGGCTAATATAACTTTTCTTACAACTTAATTTTAGTTTTAATTCTACTTTATTCATAGACCTAAGTTTCCAATCTACCTACTGATGTAATATTAACAAAGCAAAACATCTTTGTGGTTAAAATTTAAAATTTACTGTTTTAAATCCCTTCCGGATTAACCGGTTGTCCGGATGAGCGGGGTCCGGATTAGCGGGACTCTACTGTAGGTGTCAAACCTTGACTCTCACCTTAACCCATCTATCGGCGCGCGTATCGTACGTCTCTATGAAGTTGGTTGGACTGCCTCCACTCCAGCCACCGATCGCGAACAGGATCTCGTGGGGAACACGAGGTCTGGCGATCTCCGGGGTCGGGACTTCCCCGTCCTTCTGTGTGATGATCTCCAGATCGTACAGGAACTTGAGCGTTTCTATTATGATGGGCCGGCACTCCTCGTTGCCAGTCACATAAACGTGGTCTTTCACCTAAGACACATGGAAAACTCGGTTTCGTTACCCTTCTAAGGTAAACAAACTACACATTATGGGTGGAGCAATTGATACTCACTGATTTCTTTTCTCTTCAACTGTTCAATATCAGGTAAAAGAAATCATATCAGGTAAAAGAACACGATCACCGTTATATACTTATAAAAACAAGTATGTGCTTCAGTAAGCCGTAAAACTAATGCATTTACCCAAACATATTTTCAGTTACTAAGGAAGAGATCTGGAATTTCATTTTTAAAAATTAAAATGCAATTCCAATTTGGGAAAGCTGTAGTTTATGCTATCGAATACAGAAACAGTAAACAGATTAATCTCGCAGTTGTATTTTGTAAATAAGATTTCTATGTGTATTTGCTACTAATCCAGATCCCCTAAAGATATCGATCGTATGGGAATCATTACCTTAAGCGACGTCATTTCCACATCACACCCCTCGCTTCATTTCATCGCTAGATGGTTCTGTTTAACGCATACTCATCCATGACAATTTTATTCTTTCACAAATGTCGTATACATTTTTACTACCTGGTCCTATAATACGGGTATGAAATTTTTTTACTTTGAAATTCGAAACAGAGTTTCGACCAGAAATATAAGTTTCGGTGTAAAATTCCGAAGAAATAAAAATATTGCGCCTGGATTTCATTTTCATCATCGTCTCTGTTTCTGTCGTAGACTTAAATAAACCTTCTCTCTATAGGGGATGGCCTAGCTTCGTGCTCATACTCACTGCGTTCTTACCAAGCATATGGTTAAATACATGAAAAATGTCCTATTAAAATATTTTCACAAACATCGTACAAAATACATATCCAGTGATTATGTATACAGCACTAGACGAAATACAAATCTACCTCTATCAGAAGCCAAATATCTCACATCGGCAAGATTAAAACATAGCACTAATTTTGGTCTCCCGCTTTTATAATTGTACGATCAGAATGTACCTCGAACTCTCAGCATACCCCGCTACCCCGATCTTTTTGAAATAGTAAATGTTATGGTAATTTGTAAACAAAATAAATTGGTCCTTGGGGTAGTTGCCTACACCAAGCAGCATTCTACATTGTGTCTCTCAATTAAAAAGCTTCAAAAAATCACATCTTCCAGAAGGAAAAAAACTGAGTTTCAAGTGTTCTGGAATAACTGAGAATCTTGCAACTTAACTTCTCCAAGTAAAACTGAGTGATCGGAAAATTACGTCCTCCAAGAAGTAAGAGAATAGAACTTATGTTCTACAGCAACAATTGAGAATCTGGCATTTACATTCACCTGGAACAACTGAATGTCTTTAAGAACAACTGAGATTCTGGAACTTACTTTCCCCTTGAACAACTGAGTATCTGAGACTTGTGTGTTTTTTCTTCAATGAGAGCCTGGAACTAGAAGAACTAAGAGTTTGGGACCAGGCAAATTCAGAGGCAAATTCAAATTCTTCAGACAGAATTGAGTGTCTCGATCTTAGTTCTCCAGGAAAAAGATTCAGGAACTTACGTTCTCCAGAAAGAATTGAGTGTCCAGCAGGCCCAGTCTGATGTTCTTCATGAGTTCCACGATGTGGGCCTTCCTGTTATCCGGATCATGGTTTATCCACCGGAGCACGCAGTCCCACACGACTTCCTCGTTCTTTACGTTCAATTCGTCCGCCCCAACTATGATCCGCAACTCTTCTAGTGGCAGCTCCAGCAACTCGTCACTCTGCTGAGACACTTGAACGAAGTGTCGCATGACGAAGCGCTGCGCGTCCGCTTCTAGACCCTTGCAGAAATGATCCCTGCGGAGCACAACAAACTTCAAATTAATGAAAGCCTTCTAGGTTGTACGCTAATATCTTACAATGCCACTAGTTTGCACAGTTGGTAATATGTTAGCTGAGAAAGAGCTAGATTGTATCTACATATTCATAAAATAATTCAGTTTTAAAAATATAATAACATTATAGTGCCTGGCGTTGGATGAGCAAATTGTATTAGATGTATAATGATTTTAACCTGGCGAATCGCATGATGCCGATGCAGTTATCGGGGGCCAGATGGTTGCTGAGGAAGTCACAGCACAGTTCCAATACTCCCAGGACACAGAGGTAATCAGCCGTCACCAAGAGCTGACACACGTTGTCTTGGTTCACATCCAGATGACGTAAGTAGGCGTACTCTATGATCAGAGAGAGGATTTGTGAGCTAACGCCAGGGAGCAGCACGTCCGTTTTCTCGTGCCCGTCCAAAGTTGTGGTGAACAGCGCTCTGCAACGACAAACACAGTCTTATGGAATTATCTCTTAAATAACAAAGAGATACTTTGAAAAGTTTTTATAGCTAGTTTTCCCCAGTAAACAAACAATTTTAAATTTTAAATATTTTGCACTTACTTTCATTATCGTGGACAACACACATGTCCATTTGTTCATTGCCAAGTTGGTGTTGAACAGTGATGAACAGTTATCCTGTTAATCGGATAAAAGATCATGGTTATTTGGACAATTTATTTGTTCAGTTAATCAATTAACTTTAACCAGAAAATTCCTGTTCATTTTGGCAATTTGCCAGACTACGGAAGGTAGCTACCCGACATACTGTTGTTAGGAGGAACAACAGAGTGATACATGCCACATTTGAAAATATGATTTATTATTTCTGTAATTATTTTATTTTCCAAAATAACATATATACGTTTTGAATACACAACCCACCATCGACATTTAAACATTAGAAAATATACAAACACGCCGTACAACACAGCCATCTTAAACGAACAACTGCAGTTCAGATCATACCTAGGTATATACCTTACGATAACTGGAGAGTCAGTTCCACAGTCATGAAAATTTCTATAACGAACTGAGACTATTTGGATAAAAGTTAATTGGCTAACTGAAACAATAATTGATCATATAATCGCGCTGTTTTATCCACTTAACAGGATAACAATTACCCAGATACTGGATAATGACGTCATTTAAACAAAATCCAATTATTTGTAGTTATCCACTTAAATGTTAAAGATAGTTAGGCGATGAAGTACAGCCTGAATCATAAGATGCAGTGCAAGAGTTGACAACTTTTTGTCATGTTTTAGAGTAGATGAGCAATCGTGTGATATTGTCCGCAAACAAACTTAGAGAAGCTTACTGTACATACTCGTAGAACCAGAGGATATGAATTAACTATAAGTAGGCCTAATTTTCTATCAATGGCTAATTGATCTAAAAATCCAGATAACTGCAAAAAAATATCCAATTAACTACGTAGTCAAATAATAGGTGACCGTTTTATCTTGAATTATGTATATATGTAGTTAACCGCTATCCCGTTATTTTTCGAGCTCTAAATTAACTATTCCTCACCTGAAGTAGGTGCTACAGGCTGACAGGATGGCTCTGTGCACGGAGAAGACGCCGCCATCTTCCAGCCTGAGTGTTGCGTCACAGAGTAGGTTCTTCTCTCTGAGTTCATATAGTGACTGCATAGCCTGTGTGCTCATGCACCTCCCTCCTTTCGTCGAGATGAGTCTCTGAGAGCTGCTTTGTTCCGGATCTACTTCCATTTCCTGCAAAAAGTGTGTCCTATATTCATGTGCAAAAGAAAGTTCCAACAAAGGTCCAGAAACATGAGCTTGGAAAAAATCCGTTAGGAAAGTAAAGACCATAGATGTATTTTAAATTATAGACTGGGATACTGCATCCTGGCCATCACAGTACCAGACTTACCTCTCTTGGTGTGGCGATCTGAAAATCATTGTATACCTTACCTATTAATAATAATAATAATAATAATAATATTTAATTATGAGAAAATATGCTGAACTTAATGAAAGCAATACTATAGTCTTAAACTGTCATGTTCAAATGAGTGTGGAAAATTAGGGATGGCACTTTGAGCACCTACATTAAAATTGGCAAATCAGTTACCTCTTGTTACTATCGCAATTATCTCGATTGCTAACCCTATCCGAGAAAAATGCTGACAAAAATGTAAAGCAACATGATACACATTTCAACAAAGTGAAAGCGCGAGAATACATAAAGAGTAATTTTGTGGAAGTCACGGATAATTTGAATATTTTTGTGGAAAACATGCTAGCTTATTACAAGTAACTTTCAGATAATTACTATGCAAAAATATATATAATGAAGTCAGGGGATGACAAAGGTGTTGGTTTAGTCGTTTTTGTAAAAACAAAATTTCATTTTTGGCATTAATGTAAAAAAAATCCAGCGTAACTTAAAGTGTAACTCCGTAACTCCGTTCGAACGTATGGAAAAGGGCGTAGCTGACGCCATTCTTAAAGTACCGTTATGTTTAAACTGTCGGTGCATGCAGATTTTAATTCCTCGTATTCTCTGTTTGAATTTTGTTTCATATAAAATTTGTACGTCGCCAGGTAGATCAGATAGGTGAGTGAAAATACTGAAATTCTTCTGTTTATTCGAATGTTCTCTTATTTGAATCTTCGGTGGATTATGGAACTAGCCTAGTTAGCTAAAAACTTGCTCAGTGACCGGGTATCCAATTCCCGGTGAATACTGCGCGCTATGCACGCTACAAATACGGTGGCTTCAAGTTTGATTCGCACTGTATGATTACATGTGATACATTCTAACAGAATCCAATGATAATTCATTCTAAATAATGGTTTTAGATCTTATGATTGTTCCGTTGCTGTTATAGAGCCAACTGTAGATAGGACATAGTTGGATGACTTGTTTGACAGCATTCCCCCTGGACTTCTCAATGTGTAGGTTAATGTTTAATGTCTAAAGATCGAGGAATGTTCCAGGCTATTCAAAGACTGTGCGTAGACTATCGTGACGTAATGAAACACTAAAAGTCACTGCCGGATCCGACTAGCAGAGTACAAGTGGTTCATTCTGCATCAATTGCAATAAAATATGTTTGTAATACACTAAATAAAGGCTCAATGATGTATCGCTCAGACAGTATGCAGTGTGAGTACTGGCCGACCGTCTTTACCCTTAGGTATGCTCCTCGTACTAATTTCTGTTAGGGGCTGTATCCACCTCAGGCCAAGTCAAATAGTTTTATTGTTTATTAATGTTGAGCCGATGCTCAGTTGGCAACTTCTCATTAGAACCTGAAAGAATCTGAAGTACTTATAAAATATTTGTTATAGTTTGAGGCAGATATTGCACAAGCATAGTCAATCAATAATGATTCTTAGGTATTTAGCTTACTTTAATTGGAAATTCGTATATTAAATCTGACAGGAAATGAAAAACTTAACCATTAGTTAGACTACTAATGATATTTCTTATCCAATGTAGACTTACCTTGTGTAGATGTGGTTGTTGTTTGCTAATATAATTTCACCTACTTATCTCTTGAAGTCATTTTCACTTCTTTCTAGATAAATAATTATCTGCCAAGCTCAATTAATAATGGTTATAAATGTGGCCACCCAAAAGATAAATATTTAAAGTGATGAAAACTTAAATCTCAAATGTTTAAGTGTTTAAGTGGTTCTTATTCGTAGCTGCACAAAAATGATTTTATCATAAATGTGCATTCCAGGAAGAGTAAATATTCCTACGTATTTCCAGTGCAGAAACTGTAGTAAGCTTATATTTTTACTTGCCACATTTTTGTGTACAGTAAAGATATAATTCAAAATATTCCAATTTGAATTTAACACATTTTACCCCAAAATTGTATTTAACACAAGTGTGCACTAATCCTGCAGTACTAATAGAAATACGTAACGAACTTCCAAGTAACGAAAAACTAATAAAATCAGCTGAACGGCAGATTGCCATATTAGTAAAAGAGGTAAAGTACTTACTCGAAACTTGAATGAAACAGAAAAGATGTCTTGGGTTTGAGAGGGGAAAGTATCAGCCAATGAGTGTTAACAAATTCTACTTTGGGTTATTTGATTGTGAAGGAAGACGGAAAACATCCGAGGGTTTGTGTTCCAGCCTACGACATCATCCTGCCGGGGAGTGCGGCCCTTTCGTTTCCAGGGAAAACTGGCAACAATCCACAGCATTACCGTGACTTCTGCGTGTAAGAAATGTTTTGGCCAAAGGCATGCTTAAACTTTCAGCACTGCTTTTACGGAGTATATTGTTATGTCCCAGATTTTTGGGGAAGAAAGTATGAAAGTGAGATTCATTTTCGATATATCGATATATCAATATGTATCGAATTCAATATACCGATATATCGATTTCGATGCAAAACTGTCAATACTGATGCTTCGATTGCAAAAAAAAAAAAAATTACGTTTTCTGCCAGTTTTTCACTCATATCTCGCAAACGAAAACGAAAATAAAAAATCCGGCTTCGGTCACCCTTCAGTCCATCTAGGTTTAAAATTTCATATCTCTGCGTTCAGTAGATTTCGCTGGGCATCGCGAACAGACAGACAGACAGACAGAAAGACAAAACTTCCTCTTTAATGTTTTAATGGATGTCCATTTCAGATTTTTCTCGGATATGGTAGAGGACACACGTAAATTTTATAGACTATAATAAAGATGTCAATGACAATTGATATGTAGTTTTTTATCAGGCACAATTCTTTAAAAAGTTAACAGTTTCCAGGATATAAATTAGATTACGGTATTTGTTCACAATGTACATTACTAGATAAGTTATAAAAATATGAACAACTTTTTTTAATGAACTCACAGTAACAGAATAGTTAAAAGGTAGGTTTTATTTTGCGAATAGGTATGTTTGTGAAACGACCTCTTAAGGGCAAGTGTAGCAAAATAAAATCGTTTTACCAGCGTTAGAGACAATGATAAATATTATATTTATTCTAGTGAATTACGTACCGGATGGTTATATTGAAACCTCGAGCTATCCTCCCATGTATGCGCAGGCAGATGTTATTGATTTCCTGATGCTCGGCTTCCAACATAAGGAATGGAATCTGGTAGGGTAGGGTTGATTTAACACTACAGTATTTTAGTCTACTAGTAAGAGATGTGCAAACCTATACCTCAAGTTTCACTAAAATCGCTCGATTTGTTCAATGCGTGTAAATGACCCGCCTCTTCCTCATTAGGAGTGGATTAGGAGTGGGTTTTGTTTGGTATTATAAACCTATAGCATTTTTAGTCCTCAATAAGACCTAGGTGTACCAAGTCTCATTAAAATCGCTCTATATCTTAAACGTATTTGAGTGACACACCATATCCGAAATGGGGTTAACTAAGGGAGATTTGGGTTGATATGAACCCAAGGTATTTTTGTCAATAAATTAGAAATATGAGTCTAAATTTTCATCAAAATCTTTCAATTTTTTAAATGTATTTCAACGACCCACTCCTATCCTAACTTGAAGATGTGAGAACATATTATATACTTACGAACATACATAATTACATAAATACATAGGTTGGCTTTAGTAGACCTCTGCTTATATGCACATAGTTACATATACAGATTTTATTTCCAAGTTCCTATCTTGTTTTCTTCGTTTTCTTCAAAACAGTGGTTCAGTAACATGTCTGTTTAACCACAATATTTTGAAACTAGTTTTTGTAGATCGATATTTGTTTTAGGTTTTGGTTATATGGGGGTACGCCGTAGCTTAGTGGTTGAGGCGCTGCGCTACAAACCGGAAGGTCGCGGGTTCGATCCCCGATGAGGTCGTTTTAGTTTTTCAATTGGCCTAATCCTTCTGGTGTCACTATGGCCCTGGGTTCGACTCAGCCTCTAACAGAAATGAGTACCAGGAGCAATCCTGGGGGTAAAGGCGGGTGGTGCGTAAGGCTGACAACCTTACCACCTTCCTGTGCCGATGTCTAAAAATCTAGGAGCCTCAACCTCCTGGAACCCTCTGGGCCTCCATGGCCTGTAATAGGGAACACTTTACTTTACTTTCGTTATATGGCTTTGTTTAACCTTTTCATTTTACTAGTGGGATAAATGCGTCACATCAAAAAGCTGTAAAATAGCAAAGATGTTTTTGAAAATACTTAATCCCTTTTTACATAGAATTATCCATTCCAAATCACAGAATATATTGTTGCCAAATGGTATCAGGTGGGCTTGGAAAAAACAAATGAAATGCACTTTTGACAAACAAGAGAAGTTATCAAAATAATTCATGTTATAAATAAATATTACAGAATTAAATCCACTAAAATAATGGAATTACATAACTTTCTCTACCCTGGACATAGAGAAAACAAAACGAGGTATGGTAATGTGTATATTATTATATTATATCGCAGGTTTTTGGAGAGAAAAGTATGAAAGTGATAATGCTTTCTGTTTAATTTCATCTCCAAAACGGCTTTATGGTAACATAAGAGTGGGAAATTTCCCGCCTCGATATTACAATTTTATGTTACAGGAATTTCTGTTTCTTCTTATTTAAACCTCTACCAGGCTTGCTGTGCACTGTACAAGCGATGGGATGCAAAATTCTAGATCCTCTATGAACCATAAAAAATTATATCAAGCGTTTTCTGAGGGAATAGTATGAGTGTAATAAGTCGTTCTTCCTATTTCAAATTATAAATGCCTATATAAGGACCTAGAATTTAAAATTGAAAATCCTTCATAAGCTAATTTCCAATTACAAAATACAAAACCCGGGCGACGCCGGGTCTTTTAAGCTAGTGCTTCTTATAAAATAAGAGGATTTTTATCCACGTGTTACGATTATCATTTATGAAAATCAGCTGTACTATTGAAATAATCTTCATTGATTTAAAACTTAGAGCTCACTGCTGGTTTTACTCGGTTGCTTATATTAATATACCTATAAATTGTAGCTCTGAAAGAGTTGAAAAAAGTTTACATTGTATACAGTGCATTCATTCAGATATACTAGTTATTTTTCTGTTACTTTTGTACGTTGAAAGTAAACATCAAAAAGTGGGAATAGTTTAGTTTACTGATCTTGCGGATAGGAAGCTATAGGACTGAGACACTCAGTTGCTTCTTACTCCTTACTTCTATTCAAATGTGTTCTGCTTCTGACGGTGACTTAAAATTGATTATCCCAACATAAAACCGCCACCAGATTATTTATGTAGCCTGCACAATACCTAGTTCATCCATTCAAATATATAAGGACATACAAAAATACATTTTATTTTTGTTTATATAAATACAATTATCACAGATTAGTTTAGGCTTCCTTCGCCATCAACAAACAAACAAAACACTCTGACTGATAAAGTTCAACACACTCATACTAACAGTCTTCTTTTCACTCGTCCTTATCTTTCTACCTTGCCGTTTCATTTCTTTCGCTTCACATAATCTGGAACATGCTCACATCGATAGCTAATCGTCCCATCAGATTACATGAAACATAGGCTTAATGTTCGCCTGTATATACATTGAAGAATCGGGTTAAAATGATTGGCCAGTGGTCTTTTCCTTAGTTATATTCAGATAACGGCTGATACATGAACCAAGGCGATGTTCTTTTGTCATCCACCTGGAACTGAATTGAATCTAAATCCAATAAGTGGCAATACAAACTCATTTTCTATGGTTCCATATAGCAGATACAGTAAAACCTATATCAAAGAGCATCCCTATTAAAGGATGACCGAAATGTTCAGAGTGGCTTTCTAAACTTCTTTGTCCTAGAAACTTGATATTTTGCACACTCAATTAAAGTGTAAACTAAGCTAAAGTTTAAAATTTCATTCTAATCTTTCGAATTGTTTTTGAGATATTAATTAATTAGTTGATTTTTAAATTAAAATTGAAATCTATATTCTCCTACAGTCATTAAAATATGTAGCCTATCTGAATTTTTATGTGAGATACTTTGATGCTTGCTTGACATATTTAGTGATTTTTTTATATTGTTTATACTTTTTGTTTAAAAATGTTTACCCAGGAAAATGAAAAATTGCTCTGGGATTATACTAAAGATTGAAAACGAAGTCATGTACAAAATAATCTGATTATATATTTTATTGCACGCAGTGTAAAGTATATAGTTGATCTATTTTTGTGGGAGAAAATAGATTTTCAATATGGAAAAATAATAAACAAATTGAAGCTGAGAAAAGGGCGATTAAAGTTTACATGCACTCATGGTTGGAAGCCCACTGAGGCCTAAAGTGGTGACAGTATCAACTGTTTCATACGTCCTAATGGCATAAAATTTTGCACAAGTATATTTAGGGTATGCTTGAGTTTTCTGCAACCAAAATATAAAAATAGCATGTTTTACCATAAAGGGTAAACACTTCTGTCATCCCTATTAAAAGATCCCTTTCAAAGACATAAGTTATTATTTTAGGAACCGACAATAAAGCCCATAACAGCAATACAATTTTATTTGTACCCCTCCCCCGATCAAGATTAATGTTTCTAATGGTTTTAATTCATTTTTACTGACTCATTAAGGAACAACTTCTACAATAGATGTAAAACCAGAAGCTTAAGGGAAATATTTTATATGAACACTGCAATTCAATCTGTAGATTTTATTATTATTATTATTATTATTATTATTATTATTATTATTATTATTATTATTATTATTATTGTGAAAGGAATAATTGAAGGGGTCGGAGGAAGATAGTGCTAATCCACCAAACCTCATTTTGCAATATTACGTTTTAAAAGTTTGCTGAAATCTGCAAATTTTATTTTTATCTTCTTTTTTAGTAGTACATATTATGTTACTAACAAGACTTATTGACAGAACTAGTCCCTGCTCAGATAAATTGAAATAAATAGTGACTAAGAAAAAATATAACTTAGATAGTGCAACAATCTCAACTTTTAGAAAATGGCCCCTTCAATTAACAAAAGTGAGAGGATGGTCTCAAACAATATTTTCTTATGGCTTGATGGTAAGGAGGTACGATGGAAGCCGATGGAAATAGGGATGAGGGGGAGACATTCTAAACCCTATCCCTGACTGGAACTTTTCCTATGTTAAGCTAGCACATGATTGGTATGAACTACGAACCCTTCGAGCACGTCTTCTGACGGCACTTCCGGCTATTTAGTCAACTATATGGTTCACTTCAGCTGAAAATATATCTCTCGGACATGGCCAATTTCCGATGTACTTAAAAGTAGTATTCCTACAGTTAGCAGTCATTCTGTAGTCAGCATGTCACAATGATTTGGGAAGGCTGGGTACAAATAAAGAAAGGTCAACTGAAAAGCGAAACTATAGGTGTTTCCGTTTTGTATGTGACTTCAGGGAAAGGTAACTGACATTTCATGAAAAAGTTTTAAATAGCATATGTCCTATTTCGTACAGATATAGACTTGAAATCACTTACAATTGCTTCTATAGAATTTCTATTTTTAAAACTGGTGATCAATTCAAGGCCTTATAACATTTTCATGAATAAATGGGATGATGTTGGATTCCCTTGTTTCAGGCACTATTGTCATTTTAACTGGCTCCCTCGACGAACAGGACACATACTGATAAAAACTTTTTTCAAGGAATTTATGTCCGCCATCACTTACAGAAGTTAATCAGCCTGTGCATGTAAGGAAATAGTTTCATTAAAGTAATAATTTAGGAATTTTATAGGTTTGTACGTGATGACGCATCAACGTTTGTTATGCAGGTATCTGAAGTAGACCTACAGTTCCTGCGAACTGTCAACTCAGCTGTAATGTTCAGCCACCCTTTGTGAAAGATACCGCCACCAGCTACAATTACAAGTGTGTCCGGTACTCACTTTTTGCATCTCCTTCAGAGGGTTCCACTCCACTGAAAGTGATCACACTATGTTCTATTACCTTATTGAGGGACTGTATTGCTCCTGTGGATTTGTCTGCTTCTCGCACTGAGCTTCTTCCTTGCTCTGCGTCTCGGCCTCCTGCTCTTCTTCCACGACTGTATAGTCCTTAGCCCTCGCGATCACCTGACTTGTTCGTGGCACGAACTGAAAGCTGCTGAACGCATTGCTAGCCATGTAGTCGTGCATGACAGCTTTACGCCAGTGGAATAGATTCTGTTCTTTCAGTCCGAACACCTCGACAGGCCTTCTCTGAATGGGTTTCACTTCGTATGGCGGAACTTCAACTAATTCTGGTAAGATGTAGGCTTGGCTTTCTTGTTCTTGCATGTTGGCCCACCTGATGACCCATGTGACCACAGTGAAGGTTGCAGCATTGGTAGGGAAGGCTCGCATGATTGTTGACGTCAGACCACGCGTGAGCACTGCATAGCCTTCACTGTGTATGCTTCTCTTCAGACAGTCCACGAATCCCGAATACTTGCCCGCTACATCAGCTTGTAACCGGGACTTGATCACATCTATGGGGTACGTAATGACCCATGAGAAGGTGCCACTGAGCCCCCCAGCCAGGAGCATGTGACCCGTGCTGATTGGCGAGTTTCCTGAACTTCTCGTCATGAGCTCGTACGAGTAGAAGTAAGTTCCAAAGCCTGGTACTTCCCTCAATATTGTGGTTCCCAGTCCCTTATTCAAGCCTCGCAGCCCTTGAGTCCTGAGGATCTCCCTTATGCATTGCAAGGGCCCTGAACATCCCTGGCCCTGGCGGATCTGAAGCCGAGTCTTGACTAGTTCCATGGGACCACACACGAAGCTCTGCACGAATCCAGCAGCGGCACCTGCCACGAGATGCGAACTCGGGGCATCAGGATGAGGCAAGTGTCTCTGAAGGTTACCATACACTCCAAATACGATGGCGTTCACTACGGCCACCCCTGCCATGGGAGAGCTCATGCCTTTGTACAGACCTGACACCTGCAATATGAATAACAACTTAAGTACTGAAAACTATGTTATATAAAAATATTACAGACATTTTCAATAGGTATGTTGATATGAAAGTTATGAGTTCGAGTTGAAAGAGTTATGGTAGTTCAGGAAATTTGAACATATTTTAATTTCTGGACTAATGTGAAACTGTAAAATGTAGATAGAAATTCAAGATTACATATTTTTCTACTTTTAAAACTTTCAAATTACAAGAAAGTTAATTCTTTTTTATTTAAGGATGGGGTGTGTGTTAAATGTATAACTTTTACAATAATTTGTTGACATAACATACACCATAGGCGTAACCAGGCCGACCATATGGGGGGGGGGTTATAACATCCGCGGGATCTTGGAGGTATGGAATACCCCCCAGGGAGAGGGGGGCCCGGGGGTCCTCCCCCGAAAATTTTTAAAAATTAAGATGCACAATAACGAGTTTTAAGCTTCCGGGGGACGCACAATAACGAGTTTTAAGCTTCCCAAGCTTTATACTTGTATTAAGTAATTTATAGGCAGACTTAAAAAAATTATACAATTTTCCTTTTTTTAATCAATGGGGGGGGTTCAAACCCCCAAACCCCCCCTCGTTACGCCTCTGCCACACACATTACCTCAATACGCGTTACATTATTATTATTATTATTATTATTATTATTATTATTATTATTATTATTATTATTATTACATTAATTATACTCTGTTATTTTTAATTTTTTGTGAAATTACAGGAATATATTTAAAATATATCTCGTATAAATTATAAATATGAGGTCTAGGAGTATTTAGATTATATTTCAAGCATCTAGAAAAATTCTGAAGAGCCCCATGTCAGAAATATGAAATGATAGAAAAGGAACGGGAGAGAGATTTCATCTGGAGCTGTGAATTAAAATAAGGCTAGCTCGGTTGGTGGAGCATGAACACGTAAAGCCAAATGTCCTGGTTCGAATTCCAGTGGTAGAGGAATATAATTTTGTGTTATATTTTATTTTATTTTTTAATTTTTTTTTTTTACTTTTATTTATTTTAGTTAGTTAGTTCAGTTATTAATTGCATATATTTATCATTCAGAATGTCTGAACGTTTTATTTTCAAAAGTAGTGCACTGTGGTATAACAATCTTAATAAACGTTAAATTCTCTACTGTTGTCTACTTCACATGGGAGATACTGAACGCCTTGTATGTGCGACCAATTCTCCGGCTCTTCAGCAGTGCACGCAGTATTAAAAGATCTTGCAGGCGATAAAACTCTGCTACTCACCGATTCCTTCTTCAAAATACTAGCGAAGCAGTTCAGAGTTCCCTTATACTGAGGATTCCTAAAATCCTGTGTCTGGATTCGAACCTGGAACATACAAGTTGTAACATGAAGCCTGGAAAACTTTACCTTACCAGAAGAACATAATAATAACAATTAACATGGTAGAGATAAATGATAAAATTACCTTCACTGTGTCGAATGGATGTCCAACTAAAACCCCAGCGCATCCTGCGAAGAAAATAAAACATTACTATTATCACTGTTATTTGTATGTGTTCTACGTTTCGCCAATTTTCATGTCTCGTCCTTAAAAGGTATCTAACCCAAATATAAAATATTTGTTTTTAGTCTATACAATTTTTCGTTCTCGAGCTAGGCTGTTCACAGACACATTCACTCAGGAATGTTTCTGAAAATATTATTTTTTTAGTTACGGGTACCTCAAAACGTGTATTTAGGCCTACGTTAAAAACTCTACTTCGAATTTTGGGGTAGAACACTTCCTCTACCTTTAATACTTAGGGTACGGGGAGCGGAAGTAACAATTACAATTTGAACTTAAAGGAAGCAAGAGAAAATGCTTGCAATTATATACATAATGTTCAAAAATTATTTGCCCAAACTGAAAGGGATGACAGATGAGACTAAAACAAACGGCTCCCTAATATTTCTCTGTCGCCTCTACAATGAGGTTCATTGTGATTACTTTGAACGTGTATTGTAATGAATGCTAACTTTCTTAGTAAAGTAATTTTAAATTTCACACCGCTTTATTCTCAGTCACACTCGATAACTTTCTCGTAGTATCTACTCATGTTCAGTACTCAATCAATGTGAGTTTCGGGTCTCTAGAAAATTACTTTCTTTGGTCTTGTCTGTCAGCGTTAGCAGTTTGGGCATTGCATATTTTAACGCTGTATATACGAGTAAAAATGAAATCGAAATATATATAAAAAAAATGTTCATGGGGTCGAAATCGTCCAAGAAAATTAGATAGATAACTCTAGCGGTTATAAAGGACTAGTGTTAACTGAAATGGCATTGTACCTATTCCTCTACTATCTTTTCGAATTTGCTTGCATATACTCATATATATTAAGATATCTGTGAACACTTGCAGTATTGTAATCTGATGTAAAAATTAGTAAATAATATTAGACACTCAGGATGTGGAAAAGCATTCCACGAAATATGTTTTGGTAATCGTAAGTCTTTTTCAATTCTTAAGTGTTTTATAAACAATTTATTTAAAATATATACTGTGGGTTCTTGTATTTCCCCAGCTTGAAAAACTGTAAATCTTTTCACGAACTGGGACAACTATTAAGCGAGACTGTATTCATCTAATCATATGAGATGAAGAAATGATTTATAATCATGTAGTTGCCAGGTACTACTTAAACCTAAATTCCTAAGTGCTAACAAAACATGACAATCATGGGAACCTATGAAAGATTTTTTCTTACTAATTCAGCTCTGTTTATACTCCTTTTAGCTGCGAAGCCATATCACGAGTTCGGGATGTGTGATTATACAGTAGGATAGGCGATGGAACTATTGGTTGTAATTGTTTCTATCATATGTGTATTTTACTGAGTAAATTTCAACTGATATTAATTTAAATGGATAAGATACAAGATGAAATTGTGAGGATGATTCACGGTAAATATCCAATTCGGCATTTGCCTTTACGACTGAGGAAACCATGAAAAACCTATGTCAAATTGGCCTGCCACGGGATTTGAACCTGGGACCTCCAGAATGCGCATCCAGGACGTTACCATCTGGATCACCTCGTTCGGTAGGATAGGTTAACTGCCTTAAGGAGCTCATTCCTCATAATACGATTGGAAGCTGTGACCACTAGCCGCAGCCTGACCTCCTACGTGCATGTTAGAACACAAACAAGATAAATTCTTTGCTTTGCTTCTTATATATAATATACTAGCATGTGCCCGCGGCTTCGCCCGCGATAATTATTTCAAAAAATTAAAAGTTAAGAGCATAATAGTTAAATCATTATATTTATTAACACTTAAATCACGTGAATTACATACCACTATTAGATAGAGTCGCCTGGTAAAAGCGACCTCAGATTCGAGGTCCTTGGCCCAGAAAACCCCTGCATAGTGAGTTTCGTCCAAATCGAACGTTTGACCATATTTAGGCCTATATTGATTATCCTTCTTATAATAATAATGATATCGCATGGTCCACAGTACCTGAACATAACGTATTTTAATGAATTATATCGATACCTGTGATCACAACAAAATTTTCTCAAGCGTGGAAATTATCCTATACCGAATTTTGTATCCTATCGCTTGTACACAGCAAGCCGGGTAGGGGTTCAAATAAGAAGAAACATAAATTCCGGTAACATCAAATTGTATTGTCTTCGCGGAATATTTTATTTCTCACTCTCATGTTACCATAAAACCGTTTTGGGGATGAAATTAATCAGAAATGTAATATCCCTTTCATACTTCTCTCTCCAAAAACCTGCGATATACTAATATATATATATATATATATATATTACCATACCTCGTATTGTTTCCTCTATGTCCAGGGTAAAGAAAGTTATGTGACTGCATTATTTTCGTGAATATTGATAGTTCTCTAATTTGTCAAATTCGAGTTTCATTTTTTTCCAAACCCATCTGAGACCCACTGGCAACAATATGTTTTAATGTCAAATGTTATTTGGATTGGATAATTCTGAGTAAAAAGGGATTAAGTATTCTCAAAAACATTTGATTTTTGGCATTTAAAATCGAAAATTTTCAAAATCCTTTCTTAGTGAGCACCTACGTTATGAAACGAAGGCACTGTCAAAATTCCAAGTCTCTACCTGTTATAGTTTAGGCTGTACGTTGATTCTCTGTCAGTCAGTCATTCAGTCAGGACAAAGACTCTTATATATATAGAGATATTTTGTCTGGGCAATGCTTTATATTATGCACCTAACACCTCTCAATAAGAACAATATTGACATGAACTTGTAGGGAGATAGGAAGGTATTTTTCTTATTTCGATAATCCATCGCTGAGTAAGAACAACTTTCCATTGTGGGGACTTTACTGAAGAACTTTTGATACAGTATGGGGACTTTTAACCAGTACGGTTGGTATTCATAGAAGATAAAGCGGAATGGAAGCAAACAAACGAATACTACAATGAGGGTAATTTTCCGCGTCATTTCTTGTGTACATTCGGTTGATGAGGGAATTTTCTGAAACTAATTCCGATTCGCTTTTGTTTTCATATGTGACATCACCACTCATACATAACCTCGCCTCATTCTGTTTCCAGTTATCTTGGATAAATATTTATCGACATGAATGTGTAGAGTAGATAGGCAACAATTGTGTAATTATCGTAATTTACACTAACATCTGTACCGTTACGATTTACATAGTTTTATGAGATATAATTTTCTAGTCCATTTCTACCTACATACCATTCACATTGGCGCTCGCTTGTCAAGGAAATCTAAACGAGTAGTTTTTAAAATTATAAATAAAAAAATGCACTAGGGACTCAATCTGTAGGAGTTTATTTCAGAAGAACGAGTACAATTAAAATAGATAAATAAATTAACAACATCCATTTATCACGAATATATTGTAATTTAACCATTTGATTACCATATAATTACAACGTATTTGACACAAGATCTATGTGGCGACCGCTGCGTGCTCTCGTGGTTAGCGACGCTGTCTACGGATCCGCAGTCCCAGGTTTGATCCCCGGTACTTCCTCGGGTTTTTCGGAGGTAGGGAGGTCTGGAACGGGTTGCACTCAGCCTCGTGATTTAAACTGAGGAGCCACTTGATTGAGAAGTAGCTATTCCGGTCATGTACCCCATCGTTAACGGCCATGGGTATCGGCATGCTGACCATGTGCCCCAGTCCTGTCAGTCTCCTCATCTGCCTATAGTAGATGATGCAGCGGTCGGGTGGTAGGCCAAGTCCCTCCAGGGAGGTAGTGCCACGATTTTTTTAGATCTATGTATCTGTTCTTATTTGTTTATTTATTTATTTATTTACATATTCAATAATTTAGTTATTTAATATTTGTTTATTTTTATTTGTTATTTATTTATTTATTCTAAGCCATTTGGCCTTATCTTCCGCCCGAAATCATTTTTTGCACAATTACGTAAGTAATTATTGAACAGATCTAATAGGTCTAATTCATTTTATTTGCACAGCAAATATTGAAGTTATGTTTATATTAACTTATGTTATTTTTCAACTCCTAGCCTTGTTCCTTCGAAAATAAATACTTACTCTGGTAAAAAATATATTTCATTCATGCTGTGGGGCCATTCTATATACCTAGGTGGAGTGCAATAAACTCCAGACATATTTTGCTTTAGTTTCCGTATTGCCTGCTCAACAATTTAATTTATTTCCCGTTTCATTCCTCCCTTTCTAATACTAGCCATCTTGTTGTCTTTTATCCTTTGTTCCAGATTAGGAATGTAAGTTAGGAATTACAGAAATTGTGATAATCACGAACAACTTGATATATATCTCACTTTTGCAAATATACGCGCCTTAAGGGTTTCTGATTAATAATATATGGTTTAAAAATGCGAAACTAAAGTAAAATATAAATACGATCACGAATTATCACTATCGTATATTTTTATAACAAATTTCACTATTTTTTCTGTATTTGTTGTTCACTTCGATCGTTAAGATCTGTTCATATACAATTCCAAGAATGAAGCACTTGCATGTATGTACCTACTGATTGTGAAAACAACGGCCTTATACTTGTAGAATATTGAAACACATGCAATGATGCAATTTGGGGAATGTGGTGCCTATTAAAACAAATGGGCCAAATGAAGTTAAAGAGAGACTATGTGATATTATTAACAAAGAAAAAGCTTCTCAAGTTATAATTAAAAAGCATAAGAACAACAAAACTAATATGTATGGGCTTTATAGCTCCCCCCTGGTAAAGTACATAACAAGAATGGTTTGGTATCAATATAGCCTATATATAAGAGGCTTTGTCCTGACTGACTGAATGAATGACTGACTGCCTGACAGAGAATCAACGTAGAGCCTAAACTATAACAGGCAGAGACTTGGAATTTCGACAGTACCTTCGTTTCATAATGTAAGTGCTCGCTAAGAAAGGATTATGCAAAATTTTGATTTTAAATGCCAAAAATCAAATGTTTTTGAGTTTTTTACATAGAATTATCAAATCCAAATCACAGTTGGAATGGTAACATATTGTTTCCAGTGGTCTCAGATGGGTTTGGAAAGAAATAAGTGAGACTTTCACAAATTACAAAAGGTATCAATATAATTCATGTTGTAAATAAATATTAAAGAATTAAATCCACTAAAATAATGCAGTCATATAACTTTCTCTACCCTGGACATACAGAATACCATACGAGGTATGGTAATATCTATATTATTATATCGCAGGTTTTTTGGAGAGGGAAGAATGAAAATGATATTGAATATCTTTTTAATTTCATTCCCGAAACGGTTGGATGGTAACATGAGAGTGAGAAATAAAATATTCCGCAAACACAATACAATTTTATGTTCCCGGAATTTATTTTTCTTCTTATTTAAATCCCTGCTAGGCATGGTATGTAGAAGCAATGGAATGCAAAATTCTACATCCTCTATGAGCCATAAAAAGTTATATCAAGCGTTTTCTGAGGGAATAGTTTGAGCGTGATAAGTCGTTCTTCCTATTTCAAATTCTAAATACCTATATAAGGACCTATAATTTAAAAATTGAAAGTCCTTCATAAGATAATTTCCAATTACAAAATAAAAAACCCGGGCGACGCCGGGCCTTTTATGCTAGTAGTCTATATATGGCTATTAATTGCAAGGAATGCTAACACTGCCATGTATTTATCCTCATATTGTGGACATTCTATGCTTTACTGATTTCTACATTAATATTTAGGTTCAGAAAATGCTATAAACTTAACATGTTTAGCCTTAATTACAATACTAGGGCATTATTTCTCCTCATCGTGGAACTGGCTAGTCACCAATCCCGTGAGTATTCGTGGAACAGGACTGACAGAACAAAAAACCTCACCTGTCACTGGAGACGCTTCCCACTACCAAGAATAAATTCGAATGTGTACAATGTGTAAAGTGAACATGAACATGAACAATGTTCTGGTGATATGGGAATGTTCAGGAATGTTCGGAACACCACGTGAAGAGTGGATGCTGTTACTGCCGACCTAAGTCAAATCTGTGATTTGCCGACAGATCGCGCTGGTTACGCAATAGCTGCAGATAACCTCAAATCAGAAATATTTTATCTGTGACTATCGTTGACCCGAGGAATTACAAATATGCATTCACTAGCCTAAGTCACATGCTTAAGCTTGTGGCCTATAACACATTTTCATAGGGTTTAATAAAAATACAAGTGGCCTGAATCAAACTGAGTTCGAACCACGGTAGAAGTCTAATAGGCTCAAGCCTGATAGGCTACTTTTATGTAGAAATTCTCTGAAGGATAGTTACAGCTATTCACTTGTACCTGCCCTTTAAATCTTTCTTCGCGAACAACTCTGTAATTTCCATTTTCATGATAGGGAGAGTCACTTAAGTGTGTTAAGTCATAATTTAATATATAAAATTACTCTACTGATTTTCAGCACAGTGAGTTTGTATTAGAGATTATATACAAATACTTAGGCATAATGCGATAGAATTGACAAGGAAGTCAATAAAAGAAGTGCCGAAATAGACAAATCGAATGTCAGTTATGTGGAAGACATAAGTAATTCAACTTATTAAACACTGACATTTCTGTAAGTATATTATTAAGATATGTTAAAGTGAATAAAACAATATTCAATTTGTAGCACAAAGATAAGGAACACCTCGTATCTTGGTGGGGGGGAGTGATTTGCATTTTCGCCTTTGGGTTGCTTTGCATTTTAAAATAATGATTGGGAGTACTTCCCATTTCCCACAACTAACAAAACTAATGATACAAAGGGATCGTATGTGATATGAGCTCTGACATGCAGAAGCGATGAAAACATAATTCGCAAAAATGGCCACCCTTCTGTGGCACAAAAGATTAATTCCTTATTAATGTGGTGGTAATGTTGTTAATAATGCAAAAATTATTGATTAAATAAACTATGAGCAGATTGTTTATGTTTATCAATTAATAATGTCGTTTGTTGTAGCGAAGAAGGATTTTTTTACTGTACTTGTCTTGCCACTGTCATTAGATTGAACAATACTATAACCATGCTCTGATAATCATTATCGACCTATCTGTGGGATGGTGTTTTGTAAGAGAACCTTCTCAGTTTCCAATTACGTTGAAAAATGCTGTAAGAAGTGGGGTTAGGGTTGTCATTAGTAGCAGATGCGTTGATAGAGCAGGTAATGTACACACACGCGTGCGTAGGCGTCTTACTGTTATTACGTGAGTCCACTACCAAGAATCAATGAATGGCTCTTAAAGTGTGTATAAGCATTGGTGGAAAGGAATATGAATAGGAATAAGAATGGTAAGATTACCTTTAACTTCTGCTATATGTGCTTCAAACATCCTGTAACATTTACTATTAATGAGTTAAATAAGCCGTAATTTATATAAAAACTACCGTTCTGAAAGTGACATGTGTAGCAACGTAAACAAACGCAACTTTGACTCAGCTCTTTGAGGCAATTACACTAGGAATTTTCATTTTTTTTTTATTTTTTTTTTAAATTGATTGAAAATTTTTGACTCTTTTATTAGGATCACAGAATTTCATTGCCTTTATAATTTCCGGGCTATTTCTGTAAAGAATCCGCTTTCCATGAGTAGGCTATCATCCCATGATTTGGTTTCCTCAGAGAAAACTAGCTGTAATGGTAGTTATATAACTGACAAAAATCCTTCCAAATATTTCGATGGAGAGATATATTCAGCATTCAAAAATTTGGTTTAACTCTTCCATCCACAGAGATTCTGTTTGAAAATTTACGCCAATTAATTTACTAAACCCATGCCCCTAAGAGTTAATGTAAACAATAATATATTACAGAAATATCATGGGTGACTTTAGATTTTCTGGAATAAATCTGCTACTGAGAATTAAACAGAATACTAATTTTCATCCAATTTGTTTTACCTAATGCAATGTTTTAAGTAATGCAACGGAAAGTTCGTATTTTATCGATTTATTCGCTAGCCTCGAAGTTTTAAATGGTAAAATTACCGACCTCAAGATGTATTTAATGTGATTACTCGTAAGTACAACGTTAAATAACTAGTGAGCAATTAAAGAAATAAAATTGAATAAATATAAAACAAATCAAAACAACAGAATATTTATATGGTGACAGGATACGTTCATTTTCTGAGTGAATAAAATAATGTCCAACGATGTTAAAAGCGATAAAATGGATTAATTAAAAGTGTATTAAATAACTACTTGGGGCGTTCCATATTGATTTACATTTTTTTTACACCCACTAAGAACCTCTATTCCTCTGCAGACATCCATTTTCTCAACATAGCCTCCATTAAACCACAATTGATAGATATTATAACTTTGTCATTTCGGGGAATAAAAAGCTATGCATCAGTCAGTAAATATGCTAAGGGCTATGCTAAGGTGAAAACATTTATCATTTTAATTACGATACATACAGCATTCACTGGTCTGCATTTAATAAATTATTGGTTAATTTACATCCAATAGGCCAAACAAATGTAACTCATCTTTTTCGTGGTTAGTCTAATTAACCACCGCCCTTAAAAGAGTTAACCCGGCATCACTCGCGCATATGGCTGTCATGCCATCACTCGCAACTTGCGTTTTTTTTCTATTAAATACAACTCAAACACGACTCAATAAGACTCTGTGTAACCATTTTAACAGTTGTAAAAACAAATAATGTTATATTTTATTTGTAAAAACATGATAATAATAATAATAATAATAATAATAATAATAATAATAATAATAATAATAATAATAATAATAATAATAAATTACCTTTCAAGAAATTGAATTATTTTCATGTTTCTGGCAGTGTAGAAATTTAATTTATGTGAGTATATTATTATTATTATTATTATTATTATTATATTTTTGTTTTATTATTGGTGGTATTATTATTAACATTGTTATTTTCTTATTATTATTGGTAACATTTATTATTACTGCCATTATTTTAATGTTATTATAACATTTAAAGGTGAGAAAGAAGCAGAGAATCAAAATTATATTATTCAAGAGTTTTAGCGTAAACTTGCCTCTTATACACAGGATGAATGCGCCGCTTTGTTAATAACTAGGAGGTGCCCGTGGCTTCGCCACGATAATTCTTTTAAAAATTAAAAATTAAGAGTATAATAATTATTAAAGCATTATATTTATTAACACTTGCATGCGAATCATTCATAAACTAAGCCATTAATAATTTTTGAAACAGCTAAAATTCCTGCTTTAGAGTACATTCCACGACATGAAAGCGCCCCCTGGGAAAACTATATCAGAATCGATTATGCAGTTCCAAAGAACCTGTGAATACATAATACGTATTGTTTCTCAGCTGTTTATTGACATGAATATGATGTGAATTTTATTTTATCAATTCAGTGTAATTTTCCGAAATTATATAATGTTTCAAGGGAAGGAATGGTTTGTTTGGATTATTATTATCAGCGATATCTCAAGAGATAAAACCATCAATATTTTACAGCTGTTGCCCCCGGCTTTGCCCACCATTATTCATTGACTCCAGGATTTTTAAGAAAATTACACTGGTAGATTATTAAAAATGTTTGTGGTTCAGAGCTATGAAAATTGTACGTAAAAATAAAATTAGAATATTTGTTCATTGTGTTCATTTCACTTAGGCCTTATATAATAAAGAAACGGTTTTCCTTCCTAATTTTGTAGTCGTCATGAAAGTTTAGACTGCGAGAGACGAACATCGCCGAGTATACCCGATGTCTCACGAAGCGGGCGAGCAAGCACGCTATTTAGGGGCGTTGAATTGTATAAGAGTAGATACTGCTTCTGACACGTGTGTGATATCATGTTACAGCTGACTTGCGCAAATAAAGAATCACATACATCGAGGAAGGCATTGTTACCATAGTAATTCTCTATTCCAAGGTATAAGCGAGTTATTAAAATATATAAACAATTGTTAGTTCCGGTCTAATAGCGCGAGCGATCGCGGGTTAAACTATACACACTTGCGCTACCGGTGTAGCAACTTCTCTAGGCCCTCCTTGAACCAGTTTATCGGAGTCTGTCGCATCCACCTCAGGACAATTCCTGGAAGTCGGCGAAATATCCGCTCATAGGTCAGGAGAATACGGTGTGTGTGGCAGCATCTATGCATTTGGATAAAGAGAATTATGTATTAGATATCTGAAGTGAGAAAGTTGTATTAACCATGCTTTAGGATAGAGGACGTTATGTGAGGGTATAAGATATATGAAGTGAGAAATTTATATTAATCATGCTTTGGAATAGAGAAAGTTATGTGAGTGTATCAGATATTTGAGGTGAGAAACTTGTATTGCCGATGCTTTGTGAAAGAGCAAGTTATGTGAGTGTATCAGATATTTCAAGCGCGAAATATTTATTTTTTATTCTTTTTGTTAGAGAAAGTTATGTGAGTGCAAAATATATTTCAACCGAGAAAGGTTTGGGATATGCTGTTAATATTGGTCCGTGGTTCCAGCCAGTCAATGAGGATGATTCCCATCCTTGTCTTAAAAGACTGCGTTGCCCGCTGAGGGCACCATGCTTTTTTTTGTGCCCTCTCTTACCCCTGGAGTGCCAAGCAATCAAGCTTATCACCTCCGGTCAAACCAAATTTTGGTAACCATTTGTTTGATGTGTTTACCTAATAGTGCCCTTATGTACATCCTGATGGGATGTGTGGTGAAATTGACATGTTTGGGCAGTGTATTTGTGTCGTTGTGAAACTGTTTTTATGCTTTTACTGCATTGATTGTACTTTGGTTCGATTACCATCTATGAATACACCCCTGTGCGGACATCATTTCGCCAACTTCCAGGAATTGCCCTGAGGTGGGTGCGACAGCCTCCGACAAAGAGGTTCGAGGAGGGCCTAGAGAAGTTGCCACATCGGTGGCAGAAGTGCGTACAGCTGAATGGAGACTATATTGAGAAAGTGGGATATCTCTGGCGAGGCATACCGGTTCTTAATGAGTGTAAAAAAAAAAATAAAGTGTATATGAATATGGAACGTCCTTCGTAGGGACCAGAGTAAAGCTTTGTATCAATAAATTTAATTAGTTAAAACACGGCCCTATTGTACTAAGGCAGTGGTTCCCAAACTATGGGTCGCGACCCACTGGTGGGTCGCGGGAGCAATTTCGGTGGGTCGCGAAAAGGGCGAGAAAAATTAAACGTGTTTTCAATATAAGGAAAGAGTGTTTAATTTAATTTAATTTGTAAATAAAAAAACAACAATTTCACAAATCTACTTAATTTAAAAAAAATGTACTAGTTGGACAATGTTCTTTATTCAAATAACCTTTACCATTTTTATTTCAACTGTGTTTTCTCAGCAGGGCATTTGAACACAAAACTATTGAAATGCATATGAAAAACATGTGCTGCATTTTATACAGCCCATATTGATTATCGTTATGTAGTAATGGGTCGCAAAAAAAAAATTATATAGCCTATATTGGTTATCGTTATGTAGTAGTGGGTCGCGAAAAGAATTTCTAGATGAAGATGGGTCCCAGGACAAAAAAGTTTGGGAACCGCTGTACTAGGGTAAAATGAACAGCTGATCAGCAGCCAATTTAAAATAGAGGTGTGTCTGGAAAATTAAATCATGATTGAATTTCTTTCTCCATTTCTCATAAAGGCATTTTCTTATAAATTTGGATCAATTCTCAGTTACAAAAATGTATCCCCCTTTACTTTAAAGCTCCCATCTCATTCATCTCATCATTGGCTCGCTTACCTCCTAAACATCCTGCAGCAAAGTCCAATGCCATTATGAAGTCACAAGGTTGTCAGAGACAGGAGAACTCTGGGTTGACAACGGACAGCAGAAACAAACTCTGAAGTAGAGGTGGACACAACAATCTCCAAGGAATTTCTTCAGATCACCGGGCGGACCATGGGCGATATACAGGAACAGTCACCAAGGAGTCTCTTCAGAATACCGGGCGAACTGGGCGAACAGTGGGCGATGTATCACTTTGCACAAGGGCGGTGCCCCAGCTGGCTCTGAAGTAAATGAGCGTGTGACGAATCTAACACATAAATATCAAATTAAACTAAACTCAAACTTAAACTTAACTTAATGAATAATGCATTTAGTTTATGGTCATTATTTTTGTATTTAGCTATTAAACATTTAACTTATTCTAGATTCTAGGAAAGAAGCAACACTTGGTTGCAAATAAGAAAGTGTAGCGGCTCTATTTACGACTGTCAAGATAGGGATATAGAGGGAATATGCATTTGAAAAAGGTTGTCACTCCTTATACCTCCAATATATATAAATAAGGAAAGAAAAACTAACCTTAAAAACACCCTGGTGAACTTTGTGGAAACAATAACATAGTTTATTATATTATTAGCATAGGCATATAATTAAAATATATATTGAAAACTTTTAACACTTGAAAATGTCAATAAAAAACTGCGCGGCATAGAATTATTAAGCGTGCACTCTAGAAATCTTGCCTTGTCACCAATAGCACAATAATAACAGTTTTACATATATTTTTTAATTGTATGTCTATGCTAATAATATAATAAACTATAATTGTTTCCACAAAGATCACCAAGGTGTTTTAAAGGTTAGTTTTTCTTTATTTATTTATACATATTGGGGGTATAAGGAGTGACAACCTTTCTCAAATAAATACTTCCCCCTCTCCTTTGAACCAATATGAAATTCATCAACTCACAGGGAATATTTAACATAAAATAATTTCAGATGTTTTCATTTGTCTTTAGTTTCTCTCCACAATTCAGTAATATTGTCATACGTGTTAGCGAAGAGAGCATTTTCACATATATCTAAGACTTGTCTAAGGCAAAAAGTTTCGTTGTATTTAAAGTTACTGCAGAAATAATTTCTCTTCATCAAAAAATAAATAAAAACAAAATTAATGTTTAGTTACATATTCAATTTAGCGTAAATCTCACCCGGATAATATGGCAGAGATCAAGAAAATTCCAGATATTTATTTATTTGTTTATTTATTATACTATCTTTCGGCACAAATACAGGCATTTGACAGTTTACACACAGTCTAAAACACAAACAAGAACAATTATAACGTAATTACAATCATTTTTAAGTTAAATTCATTTTAAAAATGGAATGTAGTCCATTTTTTGATAACCATTTTGTAGTGTACGTTTGAAAATCTCTGCTTGTTGTAGGTTACTTATTGCATCAGATAACACGTTATAACGCATGGGACCTAAATAGACATATTAATGTACTGTTTTGCTCAATCTAAATTTTGGAATATTAATGAAAAAATGTCTTCTAGCGTTGTGTCCATGAACATCTTTTTGAATCATTAATGTTGGACGTTTACTAAGAAATCTAGTAAATAAAGGTTTTAAATTGTTAAAATCCTTGTCATAGTTAACGATATCAGGGAGCGCCATTAAAATTATATTGAATAATGTAATAAAAGCTATACATGTCAAATGTGAGGCTTATATCTTTATGCTTTCATCTTGGTATAATCAACCTTGTTTTTAACGTAGATAAACAAGATAGAAAATGAACTTGGTGCCATATCTCTAACTTGAATACGAAATAACCATTCATTTTTAAAGCGAAAGGGATTGCTATTAAATTCAGTCTATTTTTATGGAAGTCAGTGATAGCCAAGAGAGGCTTTTTATCGTTTAACCGCAAAAAGAATGTTTCATGTATGCATCTCAAGAACTATGGCGGATATTTCTGCATACAGTTACATAGCTAACCGCAATATAATGACGTAAGCCAGCGTTTCTCAACCTATGGTCCGCGGACCACTGGTGGTTCGCGAAGATGGTGAAGATGGTCCGCAGACATAATTTTTAAAAATCATAAAGCAAGTGGAAAGTAAAGAGGTAAAATTTTTTCACATATTTCGTTATAATGACGTATAATTAATACCCCAAATATAGACCTTCTTTTAAAAATGGGATGTAAAATTAGGGGTCCGTAAAATATTTTAGACATTTTTGAGGTCCTCGGGTTCAAAAAGGTTGAGAAACGCTGACGTAAACCATTAGATCAAAATAATTTCTTCATCTTTCTTTGACCACTAATAAATACTATAAATTTAAATACTTTTGTAATAGAAATAATATCCATGGTTAAGCTTTACTGCAAGAAGGAACTTTCTTATAAAAGATAACACGAAATATTAAATTGAATATAATTAAATAATAAACAAGTCATATCAACTCCAAATATTTATGAAAGTCGGCAGTTGCTTTAATACCAAAGTCCATTTTAAAAGAATAATTTGTTTACAGTTGATAAGAGATTATGTAAAACAGTTAAATCTATCAACACTGAATCAATCTAGGGTTATGCAACTTCCATTTTGTCTTGCCACCTTTATTTTTTGTGAATTACCTGACACGGTTGATGTGCGAGGTACCAACTGTACAAAAATCACCTTGAGAGTCACTGAAACTAAATACTGACAGCATTGATTCTCAGGGATTTATATGGTAAGCTATCAAGTTGGCAGCCGGTTCCCTCAGCTGATAACCTCTGGTCAATGATATCACAATTATTCGCATGATATTTCAAAATTTGAACTTCGAACAAGTAGTTAACTAAACTAAAAAAGCACAAGCCATGAAGGAATTGGATGCTAGGTCACTTTAAAGGTTAAGCAGGGGTTGTCGAACTGTGGAGCGCGATGTGTTACGCTTATTTTTTTTAATTTTTTTTTTTATATTTTTAGACGTGACCTGGTTATATTTTAACACGAGGGCATTTAGAAAAATTATATTTAAAAAATACCTCTGATTTCCCTGAACATTTAAAGATCCGAATACACATATTCATGAAGTTGATAGTTATTATAATATTCGTGTTTATAATTATTTCGGAGAACTGTTTGTGTGGAAATATTTCACAAATTCTCTGCAGCGGAATTCCAGTAAACGGTATAGAAAGCGAGAAAAATACAAATTATGGAAAATGGTTTTGAAGATTGTTTGATAAAATGCATCCATTGTTAATATACCTAAGTTGTAAACTGACATTCTGCTACAGAAACAATGTTTGTAATAGTGTAAACAATTCATGTTCCAAATTTCATGCAGATATCGCTCTTTGTTCAGAAGATATATCAGTTTTTGTTTGACATAGTGTATGGTAATCGAAGTTAAACTGAATTTAGAACTACCAAGCAGAAAACACTGGTAATTTATATATAAGTGGTTTCCGAACATATTAATAAGGATATACCGCGAGAGGCAATGACAAATCTCCGCGGTATCACCCTTGCCTGAATTACCTCGGACGAGTCGTGGTCATCACCCCACGGCTTCGTCCCGGGTCTGGACCTGCCTTCGGGCAGAACACTCATCATCATCATCATCATCATCATCATCATGTGTTTCTAAACTAAACTCCTTAGCGCTACATTAGACTGCTGCATCATCTCTCTCTCTTTCTCTCTCTCTCTCTCTCTCTCTCTCTCTCTCTCTCTCTCTCTCTCTCTCTCTCTCTCTCTCACACATATTTGACATAGGCAGATGACAGGATTGGGGATATCCACGGCCGATAATGATGTGTTTTTTGACGTTGACTACAAAATAATTAGAGAATCTTTCCATTTTATGAATATGGTGTTTGTAGTTAAATTTTAATATCCGTTAATGTTGTAATTAGGGATTTTTAAGAATGATTTTAGTTTCTCTGTGTAATATCACAGGTAATATACATAGGCTGAATTAATGTAAGCTCTCAGGTTCTTTAAGTCAAAAATACTGTTTTTGGAAACATGTCTCTGTGTGCCTATTTGTAAACTATCTGTGAAACACTTAATGTAACAAAATTTTGTTACACGCGATTTTCATGATTTGTTTTAACTTTTTATTTAAATTCCGAAAAATAACTTCACATACAAAGACCTAAACGTTTCACTTGGAACTTTTTCAAAATAATTTTCTGGTGAGTATTTATAAACTAATCATATTTTCCACAAACCCAGGCTCGCGAACAATAATATGAAAGTCACATCAGATCTTTATTTAAATAAAGGAGTGTAGAAAATCTCGTGTAAAAATAATTGATTAATTTCATGTTTCAAGTGGTATAATAATAATAATAATCTCTGTATCTGTATCTGTATCTGGTACCCTATGATCCCCAGGTGGGGCGAAGGGGCCTCCAATGGAGGTTTCATTACCTAAACTACTTTTGATATGCTTATTTTCCGAGAGAGGGTAGAGGGACAGGTGGTAAGCCCATCGCCTCGCAATAATAATAATAATAATAATAATAATAGTAAGTTAAGAATTTCCGCCTAATATACCACTAGTATATTACAAGCAACAGTTGGAGGTTATATAATTAGGTTTTAACATTAGGTATACTCTAAGTATTCTGCTATATTTTAATATATAGTACAAACAACTTTTCAATAACTTTTCAATAACTTTTTACAGTAAAACGTCAATTTGTAAATATCGGTTTTATAGCGAACACTGAGCTTACTGTTGCCAGACTACAGCCCATTTTGGGCAATAAGTTAAATTTCATAATTCCTAATTAATTATATAAAACTATCTACTTAAATTATAGCAGCCAAATAAATATTTAACATTTAACCCAAAGGCGTGTTCTGTTCTTTCTTGTATTTAAATTTCCTTCAACCTCCAGCTGTTGCTTGTATTATACTAGTGTATTACAGTAGCACTATTTACTCGTATAAAAAGTTTGAATAAATAACCTAAATTATTCTGCTAAAGTTGGCATTAATCAAGGCTTGAGTTTACTGATCTTGGGCATTAATAGCCTTGATCAGCGAGTCCAAGAGTTCGGAATTCTTAGAACGGCCAAATCCTGACATATTTCTGTTATGTGAACATAGACTATGCGTAGCAAACATGTAATGTTCGCTGTTTGCTTCAGTATAATAATGAGAGCCTAAGCATATAATATAATATATATTGTGGTATGTTTCCTTGACCTTTTCTTTTATCTGATTTAATTGTAGTGGAAGGAATAATTCCACCAGTATCTTGATTTCTTTATTACAATTTAAGGAACCCCACAACTGACTAAGTCGTACAAAATGTAACCAGTTTCGTTACATGTTTTGTCTCAGGTTCGCTTTTACATGTTTATTAAGAGTTTAAGTTTTATGCCATTACGGCTATAATTTTCCGAGGTATTAATTTTTAAATATGAAATTATAGGCCTAATAAAGCTTAATTAAAATGTAAATTTACCGCTTAACTTCTGAAATACTTTCCTTTAAAACAATGCGTTATTTTCTTCGTGTTCCTACACATTACTTTTTTATAAAACATACAGAATGTTTTAAACAATTAAATTGTAACTCCAAAAATATTTTAGTATAAAAAAATAATGCATATTTTTCTTCACCTGTCTCTTCAGAACTTATGCTGAAAATTTCAAAGACATTGTATAAAAACTAAATCAGGTTGAAGATTTTGGGATACGAAAAATGTATAGGAAAGTTTGTGAGGATAACGTTTTATTACATTTAATAAGAATACTTTTTTACTGCATATTACCATTTAAATGTAATTTGTGGGCTTTAGAACATCAGTAAATCAAGAAACCCAAGTGGGCTATGGACCCAAAAGGTTTAAAAAAACGAAGAAAAAATTACGATTTTGTCAATGTTTTATGTTAAATTTGAAAGCACATCGATACTCTAATATATTTTGCACACCTGGCTTTCTCTGCCCTCAGCACAGTGCAATTTTCTCGCTTCACGTTTCCACATAAAACGACTGCATTGCAGGATATTAGTATTCAATTTTTCAGCTTCACCCAAAGCCATATTGTTTGCGAGGCAGGATTCAAAAAGCAGAGTTTGTGGAAGAGGTGGCTAGCTTATAACTATCCTTCAGTGTTTTCCTACAATTTTTTCTTTATATTTATTCAGATGGTTCACAATATTTAGTCAAAATCGTTGGAATCATTTTCGAGGTCATCGCGAATAACTACTTTTCTTCTTGTAAGGTAATAGTGAGAGAAAGACTTCGTATCACATCCCTAAATGATACTTAGGGGATGACAGAAGTTTTGATTTAGCTATTTTAGTAAAAAATAAGACTTCTTTATTTTAGTGTAAAAAAATCAAGCATGCTCTGATAAGTTTATGTCATTTCGGCGCATGGAACAGGTGTATCTAATGCCAATGTTAAAATGCTGCAAGAAGAAAACACCTCCCCATGCAAGCTTTCATCGCCTGTTTTCTCGTTTCAATGTGCATGTTATTTTGCTACATTCAAATTCTACCTTCTGCTATAAAATTAGAGATAGAAGTATTATTTTTTTCTTTTTGTAGTTGACAATATGCGTCATTAAATTACTAATAAAATTTTCTATTCCGGCCTTTGTTTTTTGTTTTGTTATTTATTCAGTAAAATCTTACTTCCATTTTTATTTTTCTGGGTAATACAATTTATTTAAACAAAAAGTATAAACAATAGAAAAAATCCATCAGTAAATTTGAAAAGCAAGCATCGAAGAATCTCACATAAAAAATCAGGTAATATTTTAATACCTGTCGGAGAGATATACTTCAATGTTGATTTTAAAAAATAATTACATTATTTAATATCGCCAAAAAAACTTGAAGTATTAAAATTAAATTTTATTAATTTCGGTCTATGTTTCAATTAAGTGTGCGAAATTTTAAGTATCTAGAACAAATAATTTAGAAAATCACTCAATATTCAGTCATCCCTTAACATAAAAATAAAATGTCATTTTTATCCCATTATTCGTATTCGAGCTACACTATTCACAGACGGACAACCATACATAAATATGTTTCAGCAAATAGTGTTTTTGGAATGAAGGAACCTCAATTAGTGCTAAAGCTATACATGGAATTGCAGGGTGGAATTAGGCTGCCCCATTACTCACCTCATTTTCCGCTATGTGTCGGACTCTCTCGTTATGACTGCTACTGGATACTGAACACGAAGATGTCCACCACTGAGTTATGTCGATGCCCTGCCAAAGGTCACAACCTTGTTCTTATCTCTTTGACTGCCCTATCACGTCCTACATGCTCCCAGTGTGGAGATTTCTCTTGGTGACTGAAGCACGTGATGAGGTAGCCTCCTTTTCATAATTGCTAATTGGAATGGACTTCTGGAAACTCAACATATCAGTATCAGCTATAGAAAATATTTGGAATCCTTGTTACTTTCCACTCCAATAATGTGTTTCATTTCTCAGCTTCAAATAATACATTCTGGTAATGCTCTTATGGCTGATGGCAATCAGTAAGCTGAAGAACCTCCCTCAGACATTTTTCCTTCAGTTACAAACTATCGAACTTACATTGCGACTTTGAAATAGTAATTTAAAATGATATCTCGTTCTAAATTTTAACGGATTCATCCACATTGTGTATGTTTTAATCTTAGTACGATACATAAATATTTATTATTAATAGAGTATCCTATTTAAATATTATAATATTACGTTTAGTAACCAATTCATTAGCAGTAATGTAAATAAATACCCTTCCCAAACTATAAATCACAACTATTACCACCGTATGGGTTTAACAAAACACTGATAAATATTTATTATTAACGTGTGTTTACTTACCGTGAGTTATTTGAAGATAGCTTATAACATTTTCTCTGTGAATTGTAGATATAAATTTAAGCCGTCTGGATTCATTTTTGGGGAAATTTAAACACTTGGATAGACTCTCCGTTAGCATTATTATTACTTTACTACAGGGGCGTAACGAGGGGGTTTTGGGGATTTGAACCCCCCATTGATTAAAAAAGGTAAATTGTACGATTTTTAAGTCTGCTTATAAATTACTTAATATGAGTATAAAGCGTGGGAAGCTTAAAACTAGTTATTGTGCATCTTATTTTTTTTTCCGAGGGAGGACCCCCGAACCCCCCTCTCCTGGGGGTCCAGATGTTATAACCCCCCCATATGGTCGGCCTGGTTACGCCTATGCTTTACTACAGCCAGGAACAGAACAATTATAAAAAAATTATAATAGGCATTTTCTCTATTTCTGTATAAAAAGATAACTTCCATTCACCATAATGTAATAGCTGAATCATGCATTAGGCCTGCTGTGAATGATGTGTATATGACGTCTTAACTGAGCTGGGAGGCCGTGGTTATGGCTAGCAACGCGGCTTTGTTGTACACTGCCTTCTAGACTGTGTCACTCGTGTTTACTCGTGTATACACTGCCTGTCCAATACGGCTAATTTTGCGTACTCGGCGACATTACAGATAGCAGCACCATTCACACCCAGATTGCTTCTTGTTTTTTGCTACGACATTGTTGATTATGTAGTGCTGTCACCGCCGTCTCTTAATCACTGCCTTCTAAACTGTATTACTCCTCGAGACGGCGGTGCTCATAATATAGTCTATCAAAGCGTCTAATTAATTTACATTTATTTTAATTATTGCTCCAAAATTCCATTTCAAGGTAAGTGTCATATACTGGAATAATATTATGTTCTAAACAAATAACACAAGTATCTGTGTCTGTTTAATGCTTATTTTGACGCAGCAAACGCATAGAAGCAATGTACGGTAATGTATAGGGCAATGCCTTCTAGACTCTGTTACTCGTGTATTCTCGAGACGGGGGTTGTATAGGTGGCGGTTATTGCTGCAATCTGGGTGTGAATTGTGTCGCCTCTACTGGAGAAATTATGCAATTGAGCAATACTCTAAACTCCATGTTAAAATAAAGCATAGGACAGGCAGTGTAATTCTCGAGACGGCGGTGTTGTTGTAGTATAGTGATGATTTGCCATTAAAAAAAAAGTAACCGTTAATTAGTCGTTACTGCGGTCAACCGATTTGGTCCAAAATCAATAGGCTTCTTCCCACGGACGTTATAAATGCATATACTAAGTTTCATGAAAATCCGATAAAGCATATTGAAGTTATCGCGCCTACAGGTACACGGTCGAACGGACAGACATTTCCTGCCCACCATACAATCTCATAAAGTACCGGTACCATTCTGGCTTAATACAGACTAGAAGTCTGGAAGACAAAACGGAAACCCACCTGATATATTAATATTCTCGACATGTAACAACTTTGCTGGTTGATATGCAATATTCAGTGTGGTCATGCAATTTTAACATGATGTATTGTTTTATTTAATTCTGTCATCCACCACCCGTGGCGCGTCAATCACGTTCACACCACAACATTTACAACAGAATGTCATTGTTCCATCTTGGATTTTTCATAGAATATTCTCTAATACAGTCCCATATTAACGCCTAGGCTGCATTCTAAGGCCGCATTAATCGTGTTCGCCCCTTCTCAATGTTCTTCCAGAAAGAATAAATTTATTTACTGAGAATATCCTACGCGTTTATCCATTATTAAATAATTACAGTGTATTAAATATTTTAAATAATTGTTATTACGACAGTTTCTGCAGTATTAGCACGACTGTGTTGTGTCCATCAGTGGATGTATAGTGTGACTTCTATAATATTGAAAACTAAACAAAAATCTCCTTGGCGCTGCATCCCTGAGTGGACTAGGCCTACCATCCGGCCGCTGTGTCATCTACCATAGGCCGATGGCAGGGTTTGGGGCTTGTGGTCAGAATACCAACACCTTCGGCCTTTAATGATTGTTTCCGTGATCGGAGCCATTACTTCTTAATCAAGTAGCTCCTCAGTTTGAATCACGAGGCTGAGTGCACCCCGTAACAGACCTTAATACATCAAAAAAATCGAAGGAGGTACCACTAGCGAGTCTTCAAAGCCCTTTGTATTGCAACTTCCAATGCCCTTTGTGAACACTGTAAGTAATATTGTTGTAATATCACCCTGAGCAAAGACTTAAGCTGCGTCCGTCCTTTTGAAGGTTTTCTTGGGGGTAAAAATTAAAAAATTGAACTTTTTGGAATTTCTCCGTCGGTTAGAGGCTAAAAGCTATCTAAGGGCGCCAAATTCCATGTTTCTTGCTCACCTGGAAGTGGGCTAACATAAATGTCAGTGATTCAGTGAGTCAGCAGCCGTGTGGCTTTATGGCATAGGCCTAGTTTCCTATTATCATGATATTTATGATTATCAGGGCCCGGTATCTAATAACTTGTCATCTTTTTATTGATGCTGCCTAGACATTGCCAACTTGTAGATAAATTCTAATCTGGCACCTAGATTATATAAATGCATTTTTATTAGGTTATTTTTTGTCATTTTATGCAATTTTATATTTTTAGAGCATTTATTTAAATTTTGCGTCATTATTTTGTCATTTTCGTATCTTTTGCTTCCTTATTTTGTCATTTTCATGCATTTACTTTTAATAGATGACTAGATTACTATAATGAAATTTTTTTAGAATCTACTTTAAAAACAATTTTCTTACTTTTCTTCTCAAATGTTCCAATCAAGAACAAAGTTTTTAGACCAACAACATCCTTCCTACACTTACAGGTTTTACAATTATGTACAAATTAGTCTATATCTTTGTGTGCACAGTAGTAATTTTTATAAATAAAATATCAGTTTTTAGGTCATTCTTTGTAATTATTAAGTACTTTTCTTTAAAATTTAGGGTAATTTTATAGGTCATTTTTAAAACAGTTTTAGGTCATCAGAATCCGGGCCCTGATAATTATCGTTATTATTACTATTATTATTATTATTATTGTTCTTGTCTGCTTGGATTGTGCAGTCTTTATGGCGGTGGCTTTCTGTGCTCAAGGTAGCGGATTCGATGAAAGCCCATGTTGATGCCATTAGGTAAGTTTAAGCACAAATGTGATAGACCCATGACTATAGAATTACAAGCATGCAAAAGAACGCTTGCGGGACAAGTTCCGGTACATCGGCGACGTTCACCTCATCATTACGTAACGATAAACCATTGACCATTGTTATTATTATTATTATTATTAATTATTGTCGTTGTTATTGTTACCATTACTATTAATATCATTATTGAAACATGACTCAGAGTCGCCTCTGCGTTGATAAAGAATTTCTACGAGTTACCCATCTCGCTAAGTTTCTCCCACACTGGTTATTTCTGGTTTCAATTTAAGTGCTGATAGCGCCAAGTTACTCCCGCACCGGTTATTTCTGGTGTAAAGTTAAGCAATGTTTAATCTTACAAACGAACCATAAGCAATATTCGAATGAAGATGCCTGGATTCGAATCTGTAACATCCTGTAGACACTTTATCAAAACGTTAGCCTACATATAACCCTTTTATATTATATTCTGAAAACGAAGAGGAACTTCCCTCTTATATTGAAGTAATTGAATTTTTACTTTCTTTGCTCGTGGCCTATAATATTGCAGTGAAATTTTGTATGCAAGTATGTTTGATATTATTGAACAACACTATCTAGAATCATTGGTGTAACTTCAATAGTTTATTTTAAAAAAATATTTTTGATGTAAAAATTCTAAAAATAATCAACAAGTGATGAATTAAAAAAAAATATACTGTAGATAACCCAAAGATTATAGATTATGTTGTTATATGATATGTAAAAATAGATAGAAAAACAAATCGCTCAGAAATATTGGTATTTATGAAAATTATCAGGGAAACGGCACTTCAGTGCACAAAATTTGACTGCAATTTTGTAATGATAACTAGGAGGTGCCCGTGGCTTCGCCACGATAATTCTTTTAAATATTAAAAATTAAGAGTATAATAATTATTAAAGCATTATATTTATTAACACTTGCACGCGAATCATTCATAAACTAAGCCATTAATAATATTAATGAAACAGCTAAAATTCCTGCTTTAGAGTACATTCCACGACATGAAAGCGCCCCCTAGAAAAACTCTATCAGAATCGATTATGCAATTCCAAAGGAACCTGTGAACATAATACATATTGTTTCTCAGCTGTTTATTGACATGAATATGATGTGAATTTTATTTTATCAATTCAGTGTAATTTTCAGAAATTATATAGGCTAATGTTTCAAGGGAAGAAATGGTTTGTTTGGATTATTATTATCAGCGATATTTCAAGAGATAAAACCATCAATATTTTACAGCTGTTGCCCCCGGCTTCGCCCGCCATTATTCATTGACTCCAGGATTTTTAAGAAAATTACACTGGTAGATTATTAAAAATGTTTGTGGTTCAGAGCTATGAAAATTGTAAGTAAAAATAAAATTAGAATATTTGTTCATTGTGTTCATTTCACTTAGGCCTTATATAAGAAAGAAACGGGTTTCCTTCCTAATTTTGTAGTCATCAGGAAAGTTTAGACTGCGAGAGACGGACATCGCCGAGTATACCCGATGTCTCACGAAGCGGGCGAGCAAGCACGCTATTTAGGGCCGTTGAATTGTATAAGAGTAGATTACCCATTAACGGTAATAGTTAAATTAATTCTGAAAATAATAAGCAATTGTAGAACTAGTCAATATAGAGCATGCCAGATTGCAAGGCTACAGAAATTCATTGCTGAGAAAAAAATAATGAAACTTCACCTATTTTTCAGCATCGAAAGCTGTATGTCCCCCCTTAATACACGTTCCTCTGAACAAAAAAATACTGAGTAGGCCTATGTTTGGGTCTGTAAGCAGCATAAGGATAGTCAGACTCATGGGCCAGGGTGCGCCTAATTTACAAACTCCATTACTTCATAGACAAAAATCCGTAACAGAATAACATAAAGACTTGATTTGTTTGTGGAATATATTATGTAAGTGATATAGATAGTAGCAAAAAATAACCCACAAAATTACTGGGTCGTAAGAATGGGATTTTGTATAATTTTATTGTTTCGATTATAAATATAAAATTACAGTACACATGGAACCTATGGATCTTAAATCTTAAAAGTCAGGTGTTTCTCTCCCGATGCCTTCCTAATGCAGTATCATGTGATGCTTCATACCAGATTATAATTATAATACAAACAATGCATGAAGAGTAGAGAGTGACTATAAACTACCTAGGTAATACTACTGAAGTAGTACACAATTTTGAACAATTCAATATACTACACATTTTAAAAATCTATTATTGTATTTCCTAACTGTCTCCATCTTATCCAATATCTGGCTTCTCTTATCCACTTTTTTCCCCGCTGTTTCGACCATTACAGTTGACCATAGGATTCTAGGGCGACCCACACTCCTCCTGCCATCTTTCAGCATTCAGTCGTGTTACATGGCCTCCCCACTTCCAGTTCAGTTGGGTCGTCGTCTGGATGCAGTCTCTAGTACCCATCTTCATTCTGGCATCCACGTTTCGAACTCTATCCTTTAAGAAAACTCCCAGAATTCTCCTCTCCATCTTCCGCTGGCAGACTTGCAGCTTATTTACGTCTCTAGCAGCTATGGACCATTTTTGGCAGCCGTAAATTAGTGTAGGAAGTACACAGCTTTCGAATTTTTTCTTTTTTTGTTGGCAGTCGTTGGAATTTGTCCTGTAGGATGAATCTTAGACTCCAGAATCTAGTCCATATTCTTCTTTTTAATTCCGTCCCTGGTGTCCTGTCAAAAGAATTGTTTTGTCCGAGGAATATGTAGTTTTTAACATATTCTAGTGGTTCCTTGTCAATATTTATTTGTACTTCTGTTCTATTCATGTCAGTTTGGTTTTTCTGATATTCAGAGCTATTAATATATTCTAATACAATTATACAAACAGCGTTACAAGCCGATGTGTTTTATCCATTTATGTGTCTTATGATTTCATTACACGACCCTTAATTCTGTACGTATTCGCTAAACATTCACATTAAATGAGGGGTTTATTATAAAACTCTGCAATCTCCAATTTTAAAAAAAGATAAAGATGTTAACTTCTAATGAAAGTTTATTGCATTTCCTTTTACATATTTAGTGTATATGTTACAAATCCGACATCCAATATAAGGGAGGAACTCAGATTTTCAACACATACACTAAATATGTTTCAGGAAATGCATTAAACTTTCATTAGAAGTTAGCATATTTCATCCAAATGGAGATTGCCGGGTTTGCTAATAGACCCCTCAAATATATGAGGGTCAGGATTCTCTCAAGATTAATTCACGAGCAACTGTTGCTCCTGAATTTATCTTGAGTAAATCCGGGTCTCTCGTTGTACTTCCTGTGATAAACAAGGATGTGTTTCTTCACCTGAGAAAGTGTAGCTGACAATTGTGTGAAACTTGCACATTATTGCATGGTTCAAGGCCAATTCGATCTGATAACCTGACTTTATGACGTACTTTCCCGACTTCCGGACACACGGGACTTTCCTTCACGAAAACCAGTTAGGGTAATGAGGATCCTTAGGAAAGTGGAGTACGTTGGAAGCTTCCATATGACTTAATAATGTTTGTTTGAGGTAGCATCAACGATAATATAGGATATAAACAATATTTTAAATGTATAGCTGAAGTAAACACATTCTTTGAACTGAAAACTAGTGCATTTAAAGGTCACGGGAATCCCCTGGCTGTTATACTAACGGTGTAGTATTTTCCCACTGCACGAAGTAATTCAAATTTGTATGTTTCACGTGTGTCATTTACAAGAAAGAATTTGGTTTGGACCCGATGGATTGCGGTGAGGCTCGAAAGAGTGCTCAGCTGAGGTAACTGGCTGCAATGAAACCCTCTATTCACTTCAAATTAAAAAAAAAAAAAAAATATATATATATATATTTAAGAGATTTCATACACCTTCAAGAAAGAAAAATTAATATATCCTTGTTACGTTATATAATATGAACTTCTAATTATACATCTGTGAAAGAATCTTTAAGGCATATGTATAAAACTGACAAGTTATTCATCAAAATGTTTTCAATTGATGTAACCACAATTACTCGAATTGGTACGTTTATCGCTCATTTTCGTTAAAAAAAACTGTTTGAATCATAAATTTCACAGTTTGAATCATAATTTTGACATAATTGCGTGACCTTTCTTCTATGTCTGATCAGTAAGCTATTCCTTCATTTTTTAATCTATTTTTAGGAGATGAAATAATACAAGGTACGTATAAAATGTCATCACATAGAACAGGAGTTCCCAACAGGCCTATTAATTCCATATACTTTTTATTCAAATTTATTTTTGGTTGTTCCTGAAGAAACGGGAAATTTTACAGAGAAGGAATTCACAGACGGAATTGATATTATTCAGTTATAAGGAAAGAATTTAATTAATTAATTTTAATTTGTAATTTCATTCTTTTTATTGCCTAATTTTAGAAATTCAGGTCGAGTTGGAGTACGAAACTCATAATTTTATGTGAAATAGGCCTAGGCCTACTGGTGAGTAAAATATGATTACTTCGAGGCTTCTTTAAAAAGGTCTTGAAAAAGCAAAGTCTTGCAGAGTGTTCCCTAATCACCGTCCACTTCGAGTAAGCAACCCAGATGACAACCTAAGGAACGATAAAACACCTCCACAGTTGTATCATTAAATTAATTAAGTAGAACTAGTTGCTTCCGTTTCACTTCTATTATTTAAAAGCATTCTGGTGATGCTGCCACTAGGCCTATAACACGTAGGCCGACATACGGTACATTTATTAATAAGTGATTAATTCGAATACAGTAGTAAAGTGGAAGGTAAAGTGGTCTCTATACAGGCCATGGGGTTCCAGAGGAGGTTGAAGCTCCAAGATTTTAGACATTCGGGACGTAAAGGTGGTAAGGATGTGAGCCTTACGCACCGGCCGGCTTTACCCCCAGGAATGCTCCTGGTACTCATTTCTGTTAGATGGTGAGTCAACCCCAGGATCATAGTGCCACCAGAAGGATTAGGCAAATTGAATAACTCCAACGACCTCATCGGGAATCGAACACGCGACCTTCCTGTTTGTAGCGCAGAGCCTTAACCACGCTACATACTCCCTACCGTAGTATTATACCTAATGTTTTTAATATTTACGAATCTAATTTAGTACTGTTCCGCATGTGTTACGTTATACAGTATAACTAGCCTAAAAGACCCGGCGTAACCCGGGTTTTGTATTTTGTCATTCGAAATTAACTTATGGAGGACTTTCGATTTTCAAACCCTAGGTCCTTATAGGTAAGATGTAGAGTTTTTAAATGAGAAAACAACTTATCACATTCAAATTATTCCCATAGAAAACGCTTCAATTTTAATTTAATTCAACGACTAACCCCCTACCAACCCAGAAGGAGTTGAGCTGTACCTGCAAGTATTCAATCCATGATATTCAAATTTTTAAAAAATCAATTTATTCGTTTTAATTAAAAATCAATTCATGACATATATTTCTATCGTACACTAGATAAGACAATTATAGTGTGTTTAGAAGCACCAGACCGCAAGGCCACGATTATTATTTTCATAAAATTAATATCCTTTTCAAAGTTAATTCTGACTACCACTCTTACAACACCCGACATAAAAACAGCATAGCACTGTCGAAACACTCTACCCATCTATTCGAATCTTCTCCATACTACTTATGCTCTAAAGTATTTAATTCACTCCCCTCTCATATCACATCACAAAAAACAGAAATTTCATTTAAGAAAATGCTTAAATCCTTTCTTTTATCAAACTGTTTTTATAATATAAGTGATCTCTATTCTTTGTAAGTGTGTATATACTATATTCTTAAATTTATCATTCAATTTGTATAATTCATCTTTCATATACTGTAAAAATAGAGCTAGAAATAATATTAAAATGAATAATGTAAAATGTAGCATGTTTAAATATTGAACATGCATTGAATATTTGTATGTAAATTATTAATTTGTAAATGTGTGTGTTAAACTTTAAGAAATGTAGTTTATAAGTATATGTAAACTATGTAAAACACTGTACTGTGTAAGAAAATAAACAAACAAACAAACCTGATATTGCAAAATTAAATTAAGTTTTCATACTAGAAACATCTTATGAAAAATAGAAATAAGGAATTTCCCTAGTATTGGCCAGTTACTGCATTAATTGAACTGATTGAGCACCATTCAGAAGGAAGTCACACTGTCTGCTGAGCTTTAGAAGCCGAAAAACAAACGAAGATGGCGATCCGAAAGTCATATAGTTTCCCGCTAGATGGGAATTGGTATTGAGAATTCGCATGTTTTTACCAGTTGTTCAATAATATGCGTCTCAGAATGCCAGTAAAATACTACATCATAGTTTTAAAAATTCTACTATACAGTACTAAAAAATCATCGAGGGTGGAATATTTTTAAAAAAATATTTGGTGTTTAAATGAGTTACTTATAATAAGGAATGCGTTTGAGTGGTGTAGTGACGTACCATGTTGGACACGTTGAATTTTCGGGCTCCGTACTAATCGACTAAATCATTTTTTAGAGTTGATCTGCTGGTGTATATCCCTGGATCAACCCATGTAATATGATCAGACAGTCTCTTCAAGGATTTTCTGGTGGGGCGATTTTCTCATTGTTATCAAACAATTTTTAATATTATACTAAAAGAAGCCTGGCAGTTGTAATGCTTGCTATCAAGAATGAAAATGGGGAGCAACAGCAATAAACTAAAAATTCATCAAGGCATACATAAAGTATTATAAAAGAATTAGATAGGTGGAGAAACGTTCACCAGAACACTTTTCAAGTGAACTGCCCAGGGTAAATCGCGTGGAGATCTGGCCTGCAAAGCAGACATTGGTGGTTTTTCAAAGGCCCACAAACTTTTTGCTAAATCTAAGCTAATCTGTGTTATTTTCACACCAAACGTTCATCTGACTCTAGAAAAGGCATCCTAAAGTTGCCCATGTCCAAATACTGGTCCAGGTAAGAATATTCTAGCTTTGTTCACGGTCTGTCCATGTGACTTATTAATTGCCATCGCAAAACTTGGTTTCACAGGGAATTGTCTTCTATTCAATTTAAAAAGTAGTCCTGTTGTATATTATCCTTTTCAGCTTCCATTCAACTTCATTATACGGGGTATACCGTGTTTTATAAAATAATTTTAATACAGATTTATTAGCAAATATGAATTTACATTTCTGAAAATATTTTCATTTTCTCATGGATTATACATGTATATTACGAAAAATCAAATTACTTTTGTTGAAATTGTGCAATTGCTCTTTCGCAATAGCTTACTTTACAAAAACAGCACAAATTGTGATAATAGAATCCAAGGCCACCTGTATTTACTTACTTGTTAGTGTCACACACATTAATTGATAAAAGTGTAGAACAAGTTTCATAAAAATTCCTTCAATGTTAAATTAATTCAACAGCTTATCCCCTACCCTATCTAGAAGGGGTGTCTAACTGATTTGCAAGGATTCTAAACCATGATGTTCAAGTTTAAATAAAATGCAATTTATTCGTTTAAATTTAAAACTAATTCATTACATATGATCGTAAATCCTGGAGAGACAGAAGTCTTTTTTGAGGTTCATGTGTAATACGAGCAAAGAAGTTCGAATTACTCTCACGTGTGAAGTGTTTCTATGCATTCTATATCCAATTCGAGGCGTTTCGAGAAAGAGTATCTTATTAGCCTTGACAAAATACGTTTTCAGAATATTCCTTTTGGGTATAAAAGTTCTGGTTCTCTCGTACCACGGCGTCCGTCATATGTACAATAGTAAGGCAACAAGGATCCCTTTTATGACATTAATTTTACGGATCAAAACTTCCTATTCTGATGAAGAAACACTACTACTCTTTTAACGGCAACTCGTAACCGAACACAGTACAATATTTTGTATCAGCCCAAACCCCTGTAACAATACCTGCACACCATGCACATTTACGAGGTGGGACTTCAAGTAGTGGACGGTGATTCGGGAACATTCTTTATATAGATTTTACTTTATTTTCGGTTCATTTACAATTTGTTTATTTCTGTCCTAAAAATTGTGCGGCTCACCAATCAATTTCTGGACATAAATATTCGCCCTCTGACCTCTTGAAGTTGGAGACCTTTAAATAGGCTTAGATGTCTGTGACCCAATAAAAGGCTCACAGGAGACCTTGTCTCAATTCGGCATAATGCGGCGGGGTCGGGTTGTTACAGAGTGCATATATATATATAGGTTAATGCAGGTTATGGGTACTAGCTGTAGGTAGGATTGGAGCAAGATACCCATAAACACCCATACACGACGGCATCGTGTCACTCTAATAGTTTATTGTGGTAATGGAAGCATGAAAGAACACATACTGTACCACCCTTCAAACCCTCAAAGTTCGGTACGGAAGGGCACTATTCTCCACCATTAGTTTCCTGTGGAATTCTCTGGAATTCCTGCCTCGAAGAATGTCAGTAGCCGCTACTTTTTTATATAAAATACTCCTCAGGCTGAATGAAACCAGCTCCAAAACTCCCAACCTCAGAAGTATCCAAAGAGGTACCTGGAATTGAATTGTTTGTCGTTAACTAGATATCACAACGGGACGGCGAAGACAATAAGTAAAACAACTGAAGGTACAGGTTATCTACAGAAATCTCTCTCTCCCTCTCTCTCTCTCTCTCTCTCTCTCTCTCTCTCTCTCTCGATTAGAGGCGAATTTAATTATAACTAGAGACAGGCAAAATATGAAATTTCATATTCTAAAATATGGCTACTAAGCGCTCTGAAAACTCGGATCTTTACGAATCACGAAGTTTAGATGGCAATGCAAGCAAGAAAAAAGTTCATATTTCATAATATTTTGGTAAAATCTTCATATTTCGTGAAAATCTTCATAAAGCTTCATATTTTGTATGATTTGCAAATTTTTCCTTCATTAATACTTATTTGACAAATTAATCGAGTTTTCCACATTATTAAAATGTTTTGAAAAATTTCCCTGGAATCGCATCTCAAATCCCTAAACCGCTAACTCCAGAAAGCTAAGACATTTGGCAACACTTCTAACTGTTAAGAGGTACCGTACACCATTCCGCTCTAATAATAGCCTACTTCCATTATGATCGGGAATGGAATTTCTACATATTGAGTGGAGGTAGTCAATTGTTTTTTGCATTCCGAAAGCTAACTTGACAGCAAGGGTGGGGATAGGGGATGTTTACAGTTAGAGGAACCAGCTCACTAGCAGGGAGGAGGGAATATTCATTTATGTGTTGTTTGCGATTCGTGGTGATTTGGATCGTGTGCGCAATTGGTGACAGAGTTAAACTGTTTTAAAACAGATGGAACGATTGTTATGTGCACATTTTGTAACAAAAGTGTTAAGTATGGAATATAGTCCTTTTTATTACCTGTGTAATATTATCTAAAGACAAATTTGTACTAACATTCAAATTATGTTTACGCTACATTTGATATCTTGGGAAAGAACAAATATAAGATGCATCTTCGCATGAGACATATCCCGGCCAGCCCTCCCCCAGTGAAGCAATTCATTTTATGCCGTGATCTAGCGAATTCTTTGAGGATGAATAGGTAGACAAACCGTTGGGTACAAGGCACATATTCTCGCATTTAATATTTGGTACAAGGGGCGCTCTGGAATTTTTAATATTTGGTACAAGGGGTGCTCTAGAATTTTTAATATTCGGTACAAGGGGCAATCTAGCAGTTTTAATATTTGGTACTGTCGGGAGTGTCGGCGACAATATACAAGGATAATTTGTCACCTGCTTCCCTGAGAAACAAAATGTGAATATTGAGTGATCGAGTGGGCGGAGCTTAAAGTGCACTTAATATTTGGCTTTCGCCGTTATCTTTATTCTGAACAAATGGGTGACTGAATTACATAATAATTTTGTTATTAATTTATTTTTTAATACTGGTATCTGCAAACACAAAGTTTCAGCTGAAACAACACACAAATAGCATTATACATAAAAAAAAAAGAAAATTAAAAAGACACACACACAGTTCAGACGTTTCTTACCGACAGAATATGTACTTTTTGCCAGAAAACATTGAAAAGCTGCTTTTATCTTATTGTAATAAATATTAGTTGATGTGATGATGTGATGTGAAAAATGTAGGTGAATAGAATATTGTGAATATTTAACGTATTAATTACCAGTTAACTAGTGTTTTTATTTTACCCTCTCATTGTGAATATGGTAGATATTCTTTTGTGTGTTGTCTTAAATCAAATAACAAATATTCAGATGATAAAATTGGTGATTTATTGCATTTCATAATATTTTTATTTTTTTCTTCATAATTTCATATTTAGCATAAATAAATTTCATATTTTGGCAACATTTTCTTCATATTGTGCCTGTCTCTAGTTATAACCTACAGCGCCCCTACGGATCCAGAGGCGTGCACACAACCTCTGCACCACCGCGGCCGTGAAAATTTACACTTAGTATTAAATTTATAAGATATTGACCTTAGCATTGAGTTAAAATTTCAGGATGACTGATTAGAAATGGGGAACTTGTATTTTTCAGTATACGTTTACCATAACCCTAATTTCATTAAGCAAACGTAGGTTTTTATCTCACAGTTTCAAAAATTTAAAATAGATCGACACTACAAATTACTGTTCAAGGCGAGTTTATCTTTTTTAATCTCTGGCCGTCAAAAGAAAATAGTAAAGGATTAACGAACCCTAAGAATTGATTGTGGGAAATTTTTATTCTTCTCATCCTATTGTCATCAGCTTACAGGAACAAGATAGCCATGCCATAATGGAGTGCAACAGTTAATTCCTCTGTCACATTCTTATCTGACACAAATAGAGAGCCTGGTTTTCCTCATTACGGCTCTTTCATTTTTCCTTCTTGATCTATGCATATTAGTATAAATATCACATGATGCAAGTTCTTTTGTCAGGTAGTACTTTCACATACTACGGTAAGGTTTGGTTAATTATTCCAGGTAGGATTTAAGTTTAGATCCTTTTAATAAATTTCCTCTCCGTTTGATTCAGAGTATCACTTGCTCTTTGCACATGTGGGTATGTTGTAAGGGATTATTGAAAGTGAACAAAGTAGCTTAACTCGTTTATTCAACATTGGAAGTAATTAGCCTTTACATATAAACCTAATTAATTTTTAGAACAAATTTAGTACGTAAGTGATAGAAATACATGTAATCTACTTCTTCTTCAACGCTTTTTCTTTAAATACCGGTAATAAAATTTCAGGCCGATAGCGTTTTAGTCAAGGTAGTCAAGGTGGTGTTAATATATCGTAACCAATCAGGTATTGTTCAGGGATTATCACTACTTGTAATGAACACAGCCATGGCCAACGGGATTAAGAGGCTTGTGGTCTTGCTATAACGAAACATTTGAATGTAACGCTCGATCTATAGCAGGAACATCAGCTAAGTGTGTTAAAATAAAAAGTTCATACACACCATAATTATGTAGATTCAAGGGGCAGTAGATAACATTAAAATAAACGCAATGCCTATTTTCCATTTTGTAATTGTGATTGCATTATGGATTAGTAAATAATTAAGTTGAAAGGTTCCGCAGAATTGCAACAGCACACTGCCAGATGGCTGTTCCCATTGGCAACTACCTCTGACATGAGTAGGGTCAGGAAGTTAGGCAAAATGCCTTTTCCATTTGGGTGAAAATATTAAAGAGTTAATTTGAGAGAACAAGTTTCCGTACATTTAAGGAAAGTAGGGCCAGTTTTTATTTTGCCTTTTCTTGCCTATTTCGGCTTATGTTGCCTATTTTAAGGTCTAAAGCCTTTTTTTTGCCAGTTTTGGATGACTACGGTTTCTTTCTGTGACTATTTTCACATTTTAAAAAGCAGATAAAGATTTTCAATGTATGAAAGTGAAGAAAATGTTACACAAATAGTGAAATGACACATTCACGTCACAAATATAATTTACATATTGAGGATCGTGTTCTCCATGAATGCATTTATTTGTTTTCAAGCAGTCGAAATTTTACCTCCTCAAACGATTCAATGAAGCTCTTTTAGTAACTCAGCCTATGGAAGGAATGCAGGGTACGCCTATTTTCAGCTCTTTTCATTAGTAAAGAGTGAGATTTCTCTCCGTATTGATTTTTAATAAATGCCTATTTTAATTATATCTACTGACTATTCTCAGCATTTTAAGCCCCTTGTCTGCTTCTTTTAACCAAAATAAATGCCTGATCTTTCGGGCTCTAGTCATGAGTATAAAACAGATATATTACGGTCCGTGAACACTCTCTCTTCGACGTTGTCTAATATCGCACATTATGTGGTCCACGTAATAGTTTTTGTGTTTAATTTGCGCGAAAGCTGCCAACTTTATTTAATAAACGGAAAAGGGAAAATATATTTCTTATTCTTTCCTCTGATGATTAAAAAAAAAAGAATTAGAAGAGTATGATAATATTTATCGAGTAAAGTGCAGTTAGAACTTTAAAACTTTAGGGGCAAAATGGGTTCCTTTCTTAGAAAAGTACTCTCTTGGAACAAAATGGTATTAGTTGTACTTTAAAGGTAAATAAAATGAATAAGTTCAAAATCATAAGCAAAAGTCGAATTCAGAACTCTTATATTTGCTTAACAACTTCACACTTGAACAGTTTCCCGGCCGCCGGGACATTATATCTTAATCACCACATTGGAATTTAACTGGACAGGTAACTCGAATTCCACTTCAAAAGTTACAAGTTTCAGTTTCAGTTAGAATGGAGTTCCCCTGCCTCTGGAATATAATATCTCTTAATCACCCTGTAGGTACCTACAGCTGAACCAGATAACCGGAATCCCAGATTCAAAACTGAAAAGTAGATCTGAACTGGGAAGAAATCGCCCTCATGAGGAGTTACTTGCACCGTATAGTAATAGTAGTTCTTGATGGAAGGTCGTTAGATTCGTTATGCTGACCACATGCCCCTAATCCTGCCATCTGCCAATGAAGTATAATTAAGAGGTAGCTGGGACGAACTGTACCAGCGATTTAATACAAAGTCAATTAGTTTAATTTCTTTTTAAATTCGCGATAATGAGTTTCTCACATAATTTACAAAACGTGAGATGGACTGCGAAGAAAACAGTGTACACAATAAGAGGTACATGATATTTTCTTGTCCATTATTATGTAATTCTGCGTATGATATAATTTTTTTTAACGTAATCCTTTTCTTTGGAGAAAACGATAATCTGAGCTGTCATCATGTGAACGGGAATACCAAATTGCTTCTGCAATTTTCTAGTACCGCTATTTACTGTACTTCAGAATTATTTATGGCATTCCCTGTATTAATGTTATCGAGGTTACATTCGTCGCCATGGGAAAACAATGTGAACTGGAAACCCCGAGGACTGTTGTATAGACTTCAAGGCTCAACTTGTGCTGCGCTATTGCCATGGAAATCTGTGGACGATTGATAACATTAGTAGTAGTCGTAGAAGTAATAATAATAATAATAATAATAATAATAATAATAATAGCAACAATATTCATAGTAATATTAATAAAAATAATAATAAGCATTATAATACAGAATAGAAAACAAACCACACGCCAGCAAATGGCCAGAACAGAATAATTTTGAGAATTGGCTATGTGTTCTCAATGCAAGGTATAAATATTTATTTCGGATGGATATTTAGCTCATAAACCAGACCAGTCTAAGAATAACCCTAAGTGAAATTTCAACCAATCGCAAGTCACCCTAGTTTAGTTGCATGTTGCTAAAATATTGAAAACTGGTAACAGTTACAATATACCAAAATTAGCAGAATATCATTCAAAATTTTTCTTAAAGCTATCAGTAAAATTCGTATGTGCCCTGTCACCTAAGCCAATTGTAACTTTTCCATATACGTGACAGTGATGATTTTGGAAATTTGAGCCATGCTTAATTATATATTCAGTTAAAAATAATACAGTATATATAAATAAATATATAAATATATATGGTACATTTTTGTACCGGTACTGAATAAAGTAAGTCTCGTTGAATGCATTGGGAAAATGCCACGTGCCTGAACGATCTGAATCTATAATAACTTTCGTTGAGTGTATTGTTAGATAAATCTTTTCATAGGTAAAATCACGTGAGGTCCGGAATTTGTCGATATATTCTCGAGCAACGAAGTTGCAAATACTTGAATCTTGTGTGAATGCGGATCTCCAATTACATTTAGTGCGACTCTTCAGCGAATATTCACAGAATTAAGCATGTAGTGAATATTATTAAAACCACGGATAAAACACGTCGCTATTTCTAGAGTGATAGGGAAAAAGCGAATAAGTCAAAAAGCCAAAGTTTCAGGAGAGAGAAAAAACAATTTATTTACACAGCATTGTTACAATATTTAGTTCAGTCCACCAGATATTTTTACACGTTATAAGATACTGTGTAAAAATATCTAGGTGGGCTGAACTAAATATTTTCACAAAGCTGTGGAAATAATTGTTTTTGTGTCTCCTGAAACTTTGGTCATTTTACTTATTCGCTTTTTCTCTATCACTCTAGATTTGAGTCATTGTAAGCGAGACAGCCTATGGAGGGACAATCGAAATACTGTACCAATCGCTGTGCTCAATGATTAATTATTGCTTTTGATCAAGAAGCTACAGGTGTGAAGAGGTCTCAGTGTTATGTCCTTGTGAATTTAGATTAAAAGAATTCCACATAGGTTATACGGATATAGCGATACAAATAAAACGATAAAATTACGAGACAGACACTTTCGATTGATCGAAATTCCACATATTCTTAAACTGGTTTTATCATTGATTCATGAGATAAATAGTCACTGCAGTATTACAACAATTTACTTCACAGGAAATTATATGGTTTACCCCGAAAACCAAATTGTAAATTACTTACACACCTTCCGGTAGGTCTACATATGCAAATGTTTTAGATTTCTTTGTTACAGGAGAAGATAGATAGAAGTTCAGTCAATTTTGGTCAGTTTTTTTTTAAATTACTGTTGTTGCGAAAATTGTACTATGAAACCCTTTTTAATATGTTACTAAATTTTAGAGCCTTTTGGCGCTTGTAAGATTGTTGCTCCACTCTTTAAGACTCAGCACATCCGACATTTTTATCTACTAGAAAATTCACGTTTTCGTTAGAAATCTTTATCTGATTTTCGCAAAATACAGACCACTGATAACATCCACTAAGTCATGTTGCAGTTGGTTCTATACAATAACTTATTTTTCAGAATAATTTCATTTAGATTTAAATTTTACACTAACATTACAATGATTTTTGTAACACTTTTATTAGATCATTATTTTTTGCGTTCAAAATGTCATTACTTTCAGAAATAAATTTTAAGCTGGAAAACAGTAATTTATACTCTTCGGGCTTCAAGCATCCCGTCAAACTTATTAATTTCCTTTTTAAAAGGGGGTTATTAATTATATTTTTCAGTTAAAAATAAAATTCCTGACATTTAGGTTATAAATCTCGTAAATTTAAGTCCGACAGGTTATAATTTTTTTATCTTTTCAAATATGTTGGAATTTTAAAAATCTAGCTTAGGGTTTCTTTTCTAAAGAGATCAAAGATATTTTATAAAATTACTTATAAACGTACCTGTAATTGAAAGATCGCATTAGTAGTAGTGTTTTGGATTTATGCAAATTTAATTTTGAAAAATCTATAACTCAAACCTGACTGAACAGAAAACAAACTTTAATATTCCGTTAACAATATCTAAGATGGGGATAGAAATTTCACCCAACATCTTTTCCTTAAAGAAGATAAGACCCCTTGTCGCCAACCTCCCACCACTCTCCTTCGCGTCGCCACTGATTTGTCAGTTATTAAAAGTGTTTGCGTTTTTAGTTGAGATTTCCCCTTTATTCTTTAACGGGTTACATGAATAACAAACGAGTCTACCCACAAGATAACAGCTTGTGCGTACATCGAGACCCCTGACATTAACACGTAATCGGCGTCGCCTGTTTAATTCGTGTTTTCTGTTACATCACAAGAAAATACGTATATTATAATTTTTCGTGGGGAATAATCTCTCCTATGAACGACATAACGTTTTTGGTTTTTCCGGGTAAAATCACGTGACACCATGCAGCCAATTGGAGTAGATATGAAAACGGAAGGACGTAATGGCGGCGTGTCACTTGTTGCGTTAATGTGTTGTGTTTATGTTCGCATGTGTTTACAGCTTGGCGAAAGATAGAAATTTGTTAATATGTGACCAGCACGAATTGTTGTACCCTAAGTGAGGATCTCTCAATTACCAGGTAAGCATTCACTTAGGAGAACAGATAGCAGTAACCGATGGAGGAGTTGATTTTGTTGGACATAAAGAGCTCTCCATTGATAGATAGACTCTATTATAGACAGGCGCAGTAGATAATAACATAGTAGTTAGGCTGTGCCGTTTGAGTGCATGTATTTATTATCACTGAATTTATTGTCAGTGTTTGTTACCTTATGCTTTAACTACAGCTCATGTTACTTTTGACAAGGGGCGTTCCTTTCCGTACGAGCTGTAAGGAATGCTCTACAATAATAGCAAACACATCTTCAGCATTTCTGATAAGGCAGTAACTTAAATTGAGCAAATTATAACCATAAACAAAACCCAAAATGCACATTGGTTTTACATCAATGCACACAAAACCTGTTGAGTCTTTGAAATTTTTGAGTTTGAACTTCACCGCCCGCATGCGCTGTTGAACAGAAAATATTGAAGTTTTCAACTCTCCTTTGCATTAGCTCCCACAAAATTATATTGTTCACTTAAGTAAGAATTTTCTGTGTTACTCAAAATAGCGACAAACCTGCCAAAGACGGGATGACAGGAGTTAATTTTAAAGGTTCACTTAAATATCCACATTCACATTTTTTGTCATAATTCGAAAAGTATTGCTGAATTTTTTGGTGCTTTTGCCAAATTAAAGAGGAAAGCCAAATTAATAAAATAGCCTATAGGAAAAAAATTTTTACAGGTCAGCGGTATAGGCCTACTTAACCCCTTATGGCATAAAAAGAAAATATAAAACTAATATTAGTTTCCAACATGAATTAGTTGAACAGAAGAATCTGCTACACTCTGGCTCCCCACTCTCTGAAAATAGGGCCATTTTGGTGCAAGGTCATTTATTATAATCAGAAAATATTATGTTAGCTATGAAAATAGCCAAACTATTCAGATAGAAACTACACTTTTGAAATATTGGGAGAAAGGTATTTTATGCCGCGCACGAGTTTTCCACTCCTATAATTGTGAAATATGATTTTGTTGCTTTGGATGTTGTTCATTAATTGAATTGTTAGTTCTTATAGTGATTTTAGACATTATTCCCTTATATTTTCATTTAACAGCGAAAACTGGCAGACTGAAGAGTAATTTTGTAGGTAAATTTGTCTGCAAATTAGCAACACTACATTTTTTCCTTCAATTAGCAGTATTGCTGAAGTCTGCACCTTAAAAATGAGCTTTATTTCTTTCAGATTTATGTAAATTTATAGTTCAAGCAAGTCTGTTACTATTTTAAACTATTACAAATGTATGTTACACTGTCACAACCTATAAGAGATTAACTTAGGCTATATTAACAAAATGTTGTAACTCACCATAAGCAGAGTTAATGTTATGCTTAGGGCATTAAAAGGAGATCCAAGAGTTTGATTTGTAATTAAAGCAGATTGGAAATAAATAAATTGTCACACCTTTAAGACTACAGTAGGCATTTATGATGATCTCATAAGACATAAATCTTAATTATTTTACATGTAGGCCTCAGTTAAGTTAGTTGAAACATGATCTTACTGCTTTACTCATTTTTAACTGATCCATGAACTTTTTTTAAAAATACATAAGTTACAGGTACTGAGAATGAATAATTATTAAATAAATCGGAGTTCAATGAAAGTATAAAAGTGAAGTGAATTCATGCAGTGGTGTTGTCCAGAAAAATTCACAGTTAGCCTAACTTATATGTAAAAAAAGTGAGGCGGAAAAAAACTTAGAAAAAATCCAGAGAAGTACAAGAATTAGGATTTGGATGGAGATCAAGAGCATGACAGAGAGAGAAAGGAGAAGAAGAAACATGAATTGTTTTCTTGTTTACAAGCAGAACTTGTTTCATCAAGAATATCTAACAAAAAGAGAACAAACATTTCAAAATCACAATGAGTAGGCCTACTGGAAATTAATATTTAACTTATATGTTGATTTTGTAGAAAATTTTCATCTCAATACATTGAATGAATGAAATACAATCAACCAATTGGATGTGTGGACAAGTTACTGGTACAAATTGAAGTTATTTAAAGATAAAAATAATCTGCAAAATGGAAGAATCTGCTACACCTTATTATAATAAATGACCCTTAAAAACGGCTATTTTCATAGCCGACATAATATTTCATAATATTTCCTGATTATAATAAATGACCCTTGCACCAGAACGGCCCTATTTTCAGAGAGTGAGGAGCTAGGGTGTAGCAGATTCTTCTGTTCCCAAATATTCAGTAGGGCTATGTTCATTTTTACATCCCCCAGAATATTAAAATAATTATTTTCTATTCAAAATTCATAATATGGTTCCGTATGGGTAGGGCTACACTCAGTCACACCCGTAATAGAATTGAAATGGCTGTAAAGTTTTTAAAATGAGTTTTTGGGTTTGCTTTTAATGAATACTGTTAAATTATTACCTGTTCTTTCATTAAAGAAAACCATAATAAAATTTCAGTTTTACATTTCAATTCACAGACTTACTAACTAAATTAATATCCCAGGATGCAGTTTGGTTCATGCTGAACTTGGAAATTGTTGTTCTATAAACGTCAATCTGAACTAGAATAACATTTGATTGGAGAAATCTGATCAAACTCGATCTCAGTTCATGGAGTTGTTTTCTTATTTGAAACACAGGATCAGTTTATTATAAACATAATATTTGGCCTACCTAACTTATGTGGTTGTCATAAATATAAAGAAAATACACCAAAGACACTTCATACATTTCTAGCTGTATCGCAGTTGTGCGTACATAGGCTATGTTAGGCCCCCTTATAATGTGGTGTAACAGAACTCCACAACATAACGTCTACATTATTTTTATCATCTAATTCCAATTTTACAGATATCTCGTGATGTTAAAAATATAGTAATGCATTTCGTTAGGATCCCTTTGTCTTTTACCTTGTCTAGAGCAAATGCTTTCTTTGTTCTCTTTTTTTATGTGAACCAGAACCCTTTCAGAGCTGAGATTTTATGTTGGAATAAGTCAGTCATCAAGTAAGGTAGATGCACCAATGCCTGACCGTCTAAGAAATATTTTACCTTTAAATTGTTGTAGAATATATGGAAAACATCATATGATGTTGATTAATATAGCCTACCACTAGAAACTACATTTCTTTCTTTGCAAAAGTACTTCTTGAGAAAGCATGAAGATTAACATTTTCAAGAAAAATAATAATAAGAAACAAAATGTGATATTGCACCTGTACCTGACCACATGATTTCCACTTGCTCCTTAAGCTGACCAATTTTGTTCCAGTGGCTGACCTAGGCTCTTTTCTCACCTTGTATACATTTTTTTTCTTTCTTTTGTAATTTGAACAAGGACTTTGCTGCATTCTCATTGTTAAAAATGAATACTAACAATTTTAATAATATTATTATAATAATTAAAAGAGGTAAATTGGGTCTAAATTGAAATATTCAATCACAAGGTATTTGTAACATTCATTGATTGAAAAGTAGCCTATACCTATATAAACAAATTAGATAGCAAAATGCTATTAGTTGTTTTATACTGAAGTTAGAAATATAAATTACAGTGTTTTCCTGTATTTCAGAATTTCTTGAACCTCGTATGTACTACGAGAGTTTGTAATGGAGGGAGACATCATCTCCAAAACCTTATCTTTTTAATACCACACTTCATCCTTTTTCTCTGGCTATCTCCATTTCTTTCCACTCATTGACATAGTAGATACAAAACTCTCATTCATTTTGGTTTCCAAATCATTCCTGATTTCTGTAATTTGGCCTGAAAAATACTCTCCTTCATATTCTACGATGACATAATCATTAAAACTGAAAGTATTTGTCTGTATCACTATGCTCCTCACTAGAGTAATCAGAAATACCATCTTCATTGTAATCCTCTTTGAATTACTGTTTTGCAATTCTTTGCTTTTTTGTTTTCTTGGATGCTGCAGCCTCTGTGCTTACCTTCTTCTTTAGTTCCCTCAGTTTTTTCGCAGTGCTTTCTCAGCTTCTTTCTGAGCCTTCAATTCTTTTCTTTCATTGTAAGGCATCCACACATCTGATGTCACTTACTTACTTACTCAATGGCAATAGACAATTCCTCAGCAAGCTAAAGGAATATTATCTATTTTATGGAACCCAAAGGTTCATTGCTATGCTTACCCGAGCCTGCCATTCAACCCTATTCTGTGCTAACTCCATCCAAATCTTCCCTCCCACATCCTACTTTCCTTAAATCCATCCTAATATTGTCCTCCTACCTACATCTAGGTCTTCCAAGTGGTCTTTTCCTTTCGGGTCTCCCAATCCCCCATGTGTGCAACATGTCCAGCCCATTTCATCAAATCTGATGTCACTACAGATTAAATCTTTTCTAGTTTTCTCTTACATTGTTGCTTTCCATCATACCTTGTTGGCCATATTAGAGCTTTCCGGAAAGGTGAAGGAATATCTGGATATGTATTTCTGAGAGCTCTTAATGGCATTCTATAGACTGCCTTAGCACCCTTTGCAGCTAAAACTCATCCTGATTTGGGATTTAAGAAAAAGGCAGATTCATCAGCATTTTAAACTTTTGTTGTGTAATCCAAAATATCAAGTTTGTCTTCTTTCAAGAATGTACAGATTTCATCAAACCAAAAATTTAATTTTCCTTTTGTAACTTGAGCTTGAGAAGAAGTCAGATTTTGAGCTGTTCTGAATATTATATTGGGATTACTTTGCAGGAAACTATCAAACAATTTGCGACCTGGTTTACCATTCTTAAATGGCTTATTCAGTTCAGCTGACAGTTTTTCGACATTTAAAAGGAAGGTTTCTTTGGTTAGAGGAAACCTAGCTGATGCCATGTCAAGAATACATTTTGACATTAAATTTTCCTCTTCTTTGGTGAAGACTGTAGCATGGCACATTTTCCTCCCTTCTAGATATTTACCACTAATTTTGTATAGCTAAGTTGTCTTGGGTACCCCAAATTCTCTGGCGGCACTTGTAAAACTCTGACCTTTTTTTACTGCAGCAATAACAATATTTCTTAAATAAAATTTAAGACAAGAAATGTCTTATGAAAACTGCATTAATGTAAAGTGTAAATGTTACAAGAACATCTGTAATAAGTATCCATTTTTCCTTTTAAAATATTGGTCAGCTATAGGATCGTTATATTTGACATGTTCCAATAGCTGACTGCCCCTGGTCAGCTATTGGTTCCTGATGACTTTCAGGTTTAAGATTTCATAATATGGTGTAAAAACTTAAACATTTAGGCTTGAACATATTTTTAACACAAATATTGTTTGTACCAGTAGCTGACCAGATGGTACAAGCATTAAGTTTGTACCAATACCTGACCCCCCTTTCCAGGAGACACAATGTGAATATAAGGGCATAATTATTTATTCATTTATGTCCACACTACATTTAAGTAAAATGATTATATTCATAAATCAAGTTAAAAGTCAAATGTTACAGACTAGAATCTTAAGAAACTGTTGCTTACCTCTTAAGATTTTACACAAGCTACTAATACAAATGGCTGCCGCTGATGCCCTGTGTAAACTAAAAGAATGATAGTTACACTGATTTTTTCATGGTTGCCGAACTAAACATCCACAACCTTCTATATTGAGTTTACTCATCTGACTGCACAAATTCCAACCTTGTAACTATTTTAGGTAACTTAATATTCCTGTCTCAACTTGAAGTGGTCAGCTATAGGAGCATGGTACTGGTGCATTTACCTTAAAAACATCATGGGCTCTTAAGTTTAAAATCGATAAGGAGAATTTCAGTGGAATACCTGGTTTCCATGAATGACAAACATACCATAACAGGCGAACAAAAATCCTCACGTTTTTCATAAAGCATAACTCTAACTTATTAATTTTACCTATATCCGCTTTTATACAATTCTTGAGACGAAGCATTTATATGTCAGTAGCAGTGAAGATGTTAAGCTGATTTAGCCTATATAGCCATAGAATTGAAATTACCGCAATATTTTTCAATGCATTTTGCTTTTGCACGGATGTTAACACATCCACACACATCCACGTTTTTGGATTCTATAATGCCTTTATATTTTCCCAAGACAATTTCAATCAGGACATCCTTGTCCTCCTTGAAAAAATTAGGGGAATGATCCTTTTTCTCTTCATTTCGATCATATTTTCCTTTCCTTTCGCACAACAGCCCATCTGAATATGAAGGAAAATAGAGTAACAATGCTCTCGCCTCACGATATTCAGCTCTTTCTGAGATGTTGCTAAGAGTTCATATATGAACTGGGATCAAAATTGAACTTTGATCAGCTTGATCTTAGATCATTGTTATACAACATGACTCCAGTCTGAACTCAGATCGTTTTCTGAAGCGGACAATGATGTTTAGGAATATACATGGTGTTTCAACTTTGAAAATTCATATAAATTTATTCAAAGAACTTACAGAGTCGGTGTTAGTTTTGTTTTAAAGGGAAACACATCAATTTTTTTTACCTCAAACTAACAATGTTCTATGTGGCTTCCGTTGGTTATCCTGCACACATCCCATCAGTAGTCAACTTCTTCCCAAACTCGCTGTAGCATTGCAGGTGTAACTCGCTCAGCGGCAGCGTAAATTCTTGCTCTAAGCTCTGGTAGAGAAGCTGGCAAAGGAGGTACATACACGATATCTTGGATGAATCCCCATAAGAAAAAATCTAGCGGTGTCAGGTCCGGAGAACATGGGGGCCATGCAACTGGTGCATAAGGGCCAATCTATTGACCTGGAAAGCAGTTGTTGAGAAAATCCCGGACATGAGACAGGTAGTTGGGTGGTGCGCCATCTAACATGTAGTAAACATTTCGTTCTTGATCATCCTCATCGATCTGTGGTATCAGAAAATGTTGTGACATATCCAGGTACACTATCCCATTGATGGTTCTTTCCATATCTACAAAACATTTATGCCACTCATAAATTGTAGGCGGATCTTTAGCGTACTTGGTATGGCAATTACGCTGAACTGTTGTCGCCGACTTTGATTCTTCGAACCAAAACACACAGCGAGCACGCTCGGGTCCAGTGAAGGCAGCCATCTTTAACGCAACTGCCGCTAGCGCTCGTTACATTGCGCTTCGGCACTAGCAAACTACGCAAGTTAAAACTTGGTGTGTTGCCCTACAAATTGAGAACTAAATCACCTCTGTAAGTTCCTTGAATAAATTTATGTGAATTTTCAAAGTTGTAAAGTCACTTTTGAAACACAGTGTACAATCGGCCCTAAATGTCACATCTGTAAGGAATGTTTTATTACATAGATTTTGGTATTGTAATAAAATATTCATTGATTTAAACATTCAATGCTGCTTATAGCATTGTGATATCCAGTTCTACTGATTATAGGCTAATTTTTAACTTGCTGTTAAATATAGGCCTATGTAAGATAAAAGTTTTAAATGATAGATTATGAGGTCCAAATGAGCCATTATAGAAAACAGAGGATATTCAGTAAATTCATGTGGAATATATAAAATGACTGTGCAATAACAAAAATAACACTTTCCATTTCACACAGACAAAGAATAAACCATTGTTGAAATAAAATAATATAAGACTGTATAAATGATTTCTTAGAATGGGACAGAAGCTTTCAAGGACGATGGTCCAGTTGCTTTAATGTCCGTGCTTGGTATAGGCTACCAAACATCTTGCACCCATTGGAGAGTTTTGGAATTGTTCTAGATCCACCTACCAACTGCCAAATTACTTCTAACTTATGTTTTCTTTTAGTATGGGACTGTTGGTAGATATGTACAGGTAGCTTTTTTCCCTTCTTCTTAACATCTTCCTCTTTAGATTGAGTAGAAGTAATTAACTTTGAAGTTTATAGTTGGATCTAAGTTAATACTATATAAGTTATAATATCTTTGAGCCAGTTAAAAAGGCAATGATGTCAATATGCTGAGTAGCCTACTCTTTTCCATAGCAATTCCTGATCCCTAGCTTTGACAGTGATAAGTATTCAACCAGGGCCCTATTTCATAAAAGTGACAATTTTACAGGTGACAGGTGACATAAAATTGTCTTACAGGTTTACATTTTGACAATTGTGTTTTTCATAAAAGCTGACAACTTTACATAAATGTCATGACAATTTTGTAGATTTGTATGACAATTTTACACATTGTTGTTTCTCAAAACTTTTGAGTTTACAGGTAAAGTTCTGACAAATATGTCAAATCTTAGGATACCTATCACTTATGAAACATTAATTTTGCTGACATATTTACAAATTTACAAAAAATGTAGAATTGTCATTACAGAAGTGACAGGCAATCTTTCATATGTAGGCCAACAGAGTAGGTTATGTAAATGTGTGGCATAACTTGGCAAACTTCCTTGTGATTTAAACTTTGTTAATAAACTTGCTAAATTGTCTTGTTAATAATGAACACTAGTAGTAATGATATTGGTAATAGTGAAAATGGTGAAGAAATAGACATGAAACCACCCAGTGTTTTTAGGCAATGGATTAACCTATTCAATTTCAGTGACTTTGTATTAAAAGAGAAATATAATTCAATTATTTTCGATAGTAATAATCGATTGCTTAGGTATCATATTCGATGTTGAGACACGTATGTGAGAGCCATCTACAGTGTAGGCCTACTAAAGTAATCTTTAGGTTTGACATAAAATTGCCGCGTTTATGAAATGGGTTCTTTTAGTCTGACAATTTACATTAATTTGCCTGTAATGTAAGGAAGAGTTGTAATATTTATGAAAAATATAATTGTCGTGACATATTGACAAATTTGTCAGACTTGACATAATTGTCGTATTTGTCACACCTGTAGAGTTTTATGAAATAGGGCCCTGGCTAGAGAGAATCAGATCGCATGGCAAACTGTGTGATGAGTGATGACGCACATTCCTGAGTGCTTCACAATATTTTCAGAAGCCAAGGATGTGGGGAAGGGTTTCCAACTCTCTATATCAATGCTGACCATGGTTACAGTTCTACCAGGCACAGCTTCCATTGCAGCAACATTAAAGGGATCTATAATGCATCTTTCCATTCTGAGCTGGTGAGACCAATGTGATGCCAAATCCATCTATAATCTGGGTAGGTTTACAGGACTACACCTTTACCTTTTTGTGACAGCAAGAACCATGCCTCATACTCCTTATTGTGATTTACATTCCTTATCTTTTGAGGATGAATGCAGTTGCCCCTTTGATTTATAAAACTCATTCAGGTTGTCAACTTTAATTGATCACTGTAAGAGTAGATTGAATGTGAATTATTGTATGTTTTAGAGAGCAAGATGAGGAAAGTGCTGTGTGTTGTGGTGCTGGCTACATTGGTGTGTTGCTCGTTCCAGATTGACTGCAGAAACATTTACTCTGAGGTGAGTGAATAAGCTTACATGTAAATGGCCTTTTCAACATCATTTTATACTGAAAAGCAGCTTATATTAATAAAAACTATCTTGACAGTAAAAGTTCATGAACTTGCTTGATAAAATGATGCATCATATTATTGGAATGACATACTGGCCTTTTTTAAGGTCAGAAGTTCATAAATTTGCTAGGTAAGTTGGGAAGAAAGGCTGGCCTATCATAACTTTTTGCAAGCGGAATATGAATAGCGTAGCCTATATCAGCAGGTCTGATATCTTAATTTTGTATTGCCTGCTTTTTTTAGTAAGCTCCATATACAACAGGTGGCTCTATATTAGAATTAACATGATATTGTGCATATGTGGCCACTTGCTTGGGAAGAGTTAAGACCAAAAGTTTTTGAACTTGTTAGATGTCTTGAATCACCAAAATAATGGGATGGCAGGCTGGCCTATCTTGTTCATGAACTTCATCGGTAAGATGATGTACATCATAATATTGTGCTGTCTGTCAGGCTGGATGACAAACAGCGATTCTAAAGCTTGCAGCTGTTGAGTTTACATGCACTCTGGGCTTGTTCCAGGCTTGTTTCCAACTGATACAAAATAACATATTGAATGTGAAATGTTCGTGGACTGCACTGTGATCATGCTTTTAACTTGCTGTAGTAAACCCCTCTTTATGTTTCTAGATCCCTGAACATGTAACAGCATGTGTGCGAGGAGAGGAACAGGATGACGGTGAGTGATGCAAGAACTAATAGAAATGCCCCATGCAATGATGTGTTGAATTAGCTTTCTGCTTTTACTACAAAGCCCCAATTTGTGCCTGTAAATTTACTATTTTTTCCTCCATAGCCCTGCTGTCGTTGAATGGATGATTATTGATTTAGTTTATGAACTCAGAGCGAACAAAGTATATGAGGGACGGAGCATAAGTCATGGCAACTTGTTTTTTTTGTTTGTTTGTTTGTTTGTTTGTTTTTTGTTTTTTCCACCTAAAGCAAGGCGGTGGTACTGTGAGATGTTCTATGTCACGGTAGAGTGTGACATCTCTAGTATATGGACACATCATTTGAGAGCATTGTGATTTAAGGTTTTAAAAATAGAGGCAATGGTAATTTAGTTGTGAGTCAGCCACTGTGCAGAATGGATATCAACATGTGAACAGCATTCTTGTGTCAAAATAGTTACTACCTGAGGGATAAATGCCAGAGAAATACCATACCATACCATACCATACCATACCATACCATAAATACCGTAGGGAGCTGATGGAAGATTGTATACCAAACTTTAGGGGATAATGAAATGGGTATGTGTGCTTTCATGGTTCCAAATACCAAAGTACATTAGAGTAGCACGAAGCAGTCACATATAAATGTTTATGGGTATCCGTTTTCTTCACTATCCTACTTCTAGTACCCCCATAATCTCAATACATGTGCTTTCCATACCCTGTCCTTTTATTTGTGTATTTCAAAACTGACCCACGTGTTCAAAAGAAAAAATATAGTTGCCATATATTAAGTGAAGCCCTTCAACTTTCCCATAGGAGGATGGAGATCATTTAAACAATGATTTCAGGATTGAAAACAAAACAATGACATACTGTGCTAAAACAGTAGTCACAACAACTAAGACATTAGGTCAAGTTCATTTAGTATTGCGATCTCTGATTTCTTTAATATACTGAGGTTTCCTTTGATGGCAGTAAACACAATTTCTAAAGTCAGTTTTCCACCAAGTCCCCAGGCAGAAATATACAAAGAGGCAGTGTATACTATTTTCACTTTAAGTTCAAAGGAGATGTAAACAAACTCTAATGTACCACTCCGCCGAGCATGTGACAATACCACATGGAGATTTACCCGCCACGGAAAGTAACGGAACGAGGATTTGTGTATATTCCAGTGTTCTCAATAGTACTTTTAAAATATTTTTTATGACATGCACCATTGTTGAAAAATGTGATATTTATTTTGAAGAGATCGATACATCTGCACAAAATTAGGCTTAATATTAGTATTTAAGAAAGTCATAGACAGTTAACAAGAAGATATTAATGCGTATAAAAAATTACTCTAATTTTGCAATGTTGGCTGCCCACTTCAGAGGCTTTTTCTTTTTGAATTCATTAATTTCTGTTTGTAACCGTCCCAATCCTATCAGAGCTGTAAGTTACATGTAACTTTTGACGAAATTTTTGTCTTGTTATAGCACACGACTTTCTTGTCCTCACGTACGTGTTGTATAACCGATATAAATAAATAAATGAACGCACATTCAGCAGATCTTACCAAGTTATTGGGAGGGGTGACAGATTATTAGAAATACACAAAGGCAGTTATAATTATTATAATACTTTAAAACTTGATAAACTCGTTATAAAATATTTATATGTTTTATTCTCTGCACAACAACTGCAGGTTGACAAAGGGTAGGCTTACCAAAAAAAAAAAAAAAAAAATCCATAAGGCATTCCAGAGGAGGCAGTTGCCCCCCCCCCTCCATGCTGATGCCTATGAGTGAAAGGGTTAAATACTGTACCTATAACAAGAAAGTAAAAATGTTTTCTCTTTTACAAGGCTCGTAAAGAATGATTTTGCATAGCTAAATAATAATGAAAGATAACATAAAATGTTATTTACAAAGATACAATACTTTACTCTATTTCTCAACGTAATCGCCATTGTTATCAAGACATTTATTGTATCATGGTACCAGTTTTTCAATGCCGATGTTATATTCTTCTACCGCCAAAGACCTGAGCCTAGAGTTTTTGCCATGAAGACAAGGAATAGATACAGAGGCCTATTATGCACTTCTTCAACAACTATGATGCGCTATCCAAAACAAGAGACATAGAAAGTTGTCTGAAAAGTGTTTTTGATTCGTGACAATGCTCAGCCTCATTCGGCTGCTCAAACTCAGGCACAAATTCAATATTTTAAGTGGGAAATATTTGGACGTCCTCCTTACAATCCTGACCTGGCACCCAGCGATTTTCACTTGTTTCCGAAACTAAAGGACTTTTCGGGTGAAAGAGTTCCCAACCGATGAAGACCTCAAAGCGGCAGTGACATCCTGGCTCAGGTCTTTGGCGGTAGAAGAGTATAACATCGACAATGAAAACTGGTATCACATTACAATAAATGTCTTGACAGCAAGGCGGTTATGTTGAGAAATAGAGTAAGGTACTGTATCTTTGTGAAAAATGTTTTATGTTGATATTTTTTTTATTTTTTATTATTTAGTTATGCCAAATTGTTCTTTACTTCTGTATGACCCGTGTACCTTCATTGCTAACTGGTCAGATAAGGTTAGATGTGATTTATTCTGATGTAAGACATGATCTCCACAGAGAGTGTGGCACATGAGCTGGACCCGATTGTGACGTGGAGCATCATGGACAGCAAGAAAGGCAAAGTATCAGTGGATCTTAAACTGCCGCTCAGGAATTATACCCTGGAGCTCCTTACTGATGAGTCTATCACTGATGGGAATACTTGCTACAACATAACATATGCAGATCCTGAACACGTCCACTCTGAACGCCATGTCTGGGTATTAGAGTCCAACCCTCAGAACATGGAAGCAGTTCCAAAATGCGGCCAGGTGAGTGTATTCACAGGTGTCAGTATTATCTGCTGGGAATTAATAATAAGATTATCTGATCATATGAAGATCCTTGTAAATTTACATTATTGTTTTAATTGGTTCGTTCTTAATTATCTGTAATGGGGTTGTAATTACTCTTGTCCCTCTACTAAAAAATAAAAATTGCTTAGGTAAAAGTCAATGATTAGAGCATGCTTTTTTTTAATCTCTTTATTATAACAGCATTCTTCATTACTGCAATGTAACTCTACATGCGTTCTTATAGCTTAGCAACTAGATTAAATATACATATGAAATCTTAGAAGCAGTCCGATTTCTGCCAATTATGTATTGGTTATTGTTTGTAGAGTGTCAAAGTTAATTTTGTTCACAAACTTTAAGAATTGTTTTAAACTTTTTCTATCAGTTCGAAAGATTTTATGTATGTGGTTGGAAGAAAGAGCTTTACCTTGAATTCTGGGAATTACAATGAAGCGGTCCAAAACTTTACCTGAATTTATTTGTATTTATTTATTTACACAACTGTTTATACTGTCAGAGGCAGTGGTGTACCAAGGCAGTGGCGATCTGCCCCAATGACTTTTGAACATAGGCCCAAAAATTTCATTACTTTATTTTTACCAGATCAGTGATGAGTCTCAATTTGAATGAATGAGCAGTTGTCTATTAAACAACATAATACAATTATTTAAACAATTAATTAAGATAGAAACAACCACATCGGATGCACTGTAGGCCCACTGTAACAATATAAGCATGACAAGAAAGAGAAGGGAGGGCAGTCTCGTTTTTCAAGCTTAGCCCTGAGTTCTTTGTTGCAAAACGAGTCAGTTTTGATGACGTAATAACAAAATTTGCATAGGCATAAGCTCGCTGTTGTTTAATTTATTATTAATCTACTTTTTAATTCTTTGCTGTGTGGGTTTTCTTTGATTTTTACATAAAATAATATTGTGAAATCACAACTAAGCAGTTGAAATACCCTTTTGATACCATGGCTGAAGGAGTTGCATACTAATGTGGATTTCCTCCAGCCACAAGTCAGTACTGGTATACTAATATTCTAAGAAAACGTACTGTAAAAATCTAAAGTGCCAATGCAGAATAAACATGTGAATCCCAAATGAAAAAGTAATTAATTATTAAATATATAATATATAATAAATTAGGCAGCTTACCATTGTATATTTGTGCAGCTGCGACAAGAGCATAGTGACATACTGTGATGAGTTGTTGTGGCGGCAGGCTAAGCCTAGAAGACTTAATGTAGAAAAACCCAGAGTCCATACCCAAAATAAGAAACAGTTGTCCAAGGAATAGACACATCAAATTTTATTTATGAACTGACAAATACAAAAGCAAAATTTGGGGCCATTATTACAACCACAGAGATCAAAATACCAGCAATTTCAAGAAACAATAAATCCCGCCGTGCTCGGGAACAAAGCTGAATACAAATCTGCGTTAGCACGGAGAATAACTGGGTTGTGTGTGTTACAAGACTGGGGCTGAAGGCCCTGTACCAATGAGTAGACTGGCTAATGGCAGCGATCCTTTCGTACGTAATTTCAGATTTGAAGAGCGATCAATGAATGCATTATATATAAAAAAGGAAACGAAACATAACCACAGAAATGAAAACTGGTGGGCCCAAGAAAAACCGAACACAAAATAGAATATATTAAATTTTAACTAAACAAAAAGCCCACCAGGAACTCATGATCAAACATTAAAACATACCTGATGTCTAAATAAAAACGCCCTCCGAATACATCTTTTTTTTTTTTTTTTTTTTTTTTTTTGTGTGTGTGTGTGTGTGTGTGTGCGCGCCCACCCTAACCCCCGGAGTGCCAAGCAATTAAGCCTAAACCTCCGGTCAGACCAAATTTTGGTAACCATATGTGATGTGTGTATACCTATTGTGCCCTTATGTACATCCGTAAGGGATGTTGATGGTGTGACGTGTTTGGGCTGAGTACTTGTGTCTTTGTACTTTGGCGCAGGATAGACCTAAGTGCGGATAGGTCTTATGTGCAATATTTCCGAGTGTGTTTCTTTTTAGTGACATGTAGTTATGTATTCTAGAGATTTGTAGTGCGTGTATCTGTTTGAGGGGATTATTGACCAGTCCGGCATTCGCCTAAGAACAAGGGAAACCCCTCAAAAACCTCGTTCGGACTGGAGCAGTGGCCAAATGACCGTCTACTTTGGTGTGTTAATTTACTATAGACTTTTCGAGAAGTGCTGTTTTTGCAAAGGTTTTAAGGGCTGGGAAGGTGTTTTTACGCGTCCAGAACGTGAGGTCCGGTGCCCAGGCTTCCTCTTCTGCCCTGGCGGCTTCGTGGAGGAGTAGTCGGGCTTCTCGATATCGAGGACAAGTATACAGCATATGATACATGGTGTCTGGTTCGCTGTCCTCACAAGCGCATAGATCGTCGTCTGTGAGATTGAAACGGATTAAGTTAGCGGCAAAGTTGCCTTGGCCAGTTAATACCTGTGTGACGAAGTGGTCCAATTTAATCCATGGCATTTTAAGTCTATTTCTGATATTTGGGAAAAAGTCACGAGTGATTCTACCATTTTGGGCAACTACCCATTTTTGCTGCCAAATATCTATTAACTGTAAGTGAATGCGTTCATAAAGATGTGATCGATCTAAGCTCTCAAATTCCCTTGGTCCGATTTGAAGGGCACCTAATTGAAAATTAATTTGCTTCCGCACTTTGTACCTGGCTATCCGTTCCTCAAGCAGAAGATCAACAGGAAGAACACCAGCTATGACTGGTAGAGCATCATTCGAAACAGTGGAGTAGGCTTTAGTTATTCGCAAGAGAGAATGTCGCTGGGCAGATTTGAGTTTACGGATGTGATGTGTGTTAAGTTTAGTGGCCCAAGCGTTTGCAGCATACGAGACAATAGCCTCAAAAATAGCAGAGTAAAGTATACGATAGTTAGTGAATTTGTATCCCCACTGCTGTCCAGAAAGTCTGGCTAGGGCCTGAAATAGGTTGTTAGCTGTAGCACTGATTCTTTGAATATGAGCGGTGAATTTATTACCTTCTTGTAAAGTTATACCCAAATACTTTGTTTCTCGAACATATGGGATCCGGTCTTGTCCTATCCTGATGATTGGAGGGTGATTTCCTATTTTCCCCTTGAGGAGCATTGAGTTTGTTTTAGTTTTAGAAATCTTTAGCTTTGCTTTGTGGGACCAAGTTTCCAGAATTGTTAGTGCTCTATTAGCTTTGCGTTCGAGATCTGTTCTGGACTCACCTTCGATAATAATTACTGCGTCGTCGGCATAGGCTATGACGTCAGCGTCTTGAGTCTGTTCAAGTTGTCTGAGGGCTTCATCAAACACCAGGTTCCAGACCTTGGGTCCCAATACTGAGCCTTGGGGACACCCTCTGGATGCGGCCTTTGTGAATGAATGAAGGTTATCCCTTAGCGTTATTCGTCTGGACCGAAAGTAGTCACTGAGGACGGCATATATGTTCTGTGGACAGTTTATATTACGAAATCTCTCTGTAGGACCGGTAGCTCCAGTAGGTGTTGATTCCTCACGATCCGGACCAAGACTCCTAATACGCAAAAACATGAGGCAAAAACCTGGCCGCCCAGCAGATGGCGCAGCGACCGAAACTAATACACAAAACAAACCGGAAAACACAGAGGGCGAAGAACAGTAGATAAGCAGGTAACCAGAAAGAACCATAAGGAAAACAAACGATACTAAAATGAACACACGGAACTTACGAAAAGATCGCTAATTATGGGAGACGCGTAAGTACACCACAAAAAATAAAAACATAAATAGTGCCGTAAATAACCACGGCACAGAGTAGAGCCCGGAAGTTCAGGCATTTATTTCGGTTAAAATAGTCAGGCAAAAAGGCACTTAAAATACCGTAAATAGGCATTTATTAAAAGTCAAAACAGAGAGTAATCTTGCTCTTTATTAATGAAAATAGCTATATAAGATGTTTAATAATTTTTTATCACGTACAGTACTTTTACTTTTCTTGATTAAAAGCAACAACAAGATTTTTTTCAAGGTGTCAACTGTCTTAGTCAACAGCCTGTCAGATAGAACTTTTTCATCATTTATAGACTACAAGATCCTTAGTAATGCGAGAATGTGTCATGTCATTAATTTATAAACATTTTTTTCACTTCATACATTGAAATTCTGTGCTTTTTAAAATGTGTAAATAATCACAGAAAAAAGTCATGATCCAAAATGGGGGGAATAGCTTTAGACTTTAAAATAGGCAACAGAAGCCAAAAAATCCCTTTAGGCAGACCTACAGGCTGAGGTAGATTTTTAAGTGCTTTTGGTTTAATTCATTGTTGCTGTGCAGCACTCATCTTCTTCAGCCTTGGCATGACAAACCCACAATAATAACTGCAAAAAAGAGGAAAGAGCACTTTTTCAAACATTCAAATCTCGCCTTATATGAGAGCTATCGAGAAACTAGTTGTTGATTTGCAGAGTACACATCAAGAGCTTTTCAATGATACCCCACAAGACGTGGTTTCAAAACTTTGGAATTTCCATCCCCCCACCCCCACTCGTACCCCCAAAACCCCCGAATCGTTGGTGTCACTGTGAACTTCATAAGGAGTACTCTAATTTAGTCAAAGAAAGTTTCCATCTATACTTCATAGGGGCCGAGATATAAATTTCAATCCCCCCCCCCCCCCTTGGGCTAATTTTGCTCATCAATATATCTCTTGTCCGAACAATTGGGCCTAGAAATAACATAATAAAATTTGGTTCAAATATCTTCAAAATTACGGCTGCTACCGTGTAAATATATATATTCTGTATTTATATGTCTCTGTGGCGCTACATCCCTAGAGGGACTTGGCCTACCACCCGACCGCTGCGTCATCTATTGGAGGCAGATGGCAGGATTGGGGGCATGTGGTCAGCATGCCGACGCCCACGGCCGTTATTGGTGGTTTTCATGACCGGAGCCACTACTTCTCTATCAAGTAGCTCCTCAATTTGAATTACAAGGCTGAGTGCACCCCTATATTTATATATAAATATCACAACAACAAAAAATTTGAACGAGCGATGGTTTCGTACTTAGGGAGGCATGAAACGTAAAGATATGAAAGAATTTTTCAATTTTTCTTTGAAATCTAGCTAAAAAGGCAAAAAAAAAAAAAGTAAATGTACAGAAACATTTTTATCTCTATGTAATACCTTAAAATATCCATCTGAATAGAAAAGGCATTTTTCCTAACTTCCAGGCCCTAGTGATGAGTATACATCTGCTATAAACAGCTATTATTAACATAGAAAGCACTAGTTTTCGCTATTGTAATTGTAATTTGGTAATTTTTGTAATTAATACAACTGAATATGTGGCACTTCTTGTTTTGAGTTCAGTGCCACTTGAATGTAGTAATTATATCATTTATAATGTCAAGTTATGTAATAATTGGATATGTAGCCTAAGTAATGAATATATCATGTGAGCAGAGCAGGGTAGATCTTAACCGTTCTTGACACAGGTGACCTGTGCTGCGTTTAATGTTCAAGGTGTTTAGAAGGTGCCCACTTGATAAACATGTAAATGCATCAAGGCCATCATAGTGCTAACGTACGTAGATTGTGTTGCATTGGTATGCAGGTTGCAGGAATAAATTTTCTTTGGTCAGCTGCCTCTATATTTGTCATGGTGAAATGTTGAATTGTTGAATTCTTTAGAGAGGACTTAAGCTTAATAAATTAACTAAGAATGTCGTAAGTTATTTTAGTAAGCCGAATGATATGTATGGGAAATTGACGTATACACTTTATTTTTCAAGTTTCCCCATAAATAATAGTCACATACTTTTAGAAGATCGTAAAGACATTATCACAAGAGAAATTAAATCTGTCTCGGAAGCTGAACTTAAGTGTGTGAAAGAAAATTTCCTAAAAGGTGCCATTGTTGTGTGAATGCAAGAGGAGGATATTTCCAACATCTCTTGTGATGAGGTACATGGTTATTTTCATTGTAATTCCAACCGTAACTGTGAGAATCTGAACCATTACACCGATCGCAGCTTTATTTGGTAGATATTTCACCCGATCACTCGGGAGTTGGAGCTGTGCCTGCCGCGATGCAGAAACCAATTCTTGCTTGGGACTCACTGTATCTAGTGCTCATTTTCAACTTGAACAACAAAATAAAAAATTAAAACAGTCTTTGTTTTTAATACTTATGACTTCTGAAAGTAGTATGCATAGATAGATTATTATGGGAGAAGGAAAATGACCAATCAAATAATGTTATGGGTAGAATGATAGAAATGCAGTGTTTACATGCATTTGCATTCTCAAAACAAATGGATAATACAAGTCAATTGTTATCTACACTTGACTTGATTTGATTGCTATGTGGGCTACTACTTGATCATGATTTCTGACATCACTTTGGCTATTTAGTCAACCAGCTGAAAATGTAGCTTTTGGACACTGCTTAAGAATAGTGAAGTAATAGTATCACTAATGACAGTTTTTGGTTATGAAACAAATTAACATGATTATAATATTTTATATGGTAGAAATACTATATGAACTATATGATTTATTTGTTCTAAGACAATAAAATCTTCTTGGCTTCCGGGTATCTGCCGCGTCGTATTTAAGAAGTCTGCCGACGTTTCGACCATCTTGCCGTGGTCTTTATCAAGGCTACTGCAGCTCGCTCCAAAAGCCTCCTGTATATATAGGGGCAGTGAATATTTCCTTCCCAGCCAATCACATCTCACTATCCAATGCTCTGTTGTGATTGGTTTAAACACATGGAAGGAAAAACGGTCCTTTTTAGGCACAATTATTTCCAGCAGGACGCAGTTGTTGGGTCCATATCCTTGATAATTTCAGGCCTTCATCCCGGTTGATGTTGTTCGGATGCTTGGTGATCTCTATGGCCTCGCTTATTTTTCTGTGAGTCCTGTATGTGACCGTGGCTAGTTAGTTGCTAAGTTCACACAGTATAAAGACCATCTTCTACTCTACAAACAGTATTGGCAACTTAATCAGAAAAGAGAAAGACTGCTTACCACCATTACAAAGACCTGGAGTCTACGCCATTCCCTGCAGCTGCCAACGTAAGTACATTGGAGAGACCGGTCGAACGGTAGGAGAGAGATTAAGAGAACACATAAGAGCAATGAAGGCTCTCCAAACAGAGAAGTTGGCGGTAGTTGAACATTCTGAAGACACGAAACATGCCATTGAGTTCGACAAACCTAAGATTCTAGCCACGGTCACATACAGGACTCACAGAAAAATAAGGGAGGCCATAGAGATCACTAAGCATCCGAACAACATCTACCGGGATGAAGGCCTGAAATTATCAAGGATATGGACCCAACAACTGCGTCCTGCTGGAAATAATTGTGCCTAAAAGGACCGTTTTTCCTTCCATGTGTTTGAACCAATCACAACAGAGCATTGGATAGTGAGATGTGATTGGCTGGGAAGGAAATATTCACTGCCCCTATATATACAGGAGACTTTTGGAGCGAGCTGCAGTAGCCTTGATAAAGACCACGGCAAGATGGTCGAAAGGTCGGCAGACTTCTTAAATATGACGCGGCAGATACCCGGAAGCCAAGAAGATTTTATTGTCAACTCGAGCCGCGGAAGCCTACGATCTTATATTGTTCTAAGACACTTTACACTGGCCCTTAAGTTATACACTTTCGAAAAGGAGCCGTACCTACCTTCCGGTTTCTGGCAGGTCCTTTTCCATATATTTCATGCATACATAATTAACACACGGCAGTTAGTTCAACGTCATCAATCACATTAGTTTTCGTACTTAAACTCTACCTTTATTGAACTGCCGGTCGTATATCTTCATAGGGCACACGCTTTCATGAACGCTGGAGACGTGTGATGGACGTGATACTAGACACTAAATGATTATTTGATCCTCAACTCCCTAATCTTACAATAATGATTTGAACTATTCTACTTTCTCCCTACACTTCTTGGCAATTCACTCTTAACGAACCTTAATCTATTTAAATTAACACTTCATCACAAGTTACTATTTGAAAACTCCCGGCTAAGTTCTATTGTTTGAAACTTAATAATCTGGTATGGCTTCTGGTGGTTATCGTTGAGTCATCAGTGGTTCCGCTTGCAGCAGCAGGTGACTCGTCCCTGCTCCAAGGCCCGTGAGGAACCTGGAAACGCGTCACAGATGACGTGCTAGCTGCCTCTCTCAGCTGTTCTTCTTGGTGGTTACCTCTAGTTGGTGACGTGGCTGCACGTGCTCTTTGCCTACGTTCATTAACTTGACACACGGCACCCTTTTCTTCCGTTGCTGACGCGGTCATAGCTTTCCTGGTGCTTGCTACCGTGCTGCTACTTAGGTCTGTCTTTCTCCCATCGACATATAGTTGTAAGTTTCGTACGATAGCCTTCTTCCCCTTGCTATGTTCCAGCTTCATTCGTTCCACTAATTTCTTCCTTGTTGCTCTCTCCGTCGGAGATAGATCCCTGTTAATGTATATAGCAGTCCCTTTCAATTTTTTTGTTCTCCTAAGTGTAGCAAAAACAACTTGTGTGGACGCGCATTTGGCTATAATTGTTCTTTTCCCCGAAATCTTCCCGACTCTGTATGCCGTAAGGAACTCCCATCCCATTATCTGAACTTCCAATTTGTTTTCCAATAGCTCGTGGACTTCCTGAAGAGCACTGATACCTTTTCTTTCTTCTATTCAGTGAAAAACTAAGTTCATCTGCCGGTCTGCATTCTCGATTTTCTCAATTCTTGCCTTCAGTCGTTCCACTTCCATCTTCATTCTCGCTATCTCCTCCCGTATTTCTTGTTTAACTTCTCTTGTAGCCCCATTTATTTTATTTACTAATCTCTCTTCCATTCTTTCCAGGCTTTTTATGATCTCTTCTGAGCAGCCTTTCCCGCTTTTTGGGCCTGGGTTCAATTCCACCCCTCCAATTACCAGTAGCACTATTATCACCAGGGCCCAGGTCGCCACGTTAGTTAAATCTTCTCCCGATGTTCCCTTGTTCCATGCTCTTTTTTTAATCCCAAATGTGCCTATCCTCATCCTGTATGCTTCAATTTCGATAGCCATGACCCTTGTGTCACTTTTACATATATCCACACAGCACCTCCTACCTGCGTCTGCTCTTTACCACTGCTTACTTACTTAGAACTGATATGGTAGAAATACATAAAAGTACTGTGGTAATGGTTTTGAAATTTTTTACTGAACTATTTTCACTGTTTTAAATTGTTTTTATATTGTGTCTTGTTTTGACAGTCTGTTATGTTTTATTGCAGAGTGTGAAAGCTATATTCAGTCACGTATTCACCGGCTGCTATTTCCTAACAATCCGACCATATGATTCCCCTAACAATGTAACAATTGTTTCACCAGAGTGGATATCCACTGGGTATGTCAAGACACCACTCAGCAAGCCCATCATAGCAAACCAGTACATACAGGCATCGTGAGTATCATTCTCTGTATAGTATGTCCATCCACAATTTCGTTGGTAGATGGCAGGATTGAGGGGGCCACCTCGGTTGTTGTGTGTGTGTGTGTATCTAATGCTCTGGTGTTAACAACGAAGTCATTCTCCTCCTTGCTTCCCAATATTTAGAAGTCAGGTCTTGATAATCTTGAAGAGCTGCACAATGTTCTAGATGTTGTTTATCCATTTCAACTTCTTGACAACACAGTATACAATTTGGAGACGTAAATATTCCTATTCTATGTAGTGCTTTCCTAGGCAGTCATGTTCTGTAATAAGTCTCATACTAGTAACTGCAGATTTTTGTTGTAGGTCTGGTATTACTAGGGGGTTTTCTAGTAGTATTTTTATATTTCTGTTTCCCATTTTTTCAGTTAATTTAGCACTGTAGGTATCATTCATTTTCTTTTTCATGATTCTTTTAATTGATTCATAAGAAAAGGTGTTTTTTCTTTCTGCTTAGTTGTGCACCCTTTCTTTGCTAATATATCCGCTCTTTCATTTCCTTGTATTCCACAATGTGCTGGAATCCAGTGTATTACTACACGTTTACCAAGTTTTTGGATAGTACGAATCATGTTTTGTATTTCCATTATTTTTTTAATTTTTGGGTAAGATGATCCTACAGCTTGGATTGCTGCTTTAGAATCTGATAAGATAACTATATTTTTTGCATTGCTGGATCCAGTTGAAAATTTTCTGGTTGTTTACATTAGGCTAGTTATCCAGAAGCTGAATGCTAACCACATCAAATGCTTTTCTATCTTTCATTCTTTTCTTAGGCAAGCTACAACTATGCACATTAATTTGAATCCACTTTTATTTATATAGCTGCAACTAGAAGGATAATGTTTTATTGCAATGAACATATATATATATTTTTTTTCATGTTTATACAAGATTGATTTCCATGCTTGGAAGTGGTTAGAACGGTTTCTCATTACATAATTTGTGTGTGAAAATGACTGAATATGAAAGATTTGGAAAGGATGATCGTAGAACTCAATTTTGGTTCGTATATGTAGTTTACATTATACATAATTGGCTACTTCCATACCTCATTTAGGCTTTGTAAAACCTAAAATAGACTTTAAAAAGAATGGAGAAAAAGGCTTACACAATATATAAAAAGTGTATTTCTGTGGGGACTCAAATATATAAAAATATATGTTTATATAAAATGAAAAAAAAAGATATTTTGTCTTCAAGACACAGGGAACAGCTGAGACCCGGTGTCTCTTACTACAATTTTCAACACTATTTGTATAATGTTCTGCTTCACACATGCTCTGGTGATGACCTAGAACCTATAGCATCCAATGATGGCAGGAGGAGAGATCATAAATTTGAAGAGCATGAAAATCTAAGAACAATTAAAACATTACAACTAACCGCTTTGTTGCATGCTCGGCAGAATATAATATTTCCATCGAAAATTCTTGCAATCACTGTCTTATACATCTGACCTTTGAACTCATTGTTTTTAGCATTTTCTTCTACTGAACTGTTCACCTACTGAAACTAGAACAGACCTAGCACAATGGGCATTTCAAACAATTTACATTAATCACTTTAGAATAGTGTTGTAGCGGGTGAACTAATCTTTTGAAAACATTGAGCCAATTTTTAAATAATACTGTGAGTTTTATATTACATTAAACAAAATTGGCACTTTAGGATTTCGAGGAAAAAATGGACGCTGAGATTGAAGTAGAGTGTTTTAGGTGCTATAAAATTAGCAGTTTCTAGTAGTTAATCATGAAACACATAAACACAAATTTGTATGCAACTAGGAACTCAGGAAAAGAATAGGTTTTAACCTAAAGATCCGCGGTCTAATTATAATGTGTAATGTTATGTACACTGTAAAAGTACAGCGCCTTCCTTGGTCATTTTGTCCATTACAGGTGACGGCTTTGCTTGTGTGGCACTAATTTACCATCTTGGCAGTATTGCAGTGCAACATACCCAACAGAATCCACCCACTAAAACCATTTAACCAGTATATGGGGAAAAGAGGAATATTGGTTTCTCCAATTATATTGGGAAAGCCAGAATGCAAACAGCCAACCAGCTAAATGAAAATCACATCCCTGCAACCAAATCCACAAGCCCTATAACTCTCTATGTGCTTTCACAAGCTAAACAACAACCCACATTCTCTTTTGATAACCATGAAAATGTTGACATCCTGTTTCCGTGCATTTCTTTTACTTTTTAAGGAAATGTCCATTCACATAGGTCTGTTCATCTTCATAAAATTAATCTTTTCTTTAAATTTTAATTCCTTATTCTCAATGTTTGTAATTATTTCCTGGGGAGGAACTTGGAAAATAAAGTGTATGCAAATTACCATCAGATGGTATAGAAGAACTGAAACTGAATCCTGCAAGTCTTTAATATGAATAATAATAATCTGAGTTCTGTGTGGAACACATGGCTGCTAGACTGTTTCAGTAGGTTTAAGAGAGAGCGAGATCACCTGTGTTTTTGTGTTTTCAGTAAGATTCCAAATTACTTGTGAAATGGTTTCTAATGAAAATATCTTCTAAGAAAAATAAATGAAATAATGATAACATTAGTAAATAGCTTAACATTAGTAAATAATTAAAAATTTTCAGATTATATAGCATACAATATATATTGACCATTGACTAGTGGTTAGTGTGCATATTACAGATCCATGGGCCTGGGTTCAATCCCTGGTTATTCCTCACATTTTTCTGAGGTAGGGAGTTCAGGAGTGGAGTATATTCAGCCTTGTGACGCCAACTGAAATGGTACTCGATAAAGATGTAATGACTCTGGGAATCCTCCCCTGCCATCTGCTTCTACACCCGAGGCGAGCTAAGAAAGAAACCTGACGGAGCAAAAACCAGTATGTCAGTCTCAGTCTTCAGTCATACGAATAATATGCTGGAGTGAGACAGATATATTGGTTTTTGTTTACTTCAGGTTTCCTTCTTAGAATGGCCAGACTTTAGTATATGTTGCAGCAGTTGGATGGTGGGCCTAATCCCTCAAGAGATGAAGCACCATGGGGTTAACCTTTAACAAAATATATTAGCTTATGTTATTTCAAATAATAATGAAAGCCATTTTTTTGTTAATCAATAATCAGCTTAAACTAACAAGCACTTTCTAGCAAAAAATACAATGAATTACAATGTGTAATTCAAGAACCTACATTCTTTCTCTAATTAATGTAATTATTTCCTGTGTCGTCAGAATCAATATGCATATGATTCAGGGAGGAGATCCGTAGTGTTAATGTCAACTGACATCTATGTGGTATTAAAGGAGATAAATTTCTAATGTTATCTTAACTGCGGGAATGGTGAAGACATTTACTTATGTAGGAAATTCCGATCTTCCTTTTATTTGGACAGCTGTACTGTTATTGAAGCTCAGCTGTATTGGATATAAATCAAAATGTGCTACTTGGATATTTAAGTAGTAAGTTAATGCTATGAATGATCAAGTGCTTCCCCAAACCTGAAGTCTACCAATGAAATCAGAAGAGAGAGAGACTCTTTGTCTTTATAGGATGTAGAGTTTTGGAATTTAGTTTTTAGTATCAAGACGATAATTTCACAGTATGATTAGTTTGGAAGAGGTGCACCATGGTATTGAGATTGCTATTGTACTTCAAGAAGTTAAGTTCCTCTTCAAGCACTAAACTATTCTTCATTATTTTAATTCTTTTGTATGGGAAACACAATGAAGTAGAACACAATTATTAATACATATTTATGAGATGGTTTCATGGTACCCTGGATACACAAGAGGATCAATATTGAAGAATCTATTGCTTCCATCAGTGCATATTGCTAAACAGTGGATATTGCAGTGTGCAAGCATTTAGACCGTATATTGTGACAGTGCAGGCTTTATTGGTTCATTTCAAATTTTTCATAAGTTCATAATGAATTCTCATAATTGGGTAACAATATTTAAAATACTTTAGGAAATGAATATTTATTAAAAACTGAATATATAACTCAGAATATCAAAAAAGAAATTTGGGAAGCCAAAAACCTTGGAATTTATGGAGCAGACTGAGTACAGTTGTATGAAAGTAAGTCAATAAGTACCAACACTTTTATTTAGTCTTTTGTGGGTTGGCTGTACTGCTTTGTGCTTATGCACATCCACATGTTGTTCATTTGTCTCCACTTGTAGAATGTTTGACTGTTATGACTCTGCTGGGTCATGTCATGCAGTGATCCGTTTTTTGTTGTCTGAAGGTATACCAGGAGCCAAAACCCATTGAAGATTTTCCACAATGTTTTACCATGACGAAGCGTATACAAATGGATTGAAATGTTCAAAAATGGTTAGACAAGTGTGAAGGACAAGGAAAGAACAGGGCGCTCATCCACATCCTCTAGTGATGCCAACATTGAGCAAGTGCGGAAATTCTTAGATGGATTTCAGCTCCTGGTACACCTTCAGACGACAAAAAACAGATCACTGCATGGTGTTCTTCTTTGATGCAAATGCTGAGCGGTGCAGCCATGTTTATTATGCAAAGCATAAAACACAGTGGAGTCATATTGGTCAAACATTCTACGAGCAGAGACCAATGAACAACATGTCGACGTGCGAGAACACAAAGTGGTACAGCCAACCTATAAAAGATAAAACAAAAAGTGTGGATATTAATTGACTTACCCTCGTATTTTGAATATACCAGAACATGCTTTGCATCTCAGGTTGATCCTGTGGTTGTTTTTACATGGGTACACGGTGAGCAGTTCGTTCTGGAGCAACAAATTGCACCATGGAAACATATAACTCTGGTGTATGGGGAACTTAACTTCTAGATGTACCGGTACTATGTATTGCTTTAAGAGAACTTAGTGTGTGGCTTTGATCTGTGGTGGTGGTAGTAGTCTTGTAACATTCCCATATGTGTGACAAGATTTGTGGTGTCACACAACTTACTTGCTTGCTGCAATGAATTTATTACTTAGAAATGCTTAAAATAAATAATAAGTTCTATTTCCCCTATAACTAGAAAAACCAAAATTGAATCAGAGCAGCAATTAATGGAATTAAAAATTCACTGTAAAACTCGCTTACAACTATAGTAGGTCTAAACCTGTTTTACCAAATTAAAGTAAAACAAGCTCATTTTGTAAGTTGTTACATTGCAAGCTAGAGTGAGACTGATTTCATATTGAATAGCAGGGGTTATCCGAGCATTAAGAAATATCACTATACAGATTCATTTTGGGATTTTAAAGAAATTTACCTTCTAGCGATGACATTTAAACATGAAAAGTAAAGTAATGCAAGTTGGCCATGGTGGTCTAAAGGTAGCATGCCTGCCTCTAGATCCGAAGGTCGGGGGATCAAACCCGGCTGCAGTCGATGGATTTTTCAGGATGTAAAAATCCTGGGCACGGAGTCCTCCAGGAGGAACTTTAAACTGGGGGGGCCAGTTTGTAGATAAGTGTAACAATAATTCATATAGGTAACAGAAACCTCCACTTGGAGGCCCCTTTGCCCCAACATAGGGGCTATAGGGTTCCGAACAGACAGACCCTTGACCTCACCACTGGTTATATATGGTTTCCCAGTGGATAGTATTATTCTAGGGCAATCACCCAGATGATATCAATGCACTCCAAGCTTTTGACGACTGGAAATTTCATTAGAATTTGGATTTCACATTAGCAAAGGTTGACTTACTTACCGTACCTAAAACATGCTAGAGATCAGATGAAACTGGGAGTCTAGTGATGAAATTTGCTAACAAGGGAACCCATGAGGAAGAAAGAAAGAAAAAAACAAAACAAAATTGCTCCCAATGATTGAACATGGGACCTTGTGAATACAGGATTAGGTATAGAGAAAAACACAGTAATGTAGAACTGTCAAGCCCATCCTGTTCACGTTTATGAATTCCTAACATAATGCATTGTACATGAGAAGTTTCCTGGAAAAAAATATTAAATTCATATTTCATTCATCTGAAAGAACTGAGACATGTGTTATTCACACTCCTGACTTTCATTAAATAAGTTTCATACAGCATAACTTACAGCAGAGTGCACAATAAAAGTTTCTAAATATGTTAGTTTACCAAACTAAGCTTTAAAACTAATTCATTCAAATTATAAACAAAATACCATTAATAAAACTCGTGCATAGTTATATAGGGAATTTAAATTGACACAAAACTTCATTTTTGGTATAGTTTACCTATAACTAGTTTCGGCATCCTTTGCTACCATTTTCAACAGCTATGCTTCAACTGCCGTGGGACCCTCCTATGCACGCAGAATGAATTTTGAGATGAGATCATCTTCGGTCGAGATGAAGTCCATGAGTTGTTTCTTCTTTTTATGAATAAAAATGTTCTCTCAGACTGAGAGTTGTGGGCACAGACACGTTTTAACAGATATGGACCCCTATCAACTTCATATCTTGCGTTCCAGAAGTGGGCTGTACCACTGATTTGTCATTGTTTTGTTATTCAATGTATCTTATGTGCTCCTTAGTTCTAATTTACAATGTCCTATCAGTTTTTCCTAACTAAACTTTTTCATAATCATTACACTTACATTGGTAGATGCCAAATTTTTTATTGTGGTGGGGGGTCCTCTAAATTCATAGGTTTTTGCAAGTTTTTAAAGGAATATTTATTTACAGGTGCAATAGTTGATCCATAATTCATGAAGACTGTTCTGAATTTTTTGTCAGCCCGAGGATGGAATGCAATTTTCCTATATTTCGGGTTTCTTAAATTGATTTCAAAGTGGTTATTTCTTTGATAAATTTTTGTTTTTGGATTTAGTGATTTTCTTGTCAGTTAGCTCTCTGCCGAACCCATTGTGTTCTGCAGTGGAGATGATAGTGTTATATTCCAGGCATATTTTGATTTGCTGATTTTCTTTCAATTCAAGATATCCCAAGAAAACTTGTCAAATATTTGACAAGACTTGGCAAGATTTTCCATGATTAACTAAAAACTGGCAGCTGTGTTATTTAGAGAAGATCAAAATACAAATTGGTCTAAAAACTAATAGCCATTCACCTAACCTTAGATTATATTATACAGATCTTTCACTTACCTCCTCACTTAAAATATAGTTACAAGATTAGTTAGTATAAGTCATAACTTACAGCCTATCACAATAATGTTCATAAAGGAAACCTTTGTTTAACCTTTTTCAGCAGCATGCAAATATAACCGTGGCAGTACATACTGAAAATCCTGCAGTTATTTTTCGCTGCATTAGGTTTAGAGATTGTTACATGGCTTCAGGGATAGTGCTAAAAGAAATATAATCTGAGCTTAATCAAGATTAGAGATCCCCCATCCTTCCCCAAGTGAGATGTGGCGCTACTTAAATTGTGCATTCCTTTGAAAGCCAACCCGCCATACACTCCTCTGTGTCAGAGATGACAATCATGGGGTGCATCAGTTGATGAATGTGAAAAAATTGTGCAAAACTAAAATAACAACTAGGAAGCAACTGGACTAGAGAATTTGAAGGGAAGCAGAGTTTCAAAGACAGACAGTTTGATGTAGGTTATATTTGTATTTCTAGGCTATGTATTTCCATTATAATAAGAAAACTTACTTAAAAACTTAGCCATCCATTGTTTAACATTTCTATGAAAAAGTTTCATCTGAATTTAAAAAAAATTAATTGAAATTTAATGAAAAGAGTGCAGAGGATAAAGGGCAGTTACAGTATGAGTTCACTTTCTGTCTGAATTAAGCATTTCTAAGAAAAACAACTTGTGTGCATGTTTTTTACTTTGTTAACAGCACAAGATCCACTCTCACACACTGAATTGCTGTGCACATTTTGAAACATGTATGCATTTGTTTGTTTGCAGGCACACATGGGAGTTTTCTCTTTTTTGACATGAATGAGCTAAATGTTCCTTAACTTGAGTTAAAGACAAGAGTCTGCAAGCACGCACACTGTGCGTGTTGGAGCTGCTCTAGTCAGCACGTGTGGTGGGTTGCTTTCAGTGTAAGCTTGTTGGAGAGTTAATTACATATGGTTGCTTATTTGCTTTGCTTCACTAACACGCACTGCATGCTTGTCTTGCTTTTGCTTTCAATGCTTCAAACTTACATTGTTCGTTTCAGAAAGGAATTAAGAGTCACGATCCAGTATGACTCTCTTGTGGACCTTAGTCATAGAGTGCTATTCTCTCACAACGTGGATGCGTCTCTGGGTAGTCAGGCATGCTACGAGTCTGGACAAGTGCACTCGTGTTGTGAATACAGGGTAAGGCAACATCCAGATACTAGGTGTAGTTATTGTAATACTACAGATAGATATAGATTTTATTCACCAGAAGTATTACAGTCAGATAAATATTATGGCTCCATTATTAATCTTATCGGTAAAACCATTAATTCTAGTTGCACTACACTGATCTGTACTCAATGAATTGAATTTGTTTGGGTGTTATGTTTAAAAACAAGATAATCCACCTGGATTTATGAGGTGACCATTAGTATCTGGAATGCAGTTATTCAGAAATAATATTTTTGCAATACAGGAAATAGGCTCACATTAAACATAAAAGTACAGGTACCACAGAATATTTAATGTGTATGATGATAAAAAATAATTTTTATTTAATATAAATATTAAATAAAGTAATATTTGCTACCCATGTTTTCCTAGTAGGGAAGTCATTTGCCCTTGTGCAGTGACACTGGAGATCGCCTGATTTCTTGTGGAACTCCATTCCCATACCATTCCTGCTCCGCAGTTCTCATGGCCCCAGTGATGGATTTCTTTGCACAGATATTTCAAATGACCATTTTTGAGATGTAAATAAAATAGAGTTGTTTTGTTTTGTTGCAGCATTCAGGACAGATTAAGTGCGCAATGCAGAACGTCCACAGCAGTCCCCCCAGTTGTAAAATGGTGAGTATTGTAAATAAGTTCAATCAGTTATTTTCCTCTATCTACTTTCACATATGTTAAAAAATTATCACTGAACTTTGAGAGTATTAACTAATTAGGTAATGAGTTATTCTTCACAAAGAACTAAAGAACATGTGTCTTGGTCAGAAAATATTTGAAAATGAAGTCTGTTGTGGAAGTCATTCATTCATAAGTAACCGGTCACTCGGATATTATGTTATACAGTATGTCTTTATACATAAAACCTTTTTGGTGCCATGTAGCCAATGTGATAACCAGAGTGGCAAAGGAAATCATGTTACATGACTAGCAGCCAATAAAGGTCATTCTGTGTCTAGACACCATGTTTGTGGGTTATGTGAATTCAGCACTTTGTACGCAAATAACATGAATTTAGACAACATTTAGGCAAAACACAATTTTTAAGTATTTTCTTTTTAAAACTGTGACTTTTATCAACTTTAGAATTGAAGTAGGGGTTTAGAAACCATCTATCTTATTTTCCGGCATAAAAGATGCACTTTTTTACTTGTAAAAGAGGTACAAAATATGTATCTCATTTTAAGGCTAGTTTACACGATGACACTAGGTTTCGTAACCACTTTCATGAAAACGATTTCTTGAAACTAATTACACACATTTTCTTTCCAATGCAACCGCACATTTCATGTTATTTCTGAAGTTAAAGTTGTTAAAATCCCATACAGACATTTGAAACACGTATTAATACAGGCATTTCACAATTTCCTCACTTCCCCATTTCATTTTACGAAATGCGAACAAGCTAAATAAGCGTATAATCTGAAAATTAGGGCTAGTTTACATGATGACACTAGGTTTCGTATCTACTTTCATGAAAGTGATTTCGTGAAACCAATTACAACCACGTTCTTCAAAACTAATTCCAGCACAACCACACGTTTCATCTTACTTCTGAAGTTCAAGCTATTGAAATCCCATATGCACGTTTGAAACACGTATGAATCCAGGCATTTCACAGTTTCCTCACTTCCTCATTTTACAAAACGCAAACAAGCTAAAAAGCCTATTTTATTTATTTATTGAGCGATTTCCTCATTTCTGAGGTTAAACTCCACCAACACAACAACTCTATTATTATCACCTCACTCATAACGTTGACGGGCGGCTCGCTTTGTTCTCATATTACAATGCTTGTTGTTACTGTAAAAGGTTTTCTCAAAAGAAACCGCTGACTGAATCCGTATTGCCAATTTTCTCATTGCTCAATGTCATTGCCACGTAAGTGTTTTGCTGCATCTACATCTTCCCGCTCTGTTTACTAACACTGTGCAGTATGGCACCTACTCCAAGCGGCGGCGACTTCTTTGATGTTAACTGTCAACGAATTGAGTGCGGCGATAATACAATAACATTTGTATAAAAGTTCAGTAATTTCTAAGCAAATTTTAAATTACAATTTACCCAAATTTTTACATATTTTAATAAAATTAACATATTTCCAAAGAATGTTCAATGTGTTGCATGGTACCACTTATCCCTGTCCATTGCATCTTCTGGGTTTAACTGAAAATTTTGTAAGGAGTCTCGAACGCAATGATCCCATTTTCTAGCAGGTCTTCCCTTTTTCCTTCTCCCCTCTGGTTGCCTATAAGCCTATAATCTCAAAATTGCTAATATAGTTTCATCAAAAGTTTGAATCAGCCGAAACTGCGTAGTGTCGTAACTCATTGTCATCAGTACATATCGCGCTTGCGCATTCAAGTAAAAAACAGTTGCGAAACTTAGTTATGAAACCTAATTTCGTCGTGTAAACTAGCCTTTATTATTATAGTTTCGTGAAAAGTTGGAATCAGCCGAAACTGCATAGTGTCGTAACTCATTGTCGCCAGTACATCTAGCGCTTGCACATTCAAGTAAAAAACAGTTGCGAAACTCAGTTACAAAACCGTCGTGTAAACTAGCCTTTAGAAACATTTTTGTTGTTTTATGCTTTCTTCAACTTTGCACATTTTTTAGTCCTGCATACATTAAAACCTCGGTTTTATGCGAGATTATGTCATAGAACAAACATCTGGCTCCATTTTCGTAGAAATGTTGCACATTAGCGTGAGTAAGCAGTGCACCTTGTTCATGTCCAAGTAATCTCATTTGACACCATACGAGGGCTCAGCAGATGCTCTTCTGCTGGTCATGCTGGCTCGTAGCACTTCTCTCACTTACAGTAACCTGTATTATTAACTGTTGACACTTATTTCATTTCCCAACAAAAAATTTAATAGATTTAAAAGAAAAACTGAATAAAATAACCAATGTCAATCAAGTGTTTTAGATGTTTTGGTTATAGTAAAAAGCATGGGAAAATAAGAGTTGTCTAGAGTAGCCTACCTGAAAACATTTAAATATTCAGCACTAACTTTTCCTCTTTAAATTAAGGTTATGGTAACAAAAAATTATATTTCATCAATATTGATTGCAAGCCATTGTAGGCCTACCTCCTATTACAGTTTGCTGGGGTATTCACTGGAAGTATTGCTGTATGCAAGGACTGGATATGTCTGTAATATCAAAGTGAGTAGATTAAGGTTAATAAGTGGTTAGAATTTGGTTTTGAAAAAGTGTTTCCAAAAAAAAATTATGTTAATTTCTTGGGTAGGCCTATGTCTTATACACCAGAAAATACAGTAAGTGACCATGGATTGCTCCATTGAACCTTTCTCCATGCTCTCAATCTCAGTCTCTGCTACTTAGGTACTAGGGTGAGATCCACTTAATATGAAGACGGATATTGCCAATCTCATCTTCGGTGAGAAGTCATGAAAAGTTTTGATCTCAGGCTCGACACTTTGGCAGATTAGAAGATGCACTTTGGTTTCATTGTATTAATGTAGATTCGGAAAGATTTCTTTCAAATTACAGCAATGTTTTAACAGACAAATGAACCAATTTAAAAGAGCAAAATACGGCTACAATGGCAATGTTTTCTTTCGAGGGAAAAAAAATGTGTTAAAGCTGTCTTTCTTTGTAGGCCTATTATATACTCTGTTTTCATGGAGAATTCAGATCGATCTGAGTTCCAATACAGTCCCGTTTTCTTGCAAAACCTTTGATCCGATATTGAAAACAACGTTTCCGAGAGAATCCACAGAATGTGCTAGCCCCACATTCCACGACCAATGAAACCCTTCTCACCATACATGAGAACATCGCGAGGAAATTGAGGACCAAGGAAATGTCTGATTAGCGTACTGAGATCGAACTGAATTTATGTGGTAGTGTTTTCATGGCATTTGCGTACGATCTCAGTCTGATGCGATCCTACTTTTTAGGGGGATTGACCTTGAGACTCAGATTGAATCTAAATTCGTGCTTTCATGACAATTTCAATATGGTAAGAATATTCAGATCGATCTTAATTCTGCATGAAAACGTAGTAACTATATAGAAATAATGCTCAAAATAACCTCCCTTTCTTATGAAAATAATACCACTTTTCCAGATAAAATAACCTCACCTTTTGCAGGCCCCTTCTAATAGATCACAGGGCTTAAAGGCACAAACTGCAGATAGTGCATAAAGAATCCAGTTTACTTTTGATATGAATTATAATAAAGGGACTGTAGTAGATTATGTACTTTTTCAGATGGCCTATATGCTATGTGCAAGAAATAATAGTGTTTTAGATTTATTCATTGTTCACTCAATGTTATATTAATATGATTGTAACACCCAGCACACACAGTCTAGGCATCCTGTAGGTGGACTGTTAACAGTAAAGGGAAACGATGGGTTACCGCCAATGACTGTCTTTTATTTAACCTCTAGTTACACAAGCATAAACATAGATGGCACTACTAGTTTTGATAAACAAAGGAATAACACCCCCACTTATCAAAATAAACATGTAACTAAACTCAAGATAACACTAAATAGGTACAACTCCCAACAAGTTCATAAACTTATAATGTTTCGCTGACAACAAACCCTTTGTCAATAAGTCAGCAGGCATCTCTTGAGTAGAGACATACTTAACTTGTACAAACTTATTAATAATAGCATCTCTAACATAATGAAACCTAACATCTATATGCTTTGTCCTGTTATGTGATTGCTGGCTTGAGGCCAATTTTAAGGCACTCTGATTATCACAATGTAACACTATTCTACATAGCTTTCCAGTTATTTCATACATCAAGTATCTCAAATAAATTGCTTCCCTGGATGCCTCTGACAGCGCTACATATTCAGCTTCAGTACTGCTTAAGGCAACTGTTCTCTGTTTTCTGCTCTGCCATGAGATTACAGAACCTGCCATAGTAAAGCAATACCCAGTATAAGACTTTCTGTCAAGACTGTCGCTTGCCCAGTCGGCATCAACAAAACCTTCTAGTTCTACATTACCTTTACAAAATTTTAAGCAATAGCTTTTGGTCTTTTGCAAGTACTTTAGAACTCTTTTTGCATACATAAAATGATTCTCATTATAACAGCTATTGAACTGGCTTAAATAGCTAACAGCATAAGCTATATCAGGCCTTGTCAACACTGCAAGATACATTAAACTTCCTATCAATCTTTGGTAAGGAATATCAGTTGCACAGGTTTCAGACCTTTCAATATTGAGCTTACATTCTACAGGTGTATCAACAGATCTACAATCAGCCATGTTGAATCTATACAAAAGTTGATTGATGTACGACTCTTGATCAACAGAAATTGTGTTATTATCTCTATCCACATTAATTCTCATGCCTAAATATCTCCTCACTGGACCTAGATCTTTAAGTTTAAACTGAGAACTTAACATATCTTCCAGTTTTTGAGTTTCATCAGCATTATTCGAGAAAATCAAAAAATCGTCAACATATAACGTTATTGCAATTCTACAATCTGCATCATTTTTGGTAAACAAGCAAGGTTCATATTTGCTATTTTTATAACCCATGTCACATAGCAAATTTGTCACTCTTTCGTACCACATCAAAGAAGATTGTTTCAGACCATAAATAGCTCTCTTAAGTTTTAAAACTTTACCATCACTATTATTTACAAAGCCTTCAGGAATTGCCATGTAAATGTCCTCTTTCAAATGTCCATTTAAGAAAGCAGTTGTAACATCTAAGTGAGTAATGTCCATACCAATCTGTGCACTTATTGCAAACAGCATCCTCAGTGTGGAATGCCTGACTACAGGGGAAAAAGTATCCTCATAGTCTATGCCACGTTTTTGGGAAAAACCTTTTGCCACTAACCTAGCACGGTATCTCACTTTGTCATTGATGTCTAGCTTCTTATTAAACACCCATTTACAGTTCACTATTGACACATCACTGGGTACATTAACAAGTTCCCATGCGTCATTGTCCTCGAACGACTGCAGTTCTTCCTTCATAGCTTGCTTCCACTGCTTGGCTTCAGGACCTTGCAATGCATCTGAGAAAACAATTTCCTCCACATCTTGAGCTGAACTGGAAACACAAATGTTTGAATATCCAAATCGCTGAGGAGAATATCCATATCGCTGGGGAGGCCTTCTTGTCCTAGGGCCTTCTACCACCACAGTGTTGTCAGTGTTTTCAATCACTTCACTGTATGAAATTTCAGTATCTATGGGGTCATTGCCATCTTCATTCTCAGAATTAGTACACGCTGATAAGCTTTGACTTGGACTGTTCAGAGATTCATCAGAACATTCCCCCACTGAATCTCTGCATTCTTCATTGCAGTTCAAGGGTTCTGAGAAGTTTTCTGAATTTTCCACCACTGCAACTCTATTCATTTCATCAGCTTCTGGTACCTCTTTATTCACAGGGCAATTCATAGAGTTTTCTACAACAGTATTCTCTATACCTGTCCTATCTTCCATCACAATCACATCTCTGCTGATTGTGACTGTATTCTTTCTTGGATCATATACTCGATAGCCTTTCACATTTTCAGAAAATCCAACTAGAATGTGTAGGTTTGCCTTTTTGTCCCATTTGAGCCTTCTTTCCTTGGGAACATGGACCATTACAGGGCTTCCAAATAAGCGAATGTGACTTAAGTCAGGTTTCTTGCCAAACCACGCTTCATATGGCATTTTGTCATTAACTCCAGTAGTCACAGACCTGTTCTTCAGATACACAGCTGTGCTCGCTGCTTCTGCCCAGAATTTCTTCTCTAGCTTGGCATCGAACAATATGCATCTCGCTTTTTCAACTACAGTCCTGTTAGCACGTTCACTGACTCCATTCTGTTGTGGGGTGTATGCATTTGATTTTTGATGTATCACTCCTTCATTTTTCAGGTATATTTCAAAATCACCACTGCAAAACTCACCTCCATTGTCTGTTCGGAGAACCTTTATCTTTCTATTCTGCTGGTTTTCAACTATCTTTTTAAATTCCTTGAACTTCTGGAACACCTCACTCTTGTGTTTCAGGAAGTAAATGAAAGTCATGCGACTATAATCATCAATGAACAATAAGAAATACTGAGCTCCTCCAATGGATTTTGTTTCCATTGCACCACATACATCTGCATGTATTATTTGCAATACTTCTGTACTCCGCTCACCAACATGGGTAAATGGTAATCTCATCTGCTTGCCTTCACAGCAGGTCACACATGTCTCCTTTGTTGTGTCTGAGCTTACAGGAAACGACACTCCCTCCACTAGGCCATTTCTCATTCTATTCAAATCTGAACTGTTTATATGTGCTAGACGTCTGTGCCACATCTCTCCACTTACTGTTGCTGAAGCTGCTAACAAATATCCACCTTTGGTTTGAATATTCAGTTTGTAAACACCGTCTTTCAAGTCTGCTGTTGCCACCAAAACCTTCTTGTTGCGAATATAGCAGTGATTTGCTTCGAACACAACATCATTTCCATTTTTTATCAGTTCACTCACAGATAACAAATTGGTCGTCAAACTTGGCACATATAAAACATTTTTGATTGTGATATCATAGTCACTATTTGTGGTTATGTCTACATCTCCCGAGCACATTACTGGCACTTTCGAGTTGTTAGCCACTATTATTTCTGGTAATGCCGGCGAACAATCGACATTCTTCAACCAATCCTTATTCACTGTCATGTGAGCACTCGCACCTGAATCAATGTACCACTCGTTTTTGCTGTATTTTCCATTCAAGAAAACCACATTGAAAGCTTTTGATTTCTTGTCATTCTTCTCCAACAATGGGCATTTGTTTCAATAATGTCCCGGTTGTTTACACTTGTAGCAGATTATGATTTTTTCTTTCATCTGTGAAATCTCGTTCTTGCCTCCATGTTTTTTTCTGAAACTTTTCGCGGCAAATGCAGCGCCACTGGAATCCGTGTCTAAATTCGAAACTTCCATGTCTAGCAATTTCGATTTGATCACATCTGTGGTAATCTGAATTCCTGAATGTTCAATTGCCATTATCATTGGTGAAAATCTTTCTGGCAAACCTGCTAATAACAATGATCCCACCCATTCATCATTAATGGTGAATCCTGTGCCATTTAGTCTCTGTGCGGTGTCAACCAGTTGCGTAACATACGTGGTCATTGTGTCACAGTTTTCTAGTCTAATTGAAATCAAGTTTCGAAGTAGCGTTATTTTTCTTGCATACCCCGAATCATCAAACATAGACTTCAACTTGTCCCACAACTCTTGAGACGTAACCGTATTCTTAATGTGCACATATAATCCGGAATCTATAGTCAGTATTAACTTTGCCTTGGTTTTTGCATCATCACTTGGCTTTGTTTCTGCACCAGACACGGGCTTGATGTATTGAACCATGCCTTCCAGCACCAACAAGTTTTCTGCCGCAAAACTCCATTCTTCGTAATTTTCTCGGCCTTTTAACTTTGGCACACTCGAGATGTAGTTCCCAGCCATCTTCCACAGTAACACCCACAATATTTTCAACTGTAATTCCTCTGAATTAACGAAAATAACGTACCTGGGCCCATAGCCTAAAGGGAAACGATGGGTTACCGCCAATGACTGTCTTTTATTTAACCTCTAGTTACACAAGCATAAACATAGATGGCACTACTAGTTTTGATAAACAAAGGAATAACAAACAGAAGATATCTATATCTTCATTTACACTCAAGGTAAAAAGATTATAATAATTGAAGGTTTTGTGATGACTGTCATATCCATCAGAGAGCTGTAGGCTACATTGCTTAATAGTGTGCATTTGCTATTGGTATAGGTAGTGAGTTGATATCCCATGTATTGTTGTTGGAAATTGCATTATGAAGATTTTCCAAATAAATGGATCAGTTGGTGGCATTCACGGTAGTCTTGAACAAGTACTTTTCATTCTTGAACACTAGTAAAATAATTTTACCATATTAATTATGCTTACTAATTCTTGAATGTAAAGCAAAAGTTGATACAATATAGAATCAGATAATCAGCTTTAGACCTCTTCCAAGAACATGACTCATAATTTGTTAGAAGGTACCGTATCTTGGAATATGACTATGTAATTGGAATTATGACTACAAACTTCTTGCCTATGTAAGTTAGACAGTCTTATCAGAAAACATTTTCACTTCATGGATGTGACTTGTTTTGGTTAACATTCAGAGTCATAACCTAAACTAAAAACATACAGAGGCACGTAACATTAAGTCAATGATACAAGTATTCCTTGTTAAAAGTTATATAATTAGGCTACCATAAAGAAGAAGCATTGTGGTATTTGATCCAAAACTGTGATCTTTAGTTTCAAGCTTTATTGGACAATTTGAAATTCTCTCAGTGCAAAAATACTGTACTGTGTGATGGTCAGTTTTATTCTATGTACTTGACTGCTTTTAGGAGTCAGACGACCTGTTTCGCTGTACTTTCCACAATGTGTCTGCGGGCTTGTACTGCGTGATGTTCAGGTTTGTTGGTGACCTCACCGCCAGAGACACTGTATGGAACAGGGGCTACAGAGACTATATCTTCAATAACCCCGTTGGTGAGTCAGCCCACACTTTGCTAGTCCTTTCTAATACTACTGTAATTTGGTTTTTGCACACAATTAGAAGACTTAAAACTAGAATTAAGCAATTAATATTTTCATAAGTAATGAAACACGATGTCTCGAGTTTATCAGTAAATTTAACAAGCAGCAAAGTTAAAGTAAATTAATTTTGACTTCAAGTTATTTTATTGTGACTATTTATAGAATAGCTAGGAATCTCACAATGTGTTACTTCCAATTCTTCTGTACATAATGAAAGTTATATAAACGATGATTTCATTTAAGTAAGTTCAGTTTGGTCATTTTGAATGATACAGGAAAATCATGTCCACACTGTGATAAATTTTTTCATGGTAAATAGGAGACACTCAGAAATTTATCATAATAAATTGAAGAACCTTTACTACAGTAATACCACTCATAAACCTTTAGTCACCTACTGAAAATTATTGTCATGATTTCATGGTATCATACCAACTGAACGTATGAAAACAGTTATTAAAAGAATGGAGAGAGTAATTGAAGTACACCCTTGAACATTGTTGGAACTAATAGAAAAACTAAAAGATGTGAAGTTAGCCAGCGGGGATACCTTTGTTTCATTCAATGTCTGCTCACTATTCCCAAGTATCCCTAGAGAAAAAGTAATATCAGTTTACAAAAAGAAAATTGTTATTATCCACTGGGTTAGAAAGAGAGGAAGTAGATGAATATCTAGGCCTTACGAAATTATGCATTGACCAAACTTCTTCACATTTAGAGGCAAAGTTTACGAATAAACTTCAGGTCTAGCAATGGGAAATCCTCTCTCCCCATTCCTGGTGAATGAGTAATTTTGAACAAGAAATTGTTTTTAAAGTTTGGTACTGAAATGTAGACGACATATTCTCCATAGTACACAAAAAACTAATTCAAGATGCACTGAAACTCCTAAATCTACAGGACCAAAGGAAATAGAATTTAATAATTGCCTGCCATTTTTAGGCTTGAAAATCTTCCATAGATTTGACAACATTGAATATGGTATATACAGAAAAGAAACCTGTGCAGACAATTACATAAAAGCAGACAGCTACAATCCAGTCCAACATAAACATGCTATGATCAACAATTGAAATCACAGACAGCGTTGCAAAGTTTATGGAGAGGGATGTATGGACATAAAAAATGTGCGTAAATGGGTTTGTGAGTTTAATCAGGGCTGGACAAATATTCATGATGAAGAGCAAAGTGGAAGACCAACAACAGCTGTCACAGATGAGATGGTGGCAAAAGCTGATGAATTAGTGCGACAAGATCAACGCGTCACTACTCGTGAACTTTGACATTTCCTTCCTGACCGTTTTGAGTGACAAATTGATGTTCTAATGTTTGTGGGAGGTGGGTTCGCGGAGGCCGCACTTGGCGGGGACGGAAATCGGGAGGTCCATTTCAAACAGCTCTATCTCGGACACTAAAAGGTTCAGTGGCTGCAGCAATGGCTCGTTTGAAAGAGGGGAGATAACGGGACGTGGCAGTGGCGCCAACTCTCTTGTCAAACGTTATGAGCTTAGGCTAGAGTGTTGGAGACCTTACTTATTGACCAACCCTCGTTGATTGCAATGATTGTGAAAAGGTTTACATCAGGCAAACAAAAAGGAATATTGAAATTAAATTCAAAGTACATTTTTGCAACTTTAAATTCAGACAGACAGACAAATCTGGGGAGAGGGACATGAAATAGAACAGGATGTAGACCTCAAGAATTAACAGTCTGGGAAAAAAATGTTATCCATAAAAACAAACACAGGTTACTGAATTTCGAAATACCAGCAGAAGACAGTCTAATCAGAAGATACATTCACCCAACAGTAGATGGCATCCAGGAGCCAAGATTGGTCATTGAGGGGACCACCAGCCCTGCCAACAAAATTTCTGGTGTAGCTGAGGCTGATCACAATTAGGGTGGCCATACGTCCGGCATTGCGCCGGATAGTCCGGATTTTGAGCTAACTGTCCTCCATCCGCCACCAACTCATGCCGGACGTTAATTTGTCCTCCTTTTTAACGTTGAACCATAAGTACCGTCCACAGCTTAAAACACAGCTCAAAATTTTCAACATATCACCAAAGTGCTCAGCCATGTAGGCTTACGTGCCTTGTATGAACACTGTTAGGGAAGAATGTAAATAAAAAAGCACATTCACATATTCAGATCTTCGTAATTATTAAGAACTAGGCTCTGAACCCTTCAAGTATAAAATTTAATACTGTCTTGTTAATAGGTGGCGTTAGATGTACACGGAAAACAAGGTTAAATATTGTTAGATTCTGTAAGTTCCTTTTAAGTTCATAAATGTTGACACCTCTGCTGTTTTGTTTGAAGCAATTTAAGGTGGACTGAGAGGTTAAAAATGAATTAAAGAAAAAACGCACAATATTTAGGAGTCAAAATTTAACGTGTCCTCCATTTTCAAAGTTTGGAAGTGGCCACCCTAATCACAATGGTGATTGAAACAACATAATCATAAAGTAATAACTATAATAGCGAAGTTTAAGTGTGTTACAAACCTTAATATATATAATTAAGGATCATTTAAGATTACAAAGTAGAGCTTAATTGCTCAATCGTTTCACATGACAGCTATTTAATGACTATAGCCGTTTTGCTTGCTAATGTAATTACTAGGGCTCAAAAGTTAATGACCTAAAAATGCCTGAAAAATGATCTATAAGATTATATATTTTTACAAAGTTCCGCCTTAAACCCTTAACACTTAACACACAACTTATCTTGATTAACTCAAAAACAGCATATAAAGATGTAGATGAAAGCTGAAACCCTTATCTATTGGAAATGAATTATTTTAATTATGATCTATAAGATGTTCTTAAAGTTATGAATGTATGATATGAAAATAGAAAAAATGACAATATTTCTGAATATGCATCTAAGAAAGGGAATATACAGTAGTATAATAATAAATAATTATAAAGAAAACACAAATTTTTTATTACCACTTCTGTTGTTGTGTTTTGCCCATGTCCTGGGATTCTGTCCTCATGGAGAACTTTTACGTAACACATGTCATCACACAGTAAGATCTGCCCTTGCCATTGCCTTAAGCCCTTAAAGGAAAAGGGATTTAGTGTTTATGGGGAAGTGCATGGCCTCTCAGTTGTTGGTAGCAATAGAAGAATAGATATAATTGCCTTCAAACTGAACTCCACCACTGCTACATCTTAGACCCGACCATCCGATTTGAATCCTATGAAGAACAGCCTGAAGAATTAGATGCTGAGAAGAGGCAGAACTATGAACCAACTGTGGGATATTTCAAGGAAAAGTACAACCTTCAATATATAACAGTCAAAGGTTTAATGATCGGAGCAAGAGGGGCGATCAGTAGTTCTTTTGCAAATTTTTGCAAACAATTTGAACTCCCATGCCTTCACGACGGCAGTTGCCGTCACTTCTCTTAAGATTTTTTATTTATTTATTTATTTATTTATTTATTATTATTATTATTTTATTTTTTTATTTTTTATTTATTTATTCAAGAACCATGTTTATGGACCTTAGTCCCGTGCAAAGACATGTTACCTTCTATACACATCTACATCTTTATTTATTATGTTAAAGGTAGCCTACTCCTTGTCTATATGGCAACCTGTTGTTGCAGCAGGAAGATGTTAAATTAATTAATTGTCATGTTTAGGCCTACTATATTTATTAATGAATATACACTTTTTGTTTGATGGTAAGGATGCCAAATCAATATGCATTAGCTGTCTGAAGGTAAGGAATTATGAGATCGCTTTGTTTGTAATGTTGAAAAAGTCCAATGTGAAGATAAAATAAGGAAAAATACAATGAAAGAATGATGATTTCCTAAATAAGATAAAATATAAAAAAAAAATTAAAAAAAAAAGGCCAGTAGAGAATAAAATGCCAAAAAATGCAAAATGAAATTAGGTTATTTTTGTTCTGAGATGAAATTATACTTCTTCCTGCAATGTCTGGGATGACTCAAGAATTTCATCAGCTTCCGAGCCCTATTAATAAACATAATACATGGGTATATAATCCAATATTGGCTCCAATGGATTTTTTGTTGTTCATCATGATTCTAATAAAATTCTTCAGATAACCTAGTGCATTCAGAATTGACTCTCCGTTCAATTTAATAATAATTATTAGGATCTAAACAAAATAAAGCCAGTTTCAGTGGCTTAGTTACTGTATATGCTGTCTTGTGCGTGCCAGCAATGATGAGACTATTATGCTCACACTTTATCTTGAGCCAAAAAAAAATGCGGGGGTGAGGGGAGCTGATATTGCATGCAGTATAAGAGATTGACTATTGCAGAAGGCGGTGAGTTGAAATTGACGTTGTTTCTGAAGGGTTGCCAATTACCAGAAAATATAACGTGTGTAGTTTTATGCTGGGTCACAATGGAACTAACTGTAATCTGTAGCACTTCCAACTCTCGCTACCAAACTAAAGATTTTATATTGATTCAGATATTATAGTAGAATATATCGCTGGAGAAATGAATAAAGTAATATATTTAGGCCTATTTAGACAATTTCTCTCCCGGTCTTCAGAATATAGAAACTCGTTTAAAAGTCATAGCATTGTACATGTAGGCCTACTTGAATACGCACTTTCACATGCCTGGATTGATGTAATTTAACTAAATGCCTTTCGCGAAAGTTTATAGGTAATTAATACAACACAATTCATACAACGAAATAATAAAACTTGACTTGTTCTTTTCTCCAACGACAGATTCAGCTTGAAACACATTAAATTGCTTTTCCTTCCATTTCATTTATTTGGTTCATTATTTCGCTGATTTCCGATACTTCTTGGTTTAAAGAATCTTTATTTTTAACTTCGTTGTCACTTATATCGACCATTTCCACAACACCAGTACTGTTCTTCTAATATCCCTGGATTTATTCTGTCATTTTCAGAATAATATGATGTAAACAAATAAAAAAAATTGACGGTAGCTCAAGAATGCCTCAACGGGAAGTTTTTGGGTATGGCAATACTGGGGACGGGTCGCGATCTTCATTTTTTCGAGCGAGGCCTTCTTTATATGGACGGTTTTCAGCATTATGGAGTGTGAAGCTCAAGATAAAGTGTGTGAATAATAGCATGTGCAGTATTCTGTATCTGGAACTTTTTTTGCAGCCTGCTGTACAGCCTTCAAAATACAGAGAAAGATCAAAAAACTGTCCTAGATAGGTATATATGTCATGAACAGGGCTAGGATTTATATGTACTAAAAATGTCAAAATATGTACATATATATGTACTTAAAAATCTAAAAATATGTACATATATAAGTTATGTACTAAAAATCTCAAAATACGTACATATATATATATATGCAAATATATTTTGTAAAATATGGACATCAAAACAAATTTAACCACTAGACACTACATTTTGTTACTTTTAGAACCTATAAAAATACATTACAAATACTGGATTCATAAATTAAATTATTCAATTTTTTTTTCAGATCACTTACTTTATTTGTATTCATTCATTGATTATTTCTGCTACCATAACAGTATGCCACAAAATGTTGTTTTAAATTTTTAAAAGTGATTTGTATTGGCTGAAGCTTCGTTCTACTGCACATGAAGTGATTGGCGCATGTTTAAAATTCTCTGATTCTAGTTTTACATTTGACGAGCTACTTAAGATTGCACTGATTTTACACATTTCTTCAAAGCCTGGATTTCTTGAAAACACATTGTCCACTTTACATTTGATAAGATTGGCTAAATGTCCACGTATACATTTGAGTTCATGAATCATGTTTTTCACAATGTCAATATTTCCAGGTAATGTCAGATTATTATTTTGTAGTTTCTGAATTATTTTTGTTATATTACAGAAATTTGATTAAATGTAACACAAATCATTTTTCACACATTAATTTCTGTTCATAACTGTAAACTTATCCTGTGCTGCCATATTTTCTGGCACTGAAAACGACAATTTTATATAGTTTTACTCTTAAGAATGAAATATGTACGAATATTGCATTAAAATCACTAAATATGGACAAATATTTATTTTACATATAAATATGTGCTATTGTCAGAAATATGGAAAAATATGTAAAATAAATTTGTTTAATTTGAATAGAGGACAACATAATAGATGGAGATAAGTGAAAAAAAATGTGTCTATATGTGAAATTAAGAAACATGTAATTACATATAAATCCTAGCCCTGGTCATGAAACATCCAATACCTCCTATTAACAAGACATTATTTTCTTCTCATTTGCTATCTTGATTCATTTGTTTATGATTTGCAGAGATCTGATTTTTTCTATATAGGTGGCCAGAAGGGGATTGTGAATGCATTGAATGATTTGGACAAAAGTCACTATTCAGGCTTTTTGGGCTAGAGAACTCAAATCTGAGAACATTTTTTCCCTGGGTGGTGCACTGTAATCAAGAAATGCACCTCAAAGCCAGGTTTTTACCATTTTAACTATCAATCATTATAATATTTGGGTAAGGTTCATGAATCTGTGGTTCATTTTAATTGTTTCATTTCGAATGTGTATATCCATATGGCAGCATAAGATTCGTTTTGTTCGTTTAATTATTTATATTTATTATGTAAAGCAATAAAATTAAGAATAAAATTATGTAATTTCTACGTAAAAACAATGTTAGTTATAATAAATATGTTTTCATTATTTTTATGTTAAATGTATTAAATAAAACATATAGCAGTTGATTAAATAATCGCAAGTGAAGCCATAGGTATTAATATATAATAAAAGGCTATCTTTAGTTTGTAAATAGTTTCCTTTTTTAAGCATATTTGCATGCATACTTTCATGATTTTTATTGCTTACTAGCGTGTGCCCGCGGCTTCGCACGCGATAATTATTTCAAAAATTAAAAATTAAGAGCATAATAGTTAAATCATTATATTTATTAACACCTAAATCGCGTGAACTACATACCACGATCAGATAGCATCGACTGGTAAAAGCGACCTCAGATTAGAGTTCCCTGGCCCAGAAAACCCCTGCATAGTGAGTTTCGTCCAAGTCAAACAATGTTTGACCATATTTAGGCCTATATTGAATATCCCTCTTCCGTATAGGTTGAAAATTTCATACGTCTGTGCGCCTTGATATTCTAAACAAATGAATCGTCAAGGATGGACTTACAAAATCAAGCGATTGCCCGCGATAATTATTTAAAAAATTAAAAATTAAGAGCATAAAAGTTAAATCATTATATTTATTAACACCTAAATCATGTGAATTACATACCACGATTAGATAGCGTCGACTGGTAAAAGCGACCTCAGATTCGAGGTCCTTGGCCCAGAAAACCCCTGTATAGTGAGTTTCATCCAAATCGAACAACGTTTGACCATATTGAGGCCTATATTGATTATCCCTTTTATAATAATAATAATAATCCTCTTCGGTGTAGGTTGAAAATTTCATATGTCTGCGTGCCTTGACATTATAAACAAATGAATCGACCAGCGTGAGCTACAACATTCATGCGATCGCGATAGTTTTATGTCCAAGGAATGACAAAAATAGCCAAAGCCTACTGTAATTGACTTGACATTGAATGGTATTACTGAAAACGATGCTTCGAAAACGCAAAAAATACACGTTTTTTGCCCGTTTTTCACTCATAACTCACGAACGAAAGGAAAAATTAAAAATGTAATATGCCAGAAACCTTCCCGGGAATGCACTCAACAACTTCCCAAAGTTTCATGGCGATCGGATGAATGGTGTAGTAATGCATAAAGGACACACACACACACATACATTCATTTTTATATATATAGATAAAACTGCACATGAAGATGCCTAAGATGTCAACTGAAGAAATAGGTTTACATTACACTTCCACCAAGTCAGGGATAAATACTGTAAATCCAAAAAATTCAGCATGGATAAGAAGTGTTAATTGCTTAAGTGGAAGTTATAGATTATTAATTTATTTGTTTATTTATTATTTTGGCAGCTAGTAGAGTTCTGATATAGCCAGATTATGCGAGTTCTCATTTATTTTTTGCTATAATAAATTATTAATGTAGAAATAAATCCCATAAACATTAATGATATATAATGAAATAATAATGTTAAAAAAAAGCAACATTTGAGAAAATGGCAGAAATTCTAGTCGAGGAAGATATGTGTTCATAAAATCACAGAATATTGTTTCTGGTGATCATTCATATTCATATTACTGTTACCTATTTGAATTTTGTTACACTTATTTCCCAATAGATGGCAGAGTGACAGGTGGTAAGCCTATCGCCTCACAACCCACCCCCAGAAGCTAAGGTATTACTTGGATGTGAAAGGGCCAAGGAATTTTGTCCAGTAGCTCTATTTTAGGCTTGGAGATCTTTTACGTACCGTAAATCTATATCCTCCCGGAAGACTCTGGGCACAGGATTTTTACATCCTGAAAAATCTGACTGCAGACCAGTGGCGGACACGGGGGGGGGGGGTAAAAAAGGCTATATATGCACTCTAAGTGGCCGGTTTTATAAACTAATTATATATGTAAGTTAATTAATTTTGTTTAGTAATCTTTCTACCTATTCAAATCCCCCCCCCCCCCAAAAAAAAAAAATTCTGCATCCGTCACTGCTGCAGACAGGTTTGATCCCGCGACCTTCTGATCTAGAGATGGGTACTCTATCTCTAGACTACTGAAGCCGACTTCTGTTGAACATTACATGAGAATATTTTTAAAAGATAAATTCCTCTGACATTGGGACTCCTTTCTTGTTATGATATGTACATCATGCTGTTCATTTTCTCTGTACATTGTATGTGCACTATCAGCTAACAGTTTGCTTGTGTGTTTCAGTGAATATCACAAATGAGATGTTGAAGTCACCAGTTTTGCCACCCAGACTGCCATCGGTGCCAATCCTGACCATTTCACTGTCTGTGTTTGCTGTGGTATGTGTTACACTGCTAGCAGTGCTGCTAGTACTGTGGAGGCGACGCCTTGCCCGAGACCCCATAATAGGTGCGTTTTACAAATACAAGATTCTGCCTTTCCACAGCAACAATAATGAAGCCATGGCCCATGCTAAAACCAGCATCATTTCCTCCTGAATCATGTTACCTTCAAATTGCATGTCCAGTTTTGAATCCAAAAATATTTTTAGGAAAATGTGTGTCTATTTTAATTTTTAATACTCAAAAATGACTTACACTGACACTCTGTCTATCATTTAAGGCTGTTCTTCCAGAGCTGATCATTTGTATCCTCCTAGATCTTGGCCATGTTCATTTTCAGCCTCTCTTCCTGCACCTCTGTTAATTTTCCATAAGCATTGAGTAGTTGTTATAGGCTATGATAAAAAACAAATGCTGTACTAAATAAATACAATAAATGTGATACTAGTTGCTCAACTCTGATATATTTTTTTGTGATTTGCTGCCTAGGCCTTTTGGTGCCTTTACACCATCTTCCGGGCATCTGAAATTATAGTGTTTTGATCTTATAGTATTTATGAGTACGTTTACCTGTATAACATGTATATGTCTTATTTATAATATATTCCATTATGTTCAGTCAATGGTGTTCGACAAATGTCATGTATCATCATAAAGTATTTTAACAGTTTATACAATTAAAATCAAACATAACTATAGAACATATTGGAGAAATTGAGTGATGAAATATTGCAATGTTATACATTTATATAGTGTGTGTAGTATTTTTTTGGGGGAAAATAACACATTACGACCCACCCGAGCCCCCCACCACTACTCTCTTAACGGGACCCGACTGGAAAGTAGGGGTTTAGGGTGGGGAGATTCTTTAATACAGTCGGGAGAAACCTAGCGGCGGCATTAGAACTACTAGGAGAGTAGCGACGGTGGCGACATCTAGTATGGAAATGGTGAAAGAGAAAAATAATTTATTTCTCCTTTATTCTCTTCTTCTCTTCCTTTCCCATCTCTTTCCTCTCTTCCTCTCACCTCCTCTTCACTCTACCTACCTATTTGAGACCTATTCCTAACATTAAATTTTGGATCAAACGGGGATCGAACGCATGACCCTTAGCATCGTAGCCAAGAGCTTTACCCGTTACGCCACGAGAGACAGTTGAGCACTGAAGGAAGTTCCGATATATTTTAGTTATCTATTGGCGTTAGCGAGTGTTAACGCAAGAATCGGGTTTTCTAATTTTGAGATGGTTTGTTTGTTATGAAAAGAGTAGTGTTGGTGCAAGGGAATTTTTCTGCATCATTTAAGCCATGTTTTATGTCACAACACGGCGTTTTTTAAAATTGGGAAAAATTATGTAAATTTCGATTTTATATATATATATATATAAAATTGTGAAATATCCTGTTGGCATGAAATATTATGTTTGTTGCAAGGGTTTTTGGCATTTTGTATTTTTTTTATCGTGACTTATTATTTTTTTATAATTTGTGAAATATTATGTTTGTTGGTGTTGCAAGGGTATTTTGTTATTGTGAAATATTATTTTATCTGTTTAAAGATCGTGAAATATGATGGGGAGATGTTTGGTACAAGGGTATTTTTTAATTGTTACATAT